>OX465266.1:4878319-5611267 GCA_949987775.1 Aproaerema taeniolella
TAACTGATTTGAATGGGAAAAATGTAATTTTTTACTCTGAACAATCTGTCTGGGTCCGCACAAAAGTGGTCGGCAGTCCGCCTGCCGCCATTTGGTGACCCCTGGTCTACAGCTAATTTAGGTACAATTAAATTAAATTAAATTTATTTATGAAGAAAGTATTTACAAGTTTACATTTCGCACTGATGCTCACACTAAGATACCCAGTGTTGTGAGTTATCTTCCCTTTGGACATGAACATGAGATTGACTTATATTTTAGCAAAAAAAACAAAGAAAAAAATACAAAAAGTACTAACAAAAATCAAATCAAACTCTTTAAACTTAAAACTAAAACACTTGTGTGCATGTGTGTGTGTATGTGTGTGTGTGTGTGTGTGTGTGTGTATGTGCATGTACATGTGAGTGTGTGTCTGTGAGTGTGATTAAGTGAGTGACTAATCTTATTAACAGTATTTACAGTATTACAGTATTTTACTGTATTTTGTTATTAATCTTAACTAAACATAAGCCACAGACCCGTATTATGTAGTCCAAATACTTAAATTATAGTGGTAAGTTAACATGGCACGAAAATAAGAAGAACTTAAATGAAAAAAGAAAGTATGTAATCGATTGAATTATCTTTTATAAAACAAAGTCAGGTTTGTTCGAACGCTTATAACTCGAGAACGGCTGGACCGATTTTGATAAAATTTGGTATGGAGGTAGCCGACACCCTGATTAACACATAGATTACATAATTTTCCCAAATTCCCACGGGAACTAAGTCCCGGGCGGAAAGCTAGTTTTAACATAAACTTGACAACATATAAAATCACAGCTTAAAATAATATATAATATAATGTACTTACGGCCTGGTTACGCCGCACTACTGGCTCCGCGTTGCGCAGGCGCGAGGGCGCCACGTAGGTGGTGGGCGCGGGCGCGGCCGGCGCGGCGGCGGCGGCTCTTGCACTACTTCCACTTGTTGCTAAGGATGAATACATAATAATAATAAGTAGGTTTTTTTTTGTTTTTAATAATAAAGATTATAATTATTTCTTCTTCTTCTTATCGTGTAGGTCTCGTCAAGTGTGTAGAGAACTTGACTAACCCTAATGTCAGAGTTTTCAAACCGCCAAATGGCCTCTGACTTGGTTGTAATGACTGTAGTTAATCGACAACAGCCGGAGTCGGTCCCCTTACGTACCCTCCGAAGCACGGAAACACTCGTGATAAATTTCCACTTTGGTCACTCATCAGGTTCCCTGCCCCTGTGTATGATGCTTGACCTCACTGATCGGTTCAGATCAGCGAGCACCACTGGGCTGCGAGCGCTTCATTATAATTAATGAAAAATAGCATCTTTTGGATTAGTCAAATGCATTGCCGCTTTGGAATCTTTCCTAATGCAAAAGTGCCCATTAAAAAAAGCTTCGATAGTTCGACCTATTGTGCCTCGATAGCACGATCTACAGGGCTTTAGGTATCTCTCTTTCAACCTCTCGGGTGGTTAATCAGTCCATGAAACTGAACAACTTTCCCAAGGGACATAGGTCAAAATACGAAAAAAAAATTGAGTTCCCATACAAACTTCATCAGCATATAGCGCATTTTGTATGGGGGATCAAAAATTATTTTTTTATTATAAGATGGGCCAACTCTTGACCTCAATCCTGACCATAAGGTCAAAGATGAGGTCGACGGTGGAGCGAGTCAACCCAGAAAATGCCTATAAAGGCACTGGACTACTAGGAGGCAGGTCTCATTTGTGTTTCCTTAGTCGCCTCTTACGACACCCACGGAAAGAGATGGGGTGGTGTTATCCTCAACCGATTACCACACGGTTAAAACCCTGGGTCACCTGGGGTGACTGAAACCTCTATAAAAATTTGGGAAAAAAAGACAATAGCTTCTTTTACGTTTAGCATTTTGCGCTTTTGGTATACTACGCGCCTACAAGGTACAGTGTTCTACATATAATGTTGGTGTGCAGTAAAGTATATTGTATGTATTGTATAACAGCTTTCATATAGCCATATTTTTTAATCCAGACTTACCCCAGTTTTATTCCACGGCCCCTTGATCTTCCCCCCTTCAGGGGTGGAGTCCTCGTTGGTGGGGTCGCGGCCCGACTCGGGGGCTCCGTTGCCGCCTTGGAGCACCTGGATCTTCAGCCCTGTGTAGTCTTTCACCGGCTCTTCGTATTCCTTCCATTCTTCTTCCTCCTGAAACAAATTATTTATATTTTTTAATTATTTATAGCTATTTTACACTTAACAAACACTGCTTTACCACAGTTATACTGTTTACTTGTTTAGGCCTTACCACAAAATTGGACAAAACTTAAAAAATGTCTAAAACCGGCTTACGTAATTTTTTACACATCAATGTCTAAAACCTAGTCTAGTTTCTGTGGTAAGTCCCTAACAGTCAGTTAACTTGACATTTTTTTTTTCAATGATACTATTACTTTACAAAGAAGAAAAAAAAAATTTAAAACACTCAAAATTAAATCCAAAGGGAACAAAGAATAACTCAAGTTTAATGGTTGCTTATTCTATGTAAAAGATAGTTTGCAAACCATTTGTGTGTGTGTGTGTGTGTGTGTGTGTGTGTGTGTGTGTGTGTGTGTGTGTGTGTGTGTAGAATGGATAAAGTATAAATTCATTCTGATTTCATTCATATGGTACACTGAATGCCCCAAGTGAAATCATGGGTATATACTTGATAAAGGGAACAGATTTTACATAAAATACAACCAGGACCAAAGCTATAAAACCAAATCGTACCTTTTTTTATTTAACAGTTAATTGTGCATCCATAGACTTGAAATCCGTGCCCTTTTCTTATTACATCTAGTATTGTTTTTACTTATTTAGCATTGTGAACAATATACTCTAAAAAGGTACCTTAAAAATATTTAAAAAATACATTTTATAGGACTGATTGCCAGTTAAGTGTATAAGGAAAATTATTTAATTTATAGAACAAACAATATAATAATTACACACACAGTTTACTTAATGTATTGTTTTCCTACCTAGATAACATTTGGACTGGGTTTAGTAATGGATATGCAACTACCAAACAATAATACCAAACAAATATTCCACTAAAATATAGTATTTATATAGTAAAATTACCGAGATGAAGTGCTCATAGCAAAACAGTGCTCACCATACATAATTGATCAGTATGGTCATGCAATGTACACACAACAGCACATCAGGTTAAACAGTTGCACTACGAACAAAGGCCAATGAAATAATGAAAAAAAAAATTGTCATCTACCCTCACAAAAGGACAACTTTACAATAATAAGAAGTTTTCAAAGGCGGAAGTATCCCATAAGGAGATTTCTTCCAGTAAACCTAGTAAGGGAAGAAAATAAATATACTTATTGTTAAGAATAGGCAAGTCCAGACCACTAAATGCATTATCAATTTGTTTGGTACGAAAATAGATACATGTCACTCATAATTATCAATAGTAATAAATTAATCAAATACCTACCTAGCATGAGGTCAATAAACTTTGATTTGAACTGTCTTTTCTTAGTGAACCTTTTGCATTTAGCAGAAAACACCTGCATTCTTTTCTTTTTGGCATTTACTACATTTGTTTAGCAAAAAAACTTAATCTTGGAGATGAATTATTCATGACAAAAATAAGAGTAGATAACTGATATTGAATATTATATATTTATTAAGATAATACACTTATTTACATAATATGATACCTAACAGAATTCAAACTCAAATTTGAAAATGGTTGCAAAATACAAAACAAAATTTTGTATAGAAGTTGTGGTAGCTGTGCTGTGATGTCACCATTTTGTATTTCCCTTCTCTCTCTAAGGGATCTTTCAACAATTACGTGATCATTTTTGGCCGTTTTTTTACCGCCCCCCCTATGTGATCACGCTCTTTTGTTTTTAACCTCCCCCTCGCCTTGATTACGTAATCTTCGTCCGTGCTTAAAATGTTTACTGTTTATTAGCACTGACACATATGTCATGTTTCTATGGGTCTTAATAAATGACCTAGGAATAAGCTTGTGGCGAGACACAACCCAGTCGTGGTGGGATGCTGTATTCGGTACTCCATGCTCATCAGTAGCGGCGCCTGCTTGTTTAAATTGGCTTTACAATAATGTTCTCAGGTGGATACTAAAGTAATTTTATTACTTTTATAATTAAAAGTATTTCTAGCTTTCACAACACCTTTTTCATTTTTTAGAAAATTTCTTTAGCTAACAAGTTATAAAATGATGACGTAATCATAGATTCTCCCCCCCCAAATAACCCAGATGTATATACAAGCACCCGACCCCCCCCTCCCCCTTCCGGTGATCACGTAATTGTTGAATGATCCCTAATTGAAAGATTCATACGTTAATGGAAAATCTAAGCTAATAATCTTAAATGAACTATGTGACCAAACTAGGATACAGTTTACCCAGCCTCCTTTGAATCAGGCAGTTAAATCTATCCATAGAAAGCTCTATTGGGAAGACATTTTAAATGCACCCCAACTCAGAAATGTACGCTTTGGGAAGATGAGAGACAATAGGCATGGATGAGGTAAAAGAAGAACAAATTCAAGAGATTAACATAAAGGAGATAATTGGGTTCGCTAAAGCTTCTGGGAGGTTTAAAGAGGTGGAATTATCACTGCAGAGGTAAAACTCATTCTCTGTTATGGGGAATTGGGTAAAATGGTCCCAAATAAGCGGACTGATCACCTGCCTGTGCCTGATAGGTATCCCCTCCATAGATAGATAGATAGAACCCAGAAATGCCAAAAAGAAAAGTGGCATATCTGGGTCACATACTAAGACATGAGCGTTACCATCTGCTCCAGACAATGATCATGGGCAAAGTCGAGGGTAAAAGAGGCAGGCCCGAAAATGACATGGCTCGGCAACATAAAGGTATGGACAGGCGTTATCATGGTGGTGAGAAATGAGCAAAAGTACACTGAGCTGACTGCCAACCTCCAGTAATGGAGTGGAACAAGAACCCTTCAATGAGCATAAAATATTTGAGATTCATTAACGTCATGTAGTATTTTTAACCAACCGAAAATGGTTCTTATCATCATAGGTCTAAAGATCAGATGAAGAATTGTTGTAAAATTCTTGAATTCAAATGGAACAGTCTTTCACTGTTGGAATGCCATGTGTCACAAATACATTTTATAATCACATTAGCTCCAGTAGAGGTTTGTGTAGAAAGAGCAAAACATTTCAGATTTATAATTTTGTGTGGAAAGGAAATAGGTTGTCAATTTGTCAATGGGTACAAATAACTTAGAAGTATAGAAGTCCGCAAACAGAAAATCTTTGGTATTGAAGACAAAGCGCAGCATGCTACTTACTTTGAACAGTGCAAAATTCAACAATTAACATGGAATGACAGCTCGACAAAACGATGAACAGACTTACAGTATTTCTGATCACAAACTCACCCCTGCGCGCCCGGACTCGTCTCCCTCCTGTGCTGATCGCTCTTTCTTAGGCCGTGCATCTGATGATTTCTGTTTGCCATCATCTAATTTTTTAGCATACTCATCGGCGGTCGCGAACTTTTTGACCGACTTTGATTTTTTGCGATCTTTCTTTGCGAAGAAATCGTCCAAATCAGCCATATCGAATTTTGACAATAAACTTGGTTGTATTACAGTTGTAAAGGAGGTGATTACAGCAATATTGGAACAAAAGAAACGGGGGAAATTAGTCAATCCCCCAAAAGAAATTTCTGTGGCAAGCGTGGCCGACTGTTTCTTTTTTTTAAAATGGCAGAGTCAAGTGTTGCCCATCTCCAAAAAAATAACATTACCACCAAACTACCGTAGAATTTGACCGTGCACTCAAATTTGATAAAAACATAACATGAAATATATACTCACCCCCATTCTTCGATAAAACAAACGCAACTACTTAAAACTCAAGACTAATTTTGTTTTGATAAAATAATAATTAGTAGAACTTTATTTTCGCGAGGGGCTACATCAAATGTCAAATTTTGTTTTCAGTATTGCCAATAACATTATTTTTAGACAATTCTTGCTTATATTTTTTCTAGCAGTTTCTTCGGTTCGCATTAAATGGAGCTTCTAAAATAAAAACGGTCCAAAAAATTGGGAGTTATATATTTTCTTACAACAATATTTTAACATTAGATACAACAGAAAGACAATGGTTTAATTAATAAACCTATCAAAAAACCAATTGTTTATTTTAAATTAAGAGTAATGACAGATCATTCAAGTAATGTTTCTGGTGTAGTAGAGAATGCGAACAAAATACAAGGTAATAAAAAACCTCCTAGCTATATTCAAAATCCTGAAATAGTATCACTCAAAGAACACATTTAAGAAAAAAATTTTTTAATTTTTTTTTTTAATGGGAATAGTTCATTTTTTGCCTAAACGTAGACATTAGTCTTACACCAGGCACGTAAGGGGTGCGGGTAGCGCTCGGGGGGTGCACCCGAGTGGTGTCTACATTTAGGAAAAAAAATCCTACCAAATAAAATTAAACAAAAAAAAAAGCAAAAGTGTTCTGTAAGTGATATTGGTTCAGAATTTTGAATATAGCTAGGAGGTTTTTTTTCACCTGTATGTAAGGGCGCACCACGCGCTGGAAGTATCTCATTACTCGTAGATTAGCGCCCGTCGCGTCGGCGTCACCGCCGCGCCGCAGTTCTGTTCCATGGACCACACAACGGGTGCTACAAATTAGCGATCCGCGGCGTCCACTCTAGTACGATGTACTAACATCTCAATGTGACAGATTTATAATTTGTAAATCAAGAGTAATGATCTAATGATAATGAGGAACACGCATTCAATCATTTTGTTATTTGTTTATCTCTTGGAAATGTGGGAAAACCAATTTTGAAAAACGTTTAAGATCTGGTAGTGGAAACCCTACGCAAAAAAAATCGCAAATCGATGTACAGTTTAGCCGTTTGGCACACACATACTAGACGCCCTGGTACATTATAGTGATCTGTGACTAGAGGTCAAAACAAAATTTTTGATCCGCAGTTCCTAAAAAAGTTTCCCTTAGGAGAGGCGTGCTGAGTCAGCATGTTTTTTGTATAGGAAATTTTTTTTTTTTTCTGAAACCTATCGTGTGTGGTATCAAATAAAAGGGCTTTTAAATGCGGCTCTAAAAATATACCACATTATGACTTATAGCCATTTTTGTTTTGTCACGGGAAAAAACATCTCCCATTCAATTTTAAGCCATTTTTTAAGTAGGTGTACTGGTGTAGTTGTTTAAACACTAAACAAACTATAAACTATACCAACTGATGGAAAAATGCAGTAAAAGGGTTAATGAGGTATCCTCAGTTGGAAATATGGATACTACGTATCGTTTTATGATTAATATGTACCGTATCTGCAGCACAATTGCATAAATCCCCTAAAATAGATAGTTAGGTAAAACTATCTCACTTCGTCATAATGAAAAAAATAAAAATACGAAATCATATTTTTTTCAAAATGGCTTTCTAGAGGTTGTATATGAGAATATTATCTATCATTTGAGGTGAATTTTATGGAAAAAAAATTAGCTATATCGTATCTGTAGGTCCCCAAACTTGATATGTTTTGAAAATTATTTATATTTTTTTTAAACAAAACTGGCTAACAGGTAATAATATGGTATATTTTTGGAACCGCCTTTAAAAATCCCTTTCATTTGATACCACACACGATAGGTTTCGGAAAAAAAAATCTCTATACAAAAAAAATGATGACTTAGCACACCTCTTCTAAAGGAAACTTTTTTAGGAACTGCGGATCAAAAATGTTGTTTTAACATCTAGTATGCGTGTGCCAAACTGCTAAACTGTACATCGATTTGCGGTTTTTTTAAAATTAAATGCGTGGGGCGCCCACTATAGTGTCATGTTTCTAAATGAAATTCTGTCTAGTGGGTACAGGGACAACGGCACATCATGCTATCCAAAACTGTCAAAAATCTTCAATCGATTTTCAATTTTATATCCAAGCATTACAGTTTACTTGATGTGCCGTTGACTACATAAGTTAGATTTAATTTTCTCACAGCTTGGTAAATTTTTACTTGAGGTGTCAGTGTTACACTTTTGCATAGGGTTTTTATGAAAATAGTTCTAACCGATCGGTGTTCTAAAGATTTGTTTTGATTTGTATATTCAACGGAAAGCTGATTCTTAGTATACCTTTACATTGGCAACATTTTACTTGTCATTAATGTCAGTCATTGTAAATTTGCAATCTCTGTTTGCGATTGGACGTTCATTTTCATTAATTTTGTGTTAGTTTACTACCTACTTTAATTAATAAATAAATCTGTGTGTTTGACAGATCATTCACTGATAAACACAATAACGTAACGGCTATAGTCAAATTACAGTTAAAAAGGCGGCATCTAGGCGTGAAATTGGTGACCAAGGTTTATGAAAAATGATTTCAGATTGCTACGATCCGGTTACAACAAAATAGCATGTTTATTGTTTGTACAAGCATACCGCGTATCACTGTACTATACGTGGACAACTTATGGACGTGATAAGTGAACTACAGACGATAAAAAACGTAAATAAACCGCACACGTAAAAAAACGTCTGAAAGTTTTTGAAATGCGTTTTAATGTGAAGAAAATCGCTTGTGTCGGTGGTTTGGTGGTTGTGATATGGTTCATATTGACTTATTATTCGAAATTAAAAGTGCCAAAGTTGCATTCTAGTGGAAATATTAAAGTAATAGAGGAGAGAATAGACAGGCTTGAAAAAGACATGGATACCCAGTTAGGGGAGATTACTAAACTACTGGACCGTGTCAAGAGTCACTTGAAGACAGATAGCGTTGATAAAGAGCACTTGGGAGATGATTTCCCCAATATAGAGTTTAAAGAAAATGATCTGGAAGATAGAGGGGACGATATGAAAGGACAAAAACAAGGTAAGATAATAATAGCCTTTATTCAAACATAATTAAAATTATATGCATTATTCACTATATGCTACTAGATTTAAACATTTAATTATTGTAAGAATTATGATATTAAAGGAGGTGGCCCAAATTGTAACCAGGGCCGGCGCAAAACTTATTAATCTCATAATTTAGGTAATAATTATAATGCATTTTAACCAGCGCTCAAATTTATGGCTAAGGTATTTTTTTTAACAGAGAAGTTTTGTAGGTCCTTATGTCAAAATATTTTTTATAACTGTAACTATTATAATACTAGCTTTCCGCCCGGGACTTCGTTCCCGTGGCACTTTTTTAGTTTTTTCTTTCATAAGAACCTTCTCCTGACAATAAGGAACACAACAAAAAAAGAATCATCCAAATCGGTCCAGCCGTTCTCGAGTTTTGCGCTTACCAACAGATTTAGTGATTCATTTTTATATATAAGATTCACATTTGTGTATTTTTCTGTTTTTTAATTTTTATCATTGTTTTATTTTATGAATGTTTTATAGACAATGTTTTGAAAATAAATCATATTTTTACAATAATTCAGTTTTGTAAGGGGTCATCCATATATTACGTCACAGCATATGGGGGAGGGGGGGTCATACTAAACGTGACCATACATGTTAAAGGGATACCAAAAAAGCACGTCATAGGGGGGTTCAAAAACTCGGAATTTTGTGTGACGTAAGTCTACTTTGATGAATAAATATTTTGATTTCTTTTTAATTAAAAAAAATGCTACTAAAATAATAACAAAAATAAAAAACAGAAAAATATACAAATGTGAATTAGTAATATAAATAATACGATACATAATAGTTACAGTTTTATTAAAAAATATTTTTACATAAGCGCCTAATAAACTTCTTTTAAAAAAATAAATACTTTAGCCATCGATTTGAGCGATGGTAAAAATTTCAAAGTCCAGGTGGACCAGGTGGATCACTTTGGGAATCAAAGGGGTCCCAGGGGTCCACAGGAGACTCAACTAAGGTCTACGTTGGCATGGAAAAAAAAATGGGGGTTCACAATTCGTAAGCGGGGTCCACGAAAATTTATCTGGTTTTAGTGAAGAACTAAAATGTTGGCTTGACTTCACCTATAAAGTCAAATAAGTGAGAACTGATTGGTTCCTTATGCTGTAAGTAGGTGGCGTAGCTAGATACCAAGGCCCAGGGGCAAATCAAAAAATTTGGCCCCACTACTATCTATAGGTAACTGGTTAGGTTTTATCAAGTAAAAATATTAAATATATATAAAATAATAAATAATAAAAAGCATTTATTTCTAAACCACGTGTACAATTAGAGTTTGAAGCATTTAATTTTCATTTTGCAGTTTAGATCCCATCCGGGTGAATGCCTCCTCCATCTCCTTCCTATTTTCTCTATTTTTTGCCTTTTGAGGCCAGTCTTTTTCTGCCACTAACTCAATTTCGTCCTTCCATCTCTTTCTTGGTCTACTAAAAAAAAAAAAAAATACAAATACAAATACTTTAAAAATTAAAAAAAAATCTTTTATTTAATTTGCAATGATATTATATGTTACTTATTTAATTTGTAATAATGGATCCTTATAATCTGACATTAATAAATAATAGAAATAATTAGTCCATGATAAATAATAATAAAATAAAGTCGGGTTGCAACCTGTCATTTATTTTGAAAATGGGAGAAATTTTCAAAAGTTCAGTGTGATCGAGATTTTCTGGTAAAGATTTGAGGGCCCCCTGAGCTTGAGGGCCCCGGGGCACTGCCCCGCCTAGCCCCTAGGTAGCTACGCCACTGGCTGTAAGTAGATGTTAAAAAAGTAAAGTTGCATGGAATTACTTTTTTGATTGGCCAATTTTACTTTAGGGATCGTTCAACAATTACGTGATCATTTTTGGCCGTTTTTTTAACCCCCCCCCCCCCCCCCTATGTAATCACAACGTAATCTTTTGTTTTTAACCCCCCCCCCTCGCCTTGATTACGTAATCCGTCCGCGTTTAAAATTTTTGCTGTATTAGCAATACTGATGCTTGGAAAAGTCGATAAAATATGCCGAAAAAGTATAAAAAAACTGAATCTGGTCAAACTGTTCCACAGTTTGTCTATAGCAGGGGAAATCCCGTTCCATCTATCTAATAGTTAGTGTTACCAGTAATAGACTTCAAAATTGTACGTAAATATTTAAATATAATTTATTTATTCATTTCGCTATACGTTAATTAAAGTTATAAAATGATGACGTAATCATGGCTTCTTCCCCCCCCCCCCAAATAATCCAATGTATATACAAGCACCTGACCCCCCCCCCCCTTCCGGTGATCACGTAATTGTTGAATGATCCCTTATTAACATCCACTCACAGCACAATCAACTAATTAATTAACCAACCAATTCTCACTTTTTTTCGAAAACTGTTAATTCGTGGTTGGAACTCAACCACAACGCAAATTTCCATAGTTAGATCTAATCTTCACAGTTGTCGAGTTTTGGGAATAAGGTAGAAATTTACCTGCCGGAACCAGTAATATTTTGAAAGTGGTCTACGAGAAAAATAAGTTTGGGAACGTCTGCTCTAAAATATCAGAAACATGACTTTCGCGCCAGGCCTGGGCTTTTTGTTTTTCTTTGTCTGTTTGCCCTTTATAAAAGGCAAATTTATTTATAAAGTAAAGGGCAACATTCATTTGAGCGAAGGTAAGATTATTGTGCATGGGGGTTGTGTAACGCCTTCGTGTTCAAAAATCGTCTACCTCACCTGCTAGTGGTGCACCCGGATCTATATTTGGTTGCATAACAACTTCTGTCATAATTTTATTAGGCATAAAGTTTTTAGGACTAATCATATTTTACCATAACAACTAAATGTATACCTAACTGTTTTCGCATAATTTTGATTTTTAAAATCATTATCCCAAAAAACGATTATGCAAAAATTATGCTACATTTATTATGCCAAAGTTAATTAGAAAGAAAAAAATATACAAAACAATGTATCTTATCTGCTCTGATAAACAGATAAGGTAGTAGGTATACCAGAGATATTGGCGACTAGACTATTCTCTATTTTAATAATCATTACACCTTCGCGCGATTCTTGCACACCCGTTTGTGTGTGTAAGAATTAAGTATGTATTACAAGTATTCCGTAATAGGAAGTTTACAAAGGCGGACTTATCCCACGAAGGGATTTCAGCAGTTATAGCACGACAGTATTGGCAGTAGTGTGCAATATTTGCAGTTATAACTTAAGAACTTACACGTTTATTCCTTACATCACTGCAATTGTGATGTCATCTCATATCAGCCTATTGCAGGTCACTGCTGAACATAGGCCTCCCTCAAGGTGCGCCACTTTGCACGATCCTCCGCTGTTTTCATCTAGCCACTACCCACTATCTTCTTTAGGTCATCTGGCCATCTGGCTGGGGGCTAACTACGTTTTCCTACACTACGTTTGCCAAGACGTGGTCTCCATTCGAGAACCTGTCTACTCCAACGCTCGTCGGTTTTGCGACAGACATGGCCAGCCCACTGCCACTTCAGCTTACTACACTTTTGGATAATATCCATCACTCCGGTTATCTGTCGGATCACCTCGTTTCGGATTCTATCCCTTAGCGAGATCCCGAGCATGGAGCATTCCATAGCTCGCTGAGCGACGTGCAATCGGTGAGCCGACCTCACCGTCATATTCCACGTTGGTATTGTGATGTAAAGAACTTAAAATAAAATATTATTCATGGGTAAATTCTTGAATATTGTCACAATGACCAATGCCCATCCTAACATTCCCATAATACTGGCAGCATTTCTCCATTATCTCTTTTCTCAAAAGAATAGGGATGTTGACAGTGTTTGATTTCATTAATTATTGTATGTGAAATAAAAAATAATGCTAGAAATATATTCGAAAACAGCATTAAAATTGTTTTATAAATGAACAAGTTATTAGCATTTATATTATCGTAAGGACTAGCTATCTCGTTTTTTGGGGAGAGCTAGCTATCTCGTTTTTACCTACGCAAACAAATGGCGGTGACGTCACGTGCCAGTAAGTGCATCTCTTTTTCGTTTTTTTACAGTTTCCCGCTCTATTGAAATTTAATAGCTTGTAACTTTTTTATTTCTCAATAGTTTTTAAAAATTATTTCGGTTTTGGGTTTTGGATTTAGTTCCTTTTTAAGATAAACAATTAAAACAAATTAGTCAACATCCCTATTGAAAAATTATGTTCCTGTAAACAACTTATTGTGTTCAGCTGTTTGCCTTAATAGAATAGAATAGAAAAGAAATCTTTATTTTATAGGACATTCAGGATGCCACTTAAAACAAGTCAAGATTACATTAGTATGAGAAGTCACAATTTTTTGAGTATTTAATGTTTCATAACTGAACAACTAAAAGAAAAGCTACCCAAAAAAAGGTTTGTTTCATTTGAAGAAGAAGAAGAAAAACACTTTATTAAATTTAGTTTTTTATTTCGTGGAAATGCAATCTGTCTAGTTTGTACTGGAAGAAAAACAATACAATATAAATATACCTACTTTATTGCATACCAATGAAACCTATACAGCTACCAACAATAAAAACATTACGAAAAATAAGAATTAAATTATGAAATCAAAATGACTGCATAAAATATTTTTTATTTATTTAATAATTAAATCAAACTTTTAATTTACAAAAACTCGAATGACAATATGAAACTATGAAATCATTATATTTACAATTGATTTTTAATAATTTCTAATTAATGTTAAGAAAAACATTTTTTTATTATTGTTGTAGATTTTATTTTATATTAATGAGTAAAATCCTTGCGTTTTCTATTCAATATTAAATCAAAACCTTTTAAAATTTTGTTGAACAAATTGATTTCTCATTTCGGCCAAAAAAATTATGAATTTGCGTTGTTTTCTTGAATAAAAGTACAATGCTCCTAAACTGTAAATTCGATTAAAATTGGTAGAGTCGTTTTCAACAAATTGGTAAAAATGCACATAAAATATATGTATTCGCTTTTATCAATTATTATTATTATATATGCATTTTTAATTAAATTTTATGTACTTTACACCAATATTCAACACAATTCTATTGTTAAGAATGGTAATAAATGAAATGAAAAAAAATGAAATATTAATAAAAATACAACATTAGCTTTTTTATTAGTATAGTATAGAATTATTGTACTAGAGGACAAAAAGCTATTATTACAAACAGATAACGGATTAAAGCCACATGTTTTCCTCTATCATTCCACACCACATGCTATTAATGCTTGAGTTTCATTATCTGCTCAGATAATGGTTTTCATCAAATGACAATTAGTGAAGAGCGTCGCGGCAATGCTCTTTACCGCCACAGTTCTTTGTAATTTATTTTTCCATTCGTCTTCTTTGGGATAGTAAAATACTGCCCTAGTATTTTTAAATACGCGATCCCTTTGGAAGTTGAAAAGTTCAGGCGACGTAATATAAAGAGGTTTGCTAAGGTACGCAGACGACGGGAGCATTATTATACAGGAGCATCCTTTTTAACAGAAATAGTCTTGTTGTAGTGTAAAACTCATATATAATTGTCTTTTTCTTTTACATGCGACCTCCCTAGTAGGTCTTGACGAAACCCCAGGCGGTCGCGACCCATAGATTGAAAACCACTGGTCTAGGGTTCTACATATACCATGCTACCTAGTTCTTCATAGAACACAACATAAAACAAGAGGAGCTAATACAAAAAAAAAACTTAAAACGTGGCTGCATTGATATAGTTTCCTTTGCCTTTTCCGAAAGGGATAAAAAAATCACGCTTCTTACAGTGAGCTCTCGATAGATGGCACTATACTGAATTTATAACGCTCTGCATACAAACAAGAAATGTATTGAGGCCTATTACGCGGTACGAAAGTTTTTTCAATCGATCACATTATAGAACTTTCGAACATCGTCAGTTGAACCTCGATCCAGAGGCCACGAATACCCGATCAGGCGCGTATAAAGGTGGCACTTCACTTAGCGTTGCGTGTTCGCGTAGCGTATTCGCCGCATTTGTCCAAATATTCGTACGTAGTCCAAACAGCACAAACACGACGTCCTCACTTGGAATGCCAACAAAAATTAAGGTCTAATCATATTGCGTCCTTTGATGTGTGACCAAAGACTGACAAGCGAACGGATCGGCGTATTTGCCTATTTGTATTTTTGTCATATTTGTGAAAATATAGACGAATAAATCCTCCACACATGGTATTTTTGGCCGAATACAGCAAACAAGCGAACACGCAACGCCAAGTGAAGTGCCACCTTAACCTATCCTTTTTCATTCTACCCTAAATGGTGGTAAGGGAGACTGAGTGACCTGTGACATAATCTATTTTTCGAAATCTATAACTGCTAGCGAGCTCACAACAGCGCGCGTTTCTTAATTCAAGAGTTGAACTCACAATTACCACTAATTAGTCAACTCCACCAAAACAGACTCAAAAATTATTAGTTTTTTTACAAACGGCGGCGGCGTCACCATATTAAAGGCCGTTTCCTTACCAATCCTACCAATGTTATAAAATAGTTTTTTCCCGTGATTTCGTGGTTTTTAGTTTTTCAATAAACACAAAAAAACTTCATTCATTGCTATTACAAAAAACTTTTTATCTTATAAATATATTATAAAAAAAAAACCCCGTGATTGCGTGTTTGTTAGTTTGTCACAAACACAAAAAAAACTTCATTCACTGCTATTACAAAAAACTTTTTATCTTATAACTATGTTATATAAAATAGTTTTTTCCCGTGATTTCGTGTTTGTTAGTTTGTCAACAAACCACACAAAATAAAACTTCATTCACTGCTATTACAAAAAACTTTTTATCTTATAACTAGGTAAAGTTTTACTTATATAAAATTGGAGGTCCTGACTCACTGACTCATCAACGCCCAGCCCAAATCCTTAGACCTAGAAAGCTGAAATTTGGCAAAATGGTGTCTTTTATGACGTAAGAAAGGATTTTCGAAATTCAACCCCTAGGAGAGTTTGTATGAAGAAAACAATTTTTTTGGGCATTTTAACTCGAAACTTCGTCAAGATATACCTCAAAGCAAATAAACGGACACGTGTTTCGCGATTTTTGGAAAATCATCCCCAACTAAGGGGTCAAGAATGAAATGGGTGACTAAAAGAGGTCTTTGCGCGAGCGAAGCCGCGGGAAAAAGCTATTTAAACAATAAGTAGCGCAGTGAAAGCATACTTCATTGTTGATTTCAAGATTCAAGATGTTTATTTGACATACACACTACAACACAACAACAACGTTACATAAGGAATAACAACACAGAATAAAAAATAAAACGTAAAATTAAAAATAAATAAATATATAAATTAAAATGGATGGAGTTGTGATGTAGTGCGATGACAAACAGGACTCACCTCAGCATGTGTTGCAGCAAAGGCCACAACGCTGGTTTTCAGGAGCCCCTTAGATCACTGTATGTGTACTTACATTTGATGTTATGATAATGTATTTTTTTTCCAGTCCCCCCACCCGCGGTGTTGCCAGTGTTAGTGATAGCCTGCGATCGTGTTACGGTCAGCCGGTGTCTGGACAACCTAGTCAAGTTCAGGCCCAGCAAGGAAACCTTCCCAATTATAGTTAGTCAGGTGAGGTTTTTCAACTATTTTTATTACTTAACTAGCCCACGGGACTTCGTTCCCGTGGGAATTCCGGAAAGTTATGTAGCCTATGTCCATCGGGGATAAGGGGTCATCCACATATTACGTCACAGCATAAGGGGGGGGGGGTCATACCAAACGTGACAGTACATGTTAAAGGTATACCAAAAAAGCGTGACATAGGGGGGGAGGGGTTCAAAAAGTCCAAATTTTGCTTGACGTGATATGTGGACGGCCCCTAATGTAACTTTCTAATGGTGAAAGAATTTTTCAAATCGGTCCAGTAGTTTCGGAGCCTATTCAATGCAAACAAACAATCAAATCTTTCCTCTTTATAATACCTACTGGCATTCCGCCCGGGACTTCGATCCCGTGGGAATTCGGGAATATTACGTAGCCTATGTCCATCGGGGATAATGTAGCTTTCTAATGGTGAAAGAATTTTTCAAATCGGTCCAGTAGTTTCGGAGCCTATTCAATGCAAACAAACAATCAAATCTTTCCTCTTTATAATACCTACTGGCATTCCGCCCGGGACTTCGTTCCCGTGGGAATTCGGGAATATTATGTAGCCTATGTCCATCGGGGATAATGTAGCTTTCCAATGGTGAAATAATTTTTCAAATCGGCCCAGTAGTTACGGAGCCTATTCAATGTAAACAAACAAACAAAAATCTTTCCTCTTTATAATATGTATAGATATAGATTAGTATAGAATAGGTTTACCTATGGTTTACCTCTGTGGACGTTGTTTAACCTCACTGATTGGTTGAGATGAGCAAGCACCACTTAGCTACGAGCCAGTGTTGCCACATGAAGTAGACGTGAAATCTGTATTTTTATTACAAAAATCCGTATAAAATCCGTATTTCTGTTTTTATTGAAATTCCGTATAAATATCCCGTATTTTGATTGAAATTTCGTATGAATTCCGTATAAAAATTAAACGTAACATTTTTGAGTCAAGATTTGAATCAAAAGAGGGTAATTTCCCTAAAAGTTGTTTAGTAGTAGCGGGTCCGTTATCGTCGAGGTACATAATTTATTTCTTGGTTTCGTCTTCATTGAAGAAATTTTGCTGTACTGCTCCACTACAGTGGTGCAAACTCACCAGCATTGTGACGAAATTGATCAAAATTATGTAAAGAAGGCTCGAAAACGGGGTCCTTTTGAAGCTAATTCTGTGTTTAGAGTAAATCCGTATAAAAATCCGTAATCTTGTTTCATCCGTATTGAACTTGCAAAATCCGTACAAATACGGATAAATCCGTATGTATGGCAACACTGGTTACAGTAGTACAACGTTTAAAAGCGTGAGCCATGGTGTGGGGTCATTACACCATGGTGCTCCAAACTCGTCATCCTCAGCTGCTAGCGGTGCACCCTGCTGATCAACGGAGCCTCGTCCGTACTACAACTGACGTACTGCAACCCGTGATCAGGGTTTCTTTACTTGATATTGGCAAATTCGCTATTCCCTATTTTAATACTATGTTTAGTTAGCAACTGTAACTTTTGTATAATTAGCAATATTTTTCTAGATTATAATTATTTATTTATTTAACTTAATGCACTAAAAGTACAATGGCGGACTTAATGCCCAATGGCATTATCTACCAGTCAACCTTAGGGTGATTGGTGGGAGTGAGTGGTAGGTGCACACCTCATCCGAGGTGAAAGATAAAATAATAAATTATAAACATTATACTTACGAAACAAAATATAAATAATAATAAACATAATTTATATATGCCCTAATAAAAATATTATAAATAAATGTCCAAATTATAATGGTGTACGATGTGGCACCTTCACAGGTTGTACACTTAAAATGATCTAATGTTAAGTTTTGTAAAATGTAATAGTGTAACATCCTTGGTTGTCCGAAATCTTTTAAAATATTCTGACATAGGCAAAATTACGAAAATAATGTACGCCATTTTGTCAAGAATTGAATTGAAACTACCCCGATGTACAGAGGCCAGCGCATCAGGTTACTCCATTATCATTGCAAAACCGCTCTTATTACAACAGCACAGAGTGCACGCGTGTTGGCTAAGATGATCGCCACGACATATAAGGTCCTAATTTATTAGTGACTTTCCTTTAAAGACGTTATTGTATAGGTTAATAGTATTCCAAAAAACAACATAAAATTTAATTATCTTAAAATAAAATTTAGCAAAAAAAATAAAAAAAAAAATTTCCATTTAAAGATAAAGGAATGGTTCTCTATCACTTGAAGCCGGCCACTCCCCGCTCGCCCGCTCTACTACTGCCATTATTATTTACGTTTGAATGGATGGGTTTATTCATCATAGCAATTAAAAAATATCATAACAAAATTTTTCAAGACCTTTTCAATTTAATATTATGCCTTTGTTTTTTGACTCAAATGATATATTTTGACCTACACAATAACGTGTTAAAAGGAAAGTCAGGATCTTATATTACCTATCTCACGCGCTATCTCATGGTCACGTGACGCTTTCTCGTAATCTCATTGGTCGAAACAGTCACATGACCATGAGATAGCGCGTGAGATAATATGTCATGGCGGTCATCATAGCCCAGCAGAGTTACGGCCGTCCGTACCTGCAATACGCCTTATTTTTTAAAGGCGCGAAAAGTACTAGCTTCTAGTACTAGCTGAACATGATGGTACAGTCAATAGTACAGAGAGATACAAAACTAGCTTGCTAATGACAATAAATGGACGTCATGTGTAACTCAAAAAAATGCATTGGCTTTTATTTTTACCGACTTCAATAAGGAGGAGGTTTTATGTTCGACTGTATGTATTTCTTTTTAAATGTAAGTATGTTCACCGATTTCTCCGCCAATTATGGACCGATTTTCAAAGTTCTTTTTTTTTGTTCGAAAGAGTATACTCCAGAGGTGGTCCCATATAAATTTTATCGAAAATGATTTATCGCTTTTAAAAAAAATCAACAAAAACAAAAAAAAAATACTACAAATTAGAATATCATCTAAATAAATGAGTGACATTTTCGTTTGTGTAGTCTGCAAAAAATACTAGTTATCTACTTTGTGCCAACTGTTGTTGGGTTTGAAGTCGGTGATTCATACGTTTTTAACGTGGAAAATTATTTTTTCAGGACTGCAACCACGAAAAGACATATCAAGTAATAAAATCTTTTACAAAAGACCGGAGTATAACAGTAGTGAAGCAGCCAGACCAATCTGTAATAGCACTGCCATCTGCCAAAGTTAAATTCAGAGGGTATTATAACATAGCTAGACATTATAAGTTCGCACTGAACCATGTTTTTAATACATTGGGACATGAAACTGTGATAATCGTGGAAGGTAAGTGATTTTTTTAAATTTTCTTAACCTTTTTTTTTTACTTAATGTGCCGTGTGGTGATCGGTTGGGAATAACACCACCCCATCTCTTTCCGTGGGTGTCATAAGAGGCGACTACAACCCACAAATGAGACCTGCCTCTTAGTAATCCATCTTAGGCAGCGACACCTCGGTTTTTTGAATCTGAGGTGGCGTCATATGGTCTCACGCGGTGTGGTAGGCTCTGTAAAGGGCCGTCTGGTTCGGGACCACCCTCCTACCGAAGTAAAAGATTTTTTTACTATGTGCCACCGTTTACGAGTTGTTTAAGAAAAACTTTAAAAAGGGACCTTTAAACCGTCCCCTACACGTTAGCTCCACTCCCATACATCAGTGCTTTCAGTATATTGCTTCAGACACCATTCCCTAAAACTATGCCAAACATCGCTTATGCACGAATTATTTCGCCTATTTTTCCTTCGTTAAATGGGCTTTAAGCTTGTACTATTAGTAAGGCCACTACAGTACATTCTAAAGTGGAAACGATTATTTTGAGTCCGATTGTATAAACAGATGGTTTTAAACGGTAGCGGACTGTATAAACATAGTGTAATGTGTAATTATCATTGAGTGTTTAATTAATATGTATACCATAACATAATACAATAATACAAGGCAAAGAGACACCGTGAAATCCTTTCGTTTTAACAATTAACGTGCAATGGTATTGTGCACGCAGCGGTGATAGCCCAATTGGTAATGAACTTGTAATTGGAAGGTCGTGGGTACAGGCCCGCACCAGGATTTGAACCCGCGACCTTCGGATTACAAGTCTGGCTCATTACCAACTGGGCTATCACGAATCACTTATTAGTAGTACAATATTATGAGGATAATTTGTAGCAGTTCCTCTTACCGTGTACATACATACATAAGCTCACGCCATTGTCCCATTGGGATAGGCAGATCCAAACACACCTCTTATTGTGTACGTTTAACCAAGTAGTTTTACTGACTAACTCAGGAAAGATTTGATTGTTTGTTTGTTTGCATTGAATAGGCTCCGAAACTACAGGACCGATTTGAAAAATTATTTTACCATTAGAATCCTATATTATCCGTGATGGACATAGGATACATGATTTTCCCGAATTCCCACGGGAACGAAAGCTAGTGATAAATGATGATTTATTATAAAATTTATTCTTGACCACCAGGGTTAGTAAACTACTAACCCTACACGATAAGAAGAAGAAAAAGGAAGTTATAATGCTAAATACTCAGGTCATCCATCAAGGATCACCGCCTTTCTATGTTACTTAACCTCACTGACCGATGCTAAACATTGTAGTCATTAGTTTTCAAGCACTATGTTGCGGCTAGTTAGGTTAAATTTATTTTTACTTACATTTGTTTCGCTTGTTTCCGCTAGGCTATTTAGGTCGTCAAACTAATTAGCGTAGCGATAGTGTTTTTTTACTTCTTAAAAATCTGCATAGGTAGCACGGGCCGCGATAAATACGCTCGTCACGCCACTCAGATGACGGTAAAACTTCACTTTTATTGCGCGAGGGCACCGTGCAAAGGCTTGCTCGCTATTTCGACAATTTTGCCTCTCGGCAAACTTCGTGTTTCCGAAATTATAATATAACAACAATAAAGTACGTAATTCTAACTTCAAATTTTATTGTAGGTCATAAATCTAATAATTCTTAGAAATTCGTGTGCATTTAGAAAATCGACTATTCGGGAATAGTCTCGGGAGACATACAAATAAATAAGAAGAATTGTATCCTATTTAATTATTATCACATCCATTAAACCACACACAGTTGCAATACCACAATTTACAAATAAAACATATGCATTAGTGTTTATGATTTACAATATTTAATTGATATTTGTATCAATATCCGTATGTTCTTGATCAAAAAAGGTTGATAAAAAAAGAAGAAAATAGTGCACTACATAGTTACAAAACCCTGAATAAAAAATAATAATAAATAATGTGCACTACTCCCTATATGAAATTCAAATTGTCTTTTATCAATTACCCCAACAAAGTGACACAGCGGCGATTCGTTTTGTAAATATATCAATATCCACCTAAATCAGTGGTTTCTAAAGTCAACTGATCCGTGATCAAGCTAGGAGACACTTCCGAATTCGGGGCTTACTCAGTTTTCATGACGACAAAAGGGGCACTAGGTGAAGAACGCTTCCTGTTAATGTAACGTTATACTTAAGGCGACTACAGCACCCGATAAAGGCAGCAACACATAGGAATAGTGCTGTCTCCGTCTCTCAACAGGCCTGGGCCGGCAGTGCGAACAGTGTCGATACACGAAGTTTACGGACTATGAAAGCGTGCGTGCGTAAAACATGTTCGAAAGTTAGAAAAATGAGATTTATGGAAAGGAAACAGCTTAAATCGAAAAATGTGTTAACTACTTATCGAGAGTGTTGAATCACGAACATTTTGATAGCAAATTCAAGTTCCTGTGTGTATTTTACTATCGTTTTTACAGCTTAAAAGATACACAATATTGGGTGTTTAGAGGTGACTTTGTGAGCTTTTTCTATCGAACCAAAAGTGCTGAATCATGTTTTCAGCAAACTACTTATCTAGTTTATGTCCTGAATATTACCGTAGTTTTTTTTCTTCGATTTAATGCAGTGCGTCATGCTTATTTACGCATCATAAAATCGTAATTTAGGTGCTGTAGTCGCCTTAACAGGGCCATGGGCCCTCCTAGTTTCCCTTGCGATTCACTGGTAGGTCGCGACCCATACTTTGGGAAATACTGCTTTAAAATACATATTTGTAACGGTCTATGTTGGAACACCACAAACATTAGTAAAGTTTACATTTGATAACCAGTAAAAAGTAAGCCATCTGTTGTAAAAAACGACCTTGTATCACAATACTGATTATTACATTTTGTGATGGAAAATTGCGCTTAATGAGTGTGTTGGTACATTATTACATCTCTACATAATACGACTAGACATGTATGACAGAAAAGTAATAGGATGTTACTAAGGGCAGAATAATAGTACATTATGATGATATAAGTGCGGTAAGTTGAAAATTACAGCCGAGGCGATATTCCTAGAAAGCAGAGGCTGTAATTATCAAAGCGCACGTATGTCATACGACGTTTTATAACATACTAGCATCCCGCTCGGGCAGTGGCGTGCATAAACATTTTAGGCAGGGTAGGCAGTGAACTTTTAGTGATGAAAATTGTTGAGATTTAAGAATGTTAGTTAAAACAACTTAAGGTTATTCAAATCAAAATAACCTGTGCTTCCAAACTTTTATATGTATAACAATTTGAAAACAAAATGCACGGAACACAAAATAAGCGGTTAGTATGCACACAGCCCGTGAGCCAATTATTATGAATGTCGTATATTTTAGTATAAAAATGTCTTACTCGGCCTTTTGCGATAATGTTTACTTTTTCTTGAAAAGGTAAACTTGAAAAATTACGCAGTTTCGGCAAACAAACATCATCACCACACTTTTCACAACTTATTGTACTCATTTTGTTCTAAACAAATGTCTAATAATCACTATAAACTGATAAAACAATAATTTGCAAAAGTTTTCGTTCGTAGTTGCAAAAGAAAAACAATCCAATAAGAAAAAAATGCCGCAAAATTAAAAATCTATAACAGCCCTTCCAAACTTACCAAATATTGACACTTCTCAATTTGGTAGCATCGCTTTATAGGCAGAGCTTATTTCGCCATACAATCAGTTCGTTAATTTTTCGCGGGGGAGGCGAAACAGCCAATCAGAAGCCAGCATTTTTCAACAAAAAAGGCATTTCAAACGAGTGCATAAAAGCTTCGCCATCTAGCGGGGCGGCGAGCGGCACGGCTCTCTCTTACTAGTTCTAATGTTAAACTAGATGGCGCTGTTTTGAAAAAGTTTAAATTCGGTAAAAATATAATGTAGATAACGTGATTTAGTAATACGTTTATATTCGTTTGAGTCTGTGATCGTTAGTGTACATTATATATATATTTAATTTTTGTTATATTTTCCTTGAATACCCTAGGGTAGGCATTGCTTTTCTGCTTGTATGGAATGCACGCCACTGCGCTCGGGACTTTGTTCCCGTGGAAATTCGGGAAAATTATGTAGTCTATGTTACTCAGGGATAATGTAGCATCCTAATGGTGAAAGAATTTTCGAAATCGGTCCAGTAGTTTCGGAGCCTATTCGTTACATACAAAAATACACATCTTTCCTCTTTATAATATTAGTATAGATTTGCGAGGAAATAAATACAACTCGGACTTTCTTAAACGAATAAATGTTTAATCACTTGTTAAAGCAAAACAATACAGCGAAAAGAATTTTTACTTGTTTACAAATCAGCGTTCGATTTAAAAAAGTACCGTTCGTTTTTAGACGGAGCATCTTGATAAACCGTGCGTTTTACTTTATTAAAAAACTCGTGCGTTTTATATTAGAATAACGCACAAGTGCGTAATGAGATACAATACGATATTGAAATTGGTGAAATAAGAGATCCTTTACGAGCAAATGTGTTCTAAAGTAATTTATTTGTTTAGTTCTTTGCATATGTATGACAGATGGACATAAAATTACAAACAGAAACAAGTATTTGTAAATTTATGTTCATCAGAAATATTTATTAATTGACAGTTAATTGGCACTAGTTAACACACATTAACGAAAAGAAAATATCAATTATCAAACCAATAGTCACGGATACCAAGGAATCTGCAGATTTTCTGGTAAAAGGACAGTGATTACTTTCTGCACACGTGTGTTATGGGCAACTTACCGTAGAAGTTTCCAGACATATTGTGGCTCTAAAATAGTAGCCGATCAATCAACAGTTAATGACATAGTGTCGTTTAATAATTCAATCAGTACAATCAAAAATAAATTTACTTAAAAGCATCTTACTTTTTGAGTAGTAAGGCTGTAATTTATAGTTAATATCTTTATTTTTTATTTTCCAGATGATCTGGACATATCTCCAGACTTCTTCGAATACTTCCAGGGAACTTATCCCTTACTACTTAAGGACCCTAGTTTATGGTACGTATTTACTGATAGATATATACTTATTATCTTTATAGATTTACTGCATGTAAGTACTTAGCACTACTCAATAAGGGACCATCCATAAATTACGTCACACGTCAAGGGGAAGGGACGGGGTCCACAAAGTGTGACATTGTGTGACAAGGGGGTGGGAGGGGTCATAAGTTTCGTGACGTCACATTTCAAAATGTGTTATGAGTATCAAAACGTGTTAACTATTAACGACAAACTTAACCTCCTCAGTCCCAAGCACTCTTTTTACGTTTTTACTTTGTTTGAGACAATGAGTTATGATTATGAGTTCCCAGAAAAAAACCAACTCTACTAAGTACTGCTTTTATTAGAAAATTACAAAAAATGGAAAATATGCAAAATATGTGACGTCACGCTAGGGAGGGGGGATTCTTACAAATGTGACCAGTTGTGACAAGGAGGGGGAGGGGGTCAAAAAATCATGAAATTCGTGTGACGTATTTTATGGATGGCCCCTAAGAATATTTATTTTAGCGTGTTTTTATCGTTAAAATAAACATAACATAAAGGTAGCCATTACACATCATTTAAACCGTGTGATGATCGGTTGAGAATAACCCCACCCCATCTCTTTCCGTTGGTGTCGTAAGAGGCGACTAAGGAAACACAAATGAGACCTGCCTCCTAGTAATCCATCACAGGCAACGACACTTCATTTTTTTCTGAATCTGAGGTGTCATCCTATGGACTCATGCGGTGTGGTAGGCTCTGTAAAGGGCAGTCTGGTTCGCGACCACCCTCCTACCGAAGTCCGACGCCAAACAGCTTGCTGTGTTCCGTCGGTGCGTGGGAGTACCAGTGCCTATATAGGCATTTTCTAGGTTAACTCGCTTCATCGTCGACCTCATCTTTGACCTTATGGTCTAGATTGAGGTCAAGAGTTAACCCATCTTATAATAAAAAAAAGCTTATAAAGCTTTAATTTGTAATGTTCAAAATGTATCAGGATCTTGTGAAGCGCCATTTTTTTTTCTTTAAGGGCCGGTTTTTCAATACCGAGATAAAATGTCGAATAGCCACCCGTTGAATAGCGCTATACAATACAATACAATACTCTTTATTGCACACAAAAAAAACATAAAACATAACATTAAACAAAAAAACAAATGTTCATGATGTAGTGTGCAATCCGGCGGCCTTATTGCTATAGAGCAATTTCTTCCAGGCAACCGGGGCGCTATCTGGCTTTTTATCGGTCAAATGTCGTCTCCCATTTTGCAATTGTTATTTATTCAATGAATAACTATCTGACCAATTTTTTCAACTCTGGCAACTTGAACTAAAAAGAGATGAAACAGATATATTGCATACTCTAGCGTAAGAGCAAGAAAGACTATTGTTTTGATTTCCTGTCAAGCAAGCGTGAAGCGTCACTGTCACTCTTTCATGTTTATTTATTTACAGTTCTTTGCACACATGACAAATATACATATACTCAAAGACAAATTACATAATACATTTATATACAGGGTGATTTTTTAACACCACGTTTCAAGTCAATTGGACGATGTGATTTTTTTGTCCATACAGTAGCTTGAAATTTTTATATGAAACGATATAAAACAAAAAGATACGGGTCTGTCAAATTTTCATAAAGTTAACAGCACATCAGGTTAAACAGTTACACTACGAAAACGGTCACTATTACGAGCGCAGTAAGGGCGAGCTCAAGGTCAAAGTGGGGTAACCTGATGTGCTGTTGTGTGTAAATAAAAAATTGCGTACCGATTAAAAAATAACGTGGTATATATTAAATTATATATTAATATGTTAGGTAGATTCCTTTGCCTGTCCCGAGAGGGATAAATTAAACAAAAAAAAATAGTTTAAACCTTTTTTAGTTTGGTTCTTTAGTGTTATAATATTATTATCACTAAAACCGATCAGGCTTCGATCGGACGATTCTTTCTTCTCAGTCAGATGGATTGATGTATTCATTTATTATGGCCTCTTCTTCGATTGCCAGGTCGGTTTTGAAAACTCGAAAATATTCATAAAATCCATAATAAATGACGATTATTAACTTTTTTGCTTTCGTTCGTAATAAAGTAAACAACATTACACCACTAAACACGAAATTATCCTCAAAAATACGTAAAAGTTGTCAAATTATCTATGGAATAAGCGATTATCTGGCGGTGGAAGCGGTAGATAGATTTATTCCTCAAATAGCGGAGTTATTCGACAATTAAGTATTATCTGACTATTGAATAAATAACTATCGTGCTAAGTATCTGTCGAATAAACTCTATCTGTCTGTTTATCTGGTGATTAAAAAATCGGCTCTTAGTCCGTTAGGTATGACTATAATGTAAAGCAAAGCCTGCTGCTTCACATCATTTGTCTAGACGCTAATCAGTATTTGTTATCAGGTCGACACGAAAACGAATTTTAAGGTTTACCATAAAATTATAAACTAGCTTTTCGCTTGCGGCTCCGCCCGCGTGGGATAAAATGTAGTCTATGTCCTTTCCCAAGGTCTAATCTATCTCTGTACCTTTCATCAAAATAGGTTCTGTAGATTAGGCGTGAAAGTGTAACAGACAGACAGAGTTACTTTTGCATTTATAGTATTAGTAGGGATGTGAAATTGTGTTTGTTCGTCTTTTCACGTCGAAACGAAGCCGGATCACCGTTATTTTGAAGAGCTAGAGAGTAGCATAGGCTTCCTTACGCCAACAAGCCACTTACTTTCGCTAGTAGAATAAAGAAGAAATTAGAAATTATTCTCTTACCTTCCCGAAGGTAAGAGAACAATTTCTTTTTCTTTTTTTTTCTTTTTCACGTTATTGTGCACGTCGTACTCGCCTCACTTCGTCCAATCTCTCTTGTTAGGTCTGCTGTAAGAAATTTCTACCTAGAAATAAGTAGTGCCTGTTGTGTCGTATTTCTTTTTGTATGTTTCTTTTTATATGTCTATTGTGTACAATAAACAGTAAATAAATAAATAAATAAAGAAACTTGTAATACAGGTGTATATCAGCATGGAACGACAACGGGAAGAAGTCAGTGATAGACCTAGCACACCCGGAGTTGTTGCACCGCACGGACTTCTTCCCCGGGCTCGGCTGGATGCTGCGCCGGGACAGCTGGCTGAAGCTGCAGGATAAATGGCCTCCTGCGTGAGTATAAAATAATAATAATATACAAAAAATCGGCCAAGTGCGAGACGGACTCGTGCACGAAGGTTTCTATAAAAACGGCAAAAAAATCACGTTTGTTTTACGGGAGCCCCCTTAAATATTTATTTTATTCTATTTTTTAGTACTTATTTTCAAATCGCACAATAGCCTCTGACTTGGTTTCAACGACTGTAGACAATCGACAACGGCCGGACCGACAGCTTTACGTGTTCTCCGAAGCACGGAAACGCTCGTGATAAATTGCCACTGGGGTCACCCATCAGGTTCCCTGCTTCTGTGTACGTCGTTTAACCTCGCTGATCTAATTAAAATGTGTAAATCTACATACTTGGAACGAATTGAAAAAATATCAAACTAAACAGTTTGATATTTTTTCAATTTAAGGTTATGTACAATTTTTTTCTCGTTAACAGATTTTTCGACGACTGGCTGCGGAACCCGCAGAATACTGATAACAAAGTGTGCATCAGGCCAGAAGTCTCTAGAACTTATTCCTTCGGGAAGGTAAGATAATAATTTCTGTCCTAGTTTTAAGTATATTTTGTTACAAAAAGATTTATATGTACTAGCTGTCTGCCCGGGACTTCGTTCCCGTGGTAATTTGGAAAAATTATGTAGCCTATGTGTTAATCCTGGGTGTTAGCTATCTCCACACCAAATTTCATCAAAATTCGTTCAGCCGTTTGAGCGTAAAAGAGTAACAAACATCCATACATCCTCACAAACTTTCGCATTTATAATATTAGTAGGATGCTTATTAATTTAAAAAAAAAATATATATATATTTATGAATTAATCTTATTTTTTCATGGTTACGCTTTGTGCTTAGTCCTGTTTCTGGGGATACGCTTGTTCATGATCCAGGATTTGTCAAATTAAGTAATTTCTAAGGAACTAATGACCCTGCTAGGAAAGTTAAATCTTCCACATAGTGGTTGAAAGCTTTACTTTCTGCACTAGTGTTGTTTCTTTGCAGTTATTGAAAGTTAAATTTCCCGCATTAAAGTTTTTTCTACTTCCACAATCGCGGAGTTTTTTTTAAAAATTGATTCATGAGATTGTTCCTTAATTTAGGTTTGAGCACTTTTATGCTAACATTGCTTCTTATTTCTGAAGTCACTACTTTATACTTATTATGAATTACAGGTTGGCGTTAGTAAAGGACTGTTCTTTGAGACGCATCTAAAGCGAATTATTTTAAACACACAGTTTGTGGAGTTCACTAAACTGGATCTTTCTTACTTGTTAAAGGTAAGGTTTAAATCAGTGATTTATTAGTTATTAAAGGATGCCCGGGATATAGTTCCGGTGGGAATGTCTTAAAAATCTCCCTATGCCTTGTATACGTTATAAAAGGGAGCAAAATCTTAAAAGTGTCCCGCAAAATCTCAAGTGTCCTGCAAACTTCAAAAGTGTCCTGCAAAATCTCATAAATGTCCCACAAAATGTCAAAAATGTACCACAAAATCTTAAGTGTCCCGCAAAATCTCAAAAGTGTCCCGCAAAATCTCCAAAATGTCCCAAAACATCTCAAAAGTGTCTCACAAAATCTCAAAAAATTGCGGTCACCAAAAGTGACCCGCAATTTTTTCGTATTTCCTCAGAGCAAATACGACGAAGAGCTAGAACGTAAAGTGTACGACGCTCCACTTGTGACTGTCAAAGCCCTGTTACAAATGTCGTCGGGGGACGGGAAACCTGTAAGGGTGGGCTATATGGACGCAAAGTCCTTCCAGCGAGCTGCCAGTGCTTTGGGTTTTACGGACGATTCTAACACTGGGTTGTGGGTTCAAGTCCTATTCGCGGCGAACATTTTGCTCCATTAAACGTGTTTAATGTCCCGTAAAACCTCAAGTGTCCCGCTAAATCTCAAAAGTGTCCCGCAAAATCTCAAAAATGTCCCGCAAAATCTCCAAAGTGTCCCACAAAATTATAAATGAGTCACATATTTCCTCAGAGTAAATACGACGAAGAGCTTGAACGTAAAGTGTACGACGCTCCACTTGTGACTGTCAAAACCCTGTTAGAAATGTCGTCAGGGGACGGGGAAGCTGTAAGGGTGGGCTATATGGACGCAAAGTCCTTCCAGCGAGCCGCCAGTGCTTTGGGGCTTATGGACGATTTCAGGGTAAGTTAAAATAATTTTTTCCGCTCTTTAGATCTTTTAGACGCAGATTGTCGAAAGCGCAAATTGATAAAAGAGAAAAATGTCTAAAGAGCAAAACGCTTGCTTCGATATCATAGCAGGCGGTTTTGCAAATTTTTTTTTCTTCTCTTTAGTTTAGGAGAAGCCTAATTATAATACTATACATATACTTTATTGCACACACAAATAAGGTACAGTTACATAGTTATGTCAGAGTACAAAAGGCGGCCCCATTGCTAAGAAGTTTTATTTTATCTGCAACCTTTGGGCAACATAATATGATGTAGGCAATTTTGTTTTGTTTTATCTCATCTTAAACCTCGAAGTTTAAAATCATTTTAAATTATTTTGTAAGCTTTGTGTGTACAGAAACAAACAATTGGTTCTTAGGGATTTTTGCGCGTTTTAGCGTATCATAATGACATTTTGCGATTCGAACATTTCGCGCGTTGGGAATTGTTTTTTAGATTTTTTTTCAGCTTTTGTTATTTTGTGCCAAATCACTTTGCGTCTTGGTGTTTTGAATGACTCTTATAGACCTAGTTTTCCGCTGGGACTTTGTTCCCGTGGGAATTTAGGAAAACTATGTAGCCTATGTTTTATTCTTATGTCTTCTTTCTTTCATTTCGTGTCAATGGCTTAATATTAATATTATTTTATATGGTATTGTGTGTGTATGAAAAGTCTTTACATTTTACTGTGTATTTATTTTTTTATTTTACCTGTAGAGTGGCATCCCCAGAACGGCATACCGAGGCATAGTCACTTGTTTCTTCCAAGGTAGGCGAGTGTACCTTGCCCCCAACTTTATATGGACTAAGTACGATCCTAAGTGGGGCTAGCGAATACATATTGTAACGTCACAGTGATTGCGGAAAATAAGCATTTATTATTGTGAGATGCACCAAACGCTCAAAGTTAACTTCAGATATCAACTGTCAAATCATAAATCCCTATGCTTACTTATAGTAGCTAGATAGCCCTTGAGTGAAAAAGCGCACACAAGCCGGAGTCAGCCATCTCTATCCCCCGGCACACTAACACTATATGACGGAATGAGACAAAAGATTTCTGATGTTACTTTTCTCTCGTTGTATAATACGTGTTTCATAAATACCCAATATAAAAAATACAAAATTAAATTCAAACCCCAATTCCAATTACCAGTTGCACTGTTTGACATCTTTCAAAATGAAAGTTTCATATAATTAACGTGACATGCTTGACATATTTGAAATAGAGCTGCGCATTTTAATTTTGAACTTTCTATTATTGAGTACTAGGAACAAAGTCTTCCTCTAGTACTCAAAAATAAGATACAAATCCATGCCGCAGGCTTAGTTAGTACATTGCCATTTTTTTTCCAACTATCAGGAGGTCTATATAGCAGAACGTCTACAATACTAATCGTCAGTTTCTCAAAACGTCTGAAAACTGAGACACAAAAATACTTTTTGACCAAAAGTGGTAGAATAGAATTTTGTAACATGGCAATCTGCGTGGTCCCAATTCCGCCAACTTCACGTAGTAAAGTGCGTCTGCTTTTTGACAGTTGATTCGACATTAGTTATTTGTTAGAAAGCTAAATGGTGCAACTCACATACTTAGGCACGGTTTACAGAAGGAGACTCAAATCTTTATTTATTATCTCTCACTATAAAATTGACAAAGGCGACTGCTACTCAAGTATAGGTCAGAGTCTGAGTCACGTTCTGTAATACGTACCTAAGAGCGTTTTTAAAAACCTATAGTCTTTATTTTAACTAGAATGTGTAACGTAAAATAGCAAACTATTTTTGTAACTTGTTACCTTGTGAAAAAATATTTTTTTTATCAAAGTTCTATTTTATTAGTACAAATGTTTGTTTTTAAAAAGGCTGGCTCTATTTTAGTAAGCGCGATAGTTTTCTTATTTGAATTGATCAGTTATCGGAGTAACTAATTTTTTATTGTAAATATTTTCTGACTTGAAAAAATCAGGTCCCAAACAAAGTCTATTCCAAACCAGCTGCCATATGACAACAAACCAACAATGCCATTAAAAAAACTTGCTGACCATCTTCTTCTCATAGAAAACCGTTCATATTAACTGCAATAATAAGTTTGTAAAACCAACTTATTTTTGCGGCCCTTTCAATGCAAATCAATGTAAAAACGTATTAAGAACTAGTTTCGTGTCCGTAATATTGCCTTGTATTCATTGGACAGGTTGAAATGGATATGAAACTGTTCTACTCCAAACAAGGTAAAAAACACAGCAAGTTTACATTTCAGACTCTGTATAGTTCTTATTCCTTTCGCGTAAGGGCGAAAATAGCAGTACAACATTAACTGCTCATGTGTTTTAGCTTTAGCTAATAAAATAGGACTATTGATAATTCGAATTAATGTATTGAAAGTGAAGTGTGTGTTACTAAATGAATTTAAATTAATTTATTATTTCCTAAGAGGATTACTTTTCGTTTATTTTATTCTAATTATTACTTATTTCATCACTATAATATTCTCATCACAGATTGTGTAAATATTATTTATACCACATTATTTTCAAATTTACCTAATAGGCGAATATCTACAGTAGTGATTTTTAATGGAATGAAATGAAATGAAATTATTTATTTGCTTTACTATTGAGATTGTAATTTTATCACCAAAAACATTTTATTTTGACAAATGACAGTCACAAATTACAATATAATATGAACTTTATAAGATATAACATTGAGTTGTATATCAGCATTATTTAAGAGACTAAGATAAAGTTTGGTTGCTCATGCGCAATCTTTTTTTTTTTGGAACTAACTAGGTCAGGGGTTCCCAAACTTTTTCAGACCGCGGCGCACTTACAGGTTCAGAATTTTGTCCCGGCGCCCTAACCTAGCCAGCTAGTCGAAACAGATAGGTACAGTTGAAAGAAATAGGTACAATGATACTAGTTAGGTAAAAAGGAACAAAAATTTAAAGCTTAACAATTTGAAGCTGAGTTTTTTTATTATTATTATTATTATTAGAATACCTGTTACGTCCTAACAAAGGATAGGCGTGAATTTTGTTTATGAAACGTATATTTTTACAATTAAATTCAAATTACCAAAATTATTGCGTTCGTACATTTTTCAAAGCGTGGCATTGTTCATTTCGTACCCGCGAATACTTAAGGATTCGGAGTATGTTAAAGCCAATCGCCTCGCGGCGCCCCGCTGTACTTTCCACGGCGCCCCAGGGCGCCGCGGCGCACAGTTTGGGAACCCCTGAACTAGGTCTTTATTTTATTTTATCAAATAACCAACGATACAATCTGTGTATAAACATTATACACTGCGTATGACATTTATTTTTTAATTGTATATCCTCGACTTATGTATTTTAGTGCAAAATGGGAAAACGTAGAATAATTTATAATCTTACCGAAAGACTGTGATTAGCTTTGTATATAGAAATGCGAAAAACAATATCGTTATTCGAAAACTATGTCACAAAAAAACCCATCGTTTTAGGTTTTAAATATCTAATTATCGTTTATTTAAATTACAAAATTCCCAAGAAACTAAACAACTTTCCCCAAGGAACTCGTAAAGATTTTTTAAAAATTCGACCTTCCATACTAAGACTGTTTTTCCGTATTTTTCATATCCTTGAAGAAAGTTTTTTAGTTTAGTTGGTTGATTTACAATCTCGTACAATATATTTTATTTGCACACTAGAACATTATATTGCTTCTATTTTCTTATTGTCTCTCGGAAAACTTCGCTTATAACAAAATAACAATGAAATAGCTACTTAAGGCAACTACAGCACCTAAATTACGATTTTATGATGCGTAGATAAGCATGACGCACTGCATTAAATCGAAGAAAAAAATACTACGGTAATATTCAGGACATAAACTAGATAAGTAGTTTGCTGAAAACATGATTCAGCACTTTTGGTTCGATAGAAAAAGCTCACAAAGTCACCTCTAAATACCAATATTGTGTATCTTTTAAGCTGTAAAAACGATAGTAAAATGCACACAGGAACTTGAATTTGCTATGAGTATGTTCGTGATTGAACACTCTCGATAAGTAGTTAACGCATTTTTCGATTTAAGCTGTTACCTTTCCATAAATCTCATTTTTCTAACTTTCGAACATGTTTTTACGCACGCACGCTTTCATAGTCCGTAAACTTCGTGTATCGACACTGTTCGCACTGCCGGTCCAGGCCTGTTGAGAGACGGAGATGGCACTATTCCTTTAAAAAAAGCTGCCTTTATCGGGTGCTGTAGTCGCCTTAAGTGGGTAAAAAGTCAAAAACGTGTCAAAATGACAACGCCAGAGGGCGAGCAATCCTTAGCGCGGTGCCCTCGTGCAGTCAAAGTCATGTGACGCGCGAGTTTGTCGCGGGCCGTGCTAGTACAAAATTCAAATTATTGTATTCTAACAATTCATAATAGACCAGTACCGTTAATTTTTGAAACCAAAAAAAAATTATAGTAGAATGAAACTCATTTGAAAAGGAAGAGAACATATAAAAAAAATAAAGGAAAAATAAATTACGGGCGATCTGAGGTTGGGAAGTGGAAGGGATTACCCCCTTAAGGGAAAAAAACGGTTTATCTCGATTTCCGGCAAAACTACAAGTCTTATGAAAAAAAGTTAAAGTGCAAAGTTGTAGGTAATAAAAATATCTACAATTTTTGTATATACACTTTTTTGCATAACCTAAAAAATTATGTGAAAAATTCAAATAACCAAGTTTTTGGTTTTTTATTTTTATCTTTTACAAAAATATTTTGTTTTTTACGAAATTAGGTGAAAACTTACCTTTTTATGTCCCAAACACACTGTAATTTTTTCACTTTTTACAATTTTCAAAGGCTTCAGCCCTAGTCTATAAACATTCCGCGGGTATTTGCCAAAACTCGACAAGAAATTAGAAGCAAAAGAGTATCTGATTTACTTAAACAATTAAATGATTCTTATTTTTTTAAATAACTTATTAAAAGTCATCCAATATTCATTTCTGAAATGTGTTTCTAGGTTAGTAACTTGAAAATGTATTTGTTTTTTGTAAATTATTAGCTACAAACGATGGGAACGAGAAATTTCGCCGCTTGACTTGAAGGCGCGATAGCTCAGTTGGTTAGAGCACCAGGAGATCTAATCCTGGGGTCGTGGGTTCAAGTCCTATCCGGGCCGAACATTTTTCTTTCCCTATATATATTTATTAGTCACAAACTTGATTTCTAAAAAATTACTTTCATTTAAATTTGTATTTTACTTTGTAAAAAATAAATACACGCCTTTGGGGGAAATGTGTAGCTATTTAATTTTTTATTATTATTATTATTATTAATGTCGTCATCATCACAGCGACGAATACGTACATTCGAATATTTTATTTCGTTATTAAAAACGTGGTTTCTTTACGTAAGAACGTAAGTTTTTTTATTCTTGCGATTTTAAGAAAATTATTCCTTATTTCATAACAGAACTGATTTTTCATAAGTTATCATCCTGTTGCAGGAATGTTCATTAAAGTTAAAGCTTCTTTAGTACGTTCACAAGACAGAAAGTGACAGTATGACATTTGACTAAGTGACAGTTGACTAACTGAATATGACATTAATTTATTTTGACATTAATTTATTATTACTTATTATTATTATTATTGCATGACGTACCGGTTCAGATTTTTTACTATAGATAATGTAATAAGATTTAGTTTAATTGACATGTGCTTGTTTAGCCAGATGATTTCATTTTATTTTCTATTACTTGGAATGATTCTAGAATTGAAATGATGGATTATCCTCCTCCCTCCTACATTGCTGCGCCCAAACTGGGTCCATGATTGTACCACAAACCTGTATTTAGACCTAAAAGACCATGGAAAGCAATAAATTTTATGATTATGATTATGATTAAAGTCTTCTTATCGTGTAGGCATAGTCAAGTCAAGAGTGGCGAACTTGGCTAACCCTGGTGTCAGAGTTTTCAAACCGCACAATGGCCTCTGACTTGGTTTTAACGATGGTAGACTGTAGTCAATCGACAACAGCCATTTAAAGTAGCATTAACTTTAATGGACGTTATTGCAACTGGCAATATGTGGGTTAATGTGTTTAAGAAATATCACAATCACTTTATACCTTACTTCGAGGCAGACATAAATATTTGTCAAGCACCATACTTGAAAAAGGCATTTATATTGAGTATTTATCCATAAAATTGCCTACGTAACGACAACAGATACACAGACATAGAGATACACACGTCAAACTTGTAACACGACTTTTTTTTTGTCGGGGGTTCATATAATATCCAAACGCATGTCCAAATTCAAACGCAAGAGAAAAAATTTTTTCTTGTGTTGATTCGGAAGTCTATACTCTCATGATAGACTCATTGCGTATGCTAGGGCAGCAGATGTGCGGACTTATGTACAGACAGCAGCAAGTCAGGTTACCCATTTGCACTACGAAAGCCGACGCTGTTAGGGACCATCCATAAATTACGTCACACGTTAAGGGGAGGGGAGGGGGTCGACAAAGTGTGCAAAGGGGGTGGGAGGGGTCATAAGTTTCGTGACGTCACATTTCAAAATGTGTTATGAGTATCAAAACGCGTTAAGTATTAACGATAAACTTGACTTCCTCAGTCCCAGCACTCTTTTTACGTTTTTACTTTGGTTGAGACTGAGTTTTGAGTTCCCAAAAAAAATAACCACACTATTAAGTACTGCTTTTATTAAAAAATTACAAAAAATGGAAAATATGCAAAATATGTGACGTCACACTAGGGAGGGGGGAGTCTTACAAATGTGACCAGCTGTGACAAGGAGGGGGGAGGGGTCCAAAAATCATGAAATGGGTGTGACGTAATTTGTGGATGGCCCCTTATGAGTGAGATAAGGGCGACGTCAAGGTCAACATGTATAGCCTGATGTGCTGCCGTGTGTACTTACTATGGGCGTACACACCCAGGGTTGGAAATCGTAGGACAATTATACTATTTGTAAAAATAAGGTAAAACAAACAGAAAGTGATTTTTATATCGCCGTTTCTACATCACGCCTCACCATTCAGATTATTCATGATTTTTCATCATTCTGGTTTCACGCTTTTATTCCTTTGCGAATAGGCGTAGAGTCAGTAGGGTCAATAGAACGAATGCGTATGTATGTATTTAAATCGTTTAATGTTTGTTTGTTTGTATGTATTTCATGTAATCTTGACTTGTTTTAAGTGGCATCCTGAATGTCCTATAAAATAAAGATTTTTTCTATTCTTATCGGGGTAGGCAAAGCATCAGTGGTTTTTAAGCCACTCGATGACACATTTGACATAAATTCAGAGGGTTATAAGGGGCCATCCAGAAATTACGTCACACGAATTTCATGATTTTTTTACCCCTCCCCCCTCCTTGTCACAGCTGGTCACATTTGTAAGACTCCCCCCTCCCTAGCGTGACGTCACATATTTTGCATACTTTCCATTTTTTGTAATTTTCTAGAAAAAGCAGTACTTAATCATATCAGCCTATTGCAGTCCACTGCTGAACATAGGCCTCCCCCAATGTGCGCCACTTTGCACGATCCCCCGCTGTTTTCATCCAGCCACTACCCGCTATCTTCTTCAGGTCATCTGACCATCTGGCTGGGGGGCGTCCTACACTACGTTTGCCAAGACGTGGTCTCCATTCGAGAACCTGTCTACTCCAACGCTCGTCGGTTCTGCGACAGACATGGCCAGCCCACTGCCACTTCAGCTTGCTACACTTTTGGATAATATCCATCACTCCGGTTTTCTGCCGGATGACCTCGTTTCGGATTCTATCCCTTAGCGAGATCCCGAGCATGGAGCGCTCCATTGCTCGCTGAGCGACGTACAATCGGTGGGCCAACCTCATTGTCATGTTCCACGTCTCGGCTCCGTAGGTCATGACTGGTAGGACGCATTGATTAAAGACCTTGGTCTTTAGACACTGCGGGAGTGGCGACGAAAAGAAATGACGCAGCTTCCCAAATGCTGCCCAGCCAAGCTGCACTCTTCTGGTGATTTCCCGCTCGAAGTTGTCTCTACCTAACTGCAACGCTTGCCCGAGGTATATGTATTCCTGAGCAACATCGAGCGTAACACCGTCAACAGAGATCGGCCTGGACACGACATTATCATTGAACATGACCTTGGTCTTGTCCAAGTTCATCCCAAGGCCGACACGTCTTGAGGCAGCGTTAAGGCTGTGCAGCATTTCTTGCAGGACTTGTGGTGTTTCTGCCAATATTATTATGTCGTCAGCGAAGCGGAGGTGCGATAGAAATTTGCCGTTGACATTGATGCCCAGTCCATTCCAATCTAGCGTCTTAAAGACGTCCTCTAGAGCATTGTTAAACAGTTTCGGGGATATGACATCCCCCTGTCTAACACTTCTGAGCAATTGGATTGGTCTTGTACGGTGGTTTTAAGTACTTAATAGAGTTGTTATTTTTTTTTGGGAACTCAAAACTCATTGTCTAAACCAGTCTTTCCCAACGTGGGCGATAACGCCCCCTTGTGGGCGCTGCAGGCCTAAAGGGGGGCGGTAAGAGACCCAGAAAAAAAAAGGGGGCGTTGTGTAGGGCTTTGGGGTCGATTTATAATTTCATCTACCTAGCTAGGAAGACTCTTAGATACCGACTGAGCTCTCGACTCTCGACTACATCTTGTGAACATCAACTAATATTAATTAAGATATAGCTCAAACTCGGTTCGATATAATAGACCGTGGGCAATTATGTTTTAACAAGTTTTTGTTAAATAATCCGATTTGTACATTCCTGTATCAATCGGCTGGTTCTATAATACTTGTTCTTGCTTGTCGAGTACGATTGGGCGTCGAATGAGATAAACGAGTTTATGCACGTTTGTCTTATTCCTGTTGGTGCGTGCTGCTTATGCAATCCTATATAAACGACGTAAATTTATTTTATTTTCATTTGCGGTTTCGCGCATAATAGATAAGCAGTACTTCATTATACCACTTACGTATTTCTCAAAACAAAACAATGTCGGAAGTAAAAAAGAAGAGACGGCAATACTCTGCGGAATATATTAAATTCGGATTTATTGAAAATCCCACAAACCCGTCGTCGCCTTTGTGTCTTCTATGTCTAAAAACATTTTCGAACGAAGCAATGAAGCCTTCAAGACTGCAAGGTCATTTGAATAAAATGCATCCAGATAAGAAAGACAAGAATGTAGCATATTTTCAAGACCTAGAGAAGAAGCATAATACTCAGCCAAGTGTATCAAAACTATTTTCGGCGGCTGCTAAGCAAGATGACGACGGACTTCGAGCTTCGTACAATATCCCTTTGTTAATTGCTCAAAAAGGCAAACCACACAACATCGGAGAAAAGTTAATTTTGCCAGCAATAAAGGAAGTAATAACTACTGTGCTTCATAAACCGGCCGCAGATATTATCCAAAAAATTCCTTTGAGTAATAATTCTGTGCAAAGACGAATTGATGAAATGGCTGAAAACATTGAAGAATCATTGTGCAATCATCTGAGGACTAGTCAATTCTCAATTCAGCTCGATGAGTCCACTTTACCAACTAATGAAGCGTTGTTGCTATCTTACGTGAGGTTTATTAAAGATGAGAAAATACGTGAAGAACTATTGTTTGCCAGAAATTTGGAGACAGATACAAAAGGCGAAACCATATTCAATATATTGGAAAAGTTTTGTGAAGAGAAAGAGATTCCTTTGAAAAATATTATACAAGTTGCTACGGATGGCGCTCCGGCTATGACAGGGCGCCATAAAGGCTTCATAGCGTACCTAAAAAATAAAATTCCAGATGTCCTTGCTATACATTGCGTTATTCATAGACAACATTTGGTTGCTAGAAACTTAAGTGAACGACTATTTCAATCACTGCAATATGTCATCAAAGCATTCAATAAAATCCGTAGCAGCTCTTTGAATGATAGATTATTTCATCAGCTTTGTGTTACTAATGACGAAGATTTCAACCGTTTGTTGCTTCATACTGAAGTTCGTTGGCTGTCAAGAGGCAATTGTCTGATTCGATTTTATAACCTGTTTGACTCTGTGATAGAGTTCTTGGAAACTAAAGATACAGAACTGCGCAACAAGCTCATAACATCAAAGAATGATATAGCTTACATGACAGACCTGTATAAATTGTTCAACGACGTGAACCTCCAACTGCAAGGCGATGAACTAAATTTAATTAAAACAAAAAATGTCGTTGCTGCTTTCGCAGCCAAACTGCTTCTGCACAAAAAAAAATATGGGCAGACGTGAGTTTCACAATTTTCCGAATTTATCAGTATCCTGCAGTAACGACGACTTGTTTGCCTACTGCCAACATTTGGAAAACCTCCACATTGACTTCACCGAACGATACCAGGACATTTTAAACTTGGAAATACCAGACTGGGTGTTGGATCCATTTTCAAATGTCAACATAGCAATGTCACCTCAGCTGGAAGAAGAACTTATAGAATTGACAACAAACGAAGAAATAAAAATCAAGTTCAAAAATGGATATCAAGAATTTTGGCTACAAAAACCGATCCTGCAATTGTACCCTGGATTGTGGTCAATTGTTCAACGATTCTTGATAGCATTCCCATCGTCATATTTGTGTGAACGTGGATTTAGTGCTGTGGCAACGCTGCTTACTAAAAAGAGAAATCGTTTGCGTGTTACCGAACGTGGCGACTTGCGGCTGTTTTTGAGTAAATTGGAACCTGATATCAACAAACTTATTGAACAGCATCAGATTCAACCTTCACATTAGTTTTTATATAAGAATTGATTATGTTTGTTTTATTTTCAATAAAAGATACTCTGTCCGAATACTATAAAGTTGCGTTTCAATAATCAGTTATAAGTACTTAGCGGTTTTTAAGTATGTTTAAAAAGGGGGGCGTTAAAAAATAATTTATTCTTAAAGTGGGCAGTAGACAAAAAAAGGTTGGGAACCCCTGTCTAAACCAAAGTAAAAACGTAAAAAGAGTGCTTGGGACTGAGGAGGTTAAGTTTGTCGTTAATAGTTAACGCGTTTTGATACTTATAACACATTTTGAAATGTGACGTCACGAAACTTATGACCCCTCCCACCCCCTTGTCACACAATGTCACACTTTGACGACCCCCTCCCCACCCCTTAACGTGTGACGTAATTTATGGATGGTCCCTAAGATAAAAATATGATGTAGGTGGTGAGAGGTTGTCAGCATTTCGCCCACAAAACAGCAAAACACTCGCGTCCCACATCGCTGTTTCTATCTTTGTTTAAAACAATTAAATAGGCTAGATATAGAAACAAAGAATATTATTATAATTATATTGTATTATTGTGATTTTTATAAAACCAATAAAACAATTTTTACTTACTTCCAAATCGTTGAAAATCGAAATGTAGTATAATTTTTGTCAATTAGTATAATTTTCATCTCCATAGACAATAATTTTCTGACGGTCTGAATCCAACCCTGTACACACCACAACACATTGAGCTGTACATACATACATATGCTCACGCCTATAATCCCTAACAGGGTAGGCAGAGCATTAGTTGTTGTAGAACCACTAGATGCCACGTTTGACACAAATTGTGAGGGTTATCAGATGTAATAAGTTGTATAATGGTGAGAGGTAGTCAGCCTTTCGCCCATTATACAGCAAAACCCTCGCATCCCACTTACAGACTTTTACTGTATACCTGGGAAGGGAAGGTAAGTTTTTCTTTCACTCCTAGTCCAGCATGGAAGATTATACAGGATGGCGCAAAAGTCACGACGAGGTTGCAATAGGTTACGAATTTTTTTTAATTTATCTTAATTATTGTGAGATAATAAAAATAACTCTAATGGAGATATTTTTTTAGTTAGGTTTTAAAAATTACATCACGTAAATTTCAGCATTACAAAGACGGGCTCTTTCGAGAGCATTTCTCATTAATTTCCTCAGAACATGAGGAGTTAGCAAACGTATTTCAGCTCGGATGTTGACTTCAGCTGCTTGATTGTCCTGGGTCTTTTAAATAACCCCAGAGAAAATAATCTGGCGCTGTTAAATCAGGGGAATTTGAAAATCTCGAGATTAAACGCTCGCCGAACGGCTGTGTGGCTGAAAATGGTGGTAATTTACGTGATATAATTTTTAAAACCTAACCGAAACTTTCTCCATAAGTATTATTTTTATTATCTCATATGATAATAGTGTCATAACGCCAGTAAAACCCATCATAACTCGTACAAATTTGATTTATTTCTTCACTTTGACTGCTTGTGACATCACAATTTAAGTATTTCGCTTCTAACGCTAGCTAAAAACTGACTGCCCGGGCTCGACCAACGGCCGTAATCCCCTCTCCCTTACTCTAAAATGGCGTGCTTGGCACGTGGTTGGTTGGCGTTTCACCAATCACGAGCCAAGAACTGTGCCTTTGTTCGGACAGTTACGTCTCGAAATATCTTTGAAAATATAGAATCACGACAATAGTTACATGAATTTAGAAAAAATAAAAAGTTGTAACCTATTGCAACCCCGTCGTGACTTGCGCCACCCTGTACATTTAGCCTTGACTCTTTTGTAATACTGAAGTTTCTCATACTTCCACTGTATAACCCGACATGCTATCGTCTGTACTCACAGAATGTGCTCTTGTGTTTGTACTAGACTCGAATCCTACTAATTTAAGAAAATTTTACTGTAAAAAATCTTTGGGTGCATATATTGTAAATAAGACTAAAATTTTATGTGTTAATAACTTTAACACCGTGTAAATAATGAATGATGTTATGTAAATTGTGATCTTAATATATTGAGTTTTTTAAATTGTAGTTTTTATTATTTTCAATTCCTTCGTTTTCAGGTTATGTCAACTTGATGCATATCCCATGGCCCCACAGTGGTTGTAGAACCACTTGATTGTGGTGATAGGTTGTCAGACTTCCGCCCACGATACAGTAAAACCCTCGCGTCCCATTACAGTATGCCTGGGAAGAGCTGGCAGCTGGCAAATTCCATGTTTTTCTTACACTCCCAGGTGTTTTTCTTTGTACAGGTCAACAAGTGCAAAGGAACAATAAAAAGGCAACGTTTGTTTAAGTTGGTCACCACAGATTATATTTTTACGTTAATTGTTCATTAAACATTTTTTATTTTACATTTTACAATAAGACTTCTTAATAGGAAACATTTTTCTCTTCATTTTTTCTGTGCTGCCGCAGGATCGCTCGCCGGTGACTTCGTTTTTTAATCTGTGGTCTACTTCCGGTCAAACTTCCACTTTTTACCATTGCTGATAGTTTAGCCGCTTTTGCCTGAAAAAAAATGGTCGCTACTTTCTCAGGGCCCGATGGAATGGTCGCCGTTTTATCCGTTCAGGTGGCGAAATTGAGAAATATCCAAATTTCATACATCTAATGACCGCTGCTTTGACTGGTGGCGCCACCGACAACTGAATTTTCAGTTGCAGGTAGTTTGCAACTTTATGTTCGGTTGGCGGTGGCACGGCTGGTCGGGGTGGTTGTCAGCAAGAATATAAAAATTTAATAGTTCTCAATTTCGCCACCTGAACAGATAAAATGGCCTCCATTCCATCGACACACAAGTTACAGAACAGGGCCCTGGTTCGTATAATAGAACGCGACTCAGACTCTGATCTGTACTTAAGTAGCAGTCGTCTTTGTGATTTTGATAGTGAAAGGAAGAGACAATCAATACTTAAGTATAGATCAAGACTTGAGTCTCCTTTTCTAGGCACAGTTGAAGTTTGTTGTATATCATAGACAGCAAGTATGCTGAGTTCTGTGTCCTTTTTGCTTCTACATCATATATTTCGTCATTTTTTAAAAATTGTATAAGAACATTATAATGTTAAAAATTGTTAAGAAGTTTATCTATTTAAGGTTTTTCCTTGTGTCGTAGGCACTCGTGGGTCCTTTAGAACAAACATAAAGACAGACACGAACGCCCAAGACCTGAAAACAGACATTTACTTTTTACACAAATATTTGCCCCGACTGGGAATCAAACCCAGGACCCGACGATCAAGAGGCAGCGCCACTACTACGCGACCAAATTAGATGAAATAGGTTATGAGATGAAACATGAGTATAGTGATTATCTAGTCAGTGAGTATGACATTAAGGTGATTATCTAGTCCGTGAGTATGACATTAAGGTGATTAACTAGTCAGTGAGTTTGACATTAAGGTGATTATCTAGTCAGTGAGTTTGACATTAAGGTGATTATCTAGTCAGTGAGTTTGACATTAAGGTGTTTATCTAGTCAGTGAGCTTGCCATTAAGGTGATTATCTAGTCAGTGAGTTTGACATTAAGGTGATTATCTATTCAGTGAGCTTGACATTAAGATGATTATCTAGTCAGTGAGTTTGAAATTAAGGTGGTTATCTAGTCAGTGAGTTTGACATTAAGGCTCAAATTAGATTTTGATCTAATCCACGTAGCTAAAATGCGCCACGTGCGTGCGCCGCAGTGGGTCTGCGCCTTTAATCATTTTCGCGCGTCTTTTTTGCATTGTAATTATAAAAAATCAAATTGAATGGGCCATACAGAGGTCAGCACATAAAGTTATCCCAATTCATTCAAAAACGGTTCTTATCGCGATAGAGTGCACGCATGGATAACTTGATGTGCAGCTTACTGTACAAGTAAAAGGTGTTGTTATGTGACAGTCCATACCTTAGCTGCTGCCTTGCTAACTTTACTGTTTTTAGACACTGTGTACATTACATTTATTCTTCTATTGTTCATCATGGTGTGATTTTTTGACAGTGCCATCTGTGGATTAAATAAATTAATAATAATAAAAAAACATTTTTAATAAATAACCGTATTAACCCGTCGGGCACTTGTTTACGGCGCGTTAAAAATGTTTTTTACCCCGACATTTGATTGCTTAACCCTTTTAGCGCCAAGAATTTTCGTCAAAAACGTCCACCACACGCCACGACATCAAAAAATTAAACATTTTTTTTAATGTCGTGGCGTATGGCGAACGCTTGGTGAACGATACTAAAGTAAAAAATAATAATATTTTTTTGTCTGATATATTAGACTGGCAGCGAGGGCACGAAACTTAAACGTCTGATATATCAGACTTTGGCGGTGAAAAGGTTAAAACTTTAAAACGTAGCCCAATTGGTAATGAGCCAGACTTGTAACCTAAAGGTAGCGGGTTCAAATCCTGATGTGGGCCTGTACCACTAAATTTTTGTAGGGTTTTTGTACGGATTTCTAATTTATTACCACTTGCTCAACGGTGAAGGAAAACATCCTGATGAAACCCGCCCGCCTAAGACAATAAATACATTTTCGAAAGACGAGCGGTCCACCTACCAACCCGCATTGTGCCCGCGTGGTGGACTATGGCCGAAATCCCCTTCGTGTTTCGAAGGGAGGCCCGTGCCCTGAGGTGGAGACGTATATGGGCTAATCTATATAAAATTAAATTATCTATGTATATATAAAATTGGAGGTCCTGATTCACTGACTCATCAACGCCCAACCCAAACCCTTAGAACTAGAAAGCTGAAATTAGGCAAAAAGGTGTCTTAAGACGTAGACAAGCACTAAGAAATGATTTTTCAAAATTCAACTCCTAAGGGGGTGAAATGGGGTTTCAAAGTTTATGGAGAAAACAAATTTTTTGGACATTTTGACTCGAAACTTCGTCACGTGTTTTTAGATTTTTCGAAAATCATCCCCTAAGGGGTCAAGAATTAAATGGGTGACTGAAAGAGTTCTTTGCACGAGCAAAGAAAAAGCTAGTATAAAATAAAAATAAAACTTAAACGTGTGAATATTGTTGTGTCGGTGTTTAAAAATATGTCTGTCTTACCTCATAAGAAGGCTCGGTGGAGAGCTCTAAATAGGCGATGGCTGACTTCTTGTTATCTATCTGAGGGATCCGGACATCCTTTATGTAGTCTTGCAAGTCAGAAAAATGGCGTAAAATCTGAAAACATTATTGAAATGAAATCATGTTTATTGCTAAAGTTAAATTTACGATGCAATTACTAAATTAACAGTAAAAAGTAAGAACTAGATTAACCTAAGCAAAAGGAGCCAAGCTCAGCATTGTGCTGTGTGTTATTTTTATTAATGACTAACTTCTCGATGGATTCGTTCCCGTGGGAATTCAGGAAAATTATGTAGCCTATGTATCCAAGGTGTCAGCTACTTCCGTACCATTTTTTTTCAAAACTGTTTTTTTTATTGAGATGGGTTAACTTTTGACCCCAATCTTGACCAAAGTCATAGATGAGGTAGACGATGGAGCGAGTTAACACAGAAAACGCCTATAAGGCAATGGTACCCCCACGCATCGACGGAACACAGCAAGCTGTTTGGCGTCGGACTTCGGTAGGAGGGTGGTCGCGAACCAGACCGCCCTTTACAGAGCCTATGTTCTCATATAGGACGCGCCACCTCAGATTCAAAACTAAGGTGTCGTTGATGGATTACTAGGAGGCAGGTCTCATTATTGTTTCTTTAGTCGCCTCTTCCGACACCCACGGAAAGAGATCGGGTGGTGTTATTCTCAACCGATCACCACACGGCAGAACGGCGGACCAAACTGGTCCAGCCGTTTGAGCGTGTAGGAAGAAGAAACAATCATACAAACACGCAAACTTTGGCCTTTATAATATTACTAGCTGTGCGCCCGGGACTTCTTTTCCGTGGGAATTCAGGAAATTATGTATCCTATGTTACTCAGGGATAATGTAGCATACTAATGGTAACAGAATTTTGAAATCGGTCCAGTAATTTCGGAGCCTATTCAATGCAAACAAACAATCAAATCTTTTCTCTTTATAAGATTAGTGTAGATATTTTAGTGTGAAGAAGTTAAACATATTTCTTACATCTTCCCTCGTTACACTCTTCTGTAAGTTTCCAAGAAAAACTGTATATCTCTTTTTCTTCTCTTTCTTATCTGTTTTTTCTTCTGTTTTCTCCTCGGCTGCTGGTTCGGCGCTGCCTGTGCTGTTTGCTTTTTCTTCTTCCTCTTGAGCGATTGCTTTTTGCAGCATGTTGTACAAAATGCGAATTTTTCTTAAGTCTGTTAAAAAAAAAAATATAGGAAGTAGAACCCGATGGGTGAGGGGCGTGTTACAGACAGACAGACAAAGAATTTATTCATTGCTTTAAAACACACACACAACATTCAAAACAGTCAGAAGTACAAATACACATTAAAGGTTACAGAGTTATTCTAGTGTTGTGTAAGCACTATAGGGGGGGAGGGTGTTTGCTTTGCTTATTTTTGATGACATGGGGGGTGAGGGGGGGGGGGCTAGATGGTGATTACGTCAGCAGTAGTTATTCATTTTTTTACACAAATGGCAACTCACACATTACGTGAGTTGCCATTTGTGTAAAAATTGTGTGGCTGATTCAAGGTCACAAGCATTTTCAGGGAATTCCACAAAAATGGATACGTTTTGGTACTCGCTTAGAACCGAGTAGGGGAATTACCGCGCGCTATTCACTTGTCTAAGTTTTTTCCGCCAATGCAATGTCTTGTTTCGTTATGGTACAATTGACATTAAAAGAAAAATGCATATAGCAATGTTTACGTAAGCATGGGAGGAAGGTAAGAGCTTTGTTTTTTTTTGCCGATAAGGGGGAGGGGGGGTAAATAATTGTAATAAATCTGCTTACGTAATACTTGAACGGCCCGTGACCAAAATGGCAATTTATCACAAGCGTTTCCGTGCTTCGGGGGCACGTTAAGGCGACTACAGCACCTAAATTACGATTTTATGATGCATAGATAAGCATGGCGCACTGCATTAAATCGAAGAAAAAAAATACTACGATAATATTCAGGACATAAACTAGATAAGTAGTTTGCTGAAAACATGATTCAGCACTTTTGGTTCGATAGAAAAAGCTCACAAAGTCACCTCTAAATACCAATATTGTGTATCTTTTTAGCTGTAAAAACGATAGTAAAATGCACACAGGAACTTGAATTTGCTATCAAAATATTCGTGATTAAACACTCTCGATAAGTAGTTAACGCATTTTTCGATTTAAGCTGTTACCTTTCCATAAATCTCATTTTTCTAACTTTCGAACATGTTTTAGTATCTAAATACATATAGTTTATATATCTAAATACATATAGTGAATATTTGATTTATTAAGTTAAAATTGTAAAATTTTTGAGTTTATTAAATTTTTTATCCTATTTAATTAGGTAGTAAGTAAGCTCTCTCCAGAATTGCTGTGCCCTTGCAGGGCGTGACATGAGACTAAAACTTATTATATCTTTAAGGTATATTTTAAGATCTATTGTGTTGTGACTTGCAATAAACGATTGAATTGAATTTTTACGCACGCACGCTTTCATAGTCCGTAAACTTCGTGTATCGGCACTGTTCGCACTGCAGCCCAGGCCTGTTGAGAGACGGAGATGGCACTATTCCTATGTGTGCTGCCTTTATCGGGTGCTGTAGTCGCCTTAAGCTGTCGGTCCCGGCTGTTGTCGATTGACTGCAGTCGTTAAAACCAAGTCATAGGCCATTGTGCGGTTTGAAAACTCTGACACCAGGGTTAGTCCCACACACTTGACTATACCTACACGTAAGAAGAAGTAGGTATATGCATATTTATCGTATGTTTACACTTATCTATGGGTTGTCTTGAAATTAGTTACAAACTTTATGGGTTCCCGTAAAAGTTAACAACTTTCCCAAAGCATCTATTTTAAAATTATCTAAAAAAATATGGAAACAAGTGTTCTTACGTAATCGAGAGGGTTCTTAGCTATCCTATCTTTTTTACCAGCCCATATACGTCCCCACCGAAGGGCACGGGCCTCCCTTCGAAACACGAAGGGGATTTAGGCCATAGTCCACCACGCTGGCCGAATGCGGGTTGGTGGACCGCTCGTCTTTTGAAAATGAATTTTCTTGGGGCGGGTTTTATCACGATGTTTTCCTTCACCGTTGAGCAAGTGATAATTAGAAATCCGTACATAAATCCGAAAAGACGAATTTAGTGGTACAGGCCCGCACCAGGGGCTCTACTCTGTACTATCTAAGATCGACGGACGGCCGATAGTTGTCGCTACCTCTCACTTTCATCTGTATAGCACAAGACAGATATGTACTGATATTCTATGCTTTGATATTTCGGACGGAGATAGTACAGAGTAGAGCCTCTGGATTTGAACCTGCAACCTTCTGAGGGGTCATCCATATACCAAACGTGACCATACATGTTAAAGCGATACCAAAAAAGCGTCACATAAGGGTTCAAAAACTCGAAATTTTGCGTGACGTAATATGTGGACGGTCCCTGATTACAAGTCTGGCTCAGTACCAACTGGGCTATCGCCGTCAGATAATAGGCGTGAGTGTAAATAAATAAATCACTAGCTTTCCGCCCGCGTCCTAATTTTTTTTAAAAATAAAAAGTATCCTATAAACCTCACGGAGCCCGAGACCTTTCCAACGACCGTGGAAATCGCTTCGTGCGTTCTGGAGTTATAGCGTCAGGAAGGAAAACCAGATAATTTGCGAACCTGTATCAGTTAAGTTGACGGAGCTCCTCAGAATGGTTTGTATCCTGTTGTTAATAACTTCTGGAATCACTCTCGGTGACGGCCCACATACTATTTGTCTTAGAACCTGTCGAAGGCGGCCTGAAACAAAACCGTACACGTGCAAGGGACAGCTTAGCAAATATTATTAAATAGAGGATGCCCGGGACTTCGTTCCCATGTCAATTTCGTTAAAAAAATTATTTTAATTTTATTACAAGATGGGTTAACTCTCGACCTCAATCTTGACCAAGGTAATAGTTGAGGTCGACGATGGAGCGAGTTGACACATCGACGGAACACAGCAAGCTGTTTGGCGTCGGACTTCCTTTTAAAGAGCCTACCACACCGCATGAGACCATAGGACGACACCTCAGATTCAGAACAAACTGAAGTGACGTTACCTGTGATGGATTACTAGGAGGCAGGTCTTATTGGTGTTTCCTTAGTCGCCTCTTACGACACCCACGGAAAGAGATGGGGTGGTGTTTTTCTTAACCGATCACCACACGGCACAATCCTTAGTGTCTTTGCGGTTGAGCCGTCTAGCTTTTAAGATTTTGCGGCAGTTTGTAGCCACTTCCGCTTCAACGAATTTCTATCGAACACTCCACAGGAGCCCCTCTGACGTCACCCAAACATTTCTTCTTCTTATCGTGTAGTTATAGTCTTGTGTGTCGCGAACTAGGCTAAACCTGGTGTCAGAGTTTTCAAACCACACAATGGCCTCTGACTTGGTTTTAACGACTGTAGTCAATCGACAACAGCCGGGACCGACAGCTTAACATACCTTCCTAAGCACGGAAACGCTCGTGATAAATTGCCACTTTGGTCACCCATGCCTCTGTATACGGCTTAACCTTACTGATCGGTTGAGATCAGCGAGCGTCACTGATACGAGCGTTCTATGAAATGAACCTATTTTGACTTTGAAAATGTACTTACTCACCCTTCTGGTTGTTGGACAAGCTAACAGCCATAAATCGCCGGATAAGCTCCTGGTTCTTGAGGATTGGGAACTTGGACGCCGGGTCAGACTCTACGGACGGCTGGGCCATGTCGTTGAAGAAGTACTTCCTGGCGTAGCTGCCTGGAGAATAGTAGCTTGGCAGCTTCGTGCCGACGGACGTTGACGTCTAGAACAATAGAGTTATGTATTGGTGACATAAATACATTTCATTTCATTTATTTATCGCAAACACAGAGACAAGAGTTAACCCATCTTATAATAAAAAAAAAACATTTGTGTTCGATATAGCGTAGATTAACATGTCAATACAATAATAAATTACTATAATTAAATTATATTTTAAGCATTACATTATGACTATTTAATCACTAAATGATCAATCAATTATCTTCTTAAATATAAAAATGAATCACTAAATCTGTTGGTAAGCGCAAAACTCGAGAACGGCTGAACCGATTTGGATGATTCTTTTTTTGTTGTGTTCCTTATTGTCAGGAGAAGGTTCTTATGAAAGAAAAAACTAAAAAAAGTGCCACGGGGACGAAGTCCCGGGCGGAAAGCTAGTAATTAATAAAAATTAATACATAGAACTATAACCTTATTTCTAATTTTCACGTGTCAAATTTATAATCCAAAAATTCAGTCAAATTATAAAAGCATTTCTTTGCCAAAATTACTTTTAGTTCACTCTTAAACTTGCTTAATCTTCTTTCGAGCTTCAACTTCGTGGGTTTATTGTAAAAAGTAGTGACTTGGTTTAAGGCTCCGTGTCTAACAACATTCAGACATGGTGTGATGAGTGATCTAAAATCTTTTCGTCTGGTACTTTCTCTTGCCTCTCTTTCTATCGTTGTCTCCTCATAGTGATGGCTATTTTTCACAAAGTCAGTTAATAAAATTAAAATGTAAAGACTGGGTACGGTTAATATTCCTAGCTTAAGGCGACTACAGCACCCGATAAAGGCAGCACACATAGGAATAGTGCCATCTCCGTCTCTCAACAGGCCTGGGCCGGCAGTGCGAACAGTGTCGATACACGAAGTTTATTACGGACTATGAAAGCGTGCGTGCGAAAAACATGTTCAAAAGTTTGAAAAATGAGATTTATGGAAAGATAACAGCTTAAATCGAAAAATGCGTTAACTACTTACTTATCGAGAGTGTTCAATCACGAACATTTTGATAACAGATTCAAGTTCCTGTGTGCATTTTACTATCATTTTTACAGCTTAAAAGATACACAATATTGGGTATTTAGAGGTGACTTTGTGAGCTTTTTCTATCGAACCAAAAGTGCTGAATCATGTTTTCAGCAAACTACTTACTTAGTTTATGTCCTGAATATTACCGTAGTATTTTTTTTATTCGATTTGATGCAGTGCGTCATGCTTATCTACGTATCATAAAATCGTAATTTAGGTGCTGTAGTCGCCTTAACGAAATGCTCTCTACATGATTCTTGGGGCGGTATCCTAACTGTACATACATAAGCTCACACCTTTGTCCCAAGAGATCACAGATTGCCACTTGCTACGATCCAAATATGGGCGTAGCCAGGGGGGGAGGGGTTTTGGGGGTTCAAACCCCCCCAGAAATTTTCAAAATCAAAATCATCTCCCTGCCCTTATCCCTTTACGAAACACCGTAAAGTAGCATCTGCATTATCTGTTGAACGCAACGGCGTTACCTCCAAGTTCTGAAATTGACGAATCGATTTGTATGTACTCGTCAGTGCTTCCCAAAAGAAGTACATCTGTGGTCAAAGCAGAACTTGAAGTGTGGAAAGTAGCAGTGGAAACGGGTACGGTCGCCAAAAATTTTCGCGATTTCATATACAATGTTGTTGTTTTATTTTCTTAAACCCCCCAATACAGAATTCTGGCTACGCCCGTGGATCCAAACAAACCTCTTTCACTTCCTCTACATTCATAATTTACTTTATACACGATCTTTGGATTCGGGTACTCCTATCATAGCCTTTTCTCAGTACATCACGAATTTGCTCTGAGTACGTTCGCCTATAGGGCGCCCTCTTCCGACCCTTCCCAACTACATTCGCACCGTACTGTATATATATTTCTTTCATCAATCTTCTTTCATTCATTATTTCCACATGTCCAAACCACCGCAACATTCCTTTCTCTATCCTCGTCACTATATTTTCTTTCATACCACAACGCTCGAGCTATTTCTCATTCTATCACTTAATCTTTTGGTGACTGCGTCTGGTAAAAGTGACCACTTTGAGGGTGAGGGTGTAATATGTTATGTTAATTGCTCTTATTGACTACCCCAAAAATAGTCTCTTTTTTCTAGACACAGTCACATTGATGTACTAGAGATAGCCCAGTTGGTAATGAGCCAGGTTGCGGGTTCAAATTTAGGTGCGGGCCTGTACCTTTAAATTCGCCTTTTAGCATTTATGTTAGTATAGATTTTTCATTAAACAACACTTGATCAGCGTTGAAGGAAAACATCGAGGAGTCATAAAGTTTAGCATCTTGATTTGTCAACTATTTATGAGTCCTCGTCTGCATAGTAAGGGGGTGCAGGGTAGGACCCATTTAAACGGTTTATCTATAACATGGTTAGGGCTGCCATCTCTAAAACCTGCCCCCCAGGACCGGAAGCGTAAGTTCCCCAGATTTTGAAGCTTTCACCCCGGACAGTTCAATACTTTTTTCATTCATTTACATCTTGATTAAAATATATTTTACTCCGTACTTAGAAAACTTTAATTTTAAGCCTCTTTTGTTGCATGAAATAGTGTGTTCAATCGTTCTTGAGACGACAAGTGAGTAATTTTGCTTTATTTTTTAACCTTCTTAGGTATGTAGGTTTTACATTTATTTTATTTTATTACATAAATTATGGGAACAGGATCTGATCGAAAATAAGGACTTTTATTGTAGTTCGGGTTGCACCCGGACTACAATTTAAACCCCGCCCGGACGCTCCCCGGACGTCTTCCAAACTAGGACAAATCCGGGGAAACCCGGACGGATGGCAGCCCTAAACATGGTACAAGCTCCATTAGGTTTTCTGATTTAGGAGGGAAGAGTGACCTAAAATTAACATCATTGGCCGGAGGGGGAGGCTAAAGATTGGTGAACAGCTACATCACAGCAATGACTTAAAAGGGTATGAGATCTGGAAGGAACAGTAATAGTTTTTCTTTAGGAGATGGAGGAAAAACCCAAACGATCTGAGATAGGCGAGCGTTAGGGAAATAAGGGCTCTGAGAGTGAGAGGAGAACAGGACACGGAGAATCACGGGCAGCATCCACATATTAATTGTTCAGGGCATGTTAGGAAGAGGTGGAAGCGAGATATTCTCGTGAGCCATTGACAACTTCATCGCTTTCTGGAAGGCGTGTTTCGGACATATTTTGAAATTCAAGTCAGAGATTGAGCAGTCTTTGCCGTGATGCGGCTTACCGCAAAGGAAACACTAGGGGAGGAGCGGCTTGGTCTTGGGTTTTTTTATTTATTATGAAATGGGTTAACTCTTGACCCCAATCTTGACGGAGGTCATAGATGAGGTCGATGATGGAGCGAGTTAACCCAAAAAATGCCAATTAAGGCACTGGTACAAAAACACGCACCGACGGAACACAGCAAGCTGTTTGGCGTCGAAGTTCGGTAAGAGGGTGGTCGCGAACCAGACAGCCCTTTACAGAGCCTACCACACCGCATGAGACCATATGACGCCACCTCAGATACAGACAAACTGAGGTGACGTTGCCTAAGATGGATTACTAGGAGGCAGGTCTCATTTGTGTTTCCTTAGTCGCCTCTTACGACACCCACGGAGAGATGGGGTGGTGTTATTCTCAACCGACCACCACACGGCCCAATCCTTGGTGTCTTTGCGGTTGAGCCGTCTAGCTTTGTAGCCACTTCCGCTTTAACGAATTCCTATCGACCACTCCACAGGAGCCCCTCGGACAACACCCAAACATTTCTTCTTCTTATCGTGTAGTTATAGACATGTGTGTCGCGAACTTGGCTAACCCTGGTGTCAGAGTTTTCAAACCACACAATGGCCTCTGACTTTGTTTTAACGACTGTAGTCAATCGACAACAGCCGGGAGCAACAGCTTAACGTGCCCTCCGAAGCAAGGAAACGCTCGTGATGAATTGCCACTTTGATCACCCATCAAGTACCCTGCCTCTGTGTACGTTGCTTAACCTCACTGATCGGTTGAGATCAGCGAGCGCCACTGGACTACGAGCGCTCTAAACATATTAAAACAAAGGGATAAAAGCTTTTAACTTCTTATCAGCTAGGATAGTGTTTTTTTTATTTATTTAATAATGGGTTTGCTTTTGAATACATTCTAGCACAAGAAGATAAGAAAAGGTTATAAAACAAAGGATACATTCTGCTCCAATGGTATCTTAAGTCAAACTCAAAAAAATATTTTATTTCAAGACTGAAATCAATCAGTAAAGAATTTTCTTACGCCAATAGACTTTACTTAATCAGTGACTTAATGTCACTTAAAACGTCAAATGCTTATTTTTTTAAAACTTTATGCCTATTATTATTTTTTTACCAGCCCATATACGTCCCCACCGAGGGGTACGGGCCTATCTTGGAAATACGAAGGGGATTTAGGCCATAGTCCACCACGCTGGCCAAATGCGGGTTGGTGGACCGCTCGTCTTTCGAAAATGAATTTTCTTGGACGGGCGAGTTTTATTACGATGTTTTCCTTCACCGTTGAGCAAGTGATAATTAGAAATCCGTACATAAATCCGAAAAGACGAATTTAGTGGTACAGGCCCGCACCAGGATTTGAACCCACGACCTTCGGATTACAAGTCTGGCTCATTACCGACTGGGCTATATCACCGCTTGGACATATATGGAGTATACGCCCATCGTCCGACTGAAATCATCTTCCTTCATTGGAAATTTGGAATCATTTAATCCGATTATTTCATCAGCAGCCGAAACATAAAAGAACGCGGCTTCCGGTGCCGGCAATCAAAATGGCAACCGGCGACAAAGAAATGACACCGCAAACGGCGCTAAAGGCTACATTCTAAAGCCGGTAAAAAACAACACAAAATGTACAAAGAGTTAACCTAACCTCGCGAATCTGAAAAATAAGCGTAACTGAAATAATCCCGGACCGTTCGCTACCGACAGTTCTGGAAGGCTCAGTGCATTTCCCTCAGCGCTACAAACATGACAAGTGACATATACAGTCTTGTGGAACATCGAATGTGGCAGATCTACATGGTATACACTAAGTTTCAGACAAGTTATTTAAATGTAATGCCGTCCATGTTTACGCAGGTAAAAGAGATCGAAAGACGCATCGGTTTAGGGTGGGCTGCTTACGTAAAACTGAATGAGGTTTTTAATTCTAAACTCCCACAATGCCTAAAAACCTTCGATCAACTATAAAAAACTAGATACACAGTTCCATACAAAATAAAACAAAATAGTGACCGAACTACAATACGTACTCTCGGAACGCACGAATGTTACTGAACGAAAACACAACCCGAAACGTCAAGTGGGCGGTCATTTAGTGAGGACGCTGTTTTGTTGTGGATTGTGTATCTAGTTTTTTATACTTGATCGAAGCTAAAACCAAGGTGTTTAACCAATGTGTCTTGCCTATCCTCACCTATGGTGCCGAAACATGGACGCTCATTATGCAAAATATGCATAAGATAAAGCACAAAGAGCAATGGAGCGTTCTATGTTAGGTATCTCTCTCGTTGACCGCGTACCAAACGTGAAATACGACGGAAAACTAGGGTCGAAGACACAGGGAAGCGGATAACGGAATTACGGTGGAGATGGGCAGGACACTTGGCTAGGAGGGACGACGGAAGGTGGGCCAAGGCAGTCACAGAATCGTTGGCAAGGGGAGCGACAAGGCTAGTGGGCAGACCACCAGCCCGATGGTCAGAAGATGTTGTCAAATTGACGGGACCTCTATGGATGAGGTTAGCACGGGACCGTGACGATTGGCGCTTCAGAGAAGAGGCCTATACCCAGCAGTGGGTTGATGTGGACTGAGTATGATGAAGATGATGATGTTGCAAGTGGGCGTTAGAAGAACGTATACCTCTTTATATTTTATCCTTCTGGAAAGATCATTGCCGGTGGCTTTTAAAATGTTCTGAAAGTTTTGCATCTTGGTCATAAAATGTGTCATCTTCATAGGTCTTGTAACTAATGTCCTAGGTTGTTCTAAAGTAGCCTTTATTTTGTTTTTAGACGCAGTACGAAACAGGTCTATTTCGGAATCTGGAAAAAGGATGGAAAGTGGATGGTAAGGCCATGAGTACAGGTAAAACTGTAGCATGTAGCATACTGTCTTCCTATCCTAATAAAGTTAACACACAACATATAACAATAAAAACGACTGAAAACATCGAAAAAACAGACAACTTAGCAAGTCTTAAATGGTGGAATCGACCCATAATTACTATGATTGGCTAAAAGTAGTTCCTTTTTCCCGGAAAAGTCAAGTTAACGAGTTTTCGTTATTTTAGCGCCACGCAATGGAACGCTACCGTTAAACCTCCCGCGACGGGCCGCTGTCAGAATGCGATGTTGATTACTGGGTTTCGTGTTTTATGCCGTTGTTATTGTTTTTATTGTCAAATTGAGTCTGATTATATTAATCGTTTAAATGATTTTAATTTTAAAGCAGAAAATATATAAAAAAAATCCGCTGCACTGGAAAATCATTCAGATCGATGATCTGAATTCAGGGTTTCAGTATTTGCTAAGCTACCACCACGACCGTACCTACCACGGTACCTACCACGATCGTTAAAAGCATTTCTGTTTAGGATCCAACTTTGAACTGCTTCGCAATCGGAATGTTTTTTAAAATGGTACCATGATGGCGCTGCTTTTGAACTGCTCGGTTGTCTATGGTCCATTTTAAATGTCTCTTTGAGTATGTAGTATTTGAAATGTCTACATAAATTGTCGCTGGCCTGCCTTTGAATCGCAACAGCGCCAAAATTGAATCGCTTATAAGCCATCATGGTACGAATAAGCGTTGCAGACTTGTTTAGGTCCTAAATTGGATCGCGCTAAGCGATCATGGTAAACCTCCAGTTCCTTACATCCTGTATAAGCTTGTCATGCTAGGTGTGCCAATTTTCGTAAGTAAGAAGACAGTAATTATACAATTTCTAAACTGTTTTACTCACGTCAGCGGGAAAGAAAAGTGAGAAAAGTGTCGGCGAGGAAAAAGCTCTTTGCGTAGTGGTAATAAGATACGACTGTTGTGTTTTATTATAGTACAGTAAACGAAAAATCTCGATTACGACAGCTTTCAAACAACAAAAAAACCGTAACAAAATCGGTCCATTCGTTTAGGAGCTACGGTGCCACAGACAGACACAGATACACACGCGTCAAACTTTATAACACCCCTCTTTTTTGTCAGGGATTAACTCTAAAAAAATATTATAAAGGGGACAAAGCTACGTACGTTGACGATAACATAACAATGCTTCTATTTTCTTAATGCCTTTCGGAAAACAGTGTCTGTCTCGTTCTAAAAATCAACTAAATTCGCCGAACCACCATAAGAAAATAAAAGTACCTATATATCCTTGCGTGTCAATGATTTTCTTTATCGGAGTGGTCTGGTCCAGGTAATAATTGTGCACATAGGAACTCGCCGCGGAGTTGACGGTCCGCCGGTCATAGGTTGGCACGGAGCAAAACATTTTAGTGCTAATCTCATCTTGAGACGTATCGCGGTCAACACATTTTGGAACATTCGTCGGCTGTGACTGTTTTTGATCGAATGTGCGTTTTTTACGTTTAGACTTGAGTTTCACAGGAAGCTTTTTCTTAAGAGAAGCATGTTTATGGGTTGTTGGCCTGAAAGAGGTATTGTTTTAAGCCGTAGGCCTAAATCAAGGCTAGGGAGTAGCTCAGAGCCACAGTCAGTGCTAATGGCATTCTCTGCTTTCGTTGCTCGTTCTAGATTTAATAGAAAGGGCTTAGAAGATTTTTGTAAAGACTGGTCTGCCTGCCGTTAATAAAAAAGTAGTTTATCAACTTTAGTTTTGGCGCCACCGACTGGTCCAGCTTACTTAGAAACGCATATCAGTTTAGCTCGAGAGCTCGTAGCCCAGTTGCGCTCAGTAAGGTCAAGCAACGTACACTGAGGCAGGGAACCTGATGAGTGACCAAACTGGCTATTTATTACGAGCATTCCCATGCTTCGGAGGGCACTCTAAGCTGTCGGTCCCGGCTGTTGTCGATTGACTACAGTCGTTAAAACCAAGCCAGAGGTCATTGTGCGGTTTGAAAACTCTGACACCAGGGTTAGCTAAGTTCGCGACACGTTTGACTATACCTACTAAGATTTGCTAAAACAATCCTATCTCATTAAGTCTGGACATAAACGACATCTTAGTAGAGTGATATAAATTTTATAGACGTGACCTCCAAAGCTCTAATACTCGCCTCATACAGGAGGCGATTGAGCAGAACCGGGGGTCAAAAGTCTTTTCCAAGAACCTGGGAAGGAGTCATCTGACAAAGCTAAAGACCTCAGACGGCAAAATCGTCACATCAGCACCGGAGATCCTCGCTGAAATCGAGGACTTCTACGGCAAACTATATGCTTCGCGAAACCCGAAGCCTCCACCCGACGCCAACGATCCACGTGCCATGCTTACACGCCACTTCACCGAAAATAGCGGATATAGACGAAGACGAAATTACGGCGGTTCTCCGACAGCTTAGCAATGGGAAGGCTCCCGGCAAAGAAGGAGTAACCTCAGAGCTCCTGAAGGCAGGAGAAAGACCGGTAGTCAAGGAGCTCAAAAAGCTTTTCAACTCCGTAATAACCAATGGGACTGCCCCAGAAGCGTGGAGCAGGGGCGTGGTAGCGTTGTTTTTCAAGAAAGGGAACAAAACTCTCTTGAAAAACTATAGACCGATTACGCTCCTGAGCCATGTCTATAAGCTATTTTCGAGAGTCGTCACCAATCGTCTGGCCGCTAGATTTGACGCCTTCCAGCCACCGGAACAAGCAGGGTTTCGCAAAGGTTTTAGTACCGTAGACCATATCCACACAGTAAGGCAGGTTATGCAGAAGTGCGAAGAGTATAACCAGCCACTGTGTCTAGCTTTTGTGGACTACGAGAAAGCCTTCGACTCAGTCGAGACCTGGGCCGTTCTGGAGTCCTTGCAGCGTTGCCAAGTCGATTGGCGATACGTGTAGGTGCTGAGAAGCCTATATAATATGGCAACGATGACAGTCCAAGTACAAAACCACCGTACAAGACCAATCCAATTGCTCAGAGGTATTAGACAGGGGGATGTCATATCCCCGAAACTGTTTAACAATGCTCTAGAGGACGTTTTTAAGACGCTAGATTGGAATGGACTGGGCATCAATGTCAACGGCAAATTTCTATCGCACCTCCGCTTCGCAGACAACATAATAATATTGGCAGAAACACCACAAGTCCTGCAAGAAATGCTGCACAGCCTTAACGCTGCCTCAAGACGTGTCGGCCTTGGAATGAACTTGGACAAGACCAAGGTCATGTTCAATGATCATATCGTGCCCAGGCCGATCTCTGTTGACGGTGTTACGTTCGATGTTGTTCAGGAATACATATACATCACCAGAAGAGTGCAGCTTAGCTGGGCAGCATTTGGGAAGCTGCGTCATATCTTTTCGTCGCCACTCCCGCAGTGTCTAAAGACCAAGGTCTTTAATCAATGCGTCCTACCAGTCATGACCTACGGAGCCGAAACATGGAACATGACAGTGAGGTTGGCCCACCGATTGCACGTCGCTCAGCGAGCAATGAAACGCTCCATGCTCGGGATCTCGCTAAGGGATAGAATCCGAAACGAGGTAATCCGACAGAAAACCGGAGTTATGGATATTATCCAAAAGTGTAGCAAGCTGAAGTGGCAGTGGGCTGGCCATGTCTATCGCAGAACCGACGAGCGTTGGAGTAGACAGGTTCTCGAATGGAGATCACGTCTTGGCAAACGTAGTGTACGACGCCCCCCAGCCAGATGGTCAGATGACCTAAAGAAGATAGCGGGTAGTGGCTGGATGAAAACAGCGGAGGATCGTGCAAAGTGGCGCACCTTGGGGGAGGCCTATGTTCAGCAGTGGACTGCAATAGGCTGATATGATGATTAAAGAAACTGTATTAATAAATTGGGCCCCCAACTTTGACATTGGTGTTTTTTTCTCATTATATTCATGCTTCTACGCTGGACAGGAGGTGTAAGAAAAACTGAGAATGTACCAGCTGCCAACTCTTCCCAGGCATACTGTAACTGGTTTTGCTGTATTGTGGGCGAAAGTCTGACAACCTCTCACAACTAAAAATTATTTTTTATCTTATTATCCTCAGAATTTATGTCATATTATGTGGCATCAAGTGGTTCTCAACCACTGTGATGCTCTGCCTACTCCGTATGGGATTAAAGGCATGAGCGTATGTAATGTATGTTATTCATACTTTCTTTTATTCAGCAGCTATTGCCAAAAAAAAATTGATTTTAATGCTTATAATTACAATTTTTTTTTTAAATTACAATTACGAATATATTATCAAGATTTTTAGTACATACATTTTTGCTTTGGGTTTTTTATTTAACTGATGACCAAGCTCAAATACAGCTTATCTGACAAGATATCCGTTTCAATGCTTATTCATGCTCTAACTTTTTTACAATAGAGATGTTGACTATTTTTTTTATTTATTGTTTATCTTAAAAAGGAACTGAATCTAAAACCCAAAACCGAAATAATTTTTGAAAACTATTGAGAAATAAAAAAAGTTACTTAAAGTTTCAATGGAGGGGGAAACTGTCAAACAACGAAAAAGAGATGCACTTACCGGCATGTGACGTCACCGCCATTTGTTTTCGTAGGTAAAAACGAGATAGATAGCTCTCCCCACAAAACGAGATAGCTAGTCCTTACGATAATATAAATGCGAATAACTTGTTCATTTAATTTTATAAACCAATTTTTATTTTCGGATTTTTATATATTTCTAGCATAAAGGTCATCTCACACCGAGACGCGACGCAACGTTCCGAATAGAGCTACTCAAAATTGAACTTTATTTAGTACATGAAAAGATTGTGTGAACGCCGCGGCGCGCGGCGGCGAGCGGCGAGGCGCGGCGCTGCGTGGTGCGACGTGTTCTAAATTCTCACTTGTAATAAATTAAGTTCAATTTTGAGTGGCTCTATCCGCAACGTCGCGTCGTGTCGCGTCGCGGTGGGAGCAGGAGGTCTACTCCGAAATGCCGAAAACGATAATTCGGCCGATAATTCGGTCATTTCTTACTATGAAATTGTGTCGTTCGTTCGGTCGAATCGGATTTATCATTCGTTCCGACCGAACTTTATTTGACATTAGTTGCGTCGGAAACCCTACCATGAACGCTAAACGTCGAGCCGAAAATTCGAATTTGACAAGCGATTTCGCTGTCATTATACGTCAAAATTCACGACAACAAAATAGATATCTTTTGATTATCGTAAGTATTAAATATGTGATAAAAACAGTGGAATATTACAAAACTCCGTTTGAAATCATTTTGAAATATGTTTTTTTTGTAAAAATGTTAAAGTGTACATTAAATTTGTAGAACAATGGCACGTATGTTCCTATTAGAAGAGGCTCTCCTGGAAGAGCGTTTGGAACGCAGGAGGGATCGCAGACGGCTTCGTGATTCTTTGGACGTCAATACAATACCCGACTATGAGTTTGTGGCAAATTACAGACTCAGTCGGGAATTGTATGAGACGCTCTGCCAGGAGATAGTGCCTCTTCTACCTCGGAAGCGCACTCGTCGTGCAATTGACCCCGCAACCAAGGTAACTGTAGAAATATATTATTTTGTTCTAAGGTATACTTAATAATAACATGTATCCCTGTATGTAATCGGCATAAAATTTTGATATGATTTTAGATACTCATTGCCCTGAATTTTTATGCTCGGGGCAGTTATCAAGGCTCTGTGGGGTTAAACAGTGATGCGCCGATGGCACAGCAGACCGTCTCCCGATGCTTACGTGAGGTCTCAGCCGCAATCAATACACCGTCTATACTCCGGAAATACATTAAATTTCCTCAAAATGGAATGGAAATGAATGCCATTAAAAGAAAGTGAGTTGGTAATATATTATAAATAGATGATAGACTAACAAGTAATTTTGTATGGTGTACTAAATATCTGCTACGAGTTTGCCGTTACCTCGACCTGCACTTCCTCGACCAGGGTGAGAAATAACAGCCAGTACTGGCAAACTTTTAGCAGATAGGAATAATTGTAATTAGTGAAGTAGCTCAGTATTACTGAGGGTAATGTTATCACTATTATATGTTTTTATCTTTTCTTTATTTATGTAAATGATTTAGAAAATGGATTTATTATTTATGAGTTTGAATTTTGGCTTACAGTTTTTTTGAGAAATATGACTTACCTGGAGTAATTGGGTGTATTGATTGCACTCATATAGCCATTGTGAGGCCCAGTGAACAAGAGGAGCGGTTTTTTAATAGGAAACATTTCCATTCTATTAACACTCAGGTGGTAAGTAATATTGCTGCAACTTGCATTCTCTTAAATTGACAGAGGTATTAGGTTTAGGAGTTTATGTATGATACAGTCCATCTCCCGTTGACCTAAATGAGCTAATAATGTAAGTCATTGTGTATTAGTAATATACTAGTAATAAAATATAGGCTTAATAAATAAATAGGTGTTATTGTAAAATTATCTTTCAGATATGTGACGCAGATTGCAATATTCTGAATGTGGATGCTACATATGGTGGAGCAACTCACGATGCCTTCATTTGGGATCAGAGTGAAGTCAGGAGCTATTTGGAGGGTCTCCATATGGAATCAACATATCTGTTAGGTAGGTATTAGATGGGCTCTTATAAATTAGGCGATTACAATTACATTATGACTATTAACTAAATTATTTTTTTGTAGGTGATTCAGGATACCCACTTCGTGAGTTTCTAATGACACCTATAGATAATGCTGTAGAGGACTCTCCTGAAGGCAGGTACAATGTTGTGCATAAACGTACCCGCTCCACCATTGAACGCACATTTGGGATATTGAAGGGGCGATGGAGATGTCTTTTGGCAGCTCGGAAATTGCACTATGATCCAGACACTGCAGGTAAAATAATCCTAGCCTGTTGTGTTCTGCACAACATGTGTATGGCAGCTGGATTAAGTGCTCCTGAGCTGTCTCAAGACGATCTCCATGTGGAACACTCTCGGCAAGTCCCATATCGGCCAGCCATGTCCGCTACCGAGGCTTTGAGGAGAGGAGAAAGGGTAAGGGCTAGAGTAGTTCAGTTATTAGATAGGCGAAATTAAATTGATCTTAGTTCATAAATATTGTTATTCTAAAAAGTTGAAATGGGAGTTAAGTTGTCAAGATAAAGTAAATGTATAAGAGTGTAAGAGTAATCCCACCAAAAACATAAATGTGAAAATGGGAGCCAAGTTCAACCGTCGACTTTGCCGAAAAAAGAATTGAGATCTAAATGTGTGCCAAGTTCTGTAGGCAGTCCAGAAATTTATTTACAAAGACATGAAATTCTTAGATGGATTTCAAACTCAATCATTATTTTTCCCTTATAGAATAATGCTTATTTCAAAATATGACTTTTTCATTTTGTTTAGTAGAATTATTTACACAAAGCAAACAAGTAATAACCTATTTAACTTCATCATTTGACTTGGCTAGTTTTTACCAGTTTCTAAATCAAATATTTAGGACAATAAAATCTTACAAATTATAACCGTCAATAAGATCAATGTGAGAAGTTCTGTAGCCTATAATATAAGATAAATAGTAGGTGAAAACTAGCCAAGTCAAATGATGAAGTTAAATAGGTTATTAGTTGTTTGCTTTGTGTAAATAATTCTATTAAACAAAATGAAAAAGTCATATTTTGAAATAAGCATTATTCTATAAGGGAAAAATAATGATTGAGTTTGAAATCCATCTAAGAATTTCATGTCTTTGTAAATAAATTTCTGGACTGCCTACAGAACTTGGCACACATTTAGATCTCAATTCTTTTTTCGGCAAAGTCGACGGTTGAACTTGGCTCCCATTTTCACATTTATGTTTTTGGTGGGATATCATCACTTTTTGTAAAGAAAATTACTATACTTAGATTTACCTTTATGAATATAATACTTTTTATATAGAGTTATTTTTATTTTTTCTTGCGTTTTCTCTGTATGGTGTGTTTAGTACTATTTTCTATATTTTCTTGTATGTTCGAAATTTCAGCGCGCATTGCCCATTCATTATCTGCAATTTTTTTAACTCGTTTTCTGCTTATGCTAGCGTGGAGGTAGTCCCAGCGTATGTTATTTTTTTAAAACAGACAAATAATCGTCTCCTAACAAAGTTAAGTATTCACTTAAACCGCTTTAACATTACTGCATGAAGTTTTAATAGAGGTGAAATAAAGACATTTTGCTCTTAAAGTTTTGCCAGGCGTTAACCTTACCTTATAAAATTGTTTAATGGAAAAAATACTCAAATTCGATAAATTCACTGCTTTCTGATTTTTTACTTTGTACACACACTATCACCTAGCTAAAGGCTAAATTTGAACTTTCTAGGTCATCTGGAAGTGGGTTAGGTTTTTGATCTATCTATGAATGAGTCAGTCAATTAAATGAAATGACGATTTTTGGATGTTAATAACTACTCAACTGTTTAATCCGTATTTTAAAATTTTGGGTTTCTTGTTTATCTTGAGGGTCTCTTTATATGTAGAAAATTTGGTTTGTTTAAGTTAAATAGTTTGAGTTATAAAGGGGTCAAAAGTTTTTACAAATGGTTCGTGTGATATTACACTCGGCGCTGGCTAGCCAGTTCCTTTGCTTGAACTTGGCTTGACACGCTGCCGCGTGTCTAGATTTATTACATATAACAAATATAAAGTATATATAATATTTATAGTTTTAAGCTGACTTTTTATTGTTTAATTATTATTTTTATTTTTAAAAGTTTTAATTTGACTTTTTATTGTTTAAAATTTTGTAAATTTTTTGTATCTGGACTAAATGACTTGACAAAATGAAGTGCTATTTTACTAAACTTGTTGTATAACTTTATAATAAATTAAGTTCTTTAATGAAATAAAACAGTCAAGATAAAAATGAGAATTTTATTTATTTATGAATTTTGTTTATGTTTTAGGACTGTGTTGTCTTACTTAAATACAACCACGACATGCTAGTGGGTTCCAAAGTAGTCTAAGATGCTAAACAAATAGACAATTTATTTAAAGATAACATATTATAGAATTACATTAGAATTTAAACATTAACACATTATAAAACAATAAAATAAACAATAATAAAACACAATCCTTAGTATATTTAAATATTATAAATCTGAAAGTCTGTCTGTCTGTTCGTCAATACTTACTTATATGGGACCCGGTCTTAAAACAACTGGCAACTAGATATTAATTTTCTCTTGCTACCAGTCGCTCTAAGACCTCTCTCATTAGGTCCCGGATGTCTCGCATAAATTGTGCATTTTCCTCCAAAGCTCTCCTTATGCCAGCCAGTTCCTCGTTCCGTTCCCGTTCATTTCGCACACGTTGATCTTCTATACGGAACAGTCTCTCCCGTACTGAGTTATCAGCTCGAGGAAGAGACTGCCGCCGAAGTCTTTGCCGGCGACGTGTAGCTGTAAATGAAAAAACAATTTTTAAAGTACCGATTTTGTAGTTTTCATTTTGGTTTTTTGAAACTCTGTTTAAGCTTCTATTCATTATATTGTGTAATTTTCTTGAATTTTTTGAGGGATAGAAGCGAACACTTCGAATTTATTGATAATAAAAAACTATACGAACAATTATGAAGCCATAATAGCCCAACGGTTCGTATGTCTGCCTCAAACAGGAGACTATGGTTAGAATCCAGCAGGTGCCAATGAGATTTTTCTTAAGCAGGTTGATTTTCATCATACCACTGGCTATTTGGTGAAGGAAAACATTGTGAGGAAACTTGCACATTTCTGAGTAAATATCTCAGGGTGCATGTGATGATGATGATGAATAATTATAATCCAGCAGTTATTTTAAAAGCAAAAAAAATAAAAAATTACCAATATCACGGGAAGGTCCTTGATTTGGGGCTGGCTGACCAAGAACCGCCTGCTCTATCGGTTCTTCTGCTTGTCCCTCTTCTACATTCAATGGGCCTACAAATCAAATATTAGCAGTTTAAATCTTGGATTTTTATAAAATTACATTTTAAATATTAGATGAGAAACGAGTAGTTATGGCTCATATGATTAGTAATAGGCTAATTTCATTTTTGTCAGCAATTTAAAACAGACAATAGATTTTATTTTGTATCAAGTGCAACATTTGTATTCTTGGCCACATCATGAAGCGACTGACCATTTCATAAAATACAACCGGCTGTTTCTTGATGTTGGCAATTATATCAGTATATGGATTTGTCACAACTTAATACACATATTATAGGTATATTTACATACCATGAAGACTTTCTCCGTCATCCTGAGGTGGCAAAGCAGCAGATGGCCCTGGTACATTTTGCTGAAAAGTAGGTAACACTGGTTTAAGCTATAAAATAAAGTTAATAGGATTAAATCGGATGTTGGAAGGGCGGGAGGAAGCACTCTATGCATTTACAGTTAACTTACTTTCTAATCATTTAAAAATTAATTTTGGCAAGTGTTATTTGCATAATTGTTTTTACAGCATTCCGAACCGAGAGGCAGCTTCATTTAAATTTAAAGTTTTAACGCGTTTCAAGAGATATGTCATATCCTATGAAATACAATAAAAATTTAATTTTGATTTTTGACTGATTTAATATCTTAGTGTGCATACCCCTTGATGCAACCTGGCGTAACACCTGAAGGTACGCATACCACTAACTGGAAAACTCTGATCTAAGTATACTAATGTTATTTAATATACTATACATATATGTTATGTAAATTAAAAGTATTGCTGATATAATTACCTCGGGGAAAATCGGCACTCTTGCTGCTGTCTGCGGCTCCCCGAATCCATCTCCCATAATAGATACGATTTTTAATTCTGAATGGGAGAGATCGGGGGCTGAAGCTGGTCCACCTCCAGTGGCTGATGCCGACCTTCTTGCCGCAGCTGCAGCCTTTTTGGCCAAGTATTTTTTGTCGGTCCACACCTTAAATATTTAAAATATTAGTCACAATATCTAAGCAAATCAAATAAATTACATCTACATTATATTTAAAAAATATAAAACATACCTTTTGCCACTGTTTGGTGGTTTTAGTGCACCCGCCCATAGCATTCAGGGTATTTGTAATATCCTCCCATAGCCTACGGGACCGGGCGCGACCATCCACATTCCTCAACAGTCCTCGCGCAAGATCTCGATGTTCGTCGAGGAAGTTGAGGAGAGTTTCAATTTGTTCCGCTGTCGGCGAAGTCATGTTAACGAGTGTTCTAAACAAATTCCCAGCCAAAGCATGGTGCAATTCAAGGGCCTCAGTCATAAATCCCATAATTAATGTATCCACTTAACACTTCACCACTTAACTTGGTTTAAAGGCCATAACTTATGGCTAAAATGCTTATCGCACAACTCAAGTATATTGTTATCGCATAAAACCGCAGTCGAACAAAAAAATATTGTGTCAAAGCTTTTTTAGCTTCTTGAAATTGTAACTATAAACTTATGAAGTTATGATTAGATTCAAATAAGATAAAAATTGTTTACAAACAAATGTTTGTAAACAATTCACTTATTTTTTTACTGTCACATATTTTTTTAAATTTCATAGTCGCTCTGGCAGAAACATTGTATTACATTCAGCCAATAATTTCATTGACGATTTCTGAGGAAATTTTACACGTATCTTAAAAAGAATTGATAAACTAAAGGTTAAATTGTATTTTCTTTTGTTAAAATACAATATTAGCCAGTTTTTTGTAAATAATGTTATATCGAAACAAAAACTTATATTTTGTAAAACTATCGATAGTGTGGGTCAACACTACAATACGTCCGAACTAGGTCCGAACATTGTCTATGGTTGCCGAACGTATGACTTGAATCCGATATTAGTTCAGAGTAGGGTCACAATCGAAACTTCGGTCGACTATCGGTCGGCTCCGAATGTTCGGAAATACCGATTCGGAGTAGACCTCCTGACCCTAATTTTTTGTTTCACATACAATAATACATAAAATCAAACACTGTCAACATCCCTATTGGCACTTTTAATTGAATGTTGTACCAACCGTCCCACAACATTTTGCTATATTTGGATTGCATATCACCGAAAAATATTCAAATACATATGTTTGTACAGAAAACTCAATTTTTCAAAAATCACCCCTGAAAAATATTCAAAAATGTTTGCATGGAAAACAGCAATTTCATAGGTGGGGATCTAATCTAATACGTAATATGATAACTAGCTGCGAAGGAATTAGTCAAAATTCGTAAGAATCGTGTTTTTTGTGCCAAGTCTTTGAAAGGATGATGGGCACATCAGTATGGAACTTAGTACCGGTACTAATTGAAATAAATGATACATTGTTAAAAAGGTAATTTTCTGTAGAATAAAAATAACCGAAGCCCTACTCCTGCCTGATTCAGTGTCCAATTAGAGTAATCCTGCCTTGAAAGTTATTTATTTTTCATCATTTATTAATTTTTTCTGTGACATTATTCTTCATTTTGACATAGTATTTTTATTCATTATATTAATTATAAATAGAATAGAATAGAAAATTGTTTATTCGGCAAATAATAGAGGTGGGTAATTAATGATCATCATTAATTATTAACATTGGTTGTTTTATTCTCTCAGTTAATAAAACAAGTTGAAAGTAGGTTTTTTCTTTTAATGATAATAATTAATGATGATTATTTATAATTAATATAATAATAAAAATACTATGCCAAAATGAAGAATAATGTCTCAGAAAATATGAATAAATGATGAAAAATAAATAAATTTCAATGCAGGATTACTCTTATTGGACAATGAATCAGGACTATCGCTTCAGTTATTCTTATTCTACCGAAAATTACTTTTTAAAAATGTATCTTTTATTTCGATTGGTGCCGGTACCAAGTTCCATTCTAATACCGATACCAAAATGCCCATCATCATTTAGTAATGTCTATTAAGGTTTTACGAAACCACTGCAAGCCACTTGTAAACATTAAATTTTCTTTACGTTTTGTAATGAGCTACTTCATAGGCCCAGATCCACTTTGGGTTGCTTAGCCAGCGAAGACTTTCGTACACAATAAACATCATTCTACCTTATTTAACACTTATTTGTACACAGGACAAATTACAAACATTTATGCAGACAAGTAGAAAAACGAACACAAAAGGCACAGCTTATTTCTTTAAATTTCTTCCAGCAAGAAAATGAGGAAATTCTTAAAAAATTGAGAGAATAAAAAAAGTTGTATCTTTACCTTGGGCTCTTCATATACTCACTGTGGTACCGATATATCATTGAAGAATCTATGGAACTGCCAGATTTTCTTCTTGATTGTTTTTTCCTTAAAGACGAAGTGGCAAGCATCCTACCAAAGTTTAACTAATAGGTTGCTAAGCAAGGTATAGCTTTATATGAGACAACTTTGAATTAGTCAGCAAAAATAATTTTTTTAGTAGTTATCGGGCGTTTTTCCACTTGACGGTACAGCAACGGCACGAAACCGGCGTCGGTAACGGCCTGGCTACCGGAGAAACAAAAATGTTTGAAAACATGTCATATATTTTCATACATTTTTGCTTCCCCGGTAGCCGGGCCGTTACCCGCGCCGGTGCTGTGCCGTCAAGTGGCAAAACTTGTAATTAGCCCTTTGTATCCATTTCATATGTTTCCTATTATTAGTATATTAGCTGTTAGTTTTCCAAAAAAATCTCTTGATAACATTTACCAAAAAATTCTTATTTTTAAAATAAATTATTTTCATTAGCAAATGTGGCTGCAAAAAGTCCATTTAGTTCATTGCACAACATGTATGATTAGTCTAATTTTTAAATTTTACCGCCAAATTTTCGGTAGGTTACATACGATTACCTTACTTTAAGAAGCCATATTTTTTTTGAGAATCTTTAGGAAAAGTTGTTCAGTTTTATAGGGAGAATCACCCCATAAAATTTTGCTAACTAATTAAAGCTGCAGAAACAAGCTCTAATTTTAAAATACCAGATTTTTTTATGGTTCATTTTGGAAACATTGGTCTCTTTTAAGTTACCTCAATTTTCACAATGGATCTTTTAATAGAGTCTATTGCAGGGGTCACCAATGAGTTTCATTGCGGGTCTGTTTTTAACAAATATAAATCTGTCGTAAATCTATCAGTTTGGTAGGTACCTAAATGATAACTAGCAACCAAGATTTGATCATTAAGAATACATCTAATTAAAAAATACAAATCAACTACGTAACTGATTTTAATGGGAAAAATGTAATTTTTTACTCTGAACAATCTTTCTGGGTCCGCACAAAATTGGGCGGCGATCCGGATCCGGACCTGGTCTATTGGATTGTGGTCAGTCTGAATCAGTATTATAATAACAAAAAAAAAACTGTATTTTTTGTTAGGTTAGGTATAACATATGGTTTTGTTATGTACCTATTCATGTATGTATTTCATGTAATCTTGACTTGTTTTAAGTGGCATCCTGAATGTCCTATAAAATAAAGATTTTTTCTATTCTATTCTATTCTGTTATATATTTATCTCAATAATAATAAATTTAAACACCGCTCGGTAAATACATGCAGGCGGGTAAATAATGCAGGCTAAAATCAAGGAAAAAACAGACAGCTTGTGTAACATACCTGTTCGGTCTACTTATTAGACTAAAAGTTCTAACTATAACATTGGAATTTCTTCGCCTAAAGGATTTTTTACTGAAATTTAATTTGAAAATTAAACTTTAGGTTATGTTTTTCTGTTTTTTTTTTTGTGTATCCCCTTTCCTTTCGGAAAGGCAAAGGAAACTATGTCCATGCAGCCTCATGTTCAGTGAAAAATCTTCTTTCTTCAACTTACAAAGCCTAAGCTCCTCATGTTTTGCGTAAAACCGGATAGCGTCTATTTTACGAAAACTGGCGGCAAGAACCACAACCGTGAGGATCTTTGTCAGTACCAAACGGAGCAGAAATACTATTATCACTTGAATTTTTTATCACTACAGGAATTTCAGTCAATTTACTGCATAATACACTATCACTATTACATATTTTCACTCAGAAAACAAAAATTCAATTGACCAAGCAACTACTCACGCCGAGTTCCCGCCAAAGACCCTGTTTTTCTACATTTTTTTATGTAGCTTTTTTTTAAATTGATCACTTTCGGAAAAGGCAAAAGTCTCTATGTCCGATGTCCATATAAAGCCATGTCTTCTTCTGAATAAGCCAATGGATAAGTCTTCCCATTATTATCCGTAAACCGATAGAGTTTGTCAGTGCCTGCCTCCCCCACCCAGATAACGTTATGAGTTGCATGGACTAGGAACTGGCATGGATCTAATATAGTATGAGTTGACTCAGTCATATTTTTGGAATCTCTTTCTGATAAAAAAAAAATGTCACTGTCAGTGTTCAAAAAAAGGGTCTTTGGCGGGAACTCGGCGTGAGCGGTTACTTTGTGAATTGAATTTTCCTTTTCTGCGTGAAAAAGTTGTTTAATGTGTAATAGTGATAGTGTATTATGCAGTAAATTGACTAAAATTCGTGTAGTGATGACAAATTCAAGTGATAACAGTGTTTCTGCTCCGTTTGGTATCGACAAAGATCCTCGCGGTTGTGCTTCTCGCCGCTAGTTTTCGTAAAACAGACGCTATCCGGTTTTACGCAGAACATGAGAAGCTTAGGGCTTAGGTTAAGTTGAAGAAAGAATATTTTTCACTGAAGACATGGCTGTATAGACATAGTTTCCTTTGCCTTTCCCGAAAGGGATAAATTTAACAAAAAAAAGGGAGGTCTTTGGCGGGAACTCGGCGTGAGCGGTTGCTTTGTCAATTGAATTTTCGTTTTCGGCGTGAAAAAGTTGTTTAATGTGTAATAGTGATAGTGTATTATGCAGTAAATTGACTAAAATTCGTGTAGTGATAAAAATTCAAGTGATAACAGTGTTTCGGCTCCGTTTGGTACCGACAAAGATCCTCGCGGTTGTGCTTCTCGCCGCCAGTTTTCGTAAAACAGACGCTATCCGGTTTTACGCAGACCATGAGGAGCTTAGGGCTTAGGTTAAGTTGAAGAAAGAAGATTTTTCACTGAAGACATGGCTGTATGGACATAGTTTCCTTTGCCTTTCCCGAAAGGGATAAATTGACTCCCTACTATTCTCAGCCAATTTTTTCTATGGCAGCGACATGTACGCACATTTTATTCTCTGCCATTTCATACAATGCCACTTTGGCATCAAATAACAGTGACGTACATAAAAGAACCGGACATTTTAAGCTCGTTCCTGTTATTCTATGCCACCGTTATATGATGCCAAGTTATATTATGCCCTAGATGGCATTAAATAACGGAGCCGCACAATTTTAGTACGCCGGTGTTATTTGATGCCATTCACAGATTATAAAACGTATGTCTATGAACTGAATGCGTTCAAGATTTGTCAGGTGAGGAGTGAACGATTGCAACTTAAGTTGCGGCTACATATCGGGCCACATATCATTATTTTCTTCTTGTCTCTCTCTGCCTTACTGATATGATAACAATGAAAACATGTGTCCTAGTCAAAAGCGCTCTCTTATCGACAATCCAATCCATAATAATTGATTTATGTATTGTCTATAATCTTTGAGTATGGATATTCTATAATAGGTTGTCTACAGTGACAAGTGTGCTAAGTTTCGGCTCGGGCTTGTTTTATCGTTCGCCCATGATACAGCGAAACCATTGAGCGAAACCCAGGTCCCACTTTACTGTATGCCAGGGAAGAGTATGTATCTGGCAGTTGGCATTTTATATAATCCTACTTGAATGTGAAAGTTTGAGGGTTTGGATATAGACACAAAACTTACACAAAACGCACGAATATATACAGTGTGAGTCTTTATAATGTGCACATATTAAATAAGGTAACTATGCTTCGTTTTATCGACGGGAAAAATACTAAAAAAAAATCCAAAAAATTAAGATTTTTTTATGGAATTTTTAAAATTCTTGTTTGTTACTGTGCTCACCGTATAAACAAAACGGTATAACTTTTAAACAAAACGATCTATCACGTTGAAACAAAGTCAATAACGATTGGAAACAACAGGGTGTTCTCATAAAACTAAAAGCGAGGGAAAACAGCCGCCCCAACTGAAAATAAAAAAGATTTCTAACAGAAATCAGGTTTGTTTTCCGTCAAGTTTTTCAATAGTACATTATGCTACAAGTGTGCTAAGTTTCGGCTCGGGCTCTAAACTCGCCTCTAATGTAATATCCGATGCGCACGCGTGTCATACGATGTTTTTCAACACATTTGCGAGGAAAGAAAGAAATAAAAACTTTCTTTTGATATTGACGGCAACAAGCTATCACTTGCGTGTTGCGCCTCGGAAAGTATTTTTGTCTGTGTACCCATACCCACGTAGGTTTCCTGTTCTGCACTTGAAGAAGACATTTTTTGTGTTGTATTTCTGACAATAATAACAATTTGATGAAAACAAATGCTGTTTGTGAAAACCAAGTGAAAACATCTGAAAATTCTGAAAAGAGGCGCTTTTATTTTTCTTTTTTCGCTCGCAAAATGAGATTCACATTGACAAGTATGCCATACAGCCAAATAATAAAAAAATACTTAACTATATATTTTCACGTTTTAGCACAAATAAATGATAATTTTCTGTTAAATTTAAATGATATAGTGGAATGATATTTCTATTTACAAATATGTAGTTCAATATTTACACTTAATTTTAAATATAAAATAAGATCTGATCTCTTTGCTGAAATTTAGAAAAAAAACCATTACGTACTTGTGCTTTATTTTTATTACTCACGGGCTGGGTAATACATATCATTATGAACCTTAAAACAATGACATAAGACCCACTTAATGATCAAGCTTTGAAGATTTTGGAATACCTACTGTCCGCCATTTTGAATTTTTTTCAAAATCGCGGCCACACTTGAAACCTAGTAAAGTCGATAGCTTAGATCAATACAAACTTAAAATATTCTTTGACAAATTCTCCTGAAGTGTCAGGTTTCCAAGTTATGAGCTGTCAAAGTTACACTGGTGGTGCCATCACTAAGTACTATGAAATATAGTTTCTCTTTCCTGTTTTCAAACATGTTTTACTTGATTTTAAAAGTACTTTGGCTATATTTAAAAGTTCCTAATTTATGATATGACAAATGCTTAGGCGATTGTACCTACCTCAATTTGTGGGTACCTGCGGGGTGTATGAAATGGGGCGGGGGAGACTCGTAGCCACTCGAGCCGCTATAAAGTTTTCACTATTGGCGCTATCAATAAGTACTAAGAAATATAAGTTTCTAAATATTTTAAACGTGTCTTTGCATATCTTCGACTAATCTATCTATTTTCACGAAATATCCCTGACTACCCAGTCAGAGACATCTTATACTAAGGTTAAATGTTTTGAAGTCATAGGTAAAGGTAATGACTTTAATATCATTTAGAAAGGAAAAACATCAGTAAATTAAATGTGTTTTTATTCACTTAAACATATGACATATATGTATCCATAATAATTGTTTTAACACAATAATGCATTTTAATTATTTTACTTAAAATAATACAATCATCTTAAAAAACTATCTCCTACCAGTACATAGAATATGTGGCTGTTTAGGAAAGAATACATGCACATACCTACATTTTTTAAATACAACTTCAATTTGACCAAATGTTATGAAAAATATTAATACTTATCTGTTAGTATTAAATATTAACTTAAACCTATTGTAATAAATACCATGTATATGAGGTTTTCTCGTTAAGAATCATACAACATAAATAATCGTCTTTTTTAAAGATCAGTAACATATCGGTGACTATTCTGATGTCACCAATGTCCATGGGCATGTGTGAGACTTTTTGATAAATATAACACATATAAATGGTATTTTCCCATAATGGGCAAAGAACAGTTATCTTATTATTATTCTTCGTCTGACAACTCAAATATACTCCCCGCTGCCTTCACACGGCGCAGGCGATACGCGAGTTAAACGGTAGGCCTATAGGTGCGTGTCTTATATGCCCCAATAGATTTGTAAGTATGTACCTACCTTAAAAGTAAGTTACCTTTATTTGTATTGATATAAACAATCAATTTAATTAGATTTAAAACATGTTTGAAAACAGAGACTAATTTTCATAGTACCTACCTACTTATTGGTGTTGGTGGTGCCAACAGTGCAACTCTGACAGCTTATAACTTGGAAACCTAACACTTTAGGAGATTTTATCAAAGAATATTTTACGTTTGTATTGATGTTAAAAATCGATTTAATTAGATTTAAAACATGTTAGAAAACAGAAACCTTTAGTCATAGTACTCAGTGATGGCGCCACCTGTGTAACTTTGACAGCTCATAACTTGGAAACCTGACACCTTAGGAGAATTTGTCAAAGAATATTTTAAGTTTGTATTAATCTAAGCTATCGATTTTACTAGGTCTCAAGTGTGGCCGCGATTTTGAAAAAATTTCAAAATGGCGGACAGTAGGTATTCCAGGCTTCATACAAAAATCTTCAAAGCCCTTTCTTAGTAAAACGCCCTATTCACCTAGTTTTTTTATTACTTTACGTTATTCTACATCGTATTAACCATCTTAAAAAAGGCCTTGCACCACTGTTTTGCAGGTATAGAGAACCTTTTTTGTCAGTTATTTTTGTAAAGATGCGCGGGGTGGAGTGCGGGGAAGCAGGGCCAATTGCTTCCCCGCACTCAACCCAACTCATCCTACCGCCCCATAGCCTTATCCTAAGTATTAATTAAATTGTTGGAGCACCTTGTCAAGAACCGTATGTGGAGAGTGGGAGACTTTTGGCCCTGTCTCAATATGGATTTAGAAAAGGTAAAGGCACCACAGACAGTCTTAGTATTCTGACTTCAGACATTAGACTTGCATTTAGCCAGGGAAAATCCGTTGTCGCGGCTTTCTTGGATATTCAGGCTGCATACGACAGCGTTCAGCTTCGTATCCTCAGGAAGAAAGTTCAAGAGCTGAGGATTCCGGATAGTCTGGCGAACCTCGTGTGCGGACTATTGTCCGAGAGACAAGTTATTTTCCATAAGAGAGATGAACATATCAATCTCTCCAAAATAGTACGACTGGGTCTACCTCAGGGGTCTGTTCTGAGTCCTTTACTCTACAATATATATATATATACCTATGATATAGAATCCGTTGTAAATAACTGCCAGATGTTACAGTACGCTGATGATATCCTTATTTATTCTTCCAACAGCAATATTGAAGCTGCAGCTGAATCAATCTCTACCTCACTCTCTTCCCTAGACCACTGGCTCTCTACTAATGGTCTCAACCTTTCCCCAACCAAAAGTTTCGTTGTTAATTTTTCAAGGAAAAGGACTCTGCCCGAGTTTGTGGTCTCTATTAACAACGTACCTAAGTATATCAGCAAAATCGCACTATAATGTTTTAGGTGTTCTCCTGGATTCAAAACTTGATGGATCTTTGCACTTCGATTATATTGTCAAAAAATGTGAAAAGGGACTTAAAATTTTACGATGCTTAACTGGTGCATGTTGGGGAGCGCACCCCATCTCACTCAGATTACTCTATAATGCGACAATCCGTAGCATCCTGGGGCTCTATTTTTGAATCACACGCCTCGTTTCGAGCGATATCTTTTATTGATTTGCGCGGATTCTTTTGATTTCCGAACTTTTTGATCACTGCCCTTCAGCGAAAGGGTCTTAGCACTCATGGAATTTAGTAGATAAAAAATTCAAAAATCAATAGCATCGACGCAAATCAACGAAATATATCGCTCGAAATGAGACGAGTAATTCAAAAATAGTGCCCCTAGACTATGGTTCCTTCTTATAAGTCCCCGGTAACAAAGCTGGCTTGAAAAAAATAGATCTCATTGAGATGAGATCTAGCCCTACCAACGCCCTTCAGATGGAAATGGCAGATCCCCCCTGAATCTTAGGAGACAATTTTTAGCCGACAGCTACTTTTTTCGCACCCTTCAGTTCTCTCAACACCCTATAGATAGATAGATAGATAATACGTTTATTCAATGACCAGCAACTTTGACGTAAACATAAAACAAACAACTTCACACAATACACAAATATAAACAAAGAAAAAACATCAAGGGGAATCGTGATGTGAAACGGTTAAGGAAGAGGTCCTGATTCAGCATAGTGTTGTGGTTGGAGCCACAACGCTGATATTCTGTCAGTGCTTTTAAAACTATACGCGCACTTCGTAGACAAACAAAGAAAAACAGGATTAAGAGTAGGAATATTAGTAAGAAAAGGAAAAGAGATAGATAGTAATAGCTAAATAATATATAGTTAAGAATTATAGAAAATAAGTAGGTAGTAGAAATGATGAACGAAATAATTATGTTAATAAAACAACAAAATAAAATTCGTAAAAAATTACTTAAAATTAAATTGATGAGTTTGTTCCAAGTGCTGGTGATCTAGTAAATATTTTTTATAGACTAATTAAACTAAAATCAGCTCCATATTGGCACTCTAAAGGACCCCCTTGCCTTGTTAAAAGCCTAGCTAGGTTTCAATCCCTAAAAGACCCTCAATTTTTTTATCAAACCTGGACGTCCGCACGGTTTCGCTGCGCGAGTGATAATGAAAGAATGAGAGTGTACATGGTCGCTATCGCAATGTCTCGCGTCCGAGTCCGAGACCCTTTGACTTAACAAATATCTCTCTCACTCTCATCAGCCCATACAATGTCTCCACCGAGGAGCACGTCAAATCATGTAGGAGATTCAGGCCATAGTCCACCACGCTGGCCTAATGCGGGTTGGTGGACCATGCATCTTTCGGAAACATTTCCTCAGAAGCACGGGTTTCATCACGATGTTTAATAAAAAAACTCTGAACTTCTTAGTTTAGTTGGACTGACAAGCGAAAAACTTTCAGTTTTAATCATTTTGAACGCCACAAAATTGGTGATAAATTGGTGGTTCTATAAGGCAATTATTGAGGTATTTCTATTTGAAATTACACAAAAAACTTTTCTTATATCTGGCGACTCTGGCGTTAATAAACGAAATCGGGCAATGGCGCCCTATGAAAGGGGGAATTGACAAAATTTATTATTTAATCATTTCTAATAAAAATTTACATAAGATCAAAATCGACTTATAGATACTAATTTCCCTATGGAACTGAACGGGCTCTCCCAAAGGTCCGTTAGATAAAATAGGAAAAAACAAATTCTAAGCATAAAACTCAAATTTACAAAAAATCCAGTATGGATTGCTTGGGGAAAATGTTTTCATGGGAAAATTTTTGAAATTAAGTTAAAAGCATGTTTTAGTTTTATTTTTTCGCAACCTAACTACACATTCCTGATGTCCACTACTCTGTGTCCTCCTTGTCGTCAACCCTATCATAAAGCTTCAGGAACAGTTCAAAATTAGGTATAACATGCAATATACACTTAGGTTCTGGAAATAAATCCACAGCCTAAATTAGACAAAATATATCATCTAAACATCTGCTTCGCAAACTTACCAGTTCCTGTGATCATTGATAAGGCGACGAAAAATATTGGGCTACACGCCCGAACGGCCTCCCTACTCCCCTCACAGCCGTCCCATGCCTCGCATCACAAGAAACAACAATTAAAAGAATACGTATCTTTCGTCACCTTAACAAGTTTCACATCAAGTTGGAAAACAATATTATAGAATAAGACTTACATGAGAAGATGTGCTTACTTCTTCTTCCTTTCATGACGTCCCCACTCTCCATGTTGCCATCCTACTGATCTTACATGGTCCAGCTACTTTAAATCTATTATTATTTTACATATTTACAACTTGCCTTTGGCGACACTCTTTGTATATTATCATACAATTTGGTGTTTTATAACAAAAATGTAGTAACGTAAATGTGGCTGATGGTTTGCTATATAAAAATAAAATTACAGGAAAACTTCTATCCTTAAATGGAAGCCTGTATTTGTCTGTTACGTATACTTTGCCCTCAAAAAAAATAAATTTACAATACGAGTAATCGCATTGTCACCCTACTAGAATGAGACCTTTGCCACGTTGCTCGCTCTTCCTCGGCCCGCGTTTGAGCTCGAAGAGTTCTATCCTTATATAATTAGATCCATGACTTAAACACAGATTTGCGGAAATTCTGTTTTTTCTTCTTTTCAGGAAAAAGAGATTCTTTTTCCGTTTTAAATTCGCTTTTTTTTTATTCGAATCGACGTGACACTGGCAGCAAAGAGTATGTCACTGCGTTTAACTGGCAGAAATGTCCAAAAGGACGATTGCTATAATAATAAAAAAAACTCAAAAGGGTTGACCAAAGAGTATGTCACTACGGGGTTGACATTGACAGATTGGTTGATTTACAAAATCCGAGAAAAGTAATAAAATAAATTCGAGAAATGTGAGTTTTATTTAATTGACTAATAATAAATATAATAATAATACAAATGAGTGTTTGTGTAATGTAAGTGTACATTCTAATAATTTGTTTCCAGTAGATGTGAGCAATAAGTAGTTCATCAGCTGGGAATAATATTATCTGTGATCTAGTTAATTTAAATTTGAAACCAAAATTATCCATGTTATGACATGAATAGGTAATTATGAACTAAATGATAGTACTTACTTAAAATAATTAATAATTTGTTTTCCCCAGAAAAGTCTGATAATACTAATAAGAATTTACTAAATGAAGAAATCATATCAATTTCAGAATCAGCTGCTGGAGATGTTGCTGCTGGAAGTGAGGCCACCAGTGAGCGACCCCCCTCCGAGGCGGAGGATGCTGATTCCTCACCCGAGTACACAGACTGCTTCCAGTCACCATAAAAGTCTGATGACTAAGATGAAGAGTGGTCCGAGGGACGGCTCTGCAGAGTCTTCCTTGGACTCCAGTGGCTTGGTAGGTGAGACCGTGATGACACAAGAAGAGCACACGTCATCAGAAAGACCCACTAGATGTACTAGAGGTATTCCTCCTAATAGGTATGAAGATTATGAATTTTATTTTCTCTCATCATTCATGGAACCTACCACATACATTGAAACTTTGGCTAGCTAAAGATCATTAGCAAGCAGCAATGGATATTGAATATCAATCACTTAAAAACAATGTTTGGAAGTTAGAAAAATAGAAACAGTCAAAAGCAAGTATTTTAAGGTGAAAATAGATTCTTCTGGAAAAGCCTATTTATTTTTAATAGGTTTAAAGCAAGTGGATTGAGCCAATAACCAGGAGTGGACTATGAAGACACTTCCTCCCCTGTAGTTAGGCATTCCACAATGCGAATTTTATTTAAGTATATTCTTTTTTTCATGGAAATCTTAAAGAAATATTCATTGAACAGCCCCCGGGTTTGGCTCTGCACAGGATTCTAATAAGGCGTGTTTGTTACAGAAAAGCATCTATGGGCTAAAGCAAGCAAGTCGGGTATGGAATCAAACTGTAAACAATTTACTAATAGAAAATTAATAATTATTATATAGAATTAATAGGCTCTCTTTTGTTTGAGTGTGTGCACTTGGCCTGATATTACGTTTGAATTAAGTCAGTTTAATAACTGCTACACTAGATCTCATTGGGTTGCTGCCAAAAGGGTTCTCCGCTATTTGTCAAGTACTGTGGACTTGGGATTGATTTTTTATAAATGTAAAAGGTTGAATCTTGATTGGGCGAACGACCCTATTGACAAGAAATCACTTACAGGTTTTATAGTTAAAATATAAACTAATACTATAAATTGGGAGAATAGAAAAGAACGCAGCATTGCTAAGCCAAGTACTGAAGCAGAGTATTTATCCATTAGCGACGCATGTTAAGACATTTTATTTATCAGGAGCTTTTGGTTAGATCTTATGGGCACACCTTTACAAAGCACAATTTTGAATGATAAATCAAAGTGCACAGAAGCTCTTGGCATAATCTAAAGAATGCGTTACAATTTCATAATGGATTTGGTTTCTGATGGTTGTATTAGTATATCATACTTACCAACTGATGAAATGATAGCAGATATACTTATGAAAGCATTGTCCTTTAATAAGCATATGTTTTTCAGACACAGATTGAATGTAACAAATGATAATTAAGCATGTCTATTTTTTTTTAAATTTCTTCTATGAATACCTCAATTTGTTCAGTTTAAGTTGTATTCTTGAACTGTTTAATAGATTATAGATTTTAGTTATCACAATCATAATGTGTCCACCAACCCGCATTGGGCCAGCGTGGTGGACTATGGCCTAAATCCCTTCCGTGTTTCGAAGGGAGGCCCGTGCCCCTCGGTGGGGATGTATATGGGCTGATAAGAGAAATCATAATGTTTCACTCCTTTTTATGTTACTTAATTCATGATAAGTTATTCTAAGTTATGGGGTTGACAGAGAGTGTAGGGATTTTGTATTATATCCTTTTCCGTAAGTGGAAGTGTTAGATGATATGCCAAAGGACTGGTATCCACATTGTTAGATCGAGGCACCCTCTTTTTACTCGCACTTCTCGATTTGTATCTATCCATTGTCTGACTGTCTATAAGCGCATTCTATTTTTTATCCTACAATAAAGTTTAACAGTGAGTTCTTGTTTTATTGCCACACCCGTAGTATACTTACTTATTGCGCATCATGTTTTGTGGATGATAGTCAATTTTTCTGAAAGGAAACATACCTACTTTATTTTTGCTGTTCGGTCAGTTTGGCTGAAATGGGAATTTCTTTTGATACAGGGTGGAGAAAAATGGCTTTACCCAAATTATAATTTGTGCTGGATCCTTTCTTCTCTTCGTGCTGCTTGCTCCCATCCCATATTGTATATAAAATTGAGTGATATACAATAATATAATTCATCCAGATACAATCCTATTGGTCGCACTATGCTGCATCTGCTTTGCTTATCAGATCAGTTTGTGGGGTGGAGCACGGTAGGTGAACCTCAAAATGACGGGTGTACCTCAGAATGTAGATGTAAGCATCAATAGTTATAAGTAATTTAATGTAAAGAGGTACATACCTACCCTCTACAATTGCTGCACCTCTGCGGGGTATCACAGGAACTACAACCTTGGTTTAAAATAAAACTTTGTTATGTGGTAGGTACCTAAGCAATAAAAAGTTTAAGTTTGATGTTCACCATGGTACCTAGCTGACAATAATAGATTTAGATATACTGTTTTGTATGGTTTTTGTAGGGACACCAAAATAAAATTGAGCAAAATTTTTTCTTTTATTCATTTTATAGAATAAGTATATTTATTAAACATTAATAGGTAATATTTTTTTTGATCTGTTCCTTTTTTACTTCATATTCCATTTAAGTAGCACTTTCAATAAATATTATTTCATTTCAAATAAACATCTGTAAGTTTCCATTTAGAAATGATAATAAATCTACATATCTAGTTGCTTCCTAATCCTAATTATGACCTTGAGACAAACATATTCCAAAGACACATTCACAATATTGTTGTTTTTACATTTCTTCTGAATAATCTTGTCGATAACCTCGCGTTACAACTACAAGTCATGCTTTCTTTGTTCCGTCTGGTTAAGTCTTGAACACCCATTTTGTGTCTTTATCTTTTGATCCTTTTATATAAAATCTTGTGTTGGCTGCGAGTTGCAAAAAAGTCCTGGTGTTATATACTCCTTGGTCCTGGTAGGGTGGCCTGACCAGTTTCTTTTCAAGAGACTGAATTCCTTTTTTTGGCTTTGCAAAAAAAGAAATTCCCCTAACATCACCCAGCGACCGTTTCCTCTATCGATAGTTTTTTATAGGATTGTGGGTCATCTATAATTAATGCGTTTGCTTTTATCCTTCATTTATCTTTCACACTTCATTTCTTGTTTAGTTTTTTAGATACAAATACATTGTGCACTTGGTTCTTTCTGTGGATTTTCGTCTTGTGCACTTTCATTCTTGTTCTCTTGAGTTTTTATAATCTTTTTCTTGTTTCTATATGAGTAAAGGTACAGTTTACCTTATTTAACCTTACTTTTTCTTTTTTAACTTACAAACCGTTTTCTTCGATATTTCATAATCTACATTGAATATTAACTTCTCTTCTGTATTTTTATTTGTAGTTATTTTGATTACTAAATATAAAGATAATATATAGCTTCAAAATATTTTCAAATCAGAGTTTATAAAATCACACAGCGTTTGAAACAAAAAGTCGCCAAGTTAGCCGCCTCAACATAACAATCATTCATCCCTATCCATTTGTGACTCCTCATTTAAAATTGTAGAACGCGACTTTACATGGCTGCCCAACCAAAGACAACAAACGTAGAGAGCTGTCAAAGTGTGCAGCGTTTGGCGGTGGTGTACAAAAATTGAACGGTCCCTTTATCTAATGCCATGATGGCATCAGATGACGCTGGCAGAGAATAAACTGTCCGGTACCTTTTGACTCGGCTCCTTCATTTGATGCCAATTTATTTAAAGCCATGGTTTTAAATGCCATGACAATGAATAACTTTGGCAGAGAATGGCCTGGCATAGAATAAAGGTGCCGTACTTAGCGGGCCCCCGATAAATTTAACAAAAAAAAAAAAAAAAGTGTTCAAAAAAAATATTTTTGCTGGGTTTTCGTCACGATATTTTTCTGTTCTCGAAATTAATTTATTTCACATTTTTAGTACGCAAAATCATCAAAATGGTTGAAGCGCAGAAATATAGACTTGAACAGGAAATGACAAACCTGGTAAATGAGTTGGACAGGACCTATTTACGTCGAATGCAGGTACGATTTTGAGGTTATGTTGAAACTTATGCAATCCCGCCATAATCCCGCTTAACTTTTAAAACTTTAATTTACTGTTATTTTGATCAATGAAAGTCCCTTTATTTAAGGTCTAAGGGTCATGTTGGGTTTGCCTTATGAAGGCACTTTGCTTTCCAAGACATGGTTCAATATAGGTTACATTCAATATGTTCTGTTGCATCATTCTATTTTTGTCATGACCCTCTGGCCGTATCATTATTTTTTTACATAGTAACTCACAAAACACCAGAAATACAGTAAAAAGGTTTTGCTGTGTGGTTCAGTTCCATTGCTTATTGTTTTTTTTCTGTTATAATTTTCTTTGATTCTAATTTTATAATTATTTTTGATTTGACTACTTGGTTATACCATTAATATTTTAAGCACTATGTATTTTTGCTGTGGATTTTTAACTGATGACCAGGCTCAAATATAGCTCATTTTGTAACGAGGCGGCATGCGCCTCGTCTTCATCCTCCTTCTCCATTCTCTTTTTTGCGACATTTTTACTCTTCAGTTTTGTCATTCCTAATCTAAATTCGAAATTTAATGCTTCTAGCTGTCATTCGCTGGGATGACAGACCCAACTGAATTTCTGTCGCAGGCGCACACCCGCTAATCTTATACTGTTTTTATACATTTGTAAGTTAACGTTACAAATGTATAGATAGATAGAGAAGTTAACGTTAAAAGTTGTGTGTTATCCAATAAATGTAATCCTGCTTAATATTTATTCCTTATTCCTTCATCGTGCTCGCCCTGGCACCCAATGTGGGGCCAATAAACATTGTAACTGGACATCCGTTACAATGTTTATTTTCACTGTAACTTTTTTTTACAATTGGCATTTTCAGTAAACTAAATTTGGTAATTATTAACTGAATGTTGTACAAACCATCCTACAAAATGTCGTCCTACAAATTTCAAATCCCTGAAAAATATCCAAAAATGTTTATGTATGAAAAATCAATAATACAAAAGTGTTGTACGGTGTGTTTCAGGGTGACATGCATAAATGTGCAGCTAAATGCTGCGACGACCAGACGTCTTCTTTGGAACGTGTGCATGGATGCATTGAAAACTGCACTTCGTCACTGAATCAGGCCAATAACTATGTTCAGGTAACTAAATAAACCCGAACGTAACCGAACCAATCATCTCCAACGTGTATCCTCTTTGCTATGTGATACTGGCGCAATCGTGACTACATGGGAAACCATTCATAAAACAATGAAGTAAACCTTTGCGGGATTCTTGCACACACGTGTGTGCAAGATTTGTATCGCACGTGACGTAAACAAGCGATAGAAAAAATGTTTATTTTAAAAATAATTACAGAAAAATAACACAAATTACAGAAAAATAATACATTTTATTAAACCTATTTTCTACATTAGTAGCTCAATGATTAATCTAATTAATTTTTTGTCAACAGCATGGATGCGGTTACTCAACCGATAGAAATTTTCCGTTTTAATTCAGGAGCACATTGTCCTTCAGAAAAACATTTTCCCGTAGAATGGCAAATTATGGAGGTGAACCTCCCCCAGCGCGACAACTTGGCCCAGCCAAGACCACGCCAAATAGAGCCTGTAATGATGGAGGTGCAGTTACCTCAACAAATTAGGCACTGACCTCGTTCAGATCCACCATCGCCATTAATGTATCTATTATATTAATTATAAAATTTCTCGTTATCTAAAAATTTTTTGATACTTTACAATTAATTTAATAGATTTAATCATTAATTTAAAAATCAAACTATGCAATACAATAATCATATCATGAATGTGTGTTATGTACAACACGGTTTTATGGGAGAGAGCAATAAAATTGTAATATTTTTGTAATAATTAAATCAATCATAATAGTATCAAACACACGTGTGTGCAAGATTTGTATCGCACGTGACGTAAACAAGCGTGCGATGGGTTAAACTATGTTCAGGTACAGGATCAAAATCATATCATATGGCTTCTCATCCGAAGGCCAGTGGCGCTCGCTGATCTCAGCCAATCAGTTAAGCAACGTACACAGAGGCAGGGAACCAGATGGGTGACCAAAGTGGCAATTTATTGTGACCGTTTTTGTGCTTCTGAGGGCACGTTAAGCTGTCGGTCCTGGCTATTGTTGATTGATTACTGTTGTAAAACTAAGTCAAAGGCTGGGTGGTTTGAAAATTCTGACTTCAGGTTTAGTCAAGTTTACCACATACTTGGTTAAAAAAAAAAAACCTACACGATAAGGAAAGAAAAAACCTCCATGGGGTAAGGAGATATAGTGATAATGGTTAAATAAGTTCAAGTATTACATAAGCAGATTTAAGTACTTTGATTCGTAGAGGGATGAGGGCAGAGAGATAATCAAAATTTTAAAAATTTCGGGTGGGTTTGAACCCCCAAAACCCCCCCTGGCTACGCCCATGCCCCCTCCCCCTGTCAGCAAAACTGCAAAAGTAAACAAAGTTTTTACCCTCCCCTCCCATGCTTACGTAAACATTGGTACATGCATTTTGTGGGAATTCCCGAAAATGCGTTTCGTTTCCAAGCATAGACAATCTGTGGCTTGCCATTTGTGTAAAAGAATTAATAACTACTGCTGACATAATCACTATCTAGACCCCCCCATGTTATCAATAATAAGCAAAGCTGAGACCCCCCCGCCCCCTATATGTAGTGCATACGTAATACTTGAATTACTAAGCAATTCATAAGCAATAATACATTTTAAATGCTACTGATAAAAAGCCGCCTCCCATGCATGGAAGTGTAATCTTATCAACATCTATTGTAATTATGAAATTTTTAATCTAATCTAATCTAATAAAATTTGTTTGTACAGGGGGAGATAAACCATCTCCAGAACCGTCTACAGCGATGTGTAATGGATTGCAACGATTCAGCCAGAGACAGACTCGGCCCAGACCCTAGCCAGCAAGTTGTAAGTACAGATTAACAAACAGCAGTCAGATTTTTTTTATTTTGTTTAGTCATTTTTTAATAAAAAAAATAAGTTTAGTGTCACACCTGATCGCATTTTAACAGCTTTTTGTAAAATTTCCCTTGCCTAAAGTTTAGGCCACTAAACAATGAATAAATTCAGGTTTGACGTTTTTTTGTGGAAAGGAATCTATGTCTACAGGGCTTTAGGTAAATCTCTTTTAACCTCTTGGGTGCTAAATCAGTCCATTAAACTGAACAACTTTCCCCAAGGAACATAGGTCAAAATACGAAAAAAAAATTTGATCTGCCATACAAAATGCGCTATACGCTGATGAAGTTTTGAATTTGAACTCAAATTTTTTTTTTCGTATTTTGCGGGAAAGTTTTTCAGTTTCATGGACTGATTAAACACCCGAGAGTTTGAAAGAGATTTACCTAAAGCCCTGTATACAGCCGAGTTATGTTATCAAATAATTAATTTTATTTAGAAATCTTAAGATTTCGTCGAACTTTTCAAGTAACAAAAGAATCAAAAAGATTGAAAAACACTACTCATTTATAGTATAAAATAAACACCAATTTTTTTAATTTCTCCACAGGTGGACAAAGCAACGATAGATTTCGAGAAGTGCGCCATAAAATGCGTCGACAAACACATATCGATACTGCCAAACATGTTGAAATCAATGAAGCAAGTGCTAGCTAGCGGGAAACCTCCTCCAGTGAAAAATGAGTGAAATTGACCGAGAACCTTGAAAATAAAACTGCCATAACGAGTGGGAAACGTAGAGTGAGATGTTTCTAGATTAGACAGAATAACATACATAAATTGTCAACAAATACAAACACTATTAAACAGGGTGTAGGACAGCTTTTAGCAAATACTTAAATGGTGGAATCTACTTATTATGATCAACTACAAGTAATTTTTTTTTTCCGGAAACTTCAAGTTAAGGAGTTTTCATCATTAGCTTACTTTGATAAATTAATTAAACAAGGCGGAATCGCATCAATAAAAAAAAAACTATGATGGTAAGCAATGTGCTACGAAACCCCGAGCCGCCGCTATCAGAATGCGATGTACGGACGGCCGCAACTCAGGCTACCACACTCGTGCACTTTGTGCTGTTGTGATAAGAGCGGTTTTGCAATGAAAATTTAGTAACCTGATTTGCTGGCCTCTGTACATATCTGGCTTTCGTGTTTTACTCTATTGTTATTGTTTTTTTTTGCAAAATTGAGTAAATTCGAATAATTTAATTTTAAAGCAGATTTTTTTTTGAAAATAAGTTGATGGTCCTAATTCAGAGTTTCAGTATTTTCTAAGCTGTCTGACACCCTGTATAATTATGAAAATAATAGTTTGTCCTAGAATGACTTTTGAAACATATCTATGTTAAAAAAAATTACATAATATACTTAATTTCACAATGTTATGTGTTTTTCATATAAATGAATAGGACACAAAATGTATCGTATATGTTATACTTTGTCAATTTTCTTCGAAATAATGACTGTTTATTAATTTGATTTCTCATACCTATAGAAGAAATTTCACATAATGTAACAAGCTTATTCTGAGAAAATTAGTTTAGTGAATGGACACAGAAAGTTCTAGCCAGGTAAAAAACAGTTCGTTTTTGGAATACCAAGTGTTTCTAAGACAATATGGAGCAAAATAAGTTCGTCTAAGGCAAAATGAGTTCGCTTGGAGCAAAAAAGTTTTTTAAAGCTAAAAAAGTTCGTTCGTATAAGTTCGTTTAGAATAAAAAACTTCATTTTTTGGTTTAGGTCAAAGCAGTCAATTCTAGGACAAAATAGTGTGCATTTAAAAGATGAAATTGTTATGGTTTCTGTTATATTGTTTCCATGTATAGGTACAGACAGCAGCAAGTCAGGTTACCTATTTTCACTACTAAAGCCGGCGTTATTACAAAAGCGAGATAAGGGCGACGTCAAGGTAAACATGTATAGCCTAATGTGCTGCCGTGTGTACAAGAACCTACCAGTTTGGTAGCAGCATTTACATACTATCTCGTAAGGGTTAATTGTTAAATTTATTTTTGAAATAAATGTTTACGTATTTAGTTACTATTTAAGTTTTTTTATTTAACATTATTTTCGCCACTCATGTTCATGCCCCATGGGGCCCCAGCCGGAAGGGCCCCCGGATAGAAGAGAATTCAAACTCCCGACATTTATTATATCACATTTAGTAAAAAAAACGTATAGTGATTTATTATCAAACTTACAAGTGTTTAAATAAGTATTATAAAATAAAAAATACTTTTTTTGTTGGTTCAGCTTATTTATGTTATGGACCAAGTGATAAATTGTGCATTATTCATAATGACCGGGCATTATGAAAAATACCCAATATGACAATTTGATCATAATTATTCAAATAATAAAATTGACAGGGCATTACACATAATGCCCATCACCTTTTGGACAGAGTAATACAAACATATTTAATTGCTTTTTTTTATTATTATAGTAATTTAACTTCAAATAAACTAAATGTTAAGCAATTTAAATAATCAGACTAATTATTTGGATTAAGTAGCAAGGTAAAAGGCGAGGCCGAAGGCCGAGCTCCGCATAGGGCGAAGCCCGGAGGGTCTCCCTCCTCCAATCCAAGATGGCTGCCATACGAGTTAAGATTTTAACGGTGAGGCGAAGTCGCAGACCGAGCCCAACTCCGCGTAGGGCGAAGTCCGGAGCGTCAACCTCCTCAATTCAAGATGGCAGCCATACAAGTTTAGATTCTGTAGGTGAGGCGAGGCCGTAGGCAGAGGCGGGCTGCGTTTAGGGTGAGGCCGAAGTCCAAACTCCGCGTAGGGCGAAGACCAGAGCGTCCCCTCCCCCAGCATACAAGTTTAGATGGCCAGCATACAAGTTTAGATAGGTACTAAAGGTGGGGTGAGGCCGAAAGCCGAGCTCTGCGTAGGGCGAATCTCGAAGCGTCACCAAGCTTCTTACCCGCCGACTGCCTTCCGAAAATTTCATAAGTATCCGCCAACTTTGATTTTGATGAATTTGCCACGGGCCTCGAACGGTAGGTATAGTTACGCCACTGCAAGGGGCCCTTTGGGATGCCCAGACACACATGGAGTGAATTTAAATTAGTTGGCGAAACATTAGGGAGCGATTCTACCTATGAAACAACATTCACCAAGGAACCTAAACGCAATTTAAAAAAAAATCGACTTCCCGTACAAGGCAAATCAGCTGATCGCACAAGTTGTATGAAGTGGTGATTTTTTTTTCATTTTTCGACCTACGTTCCTCGGGGAAAGTTAAACACTTCCGTGGGTTAATTCGCGTCCTTAACTTTTGCTAACTACTTAATTTAAAGTCACTATCAATATACACACAGTCTATACACCCAACTTGTTCCATCTGATAACCCTCACAACCTGTGTCAAACGTGGCATCAAGAGGTTCACTAAACCCACTGATGCTCTGCTTACCCTGTTAGGGATTATGGACGTGAGCGTATGTATGTATTGTATTACACCCAGTCCTGAGAACAAACATTTTTTTAACCGTGTGGTGATCGGTTGAGAATAACACCACCCCATCTCTTTCCGTGGGTGTCGTAAGAGGCGACTAAGGAAACACAAATGAGACCTGCCTCCTAGTAATCCATCCCAGGCAACGACACTTCATTTTTTTCTGAATCTGAGGTGTCGTCCTATGGTCTCATGCGGTGTGGTAGGCTCTGTAAAGGGCCGTCTGGTTCGCGACCACCCTCCTACCGAAGTCCGACGCCAAACAGCTTGCTGTGTTCCGTCGGTGCGTGGGAGTACCAGTGCCTTTATAGGCATTTTCTGGGTTAACTCGATCCATCGTCGACGTCATCTTTGACCTTATGGTCAAGATTGAGGTCAAGAGTTAACCCAACTTATAATAATAATAATAAAACATCTCAAGATACTCAATCTTGATCTTTCTTTACTATCAATATTCTTTAATACGGACCTGAATGTGTATAGGCATGATCCAATGCGGACAGGTTCCCTTGTTAGCAGGGTCATGGCGGTCAGATGGCAGTCGCTCCAATGTAGTAACTTGACCTGCCAAATCCTGGATTATGGCCAAGCGCACCCCCAACGGGACTAAACGCTAGGAAGAAGTAGGTATCATTTGACGTAGGTATCTTATGTTATAATTTTTGTTATTAATGTTTATATTATTATTTTTAAGTAACTGCAGCGGCCGACCGGCCAAACAGGGTCAAGCTGAAAACCAGCGCTGTACAATTTGTTGTAAGCACAATGCTGAGCTTGGCTCCTTTTGCTTAGGTTAATCTAGTTCTTACTTTTTACTGTTAATTAAGTCATTGTATCGTAGGTTTAACTTTAGCAATAAACATGATTTCATTCATTTCATTTCAACATGAGAGAGTACTGTGGTATGCATTCTCTTCCGCCGTGTGGTGATCGGTTGAGAATAACACCACCCTATCTCTCCGTGGGTGTCGTAAGAGGTGACTAAGAAAACACAAATGAGACCTGTCTCCTAGCAATCCATCTTAGGCAACAACACCTTAGTTCTTTTGAATCTGAGGTGGTGTCCTATGGTTTCATGTGGTGTGGTTAGCTCTGTAAAAGGGCCGTCTGGTTCGCCTCCTACCGAAGTCTGTCGCCAAATAGCTTGCTGTATTCCGTCGGGAGTACCAGTGCCTTAATGTGCATTTTATGGGTTAACTCGCTTCATTGTCGACCTCATCTATGACCTTGGTCAAGATTGGGGTCAAGAGGTAACCCATCTTATAATAAATAAAAAAAAATAGTGAGAATGCATCCCAGTAAGTAGTCATTTGTCGTTCGGCTCTATGCGCGAGTTGCTGTTTGAGAATTTATATTGAAATACTGCTGGATTGGGAGCGAAAGAAAATCAAAGAATGAGCCAGCTGCCAACTCTTCCCAGGCACACTGTAAAAGTCAGTAAGTAGGACGCGTCGAGGGTTTTGCTGTTTTTCTGTATTATGGGCAAAGGCTGATAACCTCTCGCTGTTATACATCATATTTCATCTAATAATCCTCAGAATTTAAGTCAAATGTGGCATCATGTGGTACTAGAACCACTGATGCTCTGCCTACCCTGATAGGGATTATTTTGTCCAGAGAAAAGGGCTTGATGTGGTTGAAATAGGGGATGAAAGTAATGGAAGGTCATTGTCGTAGATAAAACCACTAAACTTTGTATAACTTTGCTTAACCTGACTGATCGGTTTAGACCAGCGAGCGTCATTGGATTACAAGCCACACGATTGGCGAAGACTTCGAAGAAAATGTTGAAAACCAACTATTACAATAATGCATTTAAAATGAACGTGAAAATCTCCGCGTTTTACTCCAATGCCGCAATCAAAGCTTACGGAGCGAGTGTTTCATTTCAAAACCGCTCTTATCATCAGTACATAGAATTCATTATGTGTTAATTTAAGTACGTGTTTGTTGTATAAAAAGAAAAGATTTTGAAATTAGGTCTTTAGAACGTAAAAAAACAAAATGAGGTCAGGACTGTGTGTTTTATTATTTGTGGCTTGGGTAAGTAAAAATATAAATATTTTAATACTATAGTACCAGCATTCCGCCTGCGTATGTTACTCAAAGATAATGTAGAATTTAATGGTGAAAGAATTTTTCAAATCGGCCCTGTAGTTTCGGAGCCTATTCAATGCAAACAATCAAATAAATAAAAAGAATAGGTTGGCACTTATTAGTGTAAGTAGATGAAAGAAGAATAATTTAAAAAACCTCGTGTAAGTATATAAGTTAGTCTTCCACGCTGGAGAGTGAAAGAAAAAAAAAAGAATGGGCAGTTTCAGGCAACTGTAGAAGGTAGTAAGTGGAACGCGAGGATTTTGCTGTACGGAATAGTGGTTGACCGTGGTGTCATGTGGTCAAGAACTACTTTGTAACGAGACGGCATGCGCCTCGTCTTCATCCTTCTTCTCCATTCTCTTTTCGCGACATTTTTACTCTTCAGTTTTGGCATTCCTAATCCAAATTCGAAATTGAACACTTCTAGTTATCATTCGCTGGGATAACACAGACCCAACTGAGTTTCCGTCGCAGGCGCACGCCCGCTCATAATATACTGTTTTATGTATTTTGTAATGAACTAACGTCAAAAGTTTAAGTGTTTTGTGTAATAAATATAATCCAGCTTAATTATTTTCTTATTACTTCATCATGCTCCGACTCATCCTGCTCCCGCAGCCAGCCGGCGCAACTTGATGTTCTGCCTACACTAATAGAGAACATAGAGTAATTCCTAAACTAATGACAAATTTCTTTTCAGACCAACGCCCTGCCAATGATACCATTAGGGTACACCGTAACTCCAAAGATACCAATAGTAACCAGCGTGCCAGTCATCGCCAATGTGCCAATCGCCGTGCCAAATTGTGGTTGTGGTTTCGAAGTAGCTACAGTCGTCCCTTCGTGTGGTTGCGTCGACAAAATCGTGCCTCAGTGTGGTTGTGGTTGCGACACTTTGTTATTAGAATCGCCAATACTTACATCGTGTGGTTGCCTTGAAACATCGCCATCTTGTGGTTGTGTTGAGCGTGCTTTAGTAAATCCTTGTGGTTGCGGATTGCCAGTTGCGACTTGTGGATGTAACGGATGTGGCACATGCGGATATGGAACGTGCGGATGTGGCACATGCGGATATGGCACATACGGATGTGGCACGTGCGGATATAACCCTTGTTCGTGCGCTCAATCGGCATGTTTAACTGTAGATCCGGTTACCACTTGTGGATGTACGGTGCCAGCATTACAAATCGTTGAGGTGCCAACTTGTGCCACACCGTGTATTGTGTCAACTTGTGGATGCCCTACGTTACCTCCGTTTCCTCCTGTTGTAGGATGCTGTGGAAAGTATTTGAGGAAGATTTGCGTTCAGCCACCGTTTTTGTAAGTTAAAGGAAAAGTATTAAAGTACCTACTTACACTACACACAACAGCACGTCAGGTTACCCATTGACTCTACGAAAGCCGGCGCTGCTATTACGAGCAAGATAAGGGCGACGTTAAGGTCAACATGTACAGCCTGATGTGCTGCCGTGTGTACCAAAGAAGGCTTGCCCTAAAAGGGGATTTCTTCCAGCAAAAGTTGTTAGGTATACAGGGCTTTAGGTATCTCTCTTTCAACCTCTCGGGTGGTTAATTAGTCCATGAAACTGAACAACTTCCCCAAGGAACATAGGTCAAAATACGAAAAAAAATTTTGAGTTCCCATACAAACATCATCAGCATATAGCGCATTTTGTATGGGAGATCAAAATTTTTTTTTCGTTTTTTGACCTATGTTCCCTGGGGAAGTTGTTCAGTTTCATGGACTGATTAACCACCCGAGAGGTTGAAAGAGAGATACCTAAAGCCCTGTTTTATTAGAATCACTTTTGTATTTTCCTGTTTAATATTAAATAAAATGTGAACAAATTAATAAAAGAAGTAAGTAATTTGACTCCCCATTCCTATTGTGTATTGAAAATTCAATAAATACATTGCAATGATCTTGATGAACCAAGACTTGTAAACGGGTTCAAATCGTGGTGTGGGCCTGTACGGCCTGTACCACTAAATTCGTCTTTTGTGGATTTATGCATGGATTTTTCATTATTGTAACACTTGCTCCATGTGATGAAACCTGCACGCCTGAAGAAAATTCGTTTTCGTACGGCGCGCGGTCCACTAACCCGCACTGGGCCAGGCAGCGTGGTGACTACGGCTTAAATCCATAGTCCATTTCACTGTTTCGAAGGGAAGCCGTGCCCCTCGGTGGGGACGTATATGAGCTGTAAAAAAAAGTAACTCCACTGTTGCTCTAGAGACTACCAGAAAGGATTTCTGTGAAATGTGGCCCGATTAGGTACAATATATATATATATATATATATAAATATATAATATATAATATATATATATATATATATATATATTTATATATATAAATGAGAAATCTTTTAAGTAATTGGCGAATGCGATGTGTTTTGCGATGTGTTATTTTAATTGTGGATTTTACTATTAATTATTATTATTGAATCTTTTTTCGTTGTTATTTGGACATTTGAATCTGTAGTTGACATTGTATCTATTACGAGATGATGGCACTGGTTTATATTTTTAATGTTTAGTTTAATATTTTATTTCCAATTCAATTTTTTATAAGTGTGCTGTTTCAGTGTGAATATATAAATTTTTTTGGGAATATTATGTATAACTGACAAGTATATTTATTGACTTGGGACTCCTGTAAAAATAAATGTACGCTATGAAAATAAATAAATGAAATGAAATGAAATACTTACTAGCTTTCCAACTGCGGCTCCGTCCGCGTGGACTACAGGTTATATCGTGCCCAGCTGTGCGATGAAATGTAGATGGACGTAATTTTCCCAAGGTCTAATCTACCTGTCCCAAATTTCATCAAAATCGGTTCAGTAGTAGGCGTAAGCGTAACAGACAGACAGACAGAGTTACTTTTGCATTTATAATATTAGTAGGGATTTACTATAATGTAATCCATCCATCCATACACTCCCTTACGGGGTAGGCAGAACGGCAGTTGCTGTAAGATTTCTTAAATAGATAAAATACACGTGACAAAAAGATATTATTCTAACTAAAATTGATAAAAACATTGCTAAAGCTAATAAGGAAGAATTCCTTTATCGATTTTATATTCTACTTAATAAATAATCTACCTATGCGTTTGTTGCAATATGCAATTTATAAAGGAATTTGAAAAGTGTTTACGTGCACTTTTATTTGTTCGAGTCTTCAATTGGTTAAGGTAAGTTTTATTAATTTATTTATATAGCGTAAATCGTACTGAAATATTTGAAAATAGTTTCTATCTATGGAGGGGACGCCCGTCAGGCACAGGCGGGTAATCAGTCCACTTATTTGAGACCATTTCACCCAATTCCCCATAAAAGCGCATGAGTTTTACCTCTGCACTGACAGTTCCACCTCTTTAAACCTCCCAGAAGCTTTTGCAAACCCAATTATCTCCTTTATACTAATCTCTTGTATTTGTTCTTCTTTTACCTCATCCATGCCTATTGTCTCCCATCTTATCAGCGCGTACATTTGACATTCAGTCAGGAAGTGCAAACCCGTTTCCTCCTTTTCGCATTCTCGGCAGGTGGGATCACTTTTAAGGCCCATTGTTGTTAGGTATCGGTTCAAAGGACAATGTTGAAAATAGTTTACTCTTTAACCCAAAAAAATACTCTTTTTATTTTAGAGACGAATTTTATTGTGTCTAAACAGATACAAGACTGTGTATCTTAATATTTCAAACCATCAGAAAGATTCCTAAAGATAGGCTTACGAATTTTTCCTTTTTATAACTAACATCTTCAACTTTACTTTATTAAATGCAAGTGATCCATAGATTTTCTGTCTGTTAGTTTATACATATACACCTTAAATTTATATATGTTTAAGAGTCATAAAATTATAATAATAATACATAGATCATACATAGAAACATAGATCGATAATTTATCGATTATTATTAATTTTAATAGGAAAATTTTCTTTTTTTTTTCCAGATAAAATGGGGTATTTCCATGCAACATTCTTGGTATTAACAATCATATTACTTTCACAAATGTCAGAATGCCAAAAGCGACAAGCTAGAGGAACCAACCCTATAATATCGTCTTTACTAAAGAATATAATGGCACCTAGAGCTCAAGCCAGACCTCTACCAACAGAAGCGTTCGTGCCAAATGTTAAAGTGCCAAGAAGTATTTTGCCAAACGAGATGCTACTTAGAAGTTGTGTGCCAAAGGGTTATGCTGTACCGAACAACATAGTTTTGCCAAATGGAGCGCAACGTTTGCTAAGCCCAGGAAGCGTTTATCCCAGCGGAGCAATCTTGTCAAATTCTCTAGCAAACTTTGAAAGTTTACAAGAAAGTTCGAAGTTATTACAACTTTTGACACAAGCGCAAAGGACAGAGTATCCAGTTGAGGTTACTAGACCAGTGGCTTCTGTGCAAACAGCGCCTGCGCCAGTGGCAGCCGTGCCAAGAACGTCTGCGCCAGTGGCGGCTGTGCCAAGAGCGCCCGCGCCAGAAAGACCGTGTCCGCCACCGCTGGTGAATCCATTCTTGCCAGCTGCGTCGCCTGTGTCAGCCTTAGCGCCCCCTACATCAAATTTACTCCCTCCTGCTAATATAAATAATAGCAGATCAACTTTTTTGAGAAAGATTCCCATTCCTCCGCCTTCGCTATAGATAAGTTTTTTATTTATTTATTTTGTCTGAATAAGTATTTATTTTAGTGAGAATATATTTAAGTTTTACCTACTTAAATAAAAATCAAGTTGCATATTTTATTTTTATTGTTTTATTTCTACTTCTTCAAACAACTTATTTATATTATACAAGGTGTTTCAAAAAAAAACAAAAAAAAGGTAATTCAAAATTAATTAAAATTTGGCTTATTAAAATTTGGCTATTACAAATATGACAAGTATGTCATCTATAGGTATATCTATTCTATATCTATACTAATATTATAAAGAGGAAAGATTTGATTGTTTGTTTGTTTGTTTGTTTGTTTGTTTGCATTGAATAGGCTCCGAAACTACTGGACCGATTTGAAAAATTCTTTCACCATTAGAAAGCTACATTATCCCCGACGGACATAGGCTATATTTTTCAAACTAATATTATAAAGAGGAAAGATTTGATTGTTTGTTTGTTTGTTTGTTTGTTTGTTTGTTTGCATTGAATAGGCTCCGAAACTACTGGACCGATTTGAAAAATTCTTTCACCATTAGAAAGCTACATTATCCCCGACGGACATAGGCTATATTTTTCAAAAAAATTAGGGATCCTTACTGAAACTCAAATAATGTGACCCAAGGTGTAAAAAAATTACCTAACATATTCTTTACATTGCGTGCGCTGCGTAAACTATTGATGATAGAATAAAATAATGTACTACGACTTTGCAGAACAAATAAATATTTACAAAAAGTGTCGCGACAGCATATGTCTAACTATTGTAGTTATGCCACAATATGTGTTCTTTTATTTTTTAAATTTAATTGAAATGCCGCCCGCTATAAAATGCTCTTTATTTGTATCTTGGTATTAAACCTTATCAAAATAAATTACTTCATATTCAAGACTGCTTCAATATCTTCATACAACTTTTTGAATTATGCAATTCGGACATTCCATTCAAAAGATATCTCGGGTTCAAAAATGTCAGTATTAGAAAAAAGTTTCGTGGTCGCCGCTCATCCTGCTCAGCTAGCTAGCTAGGCAGCACCTTATGCGATGTAGGCGTCACTGGGGTACGGGCTGTATGGGCGGGGAGTCAGTATCAATAAATGAAATAAAAAAACTTCAGAAAGTTTAATAATATGTTATAAAATCAATCAATATCTATAGTTGTGTATGCTGTATGACAGCAATGCAAACTGCTTTTCCAGTCTCGGTGGACATTCCCTCTACTGTAATTTAGGTCCGTATTACCTAAATCAACAAGCTTGATATATACATAAGTATTGATTGTCTCTTTATTTCACTATCAAAATGACAAAGACGACTGCTGCTTAAGTATAGATCAGTCTGAGTCGCGTTCTATTAGATGCACATTGCATAAGTGCTCAGAGCATTTCAAGCAATTAGAATACCCTCTTCGTATATGATAAATACTTCAATGAGGCTACCTATATATGTATATGTCTAGCATATGTCAGTATATGCTATTTTAGGTTTCAAACATTTATTTATTCATAACTTAATTGAAAGACTTAAATTTAATATCTTAGGTAATAAGCATAACCAAATACAGATTACTCTGGATTAGCAAATATTCGTCTGTTTAAAGGTGTTTTATCTATGTAACAAACGTCTTTAGTAAGTAAGTAATTCAAATCAAAAAGTTGTATTTTTACAGCACCATTGTATTCTATGTATACCTTTCTACAGCTTTCTATGTAATACCTATCAATGTCAAGTGTATAAGATCTCAACTTTTATTTGTTTAGTTAGGAATCATCAAAATGGCGATGAACTTTACAACACTAAGAAAGGATTTTTCTAAATTCTACCCCTAAGGGGGAGAAATGAGGGTTCATAGTTTGTATGGAGAAAACAATTTTTTGCACATTTTGACTCAAAACTTCGTCAAGATATACCTCGAAGCAAATATACGGACACGTGTTTCGCTATTTTTTAAAAATCATCCCCAAAGGGTCAAGAATAAAAGAGTTCTTTGCGCGAGCGAAGCCGCGGGGAAAAGCTAGTTTCTATATATAAAAGAAAGTCGTGTTTGTTACAACACTTACAACTCGAGAACGGCTGGACCGATTGCCATGGTTTTTGATTTGTTGTATTTCTCTCCGTCCCGAATAGCACAATAACTATTAAAAACATTGGAAAATTGACTGGAAAATTCCCACGGGGACGAAGTCCCGGGCGAAAAGCTAGTATTAATTATATGAAACCTTCATTTTGAAAGATGTCAAACCGTGCAACTGATTACTGGAGTTGCGACTATTTCACTTTTAAAATTAAATTTTTGGAATTTCTTTTTTTTGGTTTTTTTTGAAACGCATTTTATATATATCCTTTTCTAAGAATATTATTAGTTATTACATACTGCCTCGAGACTCGAGATAAGAAAGGATTTTTATTGTAACTCAGTTACGAAATCGACAACCAAAGTGATTGTTCTTATCTAAGTACCTAATTCTTGTACACAAGACAGTGCATCAGACTCTACAATGTGTACAGACATACACTTTTAAATTGACCAACACCTACTAGGTGACATTTAATAGGTAGCGAAAATTAAGGATGCAAATCCACCCACTGAACTAATGTTGACTGGAAGAAATCCCCATGTGGGATAAGTCCGCCTTTGTAAACTTCCTATTACTGTAAACTTGTTATCCTGTGTATTATCATTGTACAATAAAGAATAAATACATACATACATACAATGTTTAGTTCGCCAAAGAACATAGGTGTGAAATTACCAAGACAAAAAAATCGCCTCTGTACCGTGAATGATCAGGTAATTGGCTCAGTCAGTACTCTCAATGCCAGGTGCATTCTAATTTGAACCTTACCCCAAGCAGGCAAGCAGTGATAGCCCAGTTGGTAATGAGCCAGACTTGTGATCGGAAGGTCGCGGGTTCAAATCCTGGTGCGGGCCTGTACTACTAAATTCGTCTTTTCAGATTTATGTACGGATTTCTATTTATCACTTGCTTAACTGTGAAGGAAACCATCGTGATGAATTCATTAATAGACGAGTGGTCTACCAACCCGCATTCGGGCCAGCGTGGTGGACTATGGCCTAAAACCCCTTTGTGTTTCGAAGGGAGACCCGTGCCCCTCGGTGGGGACGTATATGGTTTGATGACAAGCAGACATGAAACTTAATTGAGGAAAAAAATATATCTAAAAAAACAGAATTTTTATGGTTCCTTGGGGAAAGTTTTTCGCTGACCAATTTGAAGCTACCACACATTCATTAGTTAATTAAAGTTAAAGCTCCTGTAAATGTAATGCCGTCCTTGTTTACGTTAACTAGACGGAAAGTGACAGTATGATATTTAAACTGGGCGATAATCTACTAAATGTAAGGGGCCATCCATTAATTACTTCACACGTTAAGGGGGAGGGAGGGGGTCGACGAAGTGTGACATTGTGTGACAAGGGGGTGGGGGGGGTCCTACATTTCGTGACGTCACATTTCGAAATCTATGAAATCAAAGTGTTTAAACACGAACCTTGAATATTAAGGAAAAACTCAAAATCATTTGCTACTAATATAATTTAAATGGACATAAAACTAATTTAATTAATTACTAGATGTAACATTGCAAAATATGTGACGTCAAACTAGGGAGGGGGGAGTCTCACAAATGTGAACAACTCTAACAAGGACGGGGGGGGGGGGGGTGACGTAATTTATGGATGACCCCTAAGAAGTCAGAAATCTTTAGCGGCTTAACAATCTTGACATCAGGATTACTCAAGTTGCACACATGACAGGATAAGATATAAAAGTCCAGGAAACATTACAATATTTTATTTAAAATATCAAAAGTTTGATTCGAACAAAATAGTCGATGAATTTGATCATTAATTAACATTATTTTTAACACTGGAATATTATTATGGCTATTTAATATTTAAAATTATGGAATAATAAATGCTTTTTTCCGTTATTCAACTATTTACAATATTTGTAATATGAAGGTAAAAATATGTCGGAAATTTAGGCAGATAATTCTGAAAATACTTTTTTTAAACAATAAACAAAATATCACCTCTTATTTCTAGAAATTCGTAGAGCACTATTAAAATAAAATAAATAAAAATTATTACTACTTACAAAGAAAATGATTAAGTATTTTTATGAACTTTATTTCTAAAGTTCGGATTTTTAAACGCTTCCCGCTTTGAGGAATATTTAAAAATTATTGAGAGAAAAAGTTTCAGCGCGAAATTCCCAGAAGATCTAAGGGGTCGCGCTGAAAGTTTTTATTTATTTCCCAAAAAAATATTTGTGAATGTTTAAGTAAGTATTTTTACATTTGTAATAGCATCCTTTCAAATAAATCTTCAAAACATTTTCGAATAGAGAAGCTTAAAAATTTGTTTTAAAACTTTTATGCACGTTGTTTTTGCATATCTCTGGAAGGAATGTATATTTGATTAAATTAAATCTACTAAATACAAATAATTCGTTGTTTTGTTAACCATGGTCATTACCGCTGTACCGCGCCTTAGGTATGCGGGGCGAGGAGGGGGGCAGAGGTTTTCTTAAGATTACAGGTTTAGAGAATACTAAATATGAATTTCAAGATATCTTGTAGGTTGACTTTAGGACAAGCTAAATTAAGGCAAACTTATTACAAAACAGTTTTAAGAATATTTAACACGGTTTTTGATGCTCTTATAACTTGCAAAAAACAAAAACAAAGTAAGTATCTTGTAGAAAAAAATTACTGAATGAAACCTTCTTCGAATTTATGAAATTCAAGTTTAAGAAGTAAAGATATGTTTGGTGAAAACTTATCATCTCAAGATGTGGAGTTTACTTTGACTTGTCAAGGATATTTTCATTTTTCAGGGGGGGCTTGGCGAAAAAGAAATTTACTCTGGCTTAATTAGACTGTACAGCAGGTCGAGTACGATGGTGATAGCACGAATAATGCACCGCGGTCTTATGTCAAAATATCAACATTGACAACGCCAGAGGGCGAGCAAGCCTTTGTGCGGGGCCCTCGCGCAATCAAAGTGAAGTTTCAGCGTAAGCCGAGCGCGAGTTTGTCGTTATTGTGCTAGAGTTGCTGCTGTATTATAATATCTAAGCTGCTGCTGCTGTAAGTAGGTATGTAGACTTCTGTGATTTTTTTAATCATTAAAAAAATTAAAGGCGTCTATCATAAAATTTCGAATTGGTAGCCATACATCCTGGGGTGGGTAAGGCCCAAGGCCCACCCGGCCACCCCCCTGTATACGCCTACGGATATTTGGAAAGACTTCAAATAATTGATCTAGATCTCGACCTAGAACTGTAGGATCTGGTTGATCCAGTCTCTGAATTCTGAGATGCGTGTGTAGACCCCTGGCTGGTTGGGTTCCGCACACCCGATGCCCCACGAGATGACGCCACCGAGAACGAACCGCTTGTCCCGCTCGCGTTGGACCACCATTGGGCCGCCGCTGTCACCTATAAAAAATACATTATAGGTATCTATGTAAGTAACAAATAATTTTTAGAGGAAGAAACATTTTTAGCGCGAATGGGACCACAAGACACCAATATTAAATTTCCCTTTGTTCGCACAAGGACAGGAGTGTGCTTAGAGGCTACATGAGCTCATTCCGCCTGCCCCTTTTTTCCATCGGACGTCCAGACGCACTGCGGGGTACCACCCTTATCTTGTCGAGATCCCTCGGATACGTACTGAGCGTTATTCTTCATCTTTTATATTGCGCACTGCCAGGGAGTGGAATTCCCTGCCGGCATCTGTATTTCCGAGTTTATACAACCCAAATATCTTTAAAGTGCGAGTGAATAGGCTTCTTCTGGGTGAGCTCGCTACATCCTCGACCACATCGTTGCCCTAAGCTAGATTGTGGTCAAGAGCGAACCCATTTTTAATAAAAAAAAAAAGATTCTCAAAAGGACGGATTCTCTTAGGTACAGTTCTCGCCGAACATTCTTATTTCCCCGTAATTATTTGTAAATAAAAATACTAGGATGTTATTATTATTGTCCGAATTTTTAGAATAAATAAAGTGAATGAAATAATATTTACATGTTTGACATTTCTCTTATGTGATCAATCAGTAATTGAAAAAAAAAACGGAAAAATAATGTTTTTTCAATATTCCTTGGTGTTAAGGTCTCATGGTATGAAATTTAAGAAACGCAGAGACCATTATTATCAAGTTTAACGACACAATTTTTTTACCATTTGTAATTTGAAACTTATTATCTATCTACCTTAAAATTTTAGTCTGATACGATTTTTCTTTTCTATATAATACAAGCTTTACGCCCGGGACTTCGTCCCCGTGGGAATTTCGGAAAATTATGTAGCCTATGTGTTAATCCAGGGTATCAGCTACCTCCACACCAAATTTGATCAAAATCAGTCCAGCCGATCTTGAGTTATAAGTGTTGTAACAAACACGACTTTCTTTTATATATATAAAGATATATTATATGAGTCTGAACACTACGATCTTCATGTACGCAAAATTTGGCGTACATGAAGATCGCCAAATTTTGCGTACAAATTTTAAAAATCACACTCTTTTGATCGTCTAAGAATAACACCACCTCATCTCTTTTCGAAAATGAGACCTGCCTCCTATTAATTCATCTTAGGCAACGACACCTCAATTTCTTTTAGTGCCGAGGTGGCGTCCTATGATTCTATGAAGCTCTGTAAAGGGCCGTCTGGTTCGCGACCACACTCCTACTGAAGTTTGATGTCAAACAGCTTGCTGTGTTTCGTCGGTGCGTGGGAGTACCAGTGCCTTAATGGCATCTATGACCTCGATCAAGATTAAGGATCTTATTTAAAAAAAGAGTGAGAGAATGAATGAAATTACCTTCACAGCTATCCGAGCCGCCTTTCTTCCAGCCAGCGCAGATGAATATGTTCGGTATATGCTCGTTGTACCCCGCGGCTTGGTACATCGACTCACAGGCCGTGTTGTTGATCACTGGCACTTCCACCTCTTGCAGCACGCTGGGGAGGGGGCCCTCTGGTGGGGGAAAAAATATTCATAAATAGATAGATAGATAGATAAAAGCTTTATTTAACTGACACATTACACACACAATTACAAAAACATGACAAAAAATAAAATAAAAACATTATTATCTTAACTATTAATTAAAAATAATGTGTGTGGAATGTGTGTGTGTGTGTGTGTGTGTGTGTACAATAGAATAGAATATAAATAAATAATCTTTATTTTACTAAAGAAATGCAATACAACGTGACGTTCGTTCGGAATCTCCTTTTAAGCTAATATTAGCTTGTGCCAGGAGATGTCGCTCTTTCTTAACACAATTACCTACAGCAACTTAAATTGAAAAGGCGACACTAAGGTTTTCCCTTGTGTCGTGGGTCCCTTGGAACACACATAAAGACAGACACGTACACCCATGACATGACCCCATTATTCTCGGGTCATGTCACATCAATTAAGAGTGGTCTGTATCTGTTTTGGCAAGGGAAATCGTAAATGCCTAGCTTTCGATACGGTTGGTTTAGCATTCAATAAATATATTTAAAAAAAAAATAGTACAACCAACGAAGCGGCGCTCTCTAATCCCAAAGCTAAGCTTGTAAATAAGTATTAAAATAATCATAATACTTACCTAGCACCTAGGACCATACGATAATTTATATGATTGACTTAAAAAGAGCGACCCTCGGAGTTTCTTGCCTATTCTTCTCCTGAGGAAGACTGCACCTTTGCGAATAGGCGCAAAGTCAAAAATGCTAATGTAGGTAATTCTCTATTTTGCTCACTGATTTATATTGATTTTGCTAGTGTATTTTTATGACGTTTTCAAGCAACACTTGAAACGTACACATGTTCTATGAAATAAACATTTTTGACTTTTGAATAATACACTCGGCTTCAAAAAAATCGCACCTTTTAAGAAATCTATTTTAAACATCTTTCAATCGTATTTGTATTATGAAATATTGGTAATGTTCGGTATCATTTGAAAGGAAAGGAAACAGAGAATGCAAAAACAATAATTCATTCAATGTTTTTTATTGGAACTGAGAAAAATTTACAAAACAATAAAAATCCTTAAAAAACCCTAATGAAATCTGATTAATTTATCAAAAAAAAGTCGCTTAAAACTAACCTAAAACCTAGTGTTACCCCCCCTAGCCCTAATGACGTCTCCCATGCGCTCCCTCATGGATCGCACCAACTTTAGGACCTCTTCTTGAGGGATTCTGTCCCATTCCTCAATAACGGCGTCTTGGAGCTCCTGAAGAGTCGCGGGAGCGGGATCACGGGATCTAACCTTGCGTTTCAGCTGGTCCCAGAGGTGCTCTATCGGGTTTAGATCTGGACTTCTCGCTGGCCACTGCATGACAGGGATCCCAACCTCTTGAAGGTAGCCCTGCACAATTCCAGCAGTGTGCGCGCGAGCGTTATCGTGCATTAATGTGAACCCGTCGCCAATAAATCCAGCATAGGGGACCACATGTTCTTCCAGGATCTCTGTGATGTACCGGTGAGCAGTCATCGACCCTTACCCGCGAGCACCGCCGGTCCGAGAGACGCAAGAAAGTTCAGTTTTGCCGTCGGCAGATATGCCGCCCCAGAACATGCAGGAACCGCCCCCGTATTCTACCGTCTCTTGGATGCAGGCTTGGGCAAAACGTTCCCATTGTCTTCTGTATACTCTTTTGCGTCTATCGTTGCAGAAAAGGCACACTCTCGTTTCGTCTGAGAAGAGAACAGCTCTCCATTGGTCCAGGGTCCAATTGACGTGGGCGCGAGCAAATTGCAGGCGTGCTCGCCGATGCGCTGCGGTTAATTTTGGACCCGTGGCAGGTCTTCTAGCCACAATATTTATCTCCTTTAGTCTTCTTCTAACTGTAGAGACACTCACGGCCCTTCTACGAACTGCTTGAAGCTGCTGTTGCAACTCAACAGCATTAGAGAACCGATTTCTCAAAGACTTCGATACGACGAATCGGTCATCTCTCGCAGAAGTGCAGCGATTTCTACCAGACCCACGCCTTCGGACAAAGCCACCGGTCTGCAGGAACCGCTGGTACACTCTTCGAACAGAAAAGCGACTCAAGTGCAATTGCCGAGCGACATCACACTGACGTAGTCCTGATTGCAGTAGTGCGATAACTTGGGCGGCTTCAGCAGCAGTAGTGTCCATCTTCAAGGACGTTTTTCTGATGAAAGATATTCTTCTGTGTCTTCTTCGACTGTTGGTAGCAAATTTATCCCCCAATAAGCTGTATCGACCCTTTTATACCCAAAAAACAAAACAATACAAACAAAATTTGAAGAGGAGAATCAGTTCCATTGTCATTCACAGTGACTTAAAGTGTCAAGCTTTTTCTTTAATCAAATGAAATGGATATTTTTTTAAAGAGTTTTTATAGGGCTCTCAAATGATACCAATATTGCTACGAATAACTGCTTGTCTTAAGGATTAACAGTGCTTAAAGCCTATTTTTACAGACGTGCGATTTTTTTGAAGCCGAGTGTATATTTTTTTTTTAGGTCATAAAATCACAATCTCATCTACATAATATAAAAATAAATCCGTTTCTTCCCTTTGGCACAACTGCTTGGCACAACCAGTAGTGTCATGGGAAATTTTATTTTCCTGTGACTTTACTGGTTGTGCCAGGGGTAAAACAGTATTTCCAGTGACACTACCGAGTCCCAGTAGTTTCACGTATCTCATTATAGTAGAGTGCCAACCTTCAAAAACATAATGATTATATATAAATAAAAATTGATAGCTATATGGGTAAGGCCGTATTTTTTGACAATTTTTCCACGTGGCCCTTGTCTTTTAAGTTTTTTTCTATCTGTATGATAACAAATTGGGCTATTATTCGTTTAATACTGTATAACGATATGTAAGCTTACAAGGGCAAAAGACAAAATAATTATTAAACGAAAATTCTGTTAGAAATAAATAGTTTTATATCAAAAAGTGTATGTATGTATGTATGTATGTATGTATGTATGTTAACTATTTATTGCAAACTCTTATAGACTAATACAAAAATACACAGTGGTGTTTTTTCTTAGAATTTGCTTGTTTTTTTAGCACTTATCTGATTTTCTGTGTCACTGTGTGTTTCTATTTGACTTGATTGTACATATTATTATATTCATAGTTGGTCTCATACAAAAAGTTGTACGTATTAATGAGTACATTCACCCCTTTATTGGATGTATGTAAATGATTTTATATATAATCTAATAATGATTATTTAGGTACCTATGTGTTTAATCCAGCCAATGACCGGCAGTGCCAGTTTAATGATGTACCTATTCTACCAGGCATTAAAGTATAGAGGTTGTGCCATGGGTAATTAGGTAGATCACGGGTAATTTTGCTGTATGTGTCCAATGAGCCAATCAGAAAGTAGTGTCACGGGAAAATAAAATTACCCTTGACACTACTGGTTGTGCCAAGCAGTTGTTCCAAAGGGAAGAAACGAATAAATCTCTATTTCCGTTCCCTTGGAACGAATGGAACCATTTCGCTAATTCTTTTTTTGTTATGTTTGTTATTGTCAGGAGAAGGCTCAGAAAGAAAAAAATAAGAAAGTTGAGCAGAACAGTAGAAAATGTCAGAAGTCGCTCTGACTGTCGTATAGTCGCCCTTACCGTCGTACATTCGTCCCCATCCCGTGACGTGCGCTGTCTTCCCTACGAAGTCGTCGTCGTCATCCGAGTCGCACACCGGGAGGATGTTCTGCTAAAATGTCCCTGACTATAGAGGTCGCCCTTACCGTCGTATAGTCGCCCCCATCCCGTGACGTGCGCTGTCTTCCCTACGAAGTCGTCGTCGTCTTCGCACACTGGGAGGATGTTCGGCTAAAATGTCTCTGACTATAGAGGTCGCCCTTACCGTCGTACATTCGCCCCCATCCCGTGACGTGCGCTGTCTTCCCTACGAAGTCGTCGTCGTCTTCGCACACTGGGAGGATGTTCGGCTGGAATGTCACTGACTATAGAGGTCGCCCTTACCGTCGTACAGTCGCCCCCATCCCGTGACGTGCGCTGTCTTCCCTACGAAGTCGTCGTCGTCTTCGCACACTGGGAGGATGTTCGGCTAAAATGTCTCTGACTATAGAGGTCGCCCTTACCGTCGTACATTCGCCCCCATCCCGTGACGTGCGCTGTCTTCCCTACGAAGTCGTCGTCGTCTTCGCACACTGGGAGGATGTTCGGCTGGAATGTCACTGACTATAGAGGCCGCCCTTACCGTCGTACAGTCGCCCCCATCCCGTGACGTGCGCTGTCTTCCCTACGAAGTCGTCGTCGTCTTCGCACACTGGGAGGATGTTCTGCTAAAATGTCTCTGACTATAGAGGCCGCCCTTACCGTCGTACAGTCGCCCCCATCCCGTGACGTGCGCTGTCTTCCCTACGAAGTCGTCGTCGTCTTCGCACACTGGGAGGATGTTCTGCTAAAATGTCTCTGACTATAGAGGCCGCCCTTACCGTCGTACAGTCGTCCCCATCCCGTGACGTGCGCTGTCTTCCCTACGAAGTCGTCGTCGTCTTCACACACTGGGAGGATGTTCTGCTAAAATCTCACTGACTATAGAGGTCGCCCTTACCGTCGTATAGTCGTCCCCATCCCGTGACGTGCGCTGTCTTCCCTACGAAGTCATCGTCGTCTTCGCACACTGGGAGGATGTTCTGCTAAAATGTCTCTGACTATAGAGGTCGCCCTTACCGTCGTACAGTCGCCCCCATCCCGTGACGTGCGCTGTCTTCCCTACGAAGTCGTCGTCGTCATCCGGGACGCACACCGGGAGGATGTTCGGCTGGAATGTCACTGGCTCGTAGAATCTGTAAGGGAATAAATATTAAAGTAGGTTTAAAAAAAACATTCGCTATCATCTATACTATCTATACTAATATTATAAAGAGGAAAGATTTGTACCTATTTTTGTATGTTTGTAATGAATAGGCTCAAAAAGTACTGGGCCGATTTAAAAAAAAATCTTTCACCATTTGGATGCTACATTATCCCTAAGTAACATAGGCTACATAATTTTTCCGAATTCTCACGGGAACGAAGTCCCGAGCGGCATGCTAGTCATTCTATAAAACCCTCAATAAATGAAGTTAGATTTAAAAAAAATATCATCGTTCATACCATACTTATTATGGCCCGTATTACAGATGGAGACTTTGATCTATAATTAAGTATTGAACTATCAAAATGACAAAAACGACTGCTACTTAGGGACCATCCATAAATTACGTCACACGTTAAGGGGAGGGGAGGGGGTCGACAAAGAGTGACATTGTGTGACAAGCGGGTGGGAGGGGTCATAATATTCGTGACGTCACATTTCAAAATGTGTTATGAGTATCAAAACGCGTTAACTATGACAAACTTAACCTCCTCAGTCCCAAGCACTCTTTTTACGTTTTTACTTTAGTTGAGACAATGAGTTTTGAGTTCCCAAAAAAAAACAACTCTATTAAGTACTGCTTTCAATGAAAAATTAGAAAAAATGAAAAATATGCAAAATATGTGACGTCACGCTAGGGAGGGGGGAGTCTTACAAATGTGACCAGCTGTGACAAGGAGGGGGGAGGGGTCAAAAAATAATTAAATTCGTGTGACGTAATTTCTGGAGGGCCCCTTAAGTCTAAATCACAGTTTGAGTCGCGTCCTGTAATACGGATCTATATCATGATTCTTTTAAAACAAAGTTCCCAATCTGTCTGTCTGAATGCGATAAACTCAAAAACTACCGAACGGATTTTCATGTGGTTTTTACCAATAGACGGAGTGATTCAAAAGGAAGGTGTATGTGTATAATCTATTTCCGCAATTCCTACGGGAGCGAAGTCCCGGGCGAGAAGCTAGTATACTCATAAATAAATTTTCATTAATTTGTTTTTATTTTCAATTTGTCACTGATGCTCTGCCTACCTTGTTAAGGATTATGGGCGTGAGCGTATTTATGTATGTAAATGGTTACATTGGCCTTTTAACCGCTAAAAGGCCAATTCGTCAACCAATCGATAATTTTCGCACGGTGATCGATCACTCGAAGACACTTTACTAACTTCAAAGTACCCGCTGTCGGTGACCTGATACATCATTTATTATCATTATGTCGCAGGCATTTTGAATAATCTGTCCAATTACTAATTACACTGACTACACAAAAAATTAAATTAATATTATCACTAGTTTTTGTCCACGATTTTCTTCGCGAGGAAAAGTAGCTTATGTCACTTTCAGGCCTCCCAACTATCTCTGTACCTACAAAATAACTCTAAAATAAAAATACCTTATAAAATAAAATAAAAAATGATGTAGTATAACGTTAGCCGCGACACAAATTAGTAGTATCATTATTTTTAAAATGTTTTTCGAGATATAAAAATAATTTAGAGCTTTACCACAAAAAATAAAACTAAAACTTAGAGTTTAAAAATTCCCCGAAAGGAATCTGTGTGTCTGTCTGTGGCATCGTAGCTGCTAAACGAATGGACCGATTTCGATACGATTTTTATGTTTGAAAGCTGACGTAACCGAGATGGTTCTTAACTATATTTGATCAAAATTGGTTCAGCCGTTTAAAAGTTATAAACAATCAAATTGTCAGGAGTGATAAAAATATGTTTAATTTTAGAGTTTATTATAGGAATTGTTTAAAATGAATACGTTGAAGGTTTGTAATAAAAAAAAACACAATTTGTCCGCTACAAGTACGGCTTACAAAAACAGTTATTTGCGCGTCTATCAACCCGACTGTTTTTGAATTAATTTTTTTCAAAGACTGTTTTTTGTCTCCTAATCTGTCATGCGTCATGTTACAGAGGCTATTCTAAAAGCGTTCAAAATCTAAAATCACTTGGTTTTGTCTGTTTAAGCTGTTCGGCTGTTAATAATTGAGAAAAATAAATAAATGTTCTATGAAATAAAATTATATGGAGTGGAGTTAATATGGTTAGTTAGTGGTATGGTATGGTTAGTTATATGGTTGTTGGTTACTTTGTTTATGTGTTATTGGAGTGAATAAAGCTGTTATCTATCTACCTATCTATCTTATTTTTGACTTTGAATTTTTTACTCATTTGACTAGGCAACTGTTACAATACTTTTTTTAAAAATTGAACTCTCAGTAAATTAATTGCGGTGTTAATTAGCTGAATGTTGTCCCAATCTTTCCGCAACATTTTTTACATTTGGATTTCACAACGCCGAAAAATATTCAAAAATGCTTGTATTCCAAATCAGTTTTCCAAAAATGTTGTACGGAAAACAGCAATTTCCTAGGTTTTCACAGCAATACCTAAAGGTGGCACTGCACTTGGCGTTGCGTGTTCGCGTGCCAACAGCAAATAATATCTAATAATCATATTTTCGTCGTTCGATGTGTGACCAAAACCGAAAAGCGGACGGATCGGCTTATTTGCTTATTTGTGTGTTTGTCTTATTCGTGCATATATGGCAAACATAGACGGATAAATCCTCCACACTTGGTATTTTTTGGCCAAATACATACAGCAAATACGCGAATACGCAACGCCAAGTGAAGTGCCACCTTAAGGCGACTACAGCACCCGATGAAGGCAGCACACATAGGAATAGTGCCATCTCCGTCTCTCAACAGGCCTGGGCCGGCAGTGCGAACAGTGTCGATACACGAAGTTTACGGACTATGAAAGCGTGCGTGCGTAAAAACATGTTCGAAAGTTAGAAAAATGAGATTTATGGAAAGGTAACAGCTTAAATCGAAACATGCGTTAACTACTTATCGAGAGTGTTCAATCACGAACATTTTGATAGCAAATTCAAGTTCCTGTGTGTATTTTACTATCGTTTTTACAGCTTAAAAGATACACAATATTGGTATTTAGAGGTGGCTTTGTGAGCGTTTTCTATCGAACCAAAAGTGCTGAATCATGTTTTCAGCAAACTACTTATCTAGTTTATGTCCTGAATATTACCGTAGTATTTTTTTTCTTCGATTTAATGCAGTGCGTCATGCTTATCTACGCATCATAAAATCGTAATTTAGGTGCTGTAGTCGCCTTAATATTTACATAAATATTTAAAATTTTAATACAAACTGTTTTAAATTAAACACCTTTACTGATCATTTTCAAATGGCAGAGCTAACAAAAAGTAGACCATTTTGAACGCTAGACAAATGGATCTTTGCTATAAAAGAATAGAACAGCACAGAACAAAACAAAATAAAACAGAAGAGAATAAAATAAAATGCTTCATTTTGCCTCGTGTTTGTCCGCTTTATTGTCGCTCTGAATTTTGTTTTCTTTCGGTGTTTTTTAAAAATGACCAGTATTATAAAAGGAAAAGATTTATATTTTTGTAACGAAATAAACTTAAAAGCTACTGGACCGATTTCAAAAATTCTTTTACCTTTCGAATGCTACATTATCTTGTAGCCTACACAATTTTCCCGAATGCCTAGGGGAACGAAATAAAAAATTATAAGTATTAAGTAAGTATTCGATAATATTCGATCGATTCTAGAATAACAACCACCGCACTACCTCGGTCACTCACCAGTGCACTTGACCTTAGAATACCGCACCTAAGTACTTACACAATACGCACTCCGATCGTTACACAGTAAGTACGGCCGAAAGCACGAAGATTATAAACTTATATGTATACTATTAGCATTCCGCCCGGGACTTCGTTCCCGTGGAAATTCGGGAAAATTATGTAGCCTATGTCCATCGGGGATAATGTAGCTTTCTAATGGTGAAAGAATTTTTAAATCGGTCCAGTAGTTTCGGAGCCTATTCAATGTAAACAAACAAACATACAAATCTTTCCTCTTTATAATATTAGTATAGATCTATCTATACATTCACACCTGTAATCCCTTTCGGGTAGGAACGTCATGTAGTTTGAGAACCACTTGTCGCCTTATTTGACATTCATTCTGGGAGTTATTAGATGGGAAATCAGTATAGCGGCGATAGGCACCAGCCCCCACAAATAATGTAAAGTTTTTGTTAACTGCTAAATAAGGTTTAAAGAAACAATGTAACAGATGTTAACTGATTTAATCTCTTGTGTAACCTAATTTTCTTTGTGGTATGGAAATAAACATTTTTTCTATTCTATTCTATTCTAAGTTGTGGCAGTGGCAGCCTTTCGCCCACCAGCTGGCACATTGTTAGTTTTTCATTCACTCCCAGTCCAGCATGGAAGTATAATACTATTTTTTAAAATTTACTGTAACTTTAAAAAAAAAATATTCTGAATAAGTAAATACTACTTTTTTAAAATAATTGCAATAAAAACATTTTCTTTAAACTTACTGTAACTTTTAAAAATAAAATATATTCTGAATCAGTAAATACTACTTACTTACTTTTTTAAAATAATTGCAATAAATACATTTTCTTTAAAGGGCTTTGAAGATTTTTGTATGGAGCCTGGAATACCTACTGTCCGCCATTTTGAATTTTTTTCAAAATCGCAGCCACACTTGAGACCTAGTAAAATCGATAGCTTAGATCAATACAAACTTAAAATATTCTTTGACAAATTCTCCTAAAGTGTCAGGTTTCCAAGTTATGAGCTGTCAAAGTTACACTGGTGGCGCCATCACTAAGTACTATGACTAAAGGTCTCTGTTTTCTAACATGTTTTAAATCTAATTAAATCGATTTTTTTTTTTACAAACGTAAAATATTCTTTAATAAAATCTCCTAAAGTGTCAGGTTTCCAAGTTATAAGCTGTCAAAGTTGCACTGTTGGCACCACCAACACCAATAAGTAGGTAGGTACTATGAAAATTAGTCTCTGTTTTCAAACATGTTTTAAACCTAATTGAATTGATTGTTTATATCAATACAAATAAAGGTAACTTACTTTTAAGGTAGGTACATACTTACCAATCTATTGGGGCATATAAGACACGCACCTATAGGCCTACCGTTTAACTCGCGTATCGCCTGCGCCGTGTGAAGGCAGCGGGGAGTGATGTTAGCGGGAGGACATGGAGCCGGCTGCCGCTGCCGTGCTCTCTGCTCCGCGCATCCCGCATTGCCATAAATCCTCTATCACCACCCGCACCTCGCATTTGTTTGTATAGCGTTATCTCGCTCTAAATGCTATCTTTTACTCCTTTATTACCGCGTGTACATCCCTTCCTTGTCCCGCACCCCCTTCTCCTACCTGACTTCAGTTGCCACTTGACTGTCACTGTGCGCAAGCGTTTCTAAGTCCTATATGTGCTCCATGGTGCATTTTTATGGTTATTGTCTTTTGTTGAATATTGTTACTGCCATGTTGGCTGTTTTATTTTATCGTTGACTGTTTGTTGTTATCGTTGACCGTTACGCCAGTAACATGAGTGACACTGGTGGTGAATATCGCTCAAGAAGATGCTATTTTTGTGGAACTAGCACTGTTCCGGGTCTTAGAAGAAGGCGAGGTACAATTCGTTCGTACCAATTAACCTTTGAGTATGTTAACTCGTACCCGTACATCCTGGACTATTCTCATCATTTATTCTTGGACACGCGACAGGTAAATTACCTAAACTAATAACTATTTTGTCGTTACTTAAGTATATAAAAATTAAGTATAGTTGATTGTTTATAACATAAAGTTCAAATATATCATCATTATTAGCTCTCTCATATCCCTACTTCAACTATCCCTACAATGAGTTCATGTTACCATATAAGTCTACAGTAACTTGTTTTTTCAAATAACCGCATCATAAACCCATTTAAGGGAGCATTCAAAAACAGGCAAGGCGATACTTGTCAATTATTTCAAGTAAATGTCAAATAACTCATGTTTTCGAACGTTAAGTCGTATAAAAAACTAATCTTTAAGATTAGATTTATGTACATTTTTTAGATTTTCTGTACAGTTGTATTTAAAAATTGGTGCACACAGCAAACCGGAAAGTAGGTTACTCATTAAAATCTCTTTTGTATACTTAAGTCTATAACAAATACTGCGGAGCATCGAATGTCAGTACTTACATCGCTTTCTTACACTGTTCAGATGACCAGTGACAGACAGTGACAGCTGACAAGTATCGATTGTATGTCGATCGTATACTTATAATATGCTCAGTTTCTTATAATTGTGTTTTAGTACTAAAATAGGTCCTTATCCATTCTACAGGCTAAATAAAGCAATAAGAGATATCAATGAATCAAGAACTTTGTGTTGAAATATTTTGAACGCTGTAGTTTGTGTGGATTGCAGGCGGGATGATAGTTAGAAATAAAAATAAGTAGTCACTCATAATAATAAGTTTAACTAAAGACACTGACATCATTGAACACTAATATCGGTTGCACACTAACTGATGCTCTTACAGCGAGGGAAAACATCGTGAGGAAACCTGCATATCCAGCAATTATATTTCATAGTACTTAGTGATGGCGCCACCAGTGTAACTTTGACAGCTCATAACTTGGAAACCTGACACTTTAGGAGAATTTGTCAAAGAATATTTTAAGTTTGTATTGATCTAAGCTATCGATTTTACTAGGTCTCAAGTGTGGCTGCGATTTTGAAAAAAAATCAAAATGGCGGACAGTAGGTATTCCAAAATCTTCAAAGCCCTTTACTGTAACTTAAAAAAAATATTCTGAATAAGTAAATACTACTTTTTAAAAATAATTGCAATGAATACATTTTTTTTTAAATTTACTGTAACTTTTTTTAAAAATTACATTCTGAAAATATTAGTCAACAATATTAATCTCTTAGTGCAATGGAGTGTGCAATATTTTCTGTTATTCCATCTTTAGCTAACATAAACCAACTGGATGGTTTGCCCACTCGAGAGCATGCCACGTATTGTCAGTGTGAAAAACATCATCATCATCAAAACATGGTGTGCTCAAATCTAAGCCACAAACAGACATTGTTTGGCCTTGAGACTTTTTAATAGTCATTGCAAATGCCAATCTAAAAGGGGAACTTAATGCGTTTAATATAATATAAGTAATATAATTTACCCCGGAATTTGCCATTTAAAATAATGGCTTCGATAACGTTGTTCATTAATTTTTTTGGTGGAAGAAATAAATATTTATTTATTTATTGTTATTCAAAAAAATTTTATTTGGTGTGTTGTTATTCTCACATTCCGTCAGCGTTTACAGCACTCCATGCCTTTTCCACTCATATACCACATACGCACACACTTACTATAAATTAGATATATTTTCATACTCTCGAAATAATTCATATGACAAAACAACGTTTGACGGGTCAGCTAGTACTTATTTGATAAAAATTGGTTTAGCTGTTTAAAACACGTCAAACTTATAACACCCCTATTTTTTGCCGGGGGTTAAAAAATATTTCTCAGTGTTCATCTCCGCTACCTAAGGAACGCGCATGCCAAATTTAGTGCTTCTGAGCCAGGGGTTCCCAATCCGTGCGCTGTAGACAGTACAGAGGGGCGCCGCGCCGTGAGCCGATCAAAAGTCAAAAATTTAAAAGTCGAAAGTGTTTATTTCATTGAACATATAAAATGATACTTGAACACGTCAATATTGTGAATTACATTAGCACTTCTGACTTTGCGCCTATTCGCAAAGGTGTAGTCTTCTTCAGGAGAAGAATAGGCAAGAAACTCCGAGGGTCGCTCTTTTTAAGTCAATCATATAAATTTTCTTACTTTCAATTTTAATTGACTTAATATCTGAATAACTCTGGAGCTGAGCAATTTATTCCCATGGTTGCTTGTCTAACAGATAATCCGAAATTCTATAATAACCCTTTTTACAAAGTTTTTGTTTAATTATCGTCTTAAATTTTTCTAAAGGTAGGTTTTGAATACACATGGGAATCTTATTGTCGAAGCGTACACATTGACCCATAAAAGAGTTTGTTTGTTCTTCTGTACCATACTCCGATCCGAAACCTTAACTTAAGGATTGGCGGGTACAAAATAAACACTCCAAACGCTTTGAAAAACGTGTGGAGATCACAAAACTCAACCTATCACATTGACTACGTAGCTGTTTTTGTTTTAATTGAGTATTCTAATGAAAAAATAAAAAACTCAACTTAATATCGTGGATGTTTAAATGTTTGTGCCTATCTACCTAACAAGCATCATTGTCCCTATTTCTTTCAACCATATCTTCTTATCGATTTCTACTGTCTGGATAGGTTAGGGCGCCGAGACCAAATTCTGAAGTTATAAGTGAGCCGCAGACTGAAAAAGTTTGGGAACCCCTGTTCTAAGCTAATATTGGGTAACTGAACATTGCCGGCCGGTTTGGTCGAGTGGTAGTGACGCTGCCTCTTGATCGGCGGGTCCTGGGTTCGATCCCCAGTCGGGGCAAACATTTGTGTGAAAAGCAGATGTTTGTTCTTGGGTCATGGGTGTTTGTGTTCGTCTTTATGTGTGTTCCGAGGGACTCACGACACAAGGGAAAACCTTAGTGTGGGCCTTTGAGTGTGTAGCGTTTATTTATTTATTATTTATTATTATTATTATATTGAATATTTATGTGACAAAACTAAAACTGCATTTAACAATTTAAAAAAAGAGCAACCGTTGAATGTCTTGTCTGTTCTTCTCGGGGGAAGATTGCACCTTTTCGAACAGATATAGTCTTAAAAAAAGTTATCAACTTATACTTATACCCGTAGCGTGCTTGTTTACGCCGCGTGCGATACAAATCTCGTACACCATGTGTTCAAAAAGCACGCGAAGGTTTAATAATGTTCACTGAAATTAAGATATTTTGAATTGAAAAAAACATAAACTTACCGAAGCAAAGCCAGGTCGTATTCGAAGGTAGCAGGGTCGAAGTGAGGATGCGAGGCGACGATCTGAACCCTGCGCTCTGCGAACCCGTACGGCTCATCCTCGTTGGCCAGGTCGTGCTCCCCGAGACGAACCAGCAGCTCTGATGGAGGGACGCTGAGGAAAGATTTTTTTTTATTATAAGATGGGTTAACTCTTGACCTCAATCTTGACCATAAAGGTCAAAGATGAGGTCGACGATGGAGCGAGTTAACCCAGAAAATGCCAATTAAGGCATTGGTACTCCCACGCACCGACGGAACACAGCAAGCTGTTTGGCTTCGGACTTCGGTAGGAGGGTGGTCGCGAACCAGACGGCCCTTTACAGAGCTTACCACACCGCATGAGACCATAGGACGACATCTCAGATTTAAAAAAAAATGAAGTGTCGTTGCCTGGGATGGATTACTAGCAGGCAGGTCCCATTTGTGTTTCCTTAGTCGCCTCTTATGATACCCACGGAAAGAGATGGGGTGGTGTTATTCGCAACCGATCACCACACGTTTAAAATATAGATAGTTAAATACTTTATTGTATACTTAAAAAGGTAAGAAAAGCACACAATACAAACTTACAACCAAAAGTGTGTTAAGCATATAATGTTAACGCCACGCTCATTAAAGTACTGTTTTCCTTGTACCGTGGGTCCCTTGGGAAATATACATATCACCAGAAAATTGTAAAAACCGTAATATTACACTTTTTTATTTTATTTTATAACGAATGGGTTCACTCTTGACCACAATCTAGCCCAGGGGCAAAGATGTGGTCGAGGATGTAGCAAGCTCACCCAGAAAATGCCTATTCACTGGAACTTTAAAGAGACTCGGGTTATATGTGCCTGGAAATACAGACGCAGGCAGAGAATTCCATTCCTTAGCGGTGCGCAGTATAAAATATGAAGAGAAGCGCTCAGTACGGATTCGAGGAATTTCGACAATTTCACACTAGTGAAGTTATAATCTCCGGCGATATTACAATTTGCCTAGTAAAATTATAAATTTACTTCTGTCTGTCGCAGTTCCATCTGTCGCATTTGAGTTGGCAACTCAAATTTAATTTTGGCTTTCTTAGTTGCTTTTAAACGCCGTAAAAATTCCCTTAGCAATAAAAAAGTTATAGCTTTAATATTGTTACTACTAAATACAATTTATGATGAGATTATCTGTTTACACCGTACTCATATACTTTTTAGTGCATTTTTATTTGACCTCGTAAAGGTATTAAATATTTTACGTGGTCACTCACAGTGGGTCCGAAATTGTTATTTCGGTACGTACCTTTGAGAGTATTGGATATGCATAATAAATAAATAAATAAATAAATCTTTATTGTAACTTAAAACATTGATAAGGAGACAAGAAGCCCTGCAGCCTGTGCTAGCTTTGGAAAAAGCTGTGTTACAGACTGCAGTAACTTCCTCAGTGAAAAAATATTGAATGATTTTGGATTAGCTAGCGAAAATTAAGGATGTGAATCAGTCTATGAAACTGAACAACTTTCACCAAGGAACATAGGTTGAAATATGAAAAAAAAATAAAAAAAATCCGCCTCTCGATCCAACTTGAGCGATCAACTGACTTTGTGGAGAAATAGAAATTAAATTTTGAGTATTTCACATAGGTTCCTTGGGATAAGTTGTTCAGCTTCATGGGGAGAATCCGTCCTATAGTCTAAACTACAGGCATAAAGTCTAAATGAATGATGTTCAACTGGATGCAGGCTATATTTATCAGTTGTTTCAACTGCCTGCCTGTCTTATATAATAAATGAATAAATAACAATAAATAAAGTTTCGCTAACTATTTTAATAGTGAGGTGAAACAATGATAAACAAAAGTAAGTTGATGAATTACTTTTGTTTAATTTTGTTTTTGTCTATGTTGTCCTGTAGTTGTAATATAACGGAAAACCACTCGAATTTTGTACTGTCTACGATCGACAGTCGGCCGATAAATGTCACTACTTGTCTCTGTCACATAGCCTAAGACAGAGATGTAACAGCACATCAGGTTACCGCAAACTGTCAAATTTCCCCAATGGATAGTAAACTCTAATGCTTGGAGATAAAATTGAAAATCGATTAAAGGAATTCGACAGCTTTAAATAGCATGATGTGCCGTTGTCCCTGTAGGTACTAATATTTGACGCTTCGAAATTTCTATTGTGGATATTACAGAGCAGAGCCCCGATCCCAACTGTTGCCTATTGGGTTTGACTTCAATCTTTTTTTCCAACTTATTTAAAGTCTTGATGCCTACAGATCGCAAGAAGTGGAAGGATGCGGGGGAGGCCTTTGCCTAGCAGTGGGATCCTACAGGTTAAGAAAAAATAAAAATTAAAGTCTCCAAATACGTTTGAATTCTCTAGCAACCCTGTAAGTATAGTAGACTACACAATGTAAATCATAAAAACGTAAATGAATCATTTAAAACTGCAATTTGTTCTGATTAGACACCAATTCACGATAAATAGTGTTGTAAAACTTTATTATCGATAGTTAACAATGAGGAAGACTAAGAATGCACGTGAGAGAACGCGAATACTGTATTGTAAGATAAAAAAAAACATGTATTTGTGTTGTGTTAGAAATCATTTATCCAGGTTTACTTAAATGGTATGCAAGTACGTACTATATTTCATTACGAAAAGAGTGGAAATCTAAACATATAAATTAAAATTTGCTAGATTTAGTTTCTCCTATACCTGCATTTTCATTACTTTTAAAACTAATAATTCTGTTTAGCTTGAAATTTATGAAATAAAACAAACTCTTTTCAGTGTTTTTATTTGAAAATGGCGGATCACAATATTGTTAGCAATAAGGCCGCCATGCGTGTGCTATATATAGATTATCTGCCTGCGTAGTATGTGATGGGGTCTTTTGACCTCCCAATTGACGTAAAGCGAGCGGTTTTTGACCCCACAGTGATAGTGACCCTATAAGAATATTCAAAAATACCAGACAAGGACGTTCGTTCTCGTGTTTACATAAAAATGTGCTAAATTTGCACACAATTTGGTGTAAACAGATCGTCGTGTCATCAATTTTAATGTTTATTGTTTAATTATAAAGTTTGGAGTTATAGTTTTTTAATGGTTGGGTGTTTGGGATACTTAATGTTTTTATGGCTATATTTTTGTTTGGCGTTTCAAAAAGAAAACAAATATGTCGTAAAGTTTCTAGAGTTTTACCAAAACAATATGTTAATAAATAGAACTTGATGTTTATTAGAATTTTGGTATCCTGGACATAAAATTTTGTTATCGAAAAATTTTACTTGTTTTTAATGACTACAAAGACATTTTTGGATTCGTTGCCTGGTAAGTCACTCTGAAATAAATCAAATCTATTAGCAATTAATAAAAAAAAACAAAGAATACTTACTGTTCAACACAATGCGCTGCAGTGATGGCCCAATTTTCATTTAGTAGTGCTGCGCCACACTTGTGTAGATATGTCGATGTCCTGTACTGCCTCAAGGAGATCTGCCAGGGCCACATCCCGAATCCGGACTTGGACCCGCCGACAATCCGGCTCTGGGGCCATAGCCGACGACCGCACACTGCCATCACCAACAAAGTAGAGTTTATTAACATTTTTGGCTTTATAAAGTGATGGATTGGCATTTTGATACACTAGCTCGTTGCACTGGGGTTTTATAAAAGTTCAAGTTTTGTAATTTGAAAAGAGATCGAATAAAATTTTAAAATCACGTCACTGGTTCCATAAAAATAATACACTTTTGAATTTAGAATCTTTCAGTTTCGTAGTCATTACGTTCACACATAGACGATAGAGTTTTTATTTAACTTTTTTCTGAAGTGAGTAGTTTTCAAGTAGACTACTTTTTGCTTGCCTTATGACTAGATGTTGATTTATTCACATTTATTATTGCGGTTGTTCAAATTTAGACACTTGATCAAATAATTATTTTATCTTTAACTGGGTTTTCAGTTTGTCCTAAATACTTGTTTATTGTCATTTAAACACTTTCTTACACTGAAATACTAAATAAATTATGTTGGATTTAATTTAAAAACTTTATTAAGATTTCGTCTAAATCTATTAAAATATCAGTCACTATTTCATTAACTATGTCGTAACCGCAACTTTTCAACTTCCCAAGACATTTTTGTATTTAAAACTCCCCACAAAGTTTGTAGTCAATAACTGACAAAGAAAATGACTGGCAGTTTAAAAACAAAACACATTTAACTTTTAAAATCGTTCGGAAACCGACAAGTGCAGAATGTCCTTGCGTTTGCCTTGACCGTGGCGTCCGATCTCATCGCGCGCGCTACACTCTTTGTTTGAATTCAGAACGTCTTATCCTTTTTTTTAAATTGTTTATCCACAGGCATCAGTAAACGCGCATCCAAGTTCTTTGACCCACCTGGCGCCATTTTTTGCAAGATTGTCAAGAATTTTGTTTGTATTGAAAAAATGAGGTTGTTTGTTTGGAATTTACAACTTTTTCTCAAGCAATTTTTGCTTTCTAGTTTTTAACGGGTCATTTTTGGACTCAAAAACTGATGAAACGACGTCGTCCCTATTTTGCTCGTAATAGCATCGGCTTTCGTAGTGCAAATGGTAACCTGACGTGCTGTTGTCTGTACATCATCAATATGTGTAAAATTCCATCTTTTGTAGGTCCAAAGTTTCATGCTTTACGTTTTTATCTAAAGGATTTTTCTTATTAAAAAAAATAATAATTAGGTTAAAAAACATCAAAACTTCGTCGTAAGCCTGGTAGCATTGGGACAATCAATAGCTAATTAGCGTACCCAATTAGCGATAACCACATTTTTTTAACCCGAACAAATCAATTTTAAGTTGCAGGTAGCACCCGGATCCAAACCCGCGACCTTCTCAATGATTAGGGAGATCCGGTACCCACTGCGCTATCACAGGTAATTATTTAAAGCAAATGTCAAGAATGACACATTAATTGTATTGGCGCCATCTTTCTTTTTTTATTAGTTTTAAATTAGCATACTGTCATAAATTTTTGAAACAAAAAGTTGGTGGTAGCAACATATAGTTTTAATTATATGGTCATTAGAAGAATTACTATTTAAGATGACAAATGATTTATTAAGGCAATTAAAAACTAAATGCGTTTAGACATTTTTATGATTGCAGAGTTTAGATTCTATATAAAATATTGGCTAAGTATTTAAAGTTTTTTCGTGGTTTTTTGGTTTTTAAAGCTATTTTTTCGCCGGGACTTCATTTCCGTGAGGATTGAGGAACATTATGTAGTCTATGCTACTCGCTGATAAGGGAGCTTCCTATTGGCGAAAGAATTTTTGAAATCGGTCCAGTAGTTTTTGAGCTTATTCGTTACAAACAGACAAAGGTACTCATTTTTCCTCTTTATAATATGAGTGTAGATAAATAAAGGAATATACCTACAAAACACACCCTATTACACACTGTGTATTTCAGTCATTTTTTAAAAATTTTCGTAATACATTTTCAAGCCATTCCCATATCAATCTTGAACTCCTTTATTTTTGGTTGACACTCTAACTAATTTAGTAAATATATTAGTGTAGATATCGATATTTTATAATCGACACTTTCACATCATTAGGTGAAACAAGAAACTGGAATGGTTAATTCGGGAATGGTTTTAAAATATTAAGAATTGATTTTGGAGCATTTTATGAAGTCGAATTTCTAGTAAGTACTTAAATAATAAATAAATAAACGCTAAACACTCAAAGGCCGTCACTAAGGTTTTCCCTTGTGTCGTGAGTCCCATAACCCGTAACCCGAGAACAAACATCTGCTTTTTACACAAATATTTGCCCCGGCTGGGAATCGAACCCAGGACCCGCCGATCAAGAGGCAGCGCCGCTACCCCTCGACCAAGTACTTACACCTCACAAAGTACTCGTACTCTCTGACACTTAGAATTTCGTTTACTTGTTTTTATTTACAATTCACGCACATTATGACGGCCGGTTTGGTCGAGTGGTAGCGATACTGCCTCTTGATCGGCGGGTCCTGGGTTCGATCCCCAGTCGGGGCAAACATTTGTGTGAAAAGCAGATGTTTGTCCTCGGGTCATGGGTGTTTGTGTTTGTCTTTATGTGTGTTCCGAGGGACCCACGACACAAGGGAAAACCTTAGTGTGGGCCTTTGAGTGTGTAGCGTTTATTATTTATTTATTATGTATTTTTAGGGTTCCACAATGAACTACAAACCCATAAAGTTAAAAAAAGCACGGAGGTAGCATTTGCAACGAAATTATAAGGAAAACTATCAGAGTTTCGTTGGTTTTCAAGCTTAGAATGATTAATTATTCTAAGTTTCCAAGTTATCGAGTTAAGGCGACTACAGCACCCGATAAAGGCAGCACACATAGGAATAGTGCCATCTCCGTCTCTCAACAGGCCTGGGCCGGCAGTGCGGACAGTGTCGATACACGAAATTTACGGACTATGAAAGCGTGCATGCGTAAAAACATGTTCGAAAGTTAGAAAAATGAGATTTATGGAAAGGTAACAGCTTATATCGAAAAATGCGTTTACTACTTATCGAGAGTGTTCAATCACGAACATTTTGATAGCAAATTCAAGTTCCTGTGTGCATTTTACTATCGTTTTTACAGCTTAAAAGATACACAATATTGGTATTTAGTGGTGACTTTGTGAGCTTTTTCTATCGAACCAAAAGTGCTGAATCATGTTTTCAGCAAACTACTTATCTAGTTTATGTCCTGAATATTACCGTAGTATTTTTCTTCGATTTAATGCAGTGCGTCATGCTTAACTACGCATCATAAAATCGTAATTTAGGTGCTGTAGTCGCCTTAAATGATGAATTTTGTTTTCAACTACGGAACCCGCGCGTGGCCGTTTTTTTTCATAATTGAGTTCTAACTAGGAAGTATCTAAGAAGAAGCATTAAGATCTAACCACCATCTTATTGTGTAATAACGGTAATAATAGATAATTGAACTAGGTACACACGGCAGCACATGGGGCTATACATGTTGATCTAGACGTCACTCTTATAATGCTCATAAGAGAGTCGGTTTAGTGCAAATTCATAACCTGACGTGCTGCTGTCTGTACACACCGCAGCACGTCAGAGCTCCACGTTTTCATTGCGAAATTGTACCAATCGCAACTTTGTAGAATACTTTGGGGGCCGTTTATGTATTTCGTCATTTAATAGTGGGGGGGGGGGGTCGGATTTGCTGATGACGGGCGAATCTTATTAAATAATACTTAGGAGACGTTTATATATTACTAGCTTTCCGCCAGAGACTTCGTTCCCACGGGAATTCGGAGTTATGTAGCCTATGTTAATCAGGGATAATGTATAGCATTCTAATGGTGAAAGAATTTTTAAAATCGGTCCAGTAGTTTTGGAGCCTATTCAATGCAAACAAACAAACAATCAAATCTTTCCTCTTTATAATATTAGGTGTACCTAGACGTAATTTGAATGTGAATGTTTGTTTGTTTGCATTTTATAGGCTCTAATTAAAGTATTACTTTGACGTTCTTAATATTTTCACATTTGTTTTTTATTTGATGTTTCATCAATGGAAATGAGAGTGGTCATTTAGTTATGATAATAAGACGATTGTAGGGGAATTATCGATAACGTAATATATGGATGGCCCATAGAAGACGATTCATGTTCTGTTCGCTGTAATTAGATAATTCAGTTATTCTTGTGGTAATTGTCACGTAGGTAGTTTTTTTACCGATTTCAAAAAAGGAGGAGGTTTTATGTTCGACTGTATGTATTTTTATATTTTTTTATGTATGTTCACCGATTACTCCGCCAATTATGGACCGATTTTCAAAATTCTGTTTTATTCGAAAGAGTATACTCCAGAGGTGGTCTTATATAAATTTTATCGAAAATGATTCAGCGCTTTTAAAAAAATCAACAAAACCAAAAGATACTATAAACCAAAACATCATCTAAATAAATGAGTGACATTTTCGTTTGTGGTTATCTGCTAATAGGCATTATAGCCTGCAAAAAATACTAATCTACTTTGTGCAAACTGTTGTTGGGATTGAAGTCGGTGACTCGTACGTTTTTTAACGTGGAAAATTATTAAACATTCTATTTTTTTTATATTCTTAACTAGCTTTCCGCTCGGGAGTTCGTTCCCATTGGAATTTTAAGAATGAATAAACATAAACCTTGAGAGATAACCATAAACCATAAGAGATTGCCCTTAGCGATAAGGCCGCCTTTGCGCACTTTTGTTTAGTTGAGTATGTAAAACTTTTTTTTGTGACTGTGTGCAATAAAGAATTTCTATCTATCTATCTATCTAAACCTTTCCCTTGAAACCTTTCCGTCCATTGGTGAAACCGTATGAATATCTGTTCAGTAGTTCTTGAGTTTGTCAAGATTTGAACCCGCAACCTTCTGATTACAAGTCTGGCTCATTACTAACTGGGCTATCACCGTTCTAAAATGAAGGAAAATGGTTAATTATAATAAAAAAATACCATCTTTGTAGTCCGTCATGTTGTACTCTTCTGTCGTTGTGACGATCGTTGACTCCGTTGACATCGGAGCAGTGTCGTTGACGGGAAGTGTAGTCGTTGACGATTCTGGAAAAGGGGAGTTAATTTAATATATTTTATACACCACCTGCATCTGGAGCACGTATTATACGACAAGTATTCTATATTTAAAAGTAAGCCATTAAAGCTTAAGGGAAATAAAATTGTATGGAACTTCCCTTGGGCATTAATGATATTTAAATATGGAACGCCAAAATTTCAACTAAAACTTCTATCATAAATAATTTCGAAAAAAAAACAAGGCTGTTGAAGGCTTAATTTCCTTGGTCCAAGTAGATTTTAACTATAAAATTTGACACATCAAAGATATTTTATTTTTATTAAAAATATTTAGTATAAGAACTTGGCTATTGACTTTCCTTTGCCTACGGAACTAAATATTACAAGAAAATGTCGTCGGTGATTTTGGATTTGTGATTTTTACCGCGAATTACTAAATTGTTTTGTTGTAAGTTTTTTAAATAAATATATTAAAAAAAGTCCAGTATGTAATTCCAGCGACTCTGACATAGAAACGGAGGCTCAAAACATTATTGATGGGATGAATTTATAATTTCTTTTTTATGTAACCTCACAGTAGGTGTATAAAGTAGAGTAAGCTCCTCGGGGATAAAAGTGTCTCAGTCTTGGGCAGACTTGAATCCTTTGCTTCATTCAGGATTATTAACATCTTAATTCCCTCACTACGTTCGGAATTAACATCTTAATCCTTCATTTCGCTCAGTATTCAATATGCTGCCCGTGACATAATACACTGTTTTATCCCCTTGTTGCTTAATCTACTATTAGTAGTTATGTGTATATTGTAGCAAGCACGTAACCAATAGAGGTGCAATCTATCTAGGGTGATCAGTTTTCCACAACACCTCAGTGATTTTGCACAGACATTTGTAAGGTGGCACGTGGTTACGCCACTATATTTCCATCTCGCTCTCTCTCGCAAGCAAAGAAGGACCACGTGTCCTACCTCAGCTATTAATCAAATATAGCTAAGGGGGCGTCCATTATTTACGTGAGGCGTTTTCACGTAATTCACGTGGGGGAGAGGGGGGGGGGTCTCTGCAAATATCACGTAATATTTTTCCCCAAAAGAAATAGTGTTAAATTGTGGGAAAGCTAAGTTAAACCAACTAAACCATGTTCTTCCAGTAGCCACTCCGAGTTCCCGTGGACTGAATTAGAACAATCTTTTTTTTTTCAAATTTAAATTGGTAAATCATAGCTGTTTTTTATTGTTCGATTATTAAAAGTTAAAAAATAATTAGGCTTATGTAAGTTTTCTAAATAAATTACAAATTAACGTATTTACACTAAAACTAAGCATTTTCATAAAACTCACGTAAGAAAGATAAAAGGGGAGGGGGGGGGGGTGTCGAGCCAAATCTCACGACATCTCACCAGAGGGGGTGGGGGGTCGAAAAATCGCCAAAAACACCTCACGTAATTAATGGACGCCCCCTAAGAATCACCTCAATTATGTCAGCTTTCAATCATAAAAAACCGCATCGGATTTAGTTCACTTGGTACGGATTTACGAGGCTACATACAGACACATACAAGGTTAAAGGTTAAGTCGACCTAGATCATTTATGAGGTTGTAGTTTCTATCATTTCTGACCGGTTTAACTTAGTGTGACTGAAAAAAAAAAGATCCCTTACCAGTCTCAGTTGACAGAGTCGACTCAGTCGCGTTAGTAGTAGTGGGTTCTGTATCATTCCCTTTAGTTCCATTTTCAACCGAAGAGAACGTTGTCAAACCGACAGCAGTGGTCGTTGACGGTGACGGCGTCAACGTCACATTTACTGTAAACTCCATCAACGGAGCTTCTGTCGTCGCCATCGGTGTCAAAGGAGCCATAGTTGTCGAAGTTGTCGAAGTTGTTGTTGATTGTGTAGTGGTCGTTGAAGATTGCGTTGTAAGCGGTGCAACTTCAACTGTAGTTGTTTCGAATTTCTCTTCTTCTGTTACTGTTGTCATTGTTGTTTCTTGTTCTGTTGTTGCAACAGTTGTTGGTGATTCCGTAGTTGTCGTTGTGGAAGTAGTTGTTGTAGATGTTGTTTCAGGTTTTGGTGGAATTGTTGATATTAGGATCCATCCCTCTGGGGGAGTGATTGGTGACCAGATTTCTGGAAAAAAGTGAAAATAAAAGTAATCGTTTAGTAAATCATTAAATAAATAATTGACAGCAGAGTACACTACCGCTGCCTCTTGATAGACGGGTCCTGGATTCGATTCCCAGTCGGGATAAACAATTGTGTAAAAAGCAAATGTTTGTTCGCAAGACATGGGTGTTTGCGTCTGTCTTTATATATGTTCCAAGGGACCCACGACAAGAGAGATAACTTTTGAGTGTTTTGTCGTGGGTCCCTCGAAACATATGTAAAGTAGGCCTTTGAGTGTGTAGTGTTTATTTATCAATAGTCTGTTCTTATAGTGACCCCTAAAAAATTTGACCATAATCCACGACCTCAAATTTTCCCATAAACGGACAAACGAATAACAATAAAACAGGCCCATGAATTACCACGGAACGAACCGCTGCAATTGTTCCAATAGGTAACTGATCAGTTGGTCACGTATTCAGGTTACTCACGAGCATGGTCGGATTGCTGCATTGTATGGAGAAATTGTTCACTTTCTATTTAAAAAAAAATATAAACTAGATTTTCTCCCGGGAGTTTGTTCCTGTGGGAATTTTTACGACAATTTTCCAATGTTTTTAATAGTTATTCTGCTATTCAGAACGGAGACAAATCATAAACCATGAAAATCGCGGTTCAGCCGTTCTCGAGTTATAGGAGTAAGTGTTCGAACAAATCCGACTATGTTTTATATATTAAGACTAACTTTCCACCCGGGACATCTTTTCCGTAGGAATTTGGGAAAATTATGTAGCCCATATATTAATCCAGGTTGTCAGCTACCTCCATACCAAATTTTATCAAAATTGGTCCAGCCGTTTGAGCGTGAAAGAGTAACGAACATCCTTACAAACTTTCGCATTTATAATATGTGTAGGATACCTAATCCTGATCCTAGAAAATCCTAGAGAAAAATAACTAGGAAAGCCGACTCCGAGGAATTGAATAGGTTCCGAAACTACTGGACCGATTTGAAAAATTCTTTCACCATTAGAAAGCTACATTATCCCCGATGGACATAGGCTACATAATTTTCACAAATTCCCACGGGAACGAAGTCCCGAGCGGGATGCTAGTGCAAATATAAGGCTGACAGAGAGAGAGATACTCAAAAGCCTACATTAGGGTTCCCTTTATGTCTTAAGTCGTTTAGGACACTAATAAATATCACAGAAATTACGTATGCTAAAAGCTCTTTCTAATTCATGATACCACGACTACCACGAGAATAAAGACGCCTGTGTACTTGCACGCCTGTGTACTTGTCGCGACTGTACTACAGGACTGAGGTCCAATGAAATGAAATGAAATGAAATATTTATTTCCAAGACGTCCTCGAGTACATACGGCAGAAGACAAAAGAACCATTAGAAAGCTACATTATCCCCGATGGACATAGGCTACATAATTTTCACAAATTCCCACGGGAACGAAGTCCCGAGCGGGATGCTAGTGCAAATATAAGGCTGACAGAGAGAGAGATACTCAAAAGCCTACATTAGGGTTCCCTTTATGTCTTAAGTCGTTTAGGACACTAATAAATATCACAGAAATTACGTATGCTAAAAGCTCTTTCTAATTCATGATACCACGACTACGACGAGAATAAAGACGCCTGTGTACTTGCACGCCTGTGTACTTGTCGCGACTGTACTACAGGACTGAGGTCCAATGAAATGAAATGAAATGAAATGAAATATTTATTTCCAAGACGTCCTCGAGTACATACGGCAGAAGACAAAAGTTCCCTTAGGTCTCCAGAGAGTGGAACCGTTGGAATCGCATCACCATGCTAGTTTCAAAGCATTTGTGGTGCGGTTCCCGACGTTCATGCTGGAGACAGTCATGAAGGAGAGCTTTTGGCCGGAGGGCGTGGTGTTCCGCCGTTTCCGAGGGAGATTCCCGGGTCAGACACCCCCGGAAAAATACCCGGGAAATAGTGTTAGTTAGTTTTATTTTATTTTGTTTAACTATAATTCATATGTATGTTAGTCTGTAAGGTATTTATCTATGGGCCTTAGATGCCTGATAATAAATGATTTTATTATTATTATTATAAACATCAGATTTTTACACACAAATTGCTTCGACCGGGAATCGAACTTAGGAGTGTACTTAATCAGCCCATATACGTCCCTACTGCTGGGGCACGGGCCTCCCTCAATAACTTGAGGGGTAAATGCCATACTCACCACGCTTGGCAGACGGATTGGCGAGGGTTTTGATATAATTGCAGAGTTTTCCTTCTCTGTGTGAAGATAAACTTGCTTGCATTACCTTAGTCGCCTTGTACGACACCTCGGTAAGAAAGAGGGTGGTCCTATTCTACTCTGCCAGGGACTCACACTTAGGAGTGTAAAGCAGCTTAATTAGCCCGGTTAAAGATAGGAGATGTTTTTGCAGCGCAGCAAAATTATTTTTAGTGTGGTTTAAGATGTCGTGATGTCATACCAAGGAAATCTAAAGTACGTGTAAGGTTGTCTGTTTAGTTCTTAAGGCAGATAGCGTGAAGATAGGCATACACTGCCCTTACCATTGATATACAATGAACAAACCGCATGTCACGTCAAGTGTATTCACCATCAAAGTACGGAGGGCCGCATATTAAGTTACCACACGCCTGCACTCTGTGTTGTTGCGATAAGAGCGGTTTTGCAACGAAAATAGAGTAACCTGATGCGCTGGCCTCTGTACAACTAGTGCATGAAGTACACGCGGTGGGTCAGACCACGAGATTATCTGCGATCGCGATCGCCCTCAATGTTTATAGTGTACACCATAGAGTTAGTTACAAATTGTTGTAGATAGGATTTTATCTTGGAGATTGTTTTCTTTATTTAGTTGCCTTCGAAACTAGTTCGTTGCTCACCGTTATCCGTTCGGTGAAGACATTAATCCTTACATTTACAGTTTTATTTTTGTTAATTTAATCGAAATAGTTTTAGCTGGGAGTAAAAAAAACTTAGAAAGTGCTAGCAGATAGTTCTTTCCAGGCATACGTAGAAGGTACTAGTTGGGACGTGAGGGTTTTGCTGTATCGTTGGTGAAAGGCTGACAACCTGTCACCATTATACTCATGTTCCATTTAATGACCATTAAAATGAATGCCAAATGTGGCCTCAAGTGATTCTAGACTACATGACGTTCTGTCTACCCCGAAAGGGTAAGTGTATGGACATGAATATTTATTTGCCTTCCGCGTTTTCGTTTTCGCTCTTTGTCTTATTTTGAATTATTCTTCTGTGTTACTTTTTATTTATACGTTAATTTTAATTTGATAGAGACGTTTTGTCTAATCAGAATAGAGAAAATTGTATAGAATTTGCTTATCTCTTACTTTCTGGAGGCCTTTGCCCTCGTGCAATCAAAATTATGTTGTACCGTGACGTGCGAGTTTGTCGCAGGCCCGTGCTAGCTATGCTAAACAGTCTCAAACCTTTTTTAAATTTACTGTCTCGGTGGAATTGACGTTAGTCGTATGTTTCGGTGTAAAACCCAGATAAATATCTACGTCTTTTTCACGTACAAGATCACTAGTGTAGATGGTGCAAGATTAGGTGGATAGAATAGTATATAGACTGTTAAGAGACACTCGGATCACGATCGTAACACTTTACTGTAACCTGACCGACTAATATACAACTAAAATTTTCTCTTCCTCTTTGTTGAACTGTTTGTGATGTTAGCGCAGAGGCAGAGCAATCTTGAGACTCTTCAGAGAAGGTTCTAGAACATTGTAGTAGAAAAAAGCACTGTGGTCGTTTATTGTATTGAAGTTATCCTATTTTGAAGTCACAAATATTTACACCAACTAATTAGACACTGTCTAAAACTAACTTAAGTCGTTTTTCTATACAAATAATTATATATACCGGTTTTTAATATTGTCTTTGTTTTAATTTTATTTTTGTTGTAACATACAGAAAAATATTTTTTTGAGAATCTTATGTATAAAATTGGTGGTCCTGATTCACTGACTCATCAACGCTCAGCCGAAACCCTTAGACCTAGAAAGCTGAAATTTGGCAAAAAGGTGCCTTTTATAACGTAGGCAAGCACTGAGAAATGATTTTAACCCTTAAGGGGTTGAAATGGGGGTTCAAAGTTTGTATGGAAAAAACAATTTTTTTTAACATTTTCGTCAAGATATACCTTGAAGCAAATAAACGGACACATGTTTCGTGATTTTTCGAAAATCATCCCCCTAAGGGGGCAAGAATGAAATGGGTGACTGAAAGAGTTCTTTGCGCGAGCGAGGCCGCAGGAAAAAGCTAGTTTCATATAAGTTCTGTGGTGAAAGTTATTCAGTTTCATGAGGAGAAGTAGCCCGAAAAGTTTCGCAAACTTTTATTTGAATTGAAAATATGGAAATATGTTTTTCAGTACCGTAAAGCGCTCGTAGCCCAGTGGCTCTCGCTGATCTCAACCGATCAGTGAGGTTAAGCAACGTACACAGAGGCAGGGAACCTGATGGGTGAACAAAGTGGCAATTTATCACGAGCGTTTCCGTGTTTCGGAGGGCACGTTAAGCTGCCGGTCCCGGCTGTTGTCGATTGAATACAGTCGTTAAAACCAAGTCAGAGGCCATTGTGCGGTTTGAAAACTCTGATATCAGGGTAAGCCAAGTTCGCCACACACTTGACTATACCATTTAAAAGCTAATTTGCTAAATTTATTTTGAAATACCTAGTTCTTCGAGAAAAATCTGGTAGGCTGACTTAAATCCTTTATTTTCCTTGATTTAAAGTGACTTCGTAACTTCTGCACATTTTTGTGGTTTCTAAGATATTAAGTCAATGACATACACAAAAAAGAATTAGCTACTTCACAATTTTCCTAGAAACATGACAAGTTGATGATACATAGTACAACCTCAACCTCAAGTGTTTTTCAACCTCTGTACCTACTATATAGATTTTAATAAAGGTTTAAGTTTTTTTGCTCTCCGCCTACACTGATGAGATCAATGACATGTTGACACACAGTCATACACCTTCTAAGTTTTATTATATCTACATTTATAAATTATATTCCTTTTGGGTATGTTCAATTTTGTAGCAATGCTAAACAAATTCAATTTCTTCTGAAAGGACTTTAAAACGCTCCACACTCAAAAGCCTACACTAAGATTTTCCCTTGTGTCGTGGATCCCTTGGACTGGAATGACCTTAGAACCAACTTCTGCTTTTTACACAAATATTTGCCCTGACCGGGAATCGAATCCAGGGCTCGTCCATCAAGGGGCAGCGTCACTACCACTCGACCAAACCGGCCGTCATGAAGATTTAAGCATAGTTAGTGGTTTGCTGTTTTGTTTTATTTTTAAACCTTCGCGTGCTTTTTCAACACGGCGTTAACAAGCACGCGACGGGTAAAGGCAACCTCACCTGTAAGAGGTCGTTCAGCATTCCGCCTACAATACATCAAAACCCACGCGTCCCACTTACCTACTAGCTTCTACAGTATGCCTGGGAAGAGTTAGCAGCCTGGCATATTCTAAGTTTTTCTGTCACTCCCAGTCCAGTATGGAAGATATGTACAAGTGTTCATTAATGCATTATTTTTATTTGTTATCGAAGCATCCTCTTTGTTAATTCAAGTATAGTCTGACAGGATCACAGAATGCACCATAAATTATGTGACAGTCATAATAAGGTCCTCCAAGCCGTATCATTAATAAACAAGTAGAACTTGAGTGGCTGGATATTCAAGAATTTCAAGTAACCTGCGTAAAATTAATTCGCAGTTTTCAACCGACTTCAAAAAAGAAGGAGGTCCTCGACTGTGTGCTTTTTATTTGTATGTTTGTTGCGCGATAACACCGCCGATTTTCAAAATTATTTTTTTGTTCGAAAGAGTACTCCTAAAGTGATCCCATATCATTTAATAAAAAAAATATTCAGCACTTTTTAAAACTCAACAAAAACACAAAAATACTTGCAGTCAGAACGTCATCTGCTAAAGTAAATGGTTTGTGGTTAATAGGTATTGTAGGGATTGAAGTCGGTGATTCATACGTTTTTAACGTAGACAATTATTTTAAATTCATTCTTAGCCCACGAAAAATGTTAAATAAAGTGTCAAAATAGGAATTAATTTCTGTATTCCCAAAAGTTTCAGGATTGTCTAAGGGAAATTAAGTTCCTTGAACAACGCTACATAAAGTCTTCTCGATTACATGTGCCACAGGGAACGGCAGGGAGGAATGAACAAATAAAAGGTTCTACATATTTTTTTGATTCCTATTTTTTTTCTCATACCGATACAATCTTGAACATCACCATTGTAATTTTATTATCTTTGCAGTGTTATTATGACCAATTCTACCTACCTCTTTAAAATACAGTAATTCTGTTTAGCACCGTTTGAAAGTACATATTAGCTCTACGACTAAATATTTTATCTATCTATCTATCTATCTAAGGAAATACAGACGGTTTGTTTAATAATAATAAAAAAATCCAGCTCATATACGTCCCCACGGAGGGGTACGGGCCTCCCTCCGAAACGCCAAGGGGATTTAGGCCATAGTCCTCCACGCTAGCCCAATGCGGGTCTTTCACAAATTGATTTTCTTAGACGGGCGGGTTTCATCACGATGTTTTCCTTCACCGTTGAGAAAGTGATAATTAGAAATCCGTACATAAATCCGAAAAGACGAGTTTAGTGGCACAGGTCCGCACCAGGGTTTAAGTTAAAAGACTGGCTCATTACCAACTGAGCTATCACCACTATACCGGTGTAAGGGACAGCTTAGCACGTACTTAAATGGTGTAATATACCCTTGATAATGATAGACTAAAAATGAAATTGACTACAAGTAATAAAACCAAAGTTACCGACATAGCCCGGCGAATTAGCAAGCTTAAGTGGCAGTGGGCTGGTCATATCTGTCGTAGAACCGATGGCCGTTGGGGCAGAAAAGTTCTAGAATGGAGACCACGAATCGGCAAACGTAGCGTAGGGCGCCCTGTTACTAGGTGGGGTGACGATATTCGTAAAGTAGCGGGCAGTGGTTGGAGGAGGAGAGCTGAAGACCGAGCTCAGTGGCGTGCCATAGGAGAGGCCTATGTCCAGCAGTGGACTGATACAGGCTGATGATGATGATGATGATGAATAATTTTTGACTTTTTACGGAGCGGAAAAAAGCGTTGTGTTCACGCCTCAGCCTCAACGACTGAATGGATTTGAATGAAAGGAAGGTAACATATAATAAAACAAATTCAAAAACATACCTTCAGTAGTAGTAGTGATGTTTTCAGGAGCCTTAGTTACAGGCACGGTGTTTGATGACCAAGTGACGAAGGGCGGGAACTCAGTTGACGGAGCTTTAGTTGATGGCTCTGTAGTTGTGGTTGATGTAGTTGAAGTTGTTGATGTCGGTGAAGTCGTTGATGATGTTGTTGTGCTTGATGACGTGGAAATCGAACTTGATGATGGCGAAACAGTTGTTGACGAAGGTGAAGTGTATGTGGTTTCAACTTCTGTCACAGATTTTTCAGTTGCTGTCACAATTTCGTCTGATACTGTCGTTTCTTTTATTGAATCTGTTGGTATGACATCTAAAGTTGTGATAGTTGCTTCAGAAGAACTGACCATAGTTTTCTCAGTGCTTTTTTCCGTCGGTAGTTCTGTGACAAAAGTTGTTGGCGGTTCTGTAGCTTCTGTGGCTTTTTCTGTTGTTGTTGTAGTTGATGTCGTAGTAGTAGTTGTTGATGTAGTTGTAGTTGATGGAGTAGTAGTTGAACTAGAAGTCGAAGTAGAACTTGGTAAAGTTGTTGGTTTTTCGTCTAGACTCGTCAAAGTGTTGTTTATATACGTTATAACAGGTGTTTGTGGTCTAGTGAAAGTAGGTCTAGAACTAGTAGATTGAGGTAGAATGGTAATATTTAATCTAGGAGGTGATGGTAAAGGTTTTCTTGTTGATGGTCTTAGAGGAGGTGGTCGATAAGGTGGTTTTCTAGTAGTGTTATAATAAGTAACTGGTTTTGTTGGCCTTGGTTTGTTCGTAGTTTGAGAGTATTGAGGTCTCGTGAATTTGGTAGGCTTATACGTAGGTCGAGGTTTATATGACGGTCTCTTCGTAGATGCTTTTGTTGGCTTTGAAGTAGTGGTTGACGGTGCATCAGTCGTTGATGTTGATGACGATTCTACTAATGGTTTTTCTGAAGTTGAACTACTAACATCACTAGAAACAGTTTGAAAGGTCGACAGTTTCACTGGAACTTCTGTAACTTCTGGTATTCTTGATGTCGTCCTTTCAACTTTAGGTTTAGTTTCAATAATGACAGCTGTTGTCAGTTTGACGTCATCCGTCGGTATTTTATTATCTAGCGTAGTTGAATCGTCTGTTTTAGTTTCAGGATCGATTGTTTCATTTTTATCTGCTATCGTTTGACTGCTTTCAGGTCTTTTTGTGATCTTTTCAGCAGTTTCAGTAGTGGGAGGTTTTTTTGTTACTTTCTCAGGGATGACAGATTCAGGAATTTTGTTGACTGTACTTGTGTATTTGTCTTCTGTCTGTGGATGGACGAAGCTGGCGCTGTCTATTGTGTTATCGTCTATGTTGTTTCCTATTATCTGTGGCAGGACTGTCTTGTCGGAGATTTGGCAACAGGAGCCGAAGTAAAACCTGTGGAAGAATAATACTGGTTAAATTTTTAAGATTTTTAGTAGGCACGATCTGACACCAGGGTTAGCCAAGTTTGCTACACACTTGACTATACCTACACGATAAGAAGAAGAACAAGTAGGCATGGTAGGCCAGTTGGTTAGAGCACCAGACGATGTAATCCTGGGGTCGTGGGTTCAAGTCCCATTCGCACCGAATATTTTTCTTTACCTAAAATTATTTGTGGTTAGTTTCGTCTTGGGTGACTTTGAGTTACTTAGCAGAAATTAAGGATAAAAATCAGTTCACTAAATAGAACAACTTTCCCCAGGGAATATAGGTCAAAATAAAATATAAAACGTTTCTCCATACAACACGAGCTATCAGCTGGTTGCGTTAGTATGAGGTATATATTTTTTAAATTGAGAAATCCAAATGGGTTCCCTAGGGAAAGTTATTCAGATTCACGGGAAGGATCACCCATAAGGTTTTGCGGGCTAATTTAAAGTCATCCTATATCTACACTAATATTATAAAGAGGAAAGATTTGTATTTTTGTATGTAACGAATAAACTTAAAAATTACTGGACCGATTTCAAAAATTCTTTCATTATTAGGATGCTAAATTACCCCTTTGTAACATAGGCTACATAATTTTCCCAAATTCTCTCGGAAACGAAGTCCTGAGTGGAATGCTAGTAATATATGAATTTGGAAAAATAAAAATCTTTGAGTTCTAATTCTTACTAGTACATATTTTGGATGATGTACTAATAAGGATTAGCTTAAGTGTCTCTCCTTTTGCTCAGCAAGATTTTAACTAGAAAACGAGTCACGTATAAAATCAAAGTTGCTCCCCGATCGCGGTAAGTTTGCACGTATTTACCAAAGCTAAATCACTCACGTTTCTATTGTGTTCAACGTTTCTATTGGGCTGCATGCAATGGTAACGCGAGCGGTTTAGCTTTCGTAAACACGTTCAAACTTACCGCGATTGAGGGGTTGAAAGCTGTCAGCGTGAATAAGTTTTAAAACAGTTTTTAGTTACTTAAACCTAATTACAACCATGTTTACCACCTATAAATAAATATGATTATATAATATAGCAAACTAAATGACATTCTGTTATTTATAGTGTTACTTAATTATCATTTGTTTACTTAATTATCATTTTGATTGATTTCATTTGTTAACATTGTTATAATTATTTATTTTATGTGTCATTTAATGATAAGAAAATCTGTATAATTTGTCACATTGTCCAATAGTGTACACGCCTGTAAAGGTAGCATTCAATGTGTCTTTTTAAGAAGCAACTACAACCGCAAATATTTAACTTGTTTGTTTTACACTAATAAATATTCTATTCTATTCTGTCACCTAGTAATAAAATAGCTTTGCCGTGACGTTTTTTTTGCCCCAATATCTACAGGATAAAATTGAAAACATTCGTCAAACTTTGAAGAATGAATCTACCCATGATTACAAACAACTTTTGCTATGGGACCAACTTTCTTACTTCTTCTTCCTAGCGCTTAGTCCCGTTTCTAATTCAGGGTACGCTTGAACATGATCCAGGATATGACAGGTCAAGTCATAACAGTGGAGCGACTGCCATCTGACCTCCGTGACCCTGATACTAGGATAACTTGACCAGATTGGATGATGCTTACACATTCAGTTGCTTGAATGTGCAGGTTTCCTCACGATGTTTTCCCTCACCGTTAGAGCATCGGTTAGTGTGCAACTAATGTATATAACTCAGAAAACGAGTCATTGGTACATGGCGGCACTGGGATTTGAACTCGGTACCTCTCGCTTACAAGTCTGACCCGCTAGCCGTTAGACCACCAACGCTCGGGAGTCCTGAAGAAGACATCATATCTCAGTTTACTGGTAGAGCCGTGCTGCGTGCTGAATGAAGTGTGGCAGAGAGTGAATAAAGAATGAAAAAGCGCGGAGCGCGGGCATTGAGACGCGGCGAAGAAAATCGCGCGGCGCGTCCGGCTCGATTCAAGTTCGAAACTCGAGAATTCTCGAGTTCCGGTAATTTTTTTCTCGTCTCGAATGAACCCAAATTTCTCGAGTTTTCTCGAGTTCGAGAAGGCTCGAGCAAAAACCCTACTCGGGACCAACTTTCCTACTAAAAAATAAAAATCAGTTGTTCCATATATTTTGGTTGAGTAGGTATTGAACTTTTGTATGGAGCAGCAGATTTTAATTTTTTTGTAGGTAAGTTGGTCCCATAGAAAAAGTTGTTCGTAATCATGGGTGGATTCGTCCCTCAAAATTTGTCGAATGTTGTCAATTTCACCCTGTAGTTGGAATATTGTTGCTCGAAAGCCTTACCTGTCTATACAAGTTCCTAGATGAGAGCCGTTGGCTTTGAGGCAGTCTATAGCGAACATACACAGCCCCTCCTGCCCCGTCCGTCTTGATATGCACGGCAGGTGTCTTATATTCCTAGCTAAAGGCACTGGACCTGAAACAAAACAGACATATGTTTAGTTATTTGAGAGTTTTTTTTTTCTTTTTTTTAAACTAGAATGAGTATACAGGGCCAAAATACGAAAAAAAAAATTAATATCCCATACAAAATGCTGATGAAGTTTGTATGGGAACTCAAAAATTTTTTTTCGTATTTCGACCTATGTTCCTTGGGGAAAGTTGTTCAGTTTCATGGACTGATTTACCACCCGAGAGGTTGCAAGGGAGATACCTAAAGCCCTGTATATGTCACTGTAAAAGTCCGAACCACGGTAAATCTTAAGATTTAATTACCAGTAAAACCTAAGATTTACCAACTTGAGTTGGTAAAAGTCCGAACTTTTTTGTAATTTCGACCTTACCAACTCATGGTAATTTCGAAATTACAAAATAGTTACCAACTCAACTCATGCTGGTAAGTCTTAGATATTACTGGTAAATAACAACTATACAAGTATAAATTACTGTGTTTTAAATACAGTATAACATAAACTAAATTGGTTTTTCACAATATGCGCATACCGCATGCCTAAGTCTCCTGGGAAACACAAAAATTTTTACAGCGCCATCTATGTATGAGGAACGAAAGTTTTTAAGTTGCTAATAACTAAGTTTCTGATCATGCGATGAGTCAATGAAACATCTCGTGTCACTAACTTCTAGTGTTGGTTCAATGAAAAAAACACAGAGGGCGGCGCAGTTGTCAGACATAAGTTTTATGGCTATAAAAATTTGTAGTACTCTAAACAGTTAAAAATATGTCTATACTAGGCAAATTAAATTCAGTTTTTAATATAACAATGAATTTCGTGTAATTTTTTTGTATTCTTGTTATTTTAAAAGGTTCCATTCAAAAGATTTCAACGATCTCCCTTTTTTAATGGGTTATCTGCCGATTTATTGAAAACTAGCATTCCGCCTGGGACTTCATTCCTGTGGGAATTCAAGAAAATTATGTAGCCTATAGTAGTCAGAGATAATGTAGCATCCTAATGGTGAAATAATTTTTGAAATCGGTCCAGTAGTTTTTAAGTTTATTCGTTACATACAAAAATACAAATCTTCCCTCTTTATTATATTAGTGTAGATGTAGACTAGCATTCCACCCGGGACTTTTCCAAAATTTCCACGGGAAAGAAGTCCCGGGTGGAATGTTACTATGTTATTCGGGAATAATGTATGTACCTAGCATTCTTAGACCCAATTTAACCATACTCTGTTAGTTATTTAACAGACGATTAGCAGCTAACCCGAGAACAATGTCTTTTTATACTTTTTGTTTGACGTTTTGTCTGATTAACTTCTTAATCGTGAATTAACTAACTTACCTACAGAGTATGGTGAAACTGGACCTAATGGTGAAAGAATTTTTAAAATTGGTCAAGTAGTTTCGGAGGTTATTCAATGCAAACAAACAATCAATCTTTCCTCTTTATAACATTACTAGCGTTCCACCCGGGACTTCGTTCCCATAGGAATTCAGGAAATTATGAAGCTTATATTACTCAGGGATAATGTAGCATAGTAATGGTGAAAGAATTTTTCAAATCGGTTCATTAGTTTCGGAGCCTATTCAATGCAAACAAACAAACAATCAAAATATTGAAGTCTTATTTAAGTTAGTACCTAAGCATCATAAAGCAGTAATTAAGTAAATCAAATTGTAATAAATAAGTTGAAGAGCGAGGCATTCCCATCACAAGTATCTTCGGATTACTTACCGGGAAGCCCCAGGAAATAGATTGTAAAAGATTTTAAAAGATTTTTTTTACCAAATCTTTTCTTTTTATAATATTAGTGCGTTTTATTTGAATCGTCTTCAACATATGACTAGGCTATACCTGTCACCGTCATATTTAAAGTGAAAGACTGAGATGCACTGAGCCTTTCCGATCGTCGAATGATTCAGACCACTGGAATTGTTTATGTTAGCCAGATATGCTATCGTGTGTACAGACAGCTGCAGAGATATCTGACCACCACTATGAAATAAGGATGAAGTTTTTCACGAAATGTTTTAGGTTTTTTAATGATATTTTGTATACTAATATAGTTTTGACAACTTAACAATTACGCTTAATCACGATTTTAAAATTGTATGTTTTGTCATAGACTACTTCATCTTTATCAGGTAGGGGTGGTCAGGTATCTCTACAGCTGTCTGTACAAACAAGAATAAAAAACAAAACTTCACAGGAAAACATACAGGAAAAAGACAGGAAACAAAAACATATTCAACTGAATTAACATAACCTCTAACTACTTAAACCAGCATGTACCTCTTTGTTACTTGACTACAAAAAAATATAAAAAATACTACATAATAAATGTATTATGCAAATATTATTCAACAAACGAAAAGGTGCATAATATTGCCTCAGAGAGTATCTACAGAATAACTATAAAATTAAAAATGTGTAAAACCCCAGACATTTAATGTATGTTTTATCAATATAAAGGCGACTACAGCACCTAAATTATGATTTCATGATGCGTAGATAAGCATGACGCACTGCATTAAATCGAAGAAAAAAAATACTACGGTAATATTCAGGACATAAACTAGATAAGTAGTTTTCTGAAAATATGATTCAGCACTTTTGGTTTGATAGAAAAAGCTCACAAAGTCACCTCTTAATACCAATATTGTGTATCTTTTAAGCTGTAAAAACGATAGTAAAATGCACACAGGAACTTGAATTTGCTATCAAAATGTTCGTGATTAAACACTCTCGATAAGTAGTTAACGCATTTTTCGATTTAAGCTGTTACCTTTTCATAAATCTCATTTTTCTAACTTTCAAACATGTTTTTACACACGCACGCTTTCATAGTCCGTAAACTTCGTGTATCGACACTGTTCGCACTGCCGGCCCAGGCCTGTTGAGAGACGGAGATGGCACTATTCCTAAGTGTGCTGCCTTTATCGGGTGCTGTAGTCGCTTTAAATAGATAATATTAGTTAACATTTCTTATTGCGCAAGTGTGCCGATCCTGCGAAATCTCTCTAAGGGATAAGCTCGCCTTTGTACATAGTTTTCTTTTTACCCATCTCTTTTGTTTTGTACTTTTTATTATGTACAATAAAGTGTTTACATACATACATATGTACATTATAAAATTAAAACTTAGATCATTTTTCAAAGTTTGTATGAACATTTTGTGTAAAAAGTAAATATTAAACACTGTTGGTGTCTATCTGTGTGTATGTTCCAAGGGACCCAAAACACAAGGAAAAACCTAGTGTGGGCGATTTTTTATAAACCTCCGTCGTAAAAAGAGAGGTGTTATAAGTTTGATGCGTGTATCTGTGCTTCTATGTATCTGTATTATTATTATTATTAGTTGATACACTAGCAGCTCCAAGAGCTGATGCGTATATATCACTGCACTCGTGTTCTTTCATTTTTTTAAATATTTATCAAGTCTATTTTTAAAACAGTTCACAGTTGAGGCACTTATTACGGTTTCCGGGAGAGAGTTCCACAAGTTCATCACTCGAAATGGCAAGAAGTGTGTTCTAGGGTTGCTAGCACATGGAGGTTTGGTTAACTTTAGGGAATGGCCTCTTAGATGTGTGTTCTGGTTCATCATGTACAAATCCTTCATGTTCCTGACATTGTAGTGGTCACTGAGTATTTTATATGTTTCTATGAGGTCTCCTCTTTTACGTCTCTGCACCAGTGTTGTCAAGTTGAGCTCTAAGAGGCGTTCTTCGTAGGACTTCTTTTTAAGGGACGCTACCATTTTTGTAGCTCTCCTCTGGACTTTTTCTAACATTTCGATGTCTTTTTTGAAATAGGGAAACCAAATTTGAAAAGCATATTCCAGCAAAAAAATGTATGTTTTGTACATTTTGATGAATAATTCCTTGGTAATAATATAGAATGTTTTCCTGATCATATACAGCATGGAATTGCTTGTTTTGTTATATTAATTATGTGTACGTCCCATTTCAGATTATGTGTTATCTTGACGCCAAGATCTGTTTGCATATTCACTGCCTGAAGTGGCACATTACTCACATTATATTTAAGTTTAGGATTGGTATTTCCTATATGTAACACGGTACATTTTGTAGCATTGAGCGAGATCAGCCAATCTTTAGTCCTTTGCACGATTCGGTCCAAATCTTGTTGTATAATATTGTGGGTGATGAGTGGATTTCCTATTATTTTGGTGTCATCTGCTAAAATTGACAGATCAGACTGAATAACACTTTTGAGATCGCTTATAAATATTCCAAACAGAATTGGTCCAAGGACAGATCCCTGTGGCACACCACTGTGAACGTCGTATGTCTGTATATGTGTTTCTGTCTGTAGTATCGTAACTCATAAAACGGATGGATCCATTTTATGCAGTAGATACTTTTTGTATAGAGATAAATAAGATAATGGAAGCTTGTAATTGGCCGTTAGGTGTATTTTCTATGTACCTAAAATTATTGTATGTATTATTGTAAGCTCCCCAAATCATATCAGCCTATTGCAGTCCACTGCTGAACATAGGCCTCTCCCAAGGTGCGCCACTTTTCACGATCCTCCGCTGTTTTCATCCAGCCACTACCCGCTATCTTCTTTAGGTCATCTGACCATCTGGCTGGGGGGCATCCTACACTACGTTTGCCAAGACGTGGTCTCCATTCGAGAACCTGTCTACTCCAACGCTCGTCGGTTCTGCGACAGACATGGCCAGCCCACTGCCACTTCAGCTTGCTACACTTTTGGATAATATTCATCACTCCGGTTTTCTGTCGGATGACCTCGTTTCGGATTCTATCCCTTAGCGAGATCCCGAGCATGGAGCGTTCCATTGCTCGCTGAGCGACGTGCGATCGGTGGGCCAACCTCACTGTCATGTTCCACGTTTCGGCTCCGTAGGTCATGTCATGACTGGTAGGACGCATTGATTGAAGACCTTTTTTTATTATTGTCCCCAAATAAAAAAAAAATAAAAAATAATAATTGTAAGCTATATTTTATCAAAATTTGTTCAGCTGTTTAAAAGTTGTAAGCTACTGAAAGAAGTTAGATCTTTAAGTCGGCGACGATACAATTTATTTTTATGTAGAGTTTACTTTTTAATAAAATAAACTCTACATAATGTGTGTCTGTGGCAACGAAGTTCCTTAACGAATGGAAAACTGACGAAATGAGATGGTTTTTAGCTATATTTGATAAAAATTAGTTCAGCTACTCAAAAGTTATAAGCAATCGAATGTCACGGGCGATATAATATTTTTTACCGACTTCAATAAAGGAGGAGGTTCTATGTTCTTCTGTATGTATTTTTTTAATGTATGTTCACCGATTTCTCCGCCAGTTGCGGACCGATTTTCAAAATTCTTTTTTGTTCAAAAGAGTATACTCCAGAGGTGATTCCATATAAATTTTATCGAAAATGATTCAGCGCTTTTAAAAAAATCAACAAAAACAAAAAATACTACAAACCAGAACATCATCTAAATAAATGAGTGACATTTGCGAACTGTTGTTGGGATTGAAGTCGGTGACTCATATGTTTTTATAACGTGGGAAATTATTAATTGTCGAGTTATAGGCCTTATCACATTCACTGCGCTACGATACGACCAGTAATTTGTCGTATTTGAGTTACAGCTAGTTTTTTCTACAATAAACATATTATCTTCGAATTTCTTAAATACAGGGCTTTAGATAAATCTCTTTCAAACCTCTCGGGTGGTTAATCAGTCCATGAAACTGAACAACTTTCCAAGGAACATAGGTCAAAATACGAAAAAAAAAATTTGATCTCCCATACAAACTTCAGCATATTTTTGTATGGGAGATCAAATTTTTTTTTCGTGTTTTAACCTATGTTCCTTGGGGAAAGTTATTCAGTTTCATGGACTGATTAACCACCCGAGAGGTTGAAAGAGATTTACCTAAAGCCCTGTATTTATTTATTTAAGAAATTATAAACACTACAAGGCCCACACTGAGTTTTCCCTTACATCGTGGGTCCTTTGCAATATACGCAAAGACAGACAAGAACACCCACAACCCGAGAACAAACATCTACTTTTTACATAAATATTTGCCCCGACTGGGAATCGGACCCAGGACCCAGGGACCCAAGGACCCAGGATTGGATGTTATGTGTTTTCCTTTTTTTTTGGGTTAACTCTTGACTTCAATCTTGACCTAGGTCATAGATGAGGTCGACGTTGGAGCGAGTTAACCCAGAAAATGCCTATTAAGGCACTGTTACTCCCACGCACCGCGAAACAGAGCAAGCTGTTTGGCGTCGGATTTCGCTAGGAGGGTGGTCGCGAACCAGACGGCCCTTTACAAAGCCTACCACACCGCATGATACCATAGGACGCCACCTCAGATTCAGAACAAATTGAGGTGTCGTTGAATGAGGTGGATTAATTGGAGGCAGGTCTCATTTGTGTTTCCTTAGTCGCCCCTTACGATACCCACGAAAAGAAATGGGGTGGTATTATTCTCATCCGATCACACACGGCAAAAGTGTGTCCTAAAGTCAGATTTTTATAACTTTATCCCAAATCTTTGAGCCCAGCAGTGGTAAGTGGGCAAATAGGTCAGTGGCTCGCGTCAGTTGTCTCGGTTTCTGGCACACAGTAGTTGTAATGCACAGTGTGTTCACTATTGTTTTTAGCTCCCTACAAAAAAGAGAGGGGTGTTTTTTCCATTACAGCTTGTTTCTTGAATCTTATCAGCCCAGATACGTCCCCACCGAGGGGCACAGGCCTCCCTTCGATACATGAAGGGGATTTAGGCCATAGTCCACCACGCTGGCCCAATGCGGGTTGGTGGACCGCTCGTCTTTCGAAAATGAATTTTCTTAGACGGGCGAGTTTCATCACGATGTTTTCCTACACCGTTGAGCAAGTGATAATTAGACGAACTTAGTGATACAGGCCCGCACCATTATTTGAAACCGCGACCTTCGGATTACAAGTCTGGCTCATTACCAACTGGGCTATCTTGAATGCTTATTTTCAAATGTAGCTTGTTTCTTGAATGATTATTTTCGCTATACCAATACCACACTTGCGCTTTCAATGAATGAAAGAATTAATTCCTTACTACACACGTAAACAAAAACAGAAGGAAATATTAACATAAGTGCAAATATATATACCAAGTATATTCATTCATAGTTAGCTCAATGGCAGCCGGTTTGGTCGAGTGGTAGTGGTCCTGTCTCTTGTTTAACAAGATCCTTGGTTCAATAAGGATGTTGACTAATTTTTTTTATTGTTTATCTTAAAAAAGAATTGAATCCAAAACCCACAACCGAAATAATGTTTGAAAACTATTGAGAAATAAAAAAGTTACAAGCTATTAAATTTCAATAGAGGGGAAACTGTCAAACAACGAAATAGAGATGCACTTACTGGCACGTGACGTCACCGCCATTTGTTTGCGTAGGTAAAAAGGAGATAGCTAGCTCTCCCCACAAAACGAGATAGCTAGTCCTTACGATAATATAAATGCTAATAACTTGTTCATTTATAAACCAATTTTAATGCCGTTTTCGGATATTAATATATTTCTAGCATTATTTTTTGTTTCACATACAATAATTCATAAAATCAAACACTGTCAAAACCCCTATTCCCAGCCTGAGCAAATATTAGCAGTTTGTTCTCGGGTCACTTTTAAAGTTTAAAATAATGTATTTTTACGGAAAAAATAACTCAACAATTAAAAAAATTAAATCACGGCTGACATTCGATTGCTTATAACTTTTAATCAGCTTAACCAATTTTTGATCAAATGTACTTAAGACATAGACATAGAAAACATTTATTCACTAGACAAAACACAATTAAACAATTAAAAGAAACACAATAAAACACATATTTAATTAGTTAAAGCATAGCGTAAAGCATAGCATTATCAACAGTGTTGTGTCAGCGAATAGGTTCTGACTCAGCATATGCTGTTGAGAGTCAATAGCGATTTTCTGTCAGCACCTTATTAAATGAAGCGCGAAGCGAGCACGACACGTACACTCACTAGCCTACTAGTATAAATAACATAAATAATGTGATATTTTGTATATAAACGTATGTAAAAAAAGAAGAACAAATCGTTTGAGCATAATTTCATAAATAATAATAAAATAAAATATAAATATGAAAAATAAGCATTAATATTAGGAAAAAGAAGCAATATAAATATTAACTAACTTAACTAAGAACCATCTCGATTACGTCAGCTTTCAAACCAAAAAATCGCATCGTAATCGGTTTATTCGTTTAGGAGTTACTATGCCACTTTGACACACAGATACACAGACACACTGATATACAGCACAGATACACACGTCAAACTTATAACTTATAACATCTCTATTTTTTTCGGGGTTATAAATTTTCGGCGCAAATGGGCCTTGTACCCAGAACCCTAGGGTTCCATCTCCTACTGCACTAAAAAATCCTTGTGAATATCTACGTGCGCAAGCGTTTTAAAAATACTTTAAAAATTATTAGAAAAAAATCCTTCTGTAGTTAGATAACTTACTGTATGATGCGTAGTCTATGATCTTCATTCGTGAGCTTAGCTCAACGGTACTGGATGACGTGTGTAATCAGTTAAACTCGTTTTTTTTATGTGCGGGAGTGTTAAAGTTAAATTCACGTGTTATACGGTGTAATCTGACTGATAGCCCAGTTGGTAATGAGCCAGACTTGTGATCAGAAGGTCGCAGGTTCAAATCCTGGTGCGGGCTTGTACTACTAAATTCGTCTTTTCGAATTTATGTACGGATTTCTAATTATCACTTGCTTAACGGTGAAGGAAAACATCGTGATGAAACCCGCCTGCCCAAGAAAATTCATTTTCGAAAGACAAGCAGTCCACCAACCCGCATTGGGCCAGCGTGGTAGACTATGGCCAAAAACCCCTTCGTGTTTCGAAGGGAGGCCCGTGCCCCTCGGTGGGGACGTATATGGGCTGATGTCGATACGGTCTAATCTAAACTAAAGTTTAATCCTCAGATTGTTACTTACGTTCTCATTACGGTTAAGTGTTACAAAGGGTTTTTAACCGACTTCAAAAAAGTAGCAGGTTCTATGTTCGACTATGTGTATCTTTTTTTATATGTATCTTCATCGATTTCTCCGCCATTTAAGGAACGATTATCAAAATTCTTTTTTTGTTCGAAAGAGTATATACTCCAGAGGTGGTCCCATTGCTACAAGTCAGGATCTGATGATAGAATCACAGGGAAACCTTCGAATTTAAAAGGCACTTATATTGTTTCTCGCGTTCTTTCTATTATTTACACTAATTTTAAGTATGTTGAGTGACATTGATTTTTTTTTAACAGCCCATATACGTATATGTGAGTACAACCTTAAAACAACTGACTCATCTTTAAAAAAAACGGTGCCATCTTTATAAAAGATGGCATCTTCCACGCTCGTCTGGGACTTAAAGAAAAACTTTGAATGTGCCAGTTGCCTACTCTTCCCAGGCATACTGTAAAAGTCAGTAAGTGGGACGCGAGGGTTTTGCTGTATTGTGGGTGAAAGGCTAATAACCTCTCACTATTATAGGTACATCATGTTTCATCTAATAACCCTCAGAATTTCTGAATTGTCAAACGTGGTATCGAGTGGTTTTAAAACAACTGTTAGGGTTAGTTTTTTTTAAAGAAGTTTTAGTAGCAACATTTTGTTTTTATGAAATGGCAACTCCGTTCAGGACTGCCATCTTGTTTGGGTGCGATTGGTTGGCACCTTTTTTTCGGTAGCCAATAGGAACCCGTTATTTTCCCTCCAACATTGTGAACAAGAAGATTATTGGCTGACGCAGCAGGAGACTTAAACCAATCAGAGCTCGTCATTTTACCGCTAAAATGTTTATTAAGAAATTCGAGAGGTGGCCATTTTTGCATGATTCTTTACGCGGCAGTCATAGGAGTTAGACCTAGTAAACTGTAGCATTTTATTAAATAATTAATAATTGTTATGTAAATAGTTTGCTATCAAGTAAATAAATTATGTTTTACCAAGTTCTACGGCAGTTTTAAATTTGGAAGCAGCCAGGGTGACAACGAGCTTAAACTACTGATGCTCTGCCTACCCCGATTGGAATTGTAAGCGTGAGCGTAAGTATCTTTATAAGAAACACATATTTACTCCACTGATGTACAGATGGCCGCAACTCAGGTTACCACACACGTGCACTCTGTGCTGTTGTGATAAGAGCAGTTTTGCAATGAAAATGGAGTAACCTGATGCGCTGGCCTCTGTACTGAATTAACTAAAAAGTAATTTGTAAAGGGCGGAGCTGGGAATCAAACTGAGTACATCACAATCACGATTTCGACCCACTGACCTTTGAGCGATCGACTCTCTTTAGGTCAACGACCATAAGGTAATTTTCTCGTAGCTGGGGCTTAAGTGCCAGGTTTAACTTGAGCAAGTTAAACTTAAAGCTAAAACAGTTTGACGGCCGGTTTGGTCGAGTGGTAGTGACGCTGCCTCTTGATCGGCGGGTCCTGGGTTCGATCCCCAGTAGTGGCAAACATTTGTGTAAAAAGCAGATGTTTGTTCTCGGGTCATGGGTGTTTGTGTTTGTCTTTATGTGTGTTCCAAGGGACTCACGACACAAGGGAAAACCTTAATGTGGGCCTTTGAGTGTGTAGCGTTTATTTATTTATTATTTATTTATTTAGTTACCCGTCCCACGCTTATTTACGGCGTGTGCGATACAAATCTTGCACACGCGGGTGTGCAAGTATCGTGCGAAGGTTTAAAAAACCGGACAAGAGCGTGTCGGGCCACGCGCATTGTAGGGTTCCGTAGCAACATGGTTCAAATATGCAGCTGGCTTCTTAATTCTACGAGCAGAATCCCAACTAAGTTTGGCACTTGGTCGACTATTACTCGCGAACTTGAAGAGCCATCTTATGTGTGATAGTTTTCCTTTTAATTTCGTTGTATATACTAGCACTGTGATTTTTTTCACAATTTTAGAAATAACCATTTAGCTGGTAGAGGGGGGGGGGACACTTGTGTTTGACAAAAATTTTCACTTTAAAAATTAATTTTTCGCAAACGGAGTGCTGAATCGAAAAACGTTCTTAGTAAACCCCTTTTGTTTTTTAAAAAGCTGTCCTATGACACCCCATTTGATGATATAGGCGAGAAAAAAAAATCACCCTTTCACGTCTATGGGAGACACCCGAAAAATTGTTTTTTTTCCAAAAATTTACCCTACAGTTCTGGCGGCGTAGTTTATATGTTTGACCATGCCAAATTTCAGCTCTGTAGTACCAAGGGTTTCTTAGGAAACCCGCGGACAGACGGACAGACGGACATGGCGAAACTATAAGGGTTCGTAGATTACTACGGAACCCTAAAAACACGGAACTTCACAACAATTAAATCATATATCCTTAAAAGAAACTATAAAGGGGCTATTCATTAAGTGCGTGAAACGATTTCGGGGGGGAGGGTAGTCAACCATGTCTTATTTTTTTTTCAAGGAAGTTTTTTACAAGTGAGAGGGAGTCTCAATAGTTCTTACGCAAGATCAAAGAATGCGCAAAGTTAAAACTATACTTTGGGAAAGCAAGGACAAAGTGATTAAAACCGTGAGGTGATCGGTTGAGAATAACACCACCCCATCTCTTTCCGTGGGTGTCGTAAGAGGCGACTAAGGAAACACAAATGAGACCTGCCTCCTAGTAATCCATCTTAGGCAACAACACCCCATACAAAATGCGCTATATGCTGAGTTTGTATGGGAATTCAATTTTTTTTTGTATTTTGACCTGTGTTCCTTGGGGAAGTTGTTCAGTTTCATGGACTCGAGAGGTTGAAAGAGATTTATCTAAAGCCCTGTATATTACGTAAACAAGTGAAATTAAAAATCCATAAGTGACTCACAGTTACAACTAAAAATAGAAAGTTTTCATAAAAGGTATTAAAAGCTCATTAAGTGAGATAATTCAATGAGTTAGAAGACATAACTTGAGCTATTTGTATAGGTAGGTTAATGACTCCAATTCTTTTTTTTATATATATTAAATGTAGTAAAACGAGGCTTTAGACCATACATAACGTCTATGTCAGCCTCATAGGATGACTCTCAAAATAAAAAATAAAAATAACTGAAAACTCTTCAACCACATCACTCCGCGATGCGCTCCTTATATGAGTGCACCACGAAGCGATACAGTTGAAGAGCTTTAGGGGCTAGCGGATCGGCTAATCTTACATTAATCTCCCCATTCTGAAGTAAACCCGTACCCAAAAACCTAGCCCTATTGACCCTTGTGAGATCACACTCAACTATAAAATGATAAAGGTCCTCAATCCTCTTACCACATGCGCATACAGCGGAGGATGACACACGCATTAGGTGCATAAACTTGTTTAGTGGAAGGTGACCAGACCGCAATCTGAAGGCTGATACCAGATGCTCCCTCGACAGACCGGCACAGTCAAACCACGGAATGTGAAATATCTTCGTCTGAAGTGTGTGATACCAGATACCCTTTGACACAGAAATACCATTAAATAAATTTTGCCATTTTTCAAAACAATGCTTACGAACTTCAATTCTTGTGAAGTATTTTTCAAACGATATAATTTTTTTTTAATTATGAGATGGGTTAACTCTTGACCTCAATCTTGACCAAGGTCATAGATGAGGTCGACGATGGAGCAAGTTAACCCAGGAAATGCCTATAAAGGCACTGGTACTCCCACGCACCGACGGAACACAGCAAGCTGTTTGGCGTCAGACTTCGGTAGGAGGGTGGTCGCGAACCAGACGGCCATTTACAGAGCCTACAACACCGCATGAGACCTCAGATTCAGAGCAAATTGAGGTGCCGTTGCCTAGGATGGATTGATATAGAGGCAGGTCTCATTGAGTTTCCTTAGTCGCCTCTTAGGACACCCACAGAAAGAGATGAGGTGGTGTTATTCTGAACCGATCACCACACGGTGAGATTTCATGATTTATGTGATTTTTAATCCCCGACAAAAAAGAGGCGTGTTACAGGTTTAACGTGTCTGTGTGAGGAACATAGGTTAATTAGCCTTTTAGCCCTAATTAGCCTCGTAGAAGTACTCGTAGCTCAGTGGCGCTCGTTGATCTCAACCGATCAGTGAGGTTAAGCAACGTACACAGTCACAGGGAACCTGATGGGTGACCAAAGAGGCAATTTATCACGAGCGTTTCCGTGCTTCGAGGGCATGTTAAGCTGGCGGTCTCGGCTGTTGTCGATTGACTACAGTCGTTAAAACCAAGTCAGAGGCCATTGTGCGATTAGAAAATTTTGACACCAGGGTTAGTCAAGTTCGCCACACACTTGACTATACCTACACGATAAGAAGAAGAAGAAGCTAAATTAACCTTTGAATGGGAAAGCAAATTTTTTTTTCTATAAAAGTCTTTCTTTGCACGTCTATCGCTTCACATTCTGCATGGTTGCCTTCACCCCCCGGTTGCCTGGAAGAAATTGCTCTTTAGCAATAAGGCCGCCACATTCTGTACTATTAAGATGTACGTGTTTTGGTTTTATGATTATACTAGCTTTCCGTCCGCGGCTCCGCCCGCGTGGACTCCTACAGGTTATATCGCGCCCAACTGTGGGATAAAATGTAGCCTATGTCCTTTCCCAGGCTGTAATCTATCTTTGTACCAAATTTCATCAAAATCGGTTCAGTAGTTTAGGCGTGAAAGATGGACAGACAGACAGACAGAGTTACTTTCGCATTTATAATATTAATATGTAATAATATATAAGTAAGGATTTTTTGGTGTGCATAATGGAAAAAATCAAACCACAAAAGTCTCGTTAACCAATTTAAGTTGACCCTTGTTCAACCCTTGTTCCCTGGGGAAAGTTGTTCAGTCTTATTGTCCTTAATTTTTGCCAACTAAACTAAAGTCACCATATAAATATATGTATGACAAATATTAGATCTGTAGCCCGGGGAATATTTATATTACTAAAAAGTTAACCGTGTGTCTTTGTGAAATTATTATAGACTAGCTTTCCGCGCGGGACTTCGTTCCCGTAGGAATTCGGGAAAATCATGTACCCTATGTCCGTCCCGGATAATGTAGGATTCTAATGTTGAAAGAATTTTTCAAATCGGTCCAGTAGTTTCGGAGCTTATTCGATGCAAACAAACAAACAAACAAACAATCAAATCTTTCCTCTTTATAATATTAGTATAGAGTATAGATTTCACAATTTTATATACTAAACGTGAGGTCTTAATGACCGTAACCCGCCGTAACCATATTTTGTGTTTTTTTTACATGTGACTCATTTGGTTCATGAAGAAGAAATGAGTTTTAAAATCTAAACCAGGTATATGGTTTGTCAAAAGGGCCTCTCAAAAATTAAAATAACTTTTTGACTTTAAGAGATTTTTTTAACTTCTATGGTTACAGCGGGTTACGGTCATTAAGACCTCACTTTTAGTATATAAAATGGCGAAATCTATAATAATTTCACAAAGACAAACGGTAACCTTTTTAGTAATATAAATGTCCCCGGGCTACAGATCTATATGAATCAGTAGAGAAAAAAGAGACACCCAATCAGTTTTGAGGTCAATGACTCGACTCAGCTATAGATTAAACTGTTGACACATTAGAGTGGGGATTCTGAGTCACCTAATGCTTTGCTTATGTTTATTTTATGCTAATAGATTTAGAAAGAAGTTTTTATGTAACGGTGATGATACGCCCACGATGTTTTTGTAATATTTTTATGTCAGTTACAGACTGGCGGAAAAATGAAAAAATAAAGGCCTAAATTTTAAGCGTGATTTCGAAAATTAAGGATGTGAATAAGTTTCTACAAGGAACACAGGGTCGAAAAACAAAAAAAAAACGCAGATTTCGTGCCTCACACGACTATCGAGCACAATGGAAATGAATCTACGGAATTCGAAAAAATGTCAGTCTTACTTTTTGACTTTTTTCAAAAAGTTTAGGCTACAGGGCAAACCCTTAACCCGATCGTCTTTGTTTGAGGCTCAAACTCTAAATTGTCCAAAGGATATTTTCACAAATTTTTGATATCATTCTTCGTTTCCAAAATATCGAGTGCCAAAATCAAAAATTCGAAAAAAAATCATTTTTTTTTCACTATTTCGGCTATAACTTTTTTTCCTTTTTGACTTTCTCGAATAATTCTTTTTGCATTTTACAGCTCTTGGTATACGCGTCTTTTGAGCGTTTTTTGAATATCATATCTGATTTTCATAATTATCCGAGATATAAGGGGATCGCACTTTTTCGTGAAATCGGAGCCTAAGCGAACGAAAAGACATTTCCAATGTCAAAACAAAAAAAAAGTGCTAGCCCAGCCAAGTTAGTAATGAACCAGACTTGTAACCGGAAGCTTGCGGGTTCAAATCTTGTTGCGGGCTTGTACTACTAAATTCGTCTTATCGTAGTTATGTACGGATTTTTCATGAATTATCACTTGCTCAGCGGTCAAGGAAAACATCGTGGTGAAAACCGAATGTCTAAGGAAATTCGTTTTCAAAAGGCGCGTGCGCGCGGTCCACCAACCCGCATTGGGCCAGCGTGGTGGACTATGGCCTAAATCCCCTCAGTGTTTCGAATGGATGTTAGTGTTCCTCGGTGGGGACGTATACGGGCTGATCAATAAAATCACTTCTCAATAAAACTTGTGCAATCAGCTGATTTTTGCCGTTATATAGGAAGTCGTTTTTTTTGTTAATTAACATCTATGATCTATGTAACACTTTTGATGATCTTATTAGCTCCTGGTTAAAGTTACATGCCGAAATCATGTGATACTAAGTTCCGTATCACAGAACACGACTCAGACTCTGATCTGTACTTGAGTAGTAGACGCCTTTGTCATTTTGTTAGTGAGAGAAAGAGACAATCAATACTTAAGTATAGATCAAGACTTGAGTCTCCTTTTGTAACACTGGCCTTAGTTCCGTATTATAGAACGCGACTCAGACTCTGACGTATACTTAAGTAGCAGTCGTCTTTGTCATTTTGATAGTGAGAGAAAGAGACAATCAATACTTAATCAATACTCTAGCTAGGTAGACTGGAAGAAATCCCCTCGTGGGATAAGTCCGCCTTTGTAAACTTCCTATTACTGTAAACTTGTTATCCTCTGTATTATCATTGTACAATAAAGAATAAATACATACATACATGCTTAAGTATAGATCAAGACTTTATTTTATTTTATTATAAGATGGGTTAACTCTTGACCTCAATCTTGACCATAACGGTCAAGAATGAGGTCGACGATGGAACGAGTTAATCCAGAAAATGTCTATAAAGGCACTGGTACTCCCACGCACCGACGGAACACAGCAAGCTGTTTGGCGTCGGACTTCGGTAGGAGGGTGGTCGCGAACCAGACGGCCCTTTACAGAGCCTACCACACCGCATGAGACCATAGGACGACCCCTCAGATTCAGAAAAAAATGAAGTTTCGTTGCCTGGGATGGATTACTAGGAGGCAGGTCTCATTTGTGTTTCCTTAGTCGCCTCTTACGACCCCCACGGAAAGAGATGGGGTGGTGTTATTCTCAACCGATCACCACACGGTTAAAACACTTGAGTCTCCTTCCGTAATACGAGCCTAATATCTCAGGGAAAACTGCCGCATGCCGTCGGCAACAGACATATGTTTCACTTTTTACACATTCTTTTCTGCGCAAGATTCGTTCCGGGCAGCCCACTCAACGAAACTATTCACAACCAAATTATTTACACTTACACTTTCCTATTTTCACTGTTTCGACATTAATTTGTGAGTTCTTTGAGTTGGACGACAAACTTTATAATTACTAAATAAATTAACTACTGTATGAATTGTTAATCTTTGTGAGTGACGTTTTCATGACGTTTCCGTGCTTCAGTGAGCAAGGGTCCCATCCATTGACCACAGTCGTTAAGCCAAGTCAGAGATATTTTACCACTTTAAAAACTTTGATATTAGGGTTAATAAAACAGCCGCATTTTTAATTGATGATGAAGAAAGTAACTCTAAAATCATAAAAATTGTATCACAGTTTTTTAAATTAAATATATTAGCTATAGCTAACTACTGTTATATTAGCTATAGCTATAGCTAAGAACCCGCATTGGGCCAGCGGCAGCGTAGTGAACTATAGCCTAAATCCACTTTAGTGTTTCGAAGGGAAGCCTGGGCCCCTCGGTATGGGCCGGTAAAAAAATATAAAATGGCTAGGAACCATCTCAATTAAGTCGGCTTTCAAACAAAAAAAACCGCATCTATTTAGGAAATAAGATGCCACAGAAAGACACACAGATACTCAGAAATTTAGATACGAATGCAGTCTACCGGGAATCCTCTAGTATGAATGTAGAAGGATTTTACGCGACATAAACCAATTCCACGCGGGCGAAGACGCAGGCGGATAGTTTAGTTCTCCATATTTTGCTATAGAAGCCAAAACACACCTCTCGTTGTATCGGATACATGTAAGCCCTAGTGTCACCAGTGTCAGCGTAGTGTCAGTGACACCATGACACACACTAACCCACTTACGAAGGAAGTGAAAGTAGATGGTATCCTCCGTGGAACATTTACATGTCACTTGTCTCGGTATGGGGAAAACCTAGAAGTGGTATAACTATAGTCCGCGCCGGATAGAAAGGCGGAAAGTGGTTATGTTATTACGCTTCGAAATGAGTGAATACAGTGCATTTAATTTCTTGTTGTGGTTCGGATGATTGCCGAATTATCTATTTTGCGAATGCAAACGAACATAAGTTTTATATAATTACTAGCAATCCGCTCGGGACTTCATTCCCGTGGGAATTCGGGAAAATTATGTAGCCTATGTCAATCGGGGATAATGTAGCTTTCTAATGGTGAAAGAATTTTTCAAAGCCTATTCAATGCAAACAAACAAACAATCAAATCTTTCCTCTTATAGATATAGATGTAGACTAGCTTTCTGCTCGCGGCTCCGCCCGCGTGTACTACAGGTTATATCGTTCCCAATAGTGGAATAAAATGTAGCTTATGTCCTCTTCCAACGTCTGGTCTATCTCTGTATCAAATTTCATAAAAATCGGTTCAGTTGATTAGGAATGAAAGCGTAACAGACAGACAGAGTTACTTTCGCATTATAATATGTATTAGTAGGGATTTTAGAACCGTAATAGACAGTTCAATAACAATGCAAATTAAAACTGCAGCTCCTTTGCTTTACATTTTGTTTTTTGCCAAACGACAATAATTTATCAGGAGCACTTGGCGTATCTAAGATTAGCGGCCCACTCGCCTCTGTTCGAGCCCCCCTATATACGCCTATGTGTAACTACTCTTGTATATTACAGTATTTCACTATAGTATGGGTTTTATTTTATTTGACAGGGTAATACGAACAGTATAATCCTACCCAATTAGATAGGCATTGTGCTCTAATAAAAATAGTTAGCAATAGTCATGCCTATTATTCTGAAACGTAATATGTAGTGGTTCGAATCCAGTTCAACAGCGTTTTTTTGGTCAGCCTGAATAAAGTCGCGGCCGTTAAGCTAGTCTTGTATATATAATAAGCTACATGTGAAAGTGAGGGCTGTTTGACTATTTGATCGACCACTGCATACTGCATAGCTGAAACCGCAATGTCTAGCATGAAAAGCGTGCCTGTTCCTTTGATAACAGAAGCGAGCACTAAGAAATATACACTCCGTTTCCCATGGGAAACTGAGGAAATCGACAAAAAAAATGCGTGTATAATATCTTTGCCAATTTCGATCACTTGTCAATGAGAACAATTAGCTCAGTGGCATCTCTATTGCCTCTAATATGCAGTGTAAAAGACGTGGGTTCGAGTCCCGGTTGGGGGGGAGGGAGTCTTTTATTCTTAACCCCGACAAAAAAAGTGTATCTGTGTGTCTGTGTATCTGTATGTCTGTGTATATGTGTGTCTGTCTGTGGCAACGTAGCTAATAAACGAATGGAAACGAATTTTTATGCGGTTTTTTTTTTGTTTGAAATCTGAGGTTTTTTTTATGTTATTGTTTTTATTTAGGTACTTTTTTGTGTCACCTGAACGAAGTCGGGGGCGGAAAAGCTCATTACTGTTTAAGGTCAACAAACATACTTTCACATTTTATAATAAGGATTTTGACATCTTCGGTTTTGAGCCGGATTTTGAGAAATTCAAAACTCAAGGTCGTATCGCTCGGCCTCCGGGAAGAACTTTCTCCAGATCGATTAAAAAAAAAGGTGCATGACTCGAATTTGAGCGTAGAGGTACTCGTAAGAAGAAATATAGATGGCGCTCAATAAAATAACATTCGTTTCCAGATAAAGCATGTCTATGTGGGACGACTTCTAATTAGTTAAACTTATTTATGCTAATGATACTGAACAAATTTCCCCTATATGAAATTCTCAAAAAGAATTGGATTGCCCATCATTTAAGGAAAATCTGCTGATCGCACACGTTGCATAGAGAGGCGATTTTTTTTCTTCATATTTTGACCTATGATCCCTTGGGAAAGTTGTTTAGTGTCGTGATTTACTTCCTTAATTTACGCTATTTGATTTAAAATCAGCGTCACTATCCAGTTTTTTTTAATTGGCTGCTTAAAAATTTCGACATATATTGGCGAAGATAATGAAAATTACATACTTTGTGTGTGTACAAAATAATAACAATCAATTTTCGTCGCTTTATGCCCCAGGCTCCACTTGCTCCGAAATTGGAGAAATTGGACCCTTTAAAAAACAAAGTACTATAGTATTATATTATCTGTGACAAAGTAAAATACGTCTATCTTCTATCTATATCTTCTATACATATTACAAAGAGGAAAGATTTGTTTGTTTGTTTGTTTGCATTGAATAGGCTCCGAAACTACTGGACCGATTTGAAAAATTCTTTCACCATTAGAAAGCTACATTATCCGTGATGGACATAGGCTACATAATTTTCCCGAATTCCCACGGGAACGAAGTCCCGAGCGGAATGCTAGTCTATCTTTACATATTATAAAGAGGAAAGATTTGATTGTTTGTTTGTTTGCATCGAATAGGCTCCGAAACTACTGGACCGATTTGAAAAATTCTTTCACTATTACAATCCTACATTATCCGGGATGGACATAGGGTACATGATTTTCCCGAAAGAATTGAATAGAATAGAATAGAATAGAAAAATATTTATTTTATAGGACATTCAGGATGTCACTTAAAATAAGTCAAGATTACAATGAAATACATACAAACATACATTAAACGATTTAAATACATACATACCCACATAGAAATCCCACGGGAACGAAGTCCCGCGTGGGAAGCTAGTATTTTATAAATCTATACTAATATTACTCACACACAAACACCATAAAATTTAGTTCTATAATATTAATTTAAGTTGTTTACCTATCTCAACTGTTTCTCCGAGCCATCACATTTACACTATTTTGTTATGTAATTCATTAACTGGAACCTCCCAACACAAGTAAAACTTTAATTTGCTTAATGGTGAGTTTTCCTTAGACTAAGAATTAATGTATAAGCTGTTTGAGAAATAAAGATTATTTTATTTATTTATTTAATTTAAAAATATTATAAAGAGGAAAGATATGTATTTTTGTATGTAACGAATAGGCTCCGAAACTACTGAACCGACTTTAAAAATTCTTTCACTACTAAGATGCTACATTATCCCTGAGTAACATAGGCTACATAATATTCCCGAATTCCCACGGGAACGAAGTCCCGCGCGGGAAGCTAGTACCCAATAAAAAGAAAATCATAGATTAAATTTGAAAGCGAAATACTCCCAAACTCTAGTAATCAGTTGTACGGTTTGACATCTTTCAAAATAAAAGTATTTTGCTGTATGGCTCCATCCTTTGCCTATCCTGATGGATAAAAGAAAACTTCTAAAAGTTTCATTTGACAGATTTGACAGGGTCTTTGGCTAACTCGGCGTGAGCGGCTGCTTTGTCAATTGAATTTTCGTTTTCGGCGTGAAAAAGTTGTTTAATATGTAATAGTGATAGTGTAATAAGCAGTAAATTGACTTAAATTCGTGTAGTGATGAAAAATTCAAGTGATAACAGTGTTTCTGCTCCGTTTGGTACCGACAAAGATCCTATCCGGTTTTACGCAGAACATGAGGAGCTTAGGGCTTAGGTTAAGTTGAAGAAAGAAGATTTTTCACTGAAGACATGGCTGTATGGACATAGTTTCCTTTGCCAAAAAAAATGGACAGATTTGAAATAGAGCTGCGGATTCATTGTTTTTTCATAATTTTGATTTTTCTTTTTATAGGGTATTAATTATGAAAAAACGCTGTATAATATAACAAAATGTGTGCACTCCTTACCTTGTAAATAATCCAAATTCAACACTACAGGCCCAGCCGTAACAGAAGTCAATCCTAAAACTATTTGTAATAAAACTAATGCTACTGTGAAATTAATACACAACACTCTAAATTCATTCACAAATCTAGCGAGCCGCCATCTTGTCAAAATGTCACTGTCAATTCTGTCACTTTCGAATTCATCACTGTGATTTGCTGGCGGCATGTGACAGGGCCACATGTTTAAAGGGGGCCCCATTGTGGTGTGGTGTGGGGTAGGTGTCGCTATGATCTGGTCATGTTGTGATGGGTGGCTGGAACAAAAGAGAAATTGGTTAGTTATCGGCCAAGTTCAAATTCTTTAATATAATGATCAGGCTTTGCCCATAGCACACAATCAGATCAAAATACAAAACAAAATAACTCTAAAATTAAAAAAACTTTTTTTAAAAACAAGCTTTTTGCCATATAGGAGCAAAGTACTCGTCTATACGAATGCGAAATCTATCAAAGGATCGCCACAATTGAAGAAATTGAATTGAAATGTTAATACGGATCAACTACCACTCGGCCGGTTTGGTAGAGTGGTAGTGACGCTGCCTTTTGATCGGCGGGTCCTGGGTTCGATCCCCAGTCGGGGCAAACATTTGTGTAAAAAGCAGATGTTTGTTCTCGGGTCATGGGTGTTTGTGTTTGTCTTTATGTGTGTTCCGAGGGACCCACGACACAAGGGAAAACCTTAGTGTGGGCCTTTGAGTGTGTAGCGTAGCGTTTATCAAACGAGCCCCAACTCGATGAGGTTGTGTCGTTTTATTGCGGAGATAATAGTATCATAGGATAAAACGCTATAGGGCCACCTTCCAGCTCCATCATCAGATCTGCTCCATGTCATAATAATTTTGCATTGTCATCCGATTTACACATGCATGCAAAATTTCAGCTCAATCGGTAACCGGGATGTGGATCATATTTAACTTGCAAGATTTGATTACAAACATCGGGATAGGCGAAACTCAATAAAACTTTGTAATTAGCTTTCTTTACAAAAACAGGGATTCTAATGTGTTTATCGATAATCGATAGTCAATCTCTACTGCGGTGGTACCAACAGGAATAGGGTCTTCCGTAATATATTTATATTTAAAAATGATAAATGTCAAAAATGTTAAAACCGCATGTCAAAAATAAAATAAAATGAAATAGTGACCATGTCATTCAGCCATGGATCCGTTCAGGTGGTAAAATTCAGAACTAGCGAAACATTGATGACAACTGAACCAGCAGCACCACCGCCAACTGTAGTTTAAGATGCCATTGGTTACTGGAATAACCTACTCGCCGATTTGACATTCTATGGAAAATCGTTTTTTTTTAGAATTTCATCTACTTAGGGATCGTTCAACAATTACGTGATCATTTTTGGCAGTTTTATTAACCCTCCCCCCCATGTGATCACAGCGTAATCTTTTGTTTTTAACCCCCCCCCTCGCCTTGATAACGTAATCTTCGTCCATGCTTAAAATGTTTGCTGTTCATTAGCACTGACACGTATGTCATGTTTCTATGGGTCTTAAATGACCTAAATTTGGGAAGAGGGTGTGTCTCTTGTCAAAATGCAAAAGGTAAGAACTAATTAAAATTATTTCTAGCTTCAAATTTCTTTAGCTAACATGTTATAAGGTGATGACGTAATAATGGATTCTCCCCCCCCCCAAATAATCCAGATGTATATACAAGCACCCGACCCCCCCCCCCCTTCCGGTGATCACGTAATTGTTGAATGATCCCTTAGGTGCCTTAGGGAAAGTAGTTTAAAGTCATGCGAAGGATCACCCCGTAGGACCACAATTTTATTGGGGGAAACTTAGTTAGGCTCTTGAGCGTTTACGGTGACGGTCGAAGTGGTCAAGAGATAGTGGCGCTGCCTTTTAATGACGGGTCCTGGGTTCGATTCCCAGTCGGGGTAAATATTTGTGTAAAAAGTAGTTGTATGTTCTCGGGTCATGTGTATTCGTGTTTGTATTTGCGTATGTTCCGAGGGACCCACGACACAAGGGAAAATCTTATAGCGGGCCTTTGAGTATGAAGAAGGTATGAAGCCTTTATTTATTTATAACTTTCTGTATGATAGGAAAAAGTTTGCGCTCTACACTAGTTGATAAGAGTCCAGTTAAAATTCCTAAACAACCGTTATTAACACATATCATCTAACGCTTTAACAACCCAGCATTCAATATGGGCCTTTCCACACCTCTAATCACTAAACAACCGTTGTGCACATCCTGTATATCGCTGGAAACCAGTCAGAGCACCCTGTATATAGTATAAACCGGCTCGGGAGCAGGATCTGACTAACTGTACGCGCGCTTCCGCGGTATTTAACTAGTTATAGTTATGTGCAACAGCTCGAGCACGATGGCGACAAACTCGCGCGGCGCGCCACTCGGCTGTCGCTGAAACTTCACTTTGATTGCGTGAAGGCCCCACGCAATAAGGCTTGCTCGCCCTCTGGTGTTGTCAATGTTGACATTTTGCCATAGGACCGCGATGCATTACGCGCGCTATCACCAACGTACTCGAGCTGGTTGGGTTCAGGCGTTAATATGGATAGGGTAGCTAAGTCTTGTTACTCAGTGGCGATCAGTGAACACAGAGGTCAGAAGCATGGGCGGCTAAACCTCTAATCCTCAAATGGCGTCTCAATGGCGGTTGAATGACAACGGTAAACCGTTAACCGTGTGGTGATCGGTTCAGAATAACACCACCCCATCTCTTTCCGTGGGCGTAAGAAGCGACTAAGGAAACACAAATGAGACCTGCCTCCTAGTAATCCATCCCAGGCAACGACACTTCATTTTTTTCTGAATCTGAGGTGTCGTCCTATGGTCTCATGCGGTGTGGTAGGCTCTGTAATAGGGCCGTCTGGTTCGCGACCACCCTCCTACCGAAGTCCGATGCCAAACAGCTTGCTGTGTTCCGTCGGTGCGTGGGAGTACCAGTGCCTTAATTGGCATTTTCTGGGTTAACTCGCTCCATCGTCGAGCTCATCTTTGACCTTATGGTCAAGATTGAGATCAAGAGTTAACTCATCTTATAATTTAAAAAAAAACGGTGACCATTTTATCCGTTCAGGTCGTGAAATTAAGAACTACAGAAATTCCATACAAATGATGATGGCTGTTTTGATCTTAAGGTTACAAATAGGGATGTTGACAGTGTTTGATTTTATGAAATATTGTTTGTGAAACAAAAAACAATGCTAGAAATATATTAATATCCAAAAACAGCATTAAAATTGGTTTATAAATGAACAAGTTATTAGCATTTATATTTATCGTAAGGACTAGCTATCTCGTTTTGTGGGGAGAGCTAGCTATCTCGTTTTTACCTACGCAAACTAATGGCGGTGACGTCACGTGCTGGTAAATGCATCTCTTTTTCGTTGTTTGACAGTTTCCCCCTCAATTGAAATTTAATAGCTTGTAACTTTTTTATTTCTCAATAGTTTTCAAAAATTATTTCGGATGTTGGGTTTTTTGATTCAGTTCCTTTTTAAGATAAACAATATAAAAAAGTTGGTCAACATCCCTATTGAATGCAGTTAACAATTTTCTCACAGTTTACAATTGTTAAACTTGGCGGTGGCACTGCTGGTCGGGGCGACCAATAATATCATTCTATCCCCATTTATTAGTGGGATAGCCATCCTGATGGGTGACCAACGTCGCAATTTATCACGAGCGTTTCCGTGTTTCGGAGGGCGCGTTAAGCTATCGGTCTTGGCGGTTGTCGATTGACTACAGTCGTTAAAACCAAGTCACAGGCCATTATGCGGTTTGAAAACTCAGACACCAAGGTTAGCCAAGTTCGCCACGCACTTGACTATACCTACACGATAAGAAGAAGAAAACTAGAGTTTGCTAGTAGGTTAGGTTAACTATGACCAGGCGAAGGCGTGCTGCTGATTAGTTTTGTTTTAGTTTTTAGTTGTAACGAAGCCAGTGTAGCGGATCCTTCTTTTCATTTCATAAGAGAAAACTTTGTCATTTGTCCTTTGTTGTGATGAAAAATCCACACTTCTAAGAAAATTCGTTTTCTTTTAACGCGCGGTCCACCAACCCGCATCGGGCCAGTGCAGCGTGGTGGACTATGGTCAAAACTTTGCCTTTTTTTTTCAAGGGTGTGGACGTATATAGCCTGACAAAAAAAAGAGAAACCTACCCGTTAAAAGTGTATTTTCATGTTTCTTAAGGTTTACAATTGTCTACAGTCACTTTGCTTACTTGTTCTACAGTTAAAAGCACACCAAGTGCTATAGTTCCAGTGTTGTCGTAACGAAACAAGGTTTCTTTTGTTAAGCTTAATTTGGTGTTAATTGCTTGTAGTGTCCTTATTAAGTGGAGTTGTACTTATTGTTTTGGATTGTTCGCGTGAGGAAAAGCAGTCTGTTCGATCAGTCGGAAAAGATGGGTGACCATGGCCGTATACTTATTTATTGTTTGTACATATTATATGTGCTATTCCTACATAACTGGTATCGTACAAGGACGAATTATGTTTAGTTAGTAACTAGTTACGTAGCTCGGGTTACGTAGGCGGCCGAAGGGGTCCATGCATACAAAAACACTCAGACTCCTCACAAATACTTGAAAATCACTGTTTGACGTGTGCATCTGTGTCTTTTTTTATTTTTTTTATTATAAGATGGGTTAACTCTTGACCACAATCTTGACCATGGTCATAGATGAGGTCGACGATGGAGCGAGTGACGGAACACAGCAAGCTGTTTGGCGTCGGACTTCTGTAGGAGGGTGGTCGCGAACCAGACGGCCCTTCACAGAGCCTACCACACCGCATGAGACCATAGGACGACACCTCCGATTCAGAGCAAATGGAGGTGTCGTTGCCTGGGGTGGATTACTAGGAGGCAGGTCTCATTTGTATTTCCTTAGTCGCCTCTTACGACACCACGGAAGAAATGGGGTGGTGTTATTCTCAACCGATCACCACGGTTGTTTAAATGCTGACGTATTCGAGTTGGTCCTTAGTTACATTTGATTAAAATTGGTTCAACAGTTCAAGAGTTATAATTATAGGCGACGAAAATTGGGGTGATATTTTTTTTTACTTTACAGTTATTTGAGAAAGACTCTTCTCAATCCACAAGGTTAGAGATCCAACCTGCTACACATAGTCTGCGCATGAGTCCAAATCAGTTGGAAGTGTGTCAGTCGCGCGCACCGTTACGCCGGTTAGAATATGTGAAAGTTGTCGCGGCGGTCAACACTGGCTTCTCATTAGACGATGGTTCAACTTGGACCTATCCGACGAAGAGGACCGCCATCTTTGTTTCCTATAGCGCGTAAGATAGACGTTATAATAATTTTCCACGTTATAAAAACGTATGAGTCACCGAATTCAATTCCAAAAACAGTTCGCACAAAGTAGATAGGTAACTAGTATTTTTTGCAGACTACAACGCCTATTAGCAGATAACAAACGAAAATGTCACTCATTTATTTAGATGATGTTCTGGTTTGTAGTATTATTCGTTTTTGTTGATTTGTTTAAAGCTCTTAATCATTTTGGATAAAATTTATATGGGACCACTTTTGAAAATCGGTCCATAATTTTTTGAAAAGAAACGACATATTGTAATAACTTTTTCTGAGTTGGAGAAAAAGGTAGCTTAATTTTGTATTGCAAAACATCGCATAACATAACAGCGGCGCTCGCTGAACTAAACTCATCAGTGAGCTTAAGCGACTTAAATAGGAGCAGAGAACCTGATGAGTGACCAATATGGCAATTTATCACGAGCGTTTCCGTGCTTCAGAGGGCACGTCAAGTCGTCATTCCCGGCTTCAAAACATGGTATTTAGGTCCGTATAACAGAACGAGACTCAGACTCTGATCTAAACTTAAGTAGCAGTCGTCTTTGTCATTTTAATAGTGAGAGAAAGAGAATGCAAATTCAAAATAGTTGTATTTCATAGAACAAGTCAAAGTGATATTAAATATTTATATACAAAGTTATTCGTTCTTTTGTCTCTACTGTCTCCTTCTTTAGTACGCAGTCTTTACTCAATAGGTACGTTATTAATGGTTCATTTTTCAAACTTTATTCTTTTTTTAAAGTCTGTAAAAAGCGTGTTTTAAAAAAAAAGAACGCAGCTTTGTCGGAGTACAAAACCGACAACTTTCTTTTTGCGAATTATTTATCTATCTATTGTATTCCTCGTTTGAATTGGCCAATCGTGAGCTGAATAGACAAGCGTGTTCGAATCGAATAGTGCTTGAACTTGAATCGAATGATATTGTATGGAAATTCGACCGTAGCGTGGTAGCCTTTTGCGGTTAGCAGGCAGAGGTTGCATATTTAGCATATATTTAATATGTCTTGAAATACTAAATGTAACTTCCTTGTTTTATATCCCGTAGGATACAAAAGCCGTGTGATGATCGGTTGAGAATAACACCACCCCATTTCTTTCCGTGGGAGTCGTAAGAGGCGACTAAGAAAACTCAAATAAGACCTGCCTCTTATTAATCCATCACTCCAGGCAACGACACCTCAATTTGTCCTGAATCTGAGGTGAGGTGGTGTCCTATGGTCTCATGAGGTGCGGTAGGCTCTGTAAAGGGCCGTCTGGTTCGCGACCGCCCTCCTACCGAAGTCCGACGCCAAACAACTTGCTGTGTTCCGTCTGTGCGTAGGAGTACCAGTGCCTTATAGGCATTTTCTGGGTTAACTCGCTCCATCATCGACCTCATCTATGACCTTGGTCAAGATTGAGGTCAAGAGTTAACCCTAGGCCGCGGCCTACACGGCCTATTGACAAATCCAGGACTTTCTGACCAATAGGACTCTTTAAGAAGTCCTCTTAAGAAGTGGATGGAGGTCCACACGGTTATAAATACTGTAATTAAATTTAAATATGTATACCCTATTAACATTAGTTTTGTAAGAAAAACTGTTTACTTATACTCTTATGGGCTCCGCCTGAAATAAACGATTAATTATTATTAAGTTAATTAGCGAAAATTAAGGATCCCACAAAACTAAGATCGAAAAATGAACAAAATTGTTCGCCTCTCCATAAAACTTTTGCGATCAGCTGATTTGCCTTTGTATGGGGAGACGAACCTTTTATACATAAAGGTTCTTTGGGAAAATCACGCTCAGAAGTTTCGCTAGCTAATTGAAAGTCACTCCATATAACAAGGCTGTTACTAAGCTAATGTTACATGCAAATTACATTTCCATCTAATGTGTGAACGTAAAGCCCGCATGTTACTTAAAAATAACGTTGGGAAATCTTTTTATCAGTTCTACAACGGTTGGGTAATATTATATTATTTTATGTATATTATATTATACATATATGTGTATGTATGTATATATATATATATATAAATGTATATATTTCTTATGTTGTATTTTTGTAATTTAGTAGTAACTGTTAATATTTATTTTTATAACTACTATAATTAATGCACACAGTCTTGTGCCCGTAATTTATAGCTTTTCTGACACCGGATGGGTTGGCTGGAAGAGTTCTCTTATAGAGATAAGCTCGCCTTTGTAACATTTTTTAGTAATTAAGTATCAAACTATGTGTGTACAATAAAGAATATGTAAGTAATATGACATCATTCGAAATAAGGGTCTTTTTTCCTAAATTGATACGGAACCCTAACACCTCTGTGCTCTGTAAACTCTTGAATAAATTCTTTTTATTCATATCATGGATATTTCTTCTAACAAAATCATGGACCTAGTATTAATATGTTAGGTCCATGAACAAAATTGATACACATGTTTAATTGTTTTTATAATCAGAAACACCCAATAAACAGAAAAGCCAAAATTAAATTCAAAAGTGATATATAGTCTTTCAAACTTTTGTTTTGAAAGATGCCAAAACTGATTACTAGAGTTACAGTTTTGGCATCTTTCAAAACAAAAGTTTGAAAGATGCCAAAATGTGATATGCTTGACATATTTGAAAGAGAGCTGCGCATTAATCAATTTTTTTATTAATTTTTTTTTTATTAGGTATTAATGAAACACGCTGTATATTAATAGATTTACGTTATCCCAGAAAAATCTAGGAAAACGAAGTCCCGGATATAGAGCCTGTTAAATATAGATTTGCGAGTTGATTAAAGTTTTCATTTTTTATCTGAATTTGGATCTAAAATCGATTTTTGACTAGCACTTCTTATTTTATAGAGCATGAAAACAAAGAAAAAATACCTTAACATTCAAATTCACAACCTCAGATTAACGGAAGCCATTGTCCGAAGTTGTTGACCTTTAAAATCGGCTTAAATCTAAAGCAAGGTAATTGAAAACTGTAAAAACTAATTAAATATTAATCTTGGCTGTATAATTGAATTTTGCCTTTGCCGTTACTGAACGATAAAGTTTTTAAAATGTGGATCAAGCATTTTATGGTTGGCAGATGTTTTCTTGATCGAATTTGGAAGTTCGAATTTTAAGTTTGAGCCAGTGCACAGTGGTGTGTTCTAGTTTTGGAAATTGAAATCTGAAATAAAATTCAGAGTTGGCTTGACCAAGCATAGAACAACTGGGTCAATTGAAATCGGTCTTTTTACCAATTTCTTTTTTTTTTGCACTATCTTATGCTAGAGTAGGGAATGCAAGGTTTAGTCTTTAGGTCAGTGGTCGTCATTTACAGCTGTATTTGCTCTCTAATGGGATCAGAAGCGCGGCTTTGTATTTGTGTAGGTGTGTGCGAAAATATAAATCTTCAATTCAATTCTTGATAAAATAGCAACTACAATTTCGTGAAATTGCCAATGTGAGCGTACTTTAATGAGCATTAAATTAGAGAGAATGGCGAAGTCCCTTCTCAATTTTTTCTTAAATGTCAATTACGCATATTCTATCAAAGTTGCCATAAAAAAGTTCCGTTCGACGGAGGTTGTATTTCTTATTCCAGAGATTAACATATTCACAAATCAGTTTCCTCGTTAAACAATGTCGTAAAAAAATAAATTATAGGTCCTTAAATCTAACATTACAATTAAGCCACTGGAATGTGTCCGAGCCATGTTTTGAATAAAGAATGTCATTGCGGTCAAAATCGGTCAGCCCACGGCAACGGGACCGGCGGCAGCGAGTCCATTTCACTGGCCTACATTCACCAGTAGGCTGAATGCTGCGTGGCTCCTTTGCCGTAGGTCTTAAGAAAAAAAAAGCTTAGCTGTGTTGGCGCGGTTCTCTATATGAAATTTCAAAATGGCGAAATAGGTTTTTCTTTCAATAAATTTTAATTATCGCGGTAAAATAGGGGAATATGACTTAGAAACACATTTTGTTTTATGTGAATTTGAATATGACCTTCGGTGGTTTCTTAATGACTAATAAAACAGTTGCCAATGAAATCCCAGATCATATCCATATCGCAGAAATAAGGTCACTTTGAAACCCCTTCCGGAAGCTTCAGGAGGATTCTAAGCTTATAATTGGGCCAGATTACTTTTCCTATGGTTAACCATGATCTACAGTAATTACAGGAGAACCAAGTTCACATAATAGGTGTGCTCCATACTTTTAGTATCAGATAAATTTTCCAAAAAAAAGGGTACAAATGCGCTTCTGTGTACGTAACCGAGAAAATGTCATTGGAACATGGCGATACTGGGGATTGAACTTGGTACCTCTCGCTTATAAGATTCCAAACCAACGATGACACTATAGAATCTTAGACTTCACAGACTAAAAAAATCTTTTAAGAGGTTGATTTGGTGATAATCGAAGGAACTGTTTATTACTACCTAAAAGATGAAGCGTGAAGGTATAGTAAGTGTAGTAGGAACACTTTGTAAGTGCACTTTTAGCGTCCCGACCTAGGCCAAGTGTGCTCATTAAACGCATGCGCAGTAGGAAGAGCAACAACCTATGATTGCGGGGCCGTTACTCCGACCGTCTGCCCGCTGATAAAATGAAGTAAAAACCATACTCTTTCAACCATTACTTTGCGATTGTACGAAACAAGTAGCCTGTAACCTCTTTGGATTAAATCTTTTTTCTAATTTGAAAGTTGCTTGAGACTGGCCAGTTGGATTTAAAATTAACAAATATAATTTTTATAGAGCTTCTTTTCCACAATTTAAAAATTAAAACAAGTTCGAACTTTGAAAAAGGAATCGTTTATTCTTTTATTCTAGTTGAAGGATAACGAGATCCTATAATTTTAATGCATTCATTTTGCATTAATTTGTAACTCGAGAGGAAAGTAGGTATCTACCTATCTATACCTACTTATAACTTTGCACAAAACTTAAAACATTTTATTGAAATCAAATGGCTAACGGTGTACACAGCTGTAATGTTTTTGTAATCAGAACATTCAACTAAACTGGTTCTGTTAAAAAAAACAGGATATAATTTTTGCAATTTTTTTTTAAAATCTGATAACAAATCAGCTGCGTACAGCCATTAGTGGATTTAAAAAAAGAGGTCATTAAACACAACGGTGTATTGAAATCGATTTTATATTCACCTGTTTAACTGGCAAGACGGACACAATCACAGCGCACACATAATCCAGCACAGTTAGTAGAAAAACTTTGAAAAAAAAAAGTTTAGACAAAAGTGTGAATTGTAAAGAACCTTTTTTTGACAGCTGTCGAGCGCGCGCTTTTTATTTTTTCTTTTATTCGAATTGTTCGCGGTCGTTGGCTGAGGAGCCTTGACCGCGACGCGACTAAGGCGGTACTGAGCGCTTGCAAGCTCGCGCACAGTTAGTTTTCGCTCGAGTGCATCTCACTGGTCAGCTTTTTCCTTGCAAAGATAGCTTTAGATTACGATAAAGGTAAACACGTTATTTTTTGTTCTATTTATGGTATTTGCGCTCGTGGGGAAGTTTTTGTGGAGTTGGCTGTATGGGTTGGCGTCATTTGCATACCGACAGGGAAAAAAGTGTTTTTTTTTTGTTTTTATGGCGGGAAGGGAAGCTTTATGAAGTTATGCAAATTAGATAAATAGGGCAGTGGGATTGGACCACACAAAGAATCATTCCAATCTCTTTAGGGAAAGGCAGAGAAAGTCTTTATCAATAAAATTTCAGCGTTTTCTCCCATTTACTTATTTGGGGAGGCGCACGTATATGAATATAAAAAAATAAAATCGATATATCGAATATCAATTGATATTCATTCGAATATTAATCGATTATTATTATTTACTTATTATTTGTTTGAATATCGTTTGATCTAAGATTTCGCAGGTCAAGTAACTACAGGAGAGTGACCTCCGTGACCCTGTGAAACCGGACCGGGTAAGATCGTACAGGGACAACAGATCATGCTATCCAAAACTGTCAAATTTCTTTAATCGATTTTCAATTTTATCTTCAACCATTACAGTTCACTATCCATTAGAGATATTTGACAGTTTGTGGTAACCTGATGTACCGTTGACTGTACATATTCCGTTTGTGCAAGTTTCCTAAACATTCTCGTTCAGGTTACCTCACAATTTTTTTTCTATAACATCAGGCATTCTGGTCTAAAAAAAAATGCGCGGCCAGAACTAAAAATATTTTCAATGGTTAAGTAAGTAGTTAATATAGATCTTAAACTTATTTTATAAATTTAACACTGTAACTACGTTTTTTGAGTAGTTATTTCAGTTTTCGTACGTAACGTTACTCATAATACTAAATAATACTTTTAAGTTATATTTAATGAGTATTATTTATTAAAATTCTTTATTGCATAAAAAACACAAAAACACAAAAAAAAAACTTATTTTTTCAATACTTATTTCTTAACTAAATAACTAATCAGAAAATGCAGTTACAGGGTTAAGTCCATATATTTTTTTAAGTTCTTAATATGGCCTAGCTATTGAAAATAATCCTAGGTCTGGCCGCCCACTTTTTTTTTAGACCAACATTGTATGGAAATTGCCTGATGTCCTTTGTGGTGCTGATAGTACAGAGGCCAGTGCATCAGGTTACTCCATTTTCATTGCAAAACCGCTCTTATCTCAACAGCACAGAGTGCACGCTTGTGGTAACCTGATGTTCGGCCGTCCGTACAAACGTATAAACTTTCGTTAAATCTGAATTTCTTCACCTCGAACTGGTGGCGTATTTTTTTTTATAAATGATAGTGTGTGTATTTTATTTTATTTGGGACAACAAAAGCTTAAGATTTTATAGTTATCCCCTAAATTATAGGTTTTATCCTCTAGAAAGTAAAACGCGTTTCCCAAAGCACGAAACCGCTTGTAATTTTAATATTACCTGTAGACAATTAGTCATCCATCAAAGTACCCACTCCTCACTACGTTGCTTAACCTCACTGATAGCTGTGGGCACCTGTGAGTCAATAGCGCCTTTAGAGCGGGAGAAATTGGGGCAATGCGGTCGTAATAATACGAGACCAGTAATTTTTCAGTGGAATTTTCTTCCGGAAATTTTTCAATGTTTTTTGTATATTCTGCTTTAAAATAAAATTATTTATTCGTATGAACTCCATTTTGCAATCAAAAATAATAATAACGACGTAAAACACGAAAACGAGCAATCTCACAAACAATCTCACTAAATAGCAAACACGAAAACAGCACGCGTGGTGCGGTTTTGCAGTACATTGCGTAGCACCAAACTAGGTAAATAACGATGTCTCTAACTTGACATTTCCAGAAAAAAAAAACTTCTACATCAGTGTTTCTCAAACTGTAGGTCGCGACCCCCAGGGTGGTCGTGAAGCCTTAATCGGGGGGTCGCAGGTAAAAGAAAAAAACAATAATTTTTAAATCTTACACTAAAATTAGACAACTTCAGTGAAAAGGCTGTGTCTGTATAATGATGCCTCCCGCCGCCTTCCGCGTCTACTCCGCGGCAATCTCTTTTATTATGTTTTAACATCTCCGATTTAGCCTAAAAGAATCTTAGGACCTTAGGGGGTCGCCAGAACTTTATATGATTCAAAAAACACCCGGGAAATAGTGTAAGTTAGTTTTATTTTATTTTGTTTAATTATAATTCATATGTATGTTAGTCTGTAAGGTATTTATCTATGGGCCTTAAATGCCTGATAATAAATTATTTTATTATTATTATTATTTTTTTTAAAAGGGGTCGCGTATTCAAAAAGATTGAAAAACACTGTTCTAGATGATCATATTTATGGGTAGATTCCGTCATTTAAGTATTTGCTAACCTGTGTCTTGCACACTGTATAGTAATACCCAGTACGGAGAGCTACCTGCTTGTAAAGTTTCACTCGGCTGTGGTATGCGGATTATCCCCACGACTGATCTCATTCGAAAGTCCTTACTGTCATGTACATACAGCAGCACGTCAGAATATCCGTTTGCACTACGAAAGCCGACGCTATTACGAGCGAGATAAGGGCGACGTCAAGGTCAATATGTATAGTCTGATGTGCTGCCGTGTGTACTACGAAAGCCGGCGCTCTTACGCGACGTCAAGATTAACATGTAAGCATAGACTTTGATGTGCTGTCGTGTGTATACATATATTTAAGTCACCGTAACGTTGTCAAACTCGTAATATTGTAAGTTTATGAACTCTCGGTACTTTGTGAACTGCCACATTTTTTGACATTGACGGACTTTTTTAACCGACTTCAAAAGAGGAGGAGGTTTCTCAATTCGACCGTATATTTTTTTTATGTATGTCCGCGGATAACTTCGTCGTTTATGAACCGATTTTGATTATGCTTTTTTTGTTGGAAATGGAGTATCCCAAGGGTGGTCCCATGGTAAGGAAACCAGGATCTGATGGTGGAATCCTGAAGAAATTGAAGGAAACTCTCGAAAAAATTGTCTTTTTGGGATTTTTTGGGACTCTTACGTTTTTTAACTTTGCCGATTATTACAATATTATTGCAGCCTAACCTAACCGAACCCAGAAAAGCCTAACCTAATACAACCTAACTTATCCCAATTTCATGCAGGCGCCCGCCCTTAAAGTTTCATTAATTTATAATTTTACTAGGCAAATTGTAATATAGCAGGAGATTGTAATTTTGATATAGACATAATTTCACTAGTGAAATTGTAATTTTACAGTTTTTAAAATTTTAGCAAATCAGCTGATCACACTTATATTTTTTGTAGTGAAATGAAAACTTCTTTAGCGGCGTTGTGCACTATGAAGTAATCTGAAAATTCTGAAAAGAGGCGCGAATTTTTTTTTCTTTTTTCGCTCGCAAAATGATATTCACATTGACAAGTATGCCATACAGTCAAATAATAAAAAAATACTTAACTTTATATTTTCACGTTTTAGCATAAATAAATGATAATTTTATGTTAAATTTAAATGATTTAGTGGAATTATATTTTGATTTACAAATAGTTTAATATTTACACTTAATTTTAAATATAAAATAAGATTGATCTCTTTGCTGAAATTTAGAAAAAAAAAACCATTACGTACTAGTGCTTTATTTTTAATACTCACGGGCTGGGTAATACATATCATTATGAACCTTAAAACAATGACATAAGACACACTTTATGAGCAAATGTGTTGAAAAAAACGTTAAACTCGCGTCAGGACACGTGACCTAATCGAAAATTCGTAAGACGGAGGGGAAGTAGACCGCAAGGAAGTAATATATGTTCAAGTTTTCACTTCTGCTGGCACTCCCGGAGTGCAACCCGTTGTTTTTTTAATTAGCGAGAGCTGCCCCACTGCATGGCAAAGCCTTCACACGCACTTATGGTGAGGCCAATTTTTTTTCTTTAATCTTATGTTCCTTGGGGAAAGTAGTTCAATTTCATGGGCTGATTCATATCCTCAATTTTCTCTAAGGAATTTATAATCTCCCAATGTTAAGTCTCTTCCCCGAACGGGATTTGAACGTATGTCTTTTAAATTGTATTAATTTAGAGGCGCGTGTTACACCACTGGGCTAAGTGTCCTGTTTGACAGATGGGCGAAAAAAGTCCTCTGTGGTCTCATGCGGTGTGGTAGGCTCTGTAAAGGGCGGTCTGGTTCGCGACCACGCTCCTACCGAAGTCCGACGCCAAACAGCTCGCTGTGTTCCGTCGGTGCGTGGGAGTACCAGAGCCTCTGGGTTAACTCGCTCCATCGTCGACCTCATCTTTGACCTTATGGTCAAGATTGAGGTCAAGAGTTAACCCATCTTATAATAATAAAAAAATATATTAGAAAACACATTATAGACGTATTTCTTTTCTATACTTAGATTTACCTGCAGTTGCCGCGGGAAGTTTGTAAAATCCTTTTTTAGTGCTCGCCTCCGTTAACTAAGGAACGCTCATGCCAAATTTTATGAATAGAATAGAATAGAAAAAATATTTATTTTATAGGACATCCAGGATGCCACTTTTAAACCAAGTATGCTTCTTGACCCTCTGGTTTCGGATGTATGGTCAGCGGCCAGTTAGCCAATCAGCCAGTTAGTCTTCGCTTTTATATAGAATAAGAAGATGCTTGGTCATAGGTACAGGTCAGAAAATAATAATAAAAATAAATCTTTATTGTAACTTAAAACATTGATAAGGAGACAAGAAGCCCTGCAGCCTGTGCTAGCTTTGGGTAAAGCTGTGTTACAGACTGCAGTATATAGTGAAATCTACTGTTGAGTATAATAAGTTCGTATCAATCGTCAAAACTTATCACAAGACAGATAAAAACATCTGTTAGCGCGATTGACCTGCAGTAGGTACTGTGGAGGTTCTGCCTTCATGATAACAATCTACTTAGAACGCCTTTAGCAAAAGGTTCTTTAATCAAATTTATTTACAGCTTTTGGCGCCATTTTGTATACATTTGACACTGTCTCCCGTGCCTTCGGCCGTGGTATTTAATTTATTTTTTCTGTGTCTATGCTTCGGCCGCGTAAGTTAGGTTGAATAAAAAAAGTGATTCTGTGACATTCCCTGGTTTCCATTAGATCTCCGGTGGCTTCCTCTGAGCTACGCCACAGTACCTATCATTTATATGATATACAAGCATTCCGCCCGGGACTTCGTTCCCGTAGGAGTTTGGGAAAATTATGTAGCCTATGTCCATCGGGGATAATGTAGCTTTCTAATAGTGAAAGAATTTTTCAAATCGGTCCAGTAGTTTCGAAGCCTATTCAATGCAAACAAACAATCAAATCTTTCCTCTTTATAATATTACTAGCTTCCCGCGCGGGACTTCGTTCCCGTGGGGATTCGGGAAAATCATGTAAGTACCCTATGTGCATCCCGGATAATGTAGGATTCTAATAGTGAAAGAATTTCTCAAATCGGTCCAGTAGTTTCGGAGCCTATTCGATGCAAATAAACAAACAATCAAACAAATCTTTCCTCTTTATAATATGTATAGAATAGAAGATATAGATACAGATAGACTAGCTTCCCGCGCGGGACTTCGTTCCCGTGGGAATTCGGGAAAATCATGTACCCTATGTCCATCCCGGATAATGTAGGTTTCTAATGGTGAAAGAATTTTTCAAATCGGTCCAGTAGTTTCGGAGCCTATTCGATGCAAACAAACAAACAATCAAATCTTTCCTCTTTATAATATGTATATAGTATTGATATAAGGAAACAAAAGTATAGATATAAGGAAACAAAAAGTGTTATTTTCATTTACAAAAAAAGCTATAGGGCAAATTTCTAGACGTGCCCCTGTTAGTTAGTTAGTAAATAAAACACAATATAACAGTTCAATAGTCAATATATTGGTAGTTGTGCCTGGCTATGAGGGCTCGAATCCAGGGGGCGGTCAGCTTCACGTTGTGGTAAATCCCGGGCTGATGGTCCACGCCGCACCCAAATCCTGGGAAAACAGTTTTTTTATACTTGATTTTAAGTTAGTTATGTAAAAATTAGAAAAAATCTTCCCAAGGCAACTCATGTTTTTATTTTATTTTTTATTATAAGATGGGTTAACTCTTGACCTCAATCTTGACCATAAGGTCAAAGATGAGGTCGACGATGGAGCGAGTTAACCCAGAAAATGCCTATAAAGGCACTGGTACTCCCACGCACCGACGGAACACAGCAAGCTGTTTGGCGTCGGACTTCGGTAGGAGGGTGGTCGCGAACCAGACGGCCCTTTACAGAGCCTACCACACCGCATGAGACCATAGGACGACACCTCAGATTCAGAAAAAAATGAAGTATCGTTGCCTGGGATGGATTACTAGGAGATAGGTCTCATTTGTGTTTACTTAGTCGCCTCTTACGACACCCACGGAAAGAGATGGGGTGGTGTTATTCTCAATCAATCACCACACGGTTAAGATGACCCTAAACAAACCGATTTTTTTGCACATTAAATGATTTTTTATCACCGAAAGACATCGTCAGAATACCTGCATATTCTAAAGCCTCAACTAAATATTAGATTTTTAAAAAAACCTGCATATGCAATCGATTGAATGGGTTGCATGATTTAATCCGGTCAGGTTCCCCTCTTAGAGATTACGGAGGCCAAATGGCAGTCGTTCTACTGTTAGATAGATAGATAGATAAGAGATTTATTTCCATCACAGTACACACTTACAAAGATTTAGAACAGAAAGAGACACAGAAACACAAAAGCAACGATAGAGTTTTACAATAGATACAACAAACAAGGAAATAAGGAACAAATCAACAATAATTAGCAAAGAAAGTAGATAAGATAAGCACAGAGACATAGAGCGTAATAACATAAAGAAATAGAACACACATAATAATAACAATAATTAAAACAAAAAAAAAAAACAAAGCCAAAAAAATAAACAAAGCAAAGTAAGTGTGCGCTGCAGGAAACGAGGTTGCAGCTCAGTATAAAGTTTTACCGTAGGTGGCAAAACACTGATTTTCAGCTGCCGCCTACGAGGTAGTACGGGGCGCGAGTGCAGCAATACGATTGCAAACCAGAAGTGTGAATGTGTATGAGAGTGATGTATGATAGTTTGTAGGTGTGAGAGTGTAAAATATAATAATGATCATAAAAATATATCAACTGAATAAATAAATGAAACCACAGCAAACAAAAAAGAAATATCAAATTTCTGCCATACATTTCCGTCATCTAGACAACGAAGCGCTTAGTAACCCCTACTTCTTGTTTTTTAAGTAAGTGTAGTTTAAGGTGTTTTTGGAAAGTGGATTTTGTGTTTATCGTCCTAAGTGGAGGGGGGATATCATTCCAGCACTTCGTTGCCATAAAGCGGAAACTCCCCTCAAATGCCACAGTTTTGTGCTTGTAACTGGCCAATGGGCGCTTAACTGATCTATAGTGTCTCTCACTGGAAAATTTGAGTTTTTTATATAGGTATTCAGGTTTTTTGAATTTAATCACGTCAAATACTAAACTTGCCAGATGCAACTGCCTGCGATGATCCATGTTTAGCATAGATGCGCTGTTTAGAAACGGTGTTATATGACTCCGATAAGGCACATCGAAACAGAAACGACAACATGCATTCTGCACACGTTGCACAAGCCGCTGCACTCTGGAAAGTATACGAGGGCCATATACTAAGTCCCCATAGTTGAGCTTGGAGAGGACCAGACTTTCTACTAGTTTGATACGCGTGGGCAAACTAAGAAGGTTACGTATTTTGTACAATATTTTAATTCTATAGAAACAAGCTCTCACAAGACCCAGCACATACGTCTCAAAACGCAGCAAGCTGTCAAAAGTAAGTCCCAGGTTTTTCGCTTCATTCACGCGCTCTATCACTTTTCCCGATATAGCAATCACAGGTGACTGACCTACGATCTTATCAACCTGCGCCTTAGTCCCAAGCACCATAAACTTGGATTTACCAGGGTTTAAGAGAAGGGCGTTATCGACTGACCATTCCGCAATCCTATCCAGGTCCTCACTCATTTTCTGTTGTGCAACTGCCAACTCACTAGGAGGAGTAGAGATGTATAATTGGACGTCATCAGCATAGCAATGATAATTACAGTTCTCTATCACCATAACAAGATCAGCACTATAAATGGCAAAAAGCAATGGACCAAGAATCGAGCCCTGCGGGACTCCGCGGTTTACCGGTTTTTCGTTGGAAATGTGACAAGAGCCATCCCTTTTTAACAGTTTGACACGTTGGTAACGGTCACTAACGTAACTTTCAAACCACTTTATGGATGAGGCTTCCAGACCGTAGTACGCAAGCTTAGAAAGAAGGAGAGAGGTGTCAATACTGTCAAATGCACGGGAGAAATCTAGCAATGTCAGCAATGTGCCGTTCCCACAGTCCATTTCTGACAAGATATTATCAGTAACATCCAATAGGGCTGTCACCGTGCCTCGACCTTTACGGAAACCAGACTGTAAGGTAGGCAAAATATTATGTTTTTCAACGAAGGCGCTAAGTTGATAATAAACTGCCTTTTCCAATACCTTGGACAAGTATGGCAATATACTTATGGGCCTGAGGTCTTTGAGTTCTGACGGCTGCGGAACTTTTGGGAGTGGTGTGATAAGGGCCTGCTTCCAGACCTTAGGCACTCTGCAGCTTCTAATCGAGCAGTTAACAATATCAGTTATGACTGAGAGCGTGTGTGGAAGGGTAAGCAAAACCATGTCTCTATTGATGTCATCCAGACCCATCGCGTTAGATTTAATTCCAGCTAAATATTTGGCAACATCACTCTCTGTAACAGTGTGTAGCTGGAATACAGCTTGTCCAAACCGTTGGTGTCTAAAAAAAGCATGAGCAGACTGTGGCACATTACAAGTACCAGGGAGTTGCAGAAAGTGATTATTTATATTATTTGGGTCATTGAAGCATTCAGGGAGAAATTCGTCTTTACTGGGATCCACAATAATTTTTTCCTTTACGTTTTTCCAAAAAACCTTATCTTTAGAGACATTTTTGTTAATAAGACTGTCAAAATAAGCGCGTTTTTCATAAAACAAACTAGTTGAGACTAAGCCTTTAAGACTCATATAGTATTCTCTATGAGAGTCTGATTTGGACTGACGATACTTATCATGAGCCTCATTACGCAAATCCATCATAAATTTAATTGTATCAGTTATCCACGGTAGATCGTTTTGTCTTTTAATCTTAATCACTTTTTTAGGGGCGTGCAAATCAAATAATAGCAAGAGATAATTGTTGAACATATCAATCTTCTGATCGATATCAGGCAATAAAGTTATTGATTCCCAATCCAAGGAAACTAAGTCCTTGTTAAACGCATCCATGTTAATATTTTTGAGGGACCTGCAGGTAAATACCCTGGGTGGTATTTTAACTTTCTTAAACACGGTAGTAAAAGTTACCAAAGCATGCCCAAGCGACGCAGTAATGTTAGATACTGTAATTTCTCGTATTTGGGAGTTAGTGCAAACCAAATCAATCAGTGTTTCTGTGTCTTTTGAAAAATGGGTAGGCTCAGTGACAATTTGTGAAAGTTGCATGTACTGTAAGAAGTGATCAATTTTTAACGTATTTTTATTCATCCGGTCAAGCATGTTTACATTAAAATCACCCATTAAAACAATATAATCATAGTTTGAGAACAATGTCAGTGAATCAGTCAGAGCGTCAATAAATAAATCCAAATGTATCCAATGCGGTCTGTATGCTGTACCTACTAAGACACTACGTCCTTGAACTTTCGTAGAAAGCCACATTTGTTCAATGTTTGAGTCGTCGGGGTGCTTTAAGTAGCGCACACGGATATCGCGCTTTACGTAAAAGGCGACCCCCCCGCCTCGGCCCGCCCGCATGTGCAGCGGTCGCGGTGCATTACGCAGTCGATAGCCGGGCACAGCCGGCGCGCGCGCCTCCTGCCCTGACGGCAACCAAGTTTCATTTATAGCGATTATGTCGGGGCTGTGGCGGGTCATCGCTATAAGAAAATCATCATGTCCTGTGTTGAGAGACCCTGCATTATAGACGCCAAACTTTAGAAATTTCGATTCAGGAGCCATTGAAACAGTTTTGTAAAAAAGTTGAATTACGAAGAATATAAGATGAAAAGCAGGGAGATTCATCATAAACGTACGACATGTGAACACGACGCTTGATAATCCGGTGGACTACAGATGTACTTAAACAGGTATGTTCAATAAGTTGAGATATTATTGCTGTGTTTGCGGTTGCGTTGTGTATATGTGGTTGCATTAAGTTGAATTTATATAGAATTTGTAATATGTGAAAGGTCAAACAACATAAGTTGCTAGAAATAATGTTGTAAATGTAGAAGTATGCATGTATGTATTTATGTTTGTGGGTGTATAAAACTGTTCGCAAGTTACGATTATTTTTTTCTTCATCTTGATGTATTGTGCCCCGACTTAGGCCCTCCTGTTTTACTGCAGCACACACAATAACAATAGAAACAAAGCAACATAAATAAGCAATGTGTTGCGCAAACGTAGTAGTATTCGTTTTTTTATAATATAAAAGACCAAAGTGAGATTTAACTAAACATAAAATGCAAAGGTAAAATGCAAAACTATAATACAATTTTAATTTCAACACTTTCAGGTTCATTAAGCATGAGGCGTCGCAGTGATAATGATTGAATAGCAGTTTCGACACAAGGACGGACCTTTTGTACGACAAAATGAGACCCAATAATACAAGAAAGCATACGTTAAACAAGGTAATAATAAAAAATAATAAAATAAAAATCACAATCAGATTGCTTAGGTTATTGACACAAAGAGAAACGAATATAAAATATAGTATAATAACACCCTGAACATATTCATACACATAAACTGTAGTCATTTTGTATTGTTTTTTCAGGTCAAACGGCACCTGATCTAAAAACCCGCGTCAAGTCCGCCTCCGAGATAATACGATGACGTGGGACATCCGGACCTTGTCGCTGGCGCGCAAAGATCTTACCATCTCGAGTCCACACGAAGCGCCAGTGATGGAGAGCACCAAGCTCCCGCGCCCGTCGGAATAAAAGTCGGTTGACGCGCGTCAGTCTCTCATTGAAGTAGAAGCGACGGGCCGGGCCCGGCAGTTGGGTGCCCTCGGTGGTGACGCCGCGGCGGACGCGCGCGGCGTGCAGCAGCTGATCCCGGGTGGCGCGGCGCGCCAGGCGGACCACTATCGGGCGCGGCCGGCCCTCCTCATCCGGCTCGTGGACGCGGCCCACACGCGACGCACTGACGACGTCCTGCTCCGAGATCTGAACACCAACCTTGCTTGCGAGCGTCAACACAATATGCGTTAGGCTTTCCTCCTTATTTTCGGGAATGCATGTAATCTCTACATCATTTAATAAAGCTTCCTGGTCTCTTTGGTTAAGATCAGCTTTTAGTTTTTCAACGACCTCCAATAAACTATCGTCCTTTTTTCCTTCCACCTCCACACGACGCTCAATACTTTCCACCTTGGCAGCCAGGGCATCTAGCTTAACCTCGTATGCTTCCATTCGCAAAACTATTTTTGACACAACTGCGTTAAAGCTCTCTAATTGTGAACGTGAGGCCTGCATCTCCTTTTTGAACTCGCTTCTCAGCTCGCGGATTTCTGAAGCAAGAGTCCCTGTTTCTTTGCTATTGCCAGACGTGACATCTGCATCTGCAAACAATAGCTGTCTTTCTGCCTGCACCGGCGGACTCAATATCGAGCCACCTCTTCTAGTGTTGACATTGTCCATAGACTGATGGACCGGTGTATTATCCGTTCTTGGAATAAAAAGCTGAGACTTGCAAGTGACACATTTCCATGTAGTTTTATGTTCTGCTGTCATGGAACCATAGAAACGCTTTTCGGATACATTAGCGCAGGCCAAATCATAATATCGACCACACGTGCAGCAGGCTAAGTATTTTCTATCCTGTAATAAGGTATTACATCCAGCGCAGTGATACATTTCCTGCCTGGTACTCGCCATAGTAACCGCAGACAAGCGCAGTATACAAAAAATATATATAAAAACAGAAAAAGACTTGCGTGTGCTGGTTCTCGAACTCGTGTTCAGTGAAGAAAAGCAGCATAAAATAAAATAAAACACAAAAAGACTTGGCTGTGCTGAGTATCGAACCCGCGCTTAGTAGATAGCGTAAGCTTGGAGATGACGCCTTTACCGTTACACCAACTCAACGTTAACAGCAGCGATGAAATTAAGAGTCTTATTCGGCGAGCTGCGCAATCCTCGATTTAAATAAGCCAATGACTGATGTTCTTCTCACAAGCACACATGAGTCACTGCCACTGAGCACAATTTTAACGGTCGAGTTAAAAAAAATATTTTTCGAGATTACAGCTCCAATACAGGTCAATTAGATTAGCCACGAACACTGTAAGATAGTATATTAGCCACAGAATACAGTAGTGTAACACAAATATTGTTTCACTCGAAAAAACCGCACAATTTTTTTTTAAAACACAGAGCGTAGCGGTTTCACGTCCTTCTACAAACCGCGCCCCGCGCACCTCATGACTTGATCCACCAAATCTTCAATGAGAAACGGGACTTAACGCTAGGAAGAACCTTTCTTTAGAAAGACCTATGACCAGTAGTGGAACATTTGATGAAGAAAGTAATCAATAAGTACCCGCAGACGTGATCCCGGCGAGGTAGTAGCGACCACCGTCCAGTACAATAAGGGGACCTCCGGAGTCACCTGAGAAATAAAAGAATAACTTATTGAAATAAAAATTATCTATATTCTTTATTGCACAACAAAGTAAGACAATTTGACAGAAAAAATATTTACAAAGGCGAGCTTATTTCTAGAAGAGATCCTTTCCAGCCAACCTAACCGGTGAGAAATAGTGTATTAGAAGGGAAGAGAGAATTGCGCACAACAGAAAGAAAATACAAACTAAGAGATGGTTACATAATTAATACATATATAAATGATAAAATTAATAATACATATTAATACATAATTATAATACATATAATAAATAATATAATTGCTCATTAAAATAACCGGCCAAGTGCGAGTCGGACTCGTGCACGAAGGGTTCCGTACCATTACCGATAAAACCGGCGAAGTGCGAGTCGGACTCTATAAAAAACCATTATCTCTATAAAAGCGGCAAAAAAATCACGTTTATTGTATGGGAGCCCCCTTAAATATTTAATTTATTCTGGTTTTTAGTATTTGTGGTTATAGGGCACATAGAAATACATCATCTGCGAAAATTTCAACTGTCTATCACGGTTCATGAGATACAGCCTGGTGACACACGGACGGACGGACAGCGGAGCCTTAGTAATAGGGTTTTTCCCTTTGAGTACGGAACCCTAAAAAATTTTTAATATAATTAGAAGACATTAATTACACAACTAGACACAAGTTGTGTAAGTCGTGATAGACACAAATACCCATGACAGAAACCGGAAAGCTACTATTGTATTAGTGGCATAGGTTTACTTTGCCACGCGAAGTCGCGGGCGAAAAGCTTTAATTAAGCTAGTCATACAATGAAACAAGCACATAGAGTTTTGCTGTATTGTGGGCGAAAAGCTGACAATCTCTCACTAATTACATCATATTTTCTATATCTATGTATACACATATTATAAAGAGGAGAGATTTGATTGTTTGTTTGTTTGCATTGAATAGACTCCGAAACTACGAACCGATTTGAAAAATTCTTTCACCATTAGAAAGCTACATTATTCCCGATGGACATAGGCTACATAATTTTCCCGAATTCCCACGGGAACGAAGTCCCGAGCGGAACGCTAGTATCTTATAACCCTCTGAATATACAGTAAGATTTTTTTTATCACCATCCAAATTTTTTGTACGTAAACTTTATGAAATTTTAACAGACCCGTATTTTCTTGTTTCTACGTTTCATATAAATATTTCAAGCTAGATCGTCTGAAGCATTAAAATAAATCAAAATTTTTGTATGAAAAAAAATTTACTTCGCCCAATTGACTTGAAACTTAGTAGTAGTACTCTTTAACACAATTTGTGACACCCGTGTTTCTGCGTTTTACAAAATTCATCCTCTAAGACGTTAAAAAGAGATATCAAAATCTGAAAATTTTGGAAAAATATATTTTTTTTCCTCCTTATTTACGTTCTATCAGTAACGTACTGACACCGTAAGAAAAATTTGGATGGTGATAAAAAACTTACCCTGTATGTCAAACGTGGCATCAGGTGGTTTTTAAAATCACTGATGTTCTGCCTACCCCGATAGGGATTGTGGGCGTGAGCATATGTATGTATGTAATACAATGAAACTGAAGTTACCTAAGCAGGCATCCTGATGTCCGTCAGAGTGGCCGGCGCATATCATCTCGGAGTGGATCTCCACGGATATCTGCTTGATCTGGTGCCATTTGATGCACTGCTCCGTACCTGGTGGACAAAGCGAGCTTACAGCTAGAGTGATCGCACTGGATGACCTGAATGAGGCAATTCAGAAGAGATGGACTAGTATTAAGTAGACATAAGTTACCGCGTAAAAAAACAACAAACTTATCCAATACTTTTTTAAGAAAGATCTCAAAAAGATACGGACACTTCGTCAGTGGTATATTTTAAAATTAACAAAAATAAAAAATATAAAATAAACGCTACACACTCAAAGGCCCACACTAAGGTTTTCCCTTGTGTCGTGGGTCCCTCGGAACACACATAAAGACAAACACAAACACCCATGACCCGAGAACAAACATCTGCTTTTCACACAAATGTTTGCCCCGACTAGGGATCGAACCCAGGACCCGCCGATCAAGAGGCAGCGTCACTACCACTCGACCAAACCGACAAAGGCTAGTCTGATCTAAGTATTCACAGACACGGAAAGAAGAAGCTAGAGTTTTCTCTTATTGTAACTGAATTTATTATTTATTATTATTACTATTTATTTATTACTCATTATTTATTTATTTATTTTGTGGACTGACACAGGCTGATGATGATGATGATGATTAAATATAAAATAACAATGTTTTTTAAAAATTAATCCCCACAAAACTGCTTGAGCAGTTTGTCTGCGGGGGCAAGAGTCTCTATTTATATAAACTTAATTAAAGAGGTTATGTAGAACATTAATCTTCGATCGTTTGAAGTAGGTACTTTTTTAGCATTTTTTTTAAACTACTTATTTTGGTCTCTGATCTTATGAACTCAGGCAAACTGTTGAGAAAATAAGGTACTCGCTTTTTTAGAGTTCTATCTCCAAAGTCATTGGTGACTCTAGGTACAACAAATTTGCCTGAGGTCACAGAATTATACTCTACAATTAAAAATATTGGATCACACCCGATATTCATTACTTATAACTATTTTACGGCTGAACCATTACGATTACGTCAGCTTTCAAACAAAAAAATCTGCATCAAATTCGGTCCATTCGTGTAGGAGTTACGATGCCACAGATAGACACACAGGTATACAGCTACACAGATTTATAGATACACAGACACACCGATACACACGTCAAACTGTCAGCGCCATAGCTTGCTGTGCCACAAATCTGAGCTTGATCCGTTTAACGGTCACATGCAGTCCACTTGCGGCATTGTTCATTGTCTCATAAATCGTAATTTTTGTTCAGAATAAGCTGTTGTGAACTGCATGTAACAGTGAATAAATGATTTGTTTATCTGTCTGTCTGTTAAACTATAACACCTCTCTTTTTTGTCGGGGGTTAAAAAGAAATGATCATGCTTCAATAACACTTAAACTTACTCAAAATCGGCACAGTGGCCGACCTCAGCAAATTGGTACCAGTGTGTCCATTACTAGTATCAGTCTTCCCCCACCCAGCGATGACCCCTGCCTTCCCCCGAAGGTCCAAGTCGTGATCTGGCAGGCAAATCGGCAAGATGTGGCTGGTGTATGTAATTGGTCGGGCCAACTTTAGCAGCGCTATGTCGTAGCGATCTGGTTGGGTCATGCGGAATTGGAAAAGTGGGTGGGGGATTTTTTGGATGACACTGAAAAAAAAGTTAAAGTTTTAAGCAGTCTTCTTCTTAACGTACCCTAGAATACGCAATGAGACGTTTCTCTCATGAGAGTACCTATATAGACGTCCGAATCAATACGAGGAAAATAACCCAATTATAAATTATTGGGGTTTATTTTTGCTATTATAGCAATATGTGTATTTTGAAAGTTTTCATTTCTCTAACGTTTAGATGCTTTGCCGCTGGCCTCCTTTTGATTTTTTTTGGTAGAGAACAAAGTTACAACAGTAAAAGGTTTATTCAATTAACCAAGTAACACAAACCTAGACAGTAAATTAAACTAAAATATATAAAAAAAGATGAAAACAAAGCGTCTGACAAAAAAGCGATGACTCATCATGTTGCTTCTAAACTTGCCCACAACACAACAACCCTGTTACATTAAGCGACTGCACCTTTTCTAATTTTGTGTATGAATTTGTGAAGAGAAGTATGTATAGGCATGTATGTGTGCGGGTTGTGTGTGCATTTGTTTGTTTTACGTATTAATTGGAAAACAATCTTACTAATATTATAAATACGAAAATTTGTGAGCATATATTTGATGTATGGATGTTTGTTACTCTTTCACGCTCAAACGGCTAGACCAATTTTGATAAATTTTGGTATGGAGGTAGCTGACACCTTGGATTAACCCATAGGCTGCATAATTTTCCCAAATTTCTACGAGAACGGAGTCCCGGATGGAAAGCTAATAGAAATTATATGTATAGAAGCACTTAAGCATTTCACCCATGGTCAGAGGAGTTTTGGTAATAGAATAGCTTAGAAAAACTTTATTCAACTAACATAAATCCAGAAATGAAATGAAACTTAAAAATAAAATAAAGATGAAAACAAAGCATCAGTCTAAATGCGACTGCATCTGCGCAATTGTGTATGAGTGAAGATTAATATGTGTGTATGTATGTGTGCGTGTTGTGTATTTGTTTGTTTTTCATCGTCACGTGTTTATAATATTAATTGGAAAAAAAAATGTTATAAAATAATTAAGTGGCAGTGGGTTCGTAGGACTGATGGCCGCTGGGGCAGAAAAGTCCTCGAGTGGCGACCACGTACCGGAAGGCGCAGCGTAGGAAGGCCTCCCACAAGGTGGACCGACGATCTGGTAAAGATTGCGGGAAGCCGCTGGATGCGGGTGGCGCAGGACCGATCGAGGTTTTGATCCTTGAAGGAGGCCTGTCTCCAGCAGTGGAAGTCTTGCGGCTGACATGATGAATAGTTATAAAATAATGTTTCCTCACCCGACTTTCCTCGCGGTATCTGCGCCGGCGGTGGTGTCCAGGGCTCCCAGCCAGACGGCGATGTCCCTCGGCCGTGCCCGGGACACGCAGTGAGCTGCCGTCGCCACGTACCAACGGGACACTGCAATATATGAACATAACATCGAATGTAAATTAAAAGAAGCGCTCATAGCCCCGATCTGTAAGGTTAAGCAACGTACACAGAGGCAGGGAACCTGATGGGTGACCAAAGTGGCAATTTATCACGAGCGTTTCCGTGCTTCGGAGGGAACGTTAAGCTGTCGGTCCCGGCTGTTGTCGATAGACTACAGTCGTTAAAACCAAGCCGGAGGCCATTTGGCGGTTTGAAAACTCTGACAACAGGGTTAGCCAAGCTAGCCACACACTTGACTATACCTACACGATAAGAAGAAGAACAAAAATCTGCTTGTGTCTGTATTTCCGGCAGCAAATAACCAAAATCTCCTTAAAGTTCGAGTGAATAGGAATATTGGGTGAGCTTGCTATAACCTCGACCGCATCTTCCCTGAGCTAGATTATGGTCGAGAGCGAACCTATTATCTATTAAAAAAAAACATTTTTTTAGAAAAATAAAGCATCAAGCTTTTTTGTTTTAGAAAATAAACATTTTTTTTGAAAAATGGCGTAGCGGTCCACAATCGTGATTTCGTATTTTAATGGAAATTAAAATTAAGAATAGCGAAATCGCCAGAATCTTGTAAAAAAGGGGTAATAATACGTCAGAGCCTCGTCTGTTGATCAGGTGTACCGCTAGCAGATGAAGATGATGATTTTGGAGCACTAAGGTATTATTAATTTATTACCCCAAGTCAGTATATCAAATTTCTTGCGCTATACACATGACAGTGACAGGTGATGACAATTATCGGACGTAGGTAAATAGGTGTATCGGTCGTATGTCGAGATATACGACCAATACACGTCGTATATCTTGACATATCTCGTCGGCGTCATCACCAGACCCAATCGTACCCGGCAAATGCATTCGTTATGTGCTGGCCACGCTCGTACAAATTACGCACGGAATTCTGTATTGCATAGAATAGTACATACATACGAGTCTAGGTTTATCGATGTCGATATTTTCTTTTTAAGCCGAACCCAGTTTATTAAGCACACATCGAAGACTTTCCTAATGAGAACGACATTGATCCTAGTAAATGATAAACAAATAATTTAACCACAACATCAATATTTTTATTTTATTTTCATGAGGTGTGAGTAACTGAATACGCTTACATACACATACATACACAGACACACACACACACTCACATACACATAACACACACACACACACACTGTACTTACTTTTACATTACTCATCCAATCTATTTTGTTTTGTTACCCGTTAATCTAAATCTACAGTTTATAATATGTTTAACTTCTTAATTGGCTGTATACATTTTTAATATAAGGGCTATGTAATGTAATATGTATAAGCTGTGAAGTTTGCAATAAAGTAAATAAATAAATAAATACAAGATGTAAGGGACAGGTTATCAAAAACGGAAACCCTGAAAATGATTTTCCAGTGGAATTTTTCTTTTGTAATTCATTTTCATTTATCTTTTTATTCTTAGAGCTTTCAAACATAACATAATCAGTTGGACATAAATCCACGTTCATCCGGCCTGGCGAGCAATTATGGCTTCCCAGTCTACACTTGGGGTTACAAATAATCTTCACCTGCCATACCTATCTATATCTATATATATACATATTATAAAGAGGAAAGATTTGATTGTTTGTTTGCATTGAATAGGCTCCGAAACTACTGGACCGATTTGAAAAATTCTTTCACCATTAGAAAGTTACATTATCCCCGATGGACATAGGCTATATGATTTTCCAGAATTCGCACGGGAACGTAGTCCCGGGCGGAATGCTAGTATCTAATAAAATTATTGCCGTAAGAACGTCATATCATGATATCATTAAAAAAAATTTTACCAGCCCATATACGTCCCCACCGAGGGGCACGGGCCTCTCTTCAAAACACGAAGGGGATTTAGGTCATAGTCCACCACGCTGGCCTAATGCGGGTAGGTGGACCGCTCGTCTTTCGAAAATGAATTTTCTTGGACGGGCGGGTTTCACCACGATGAAACCCGTGATAATTAGAAATTCGTACATAAATCCGAAAAGACTAATTTAGTGGTACGGACCCGCACCAGGATTTGAACTTGCAACCTTCCGATTACAAGCCTGGCTCATTACCAACTGGGCTATCACTGATATCATTACATACTATAATAATAAAACAAAGTTGCCGCTGTCTGTCTAAACGCGATAAACTCAAAAACTAATGAATGGATTTTCATACGGTTTTCACCAATGGATTGAACAATAGGGAATATTCATGATTTTTTTTAATTTTAAAAATTAATCCTCATTCATGTAATAAACAGTTTAGTAAAACTATTTTTCGAATAACTATAAAATTAAAGAAGATATAAGCCATCAAAAATTTATTTCTATCTCTTTCTAGCAAAACGAAATTTAACACGGAGTTTGTATGGACGTAGTGACATGTGACGTCACAGTCCATGTCGGATCTCTCTGTCTAATCGGTGCGTAATTAATAGTTTTAAATGCGTATATCGTCCACATTTCTTGGCCGATTTTAATTTTAATTTCACTTTTTGTCATCTCAACTACGGTATTTTCATATTTTGTTAATCAATGCGATAAAAGAAATTCATGCATATTCCCTATTCAAGAGGAAGGTTTGTGCGTATAATGAATTCCAAAAATTAACACGGGAAGGAAGTCCCAGGCGGGCAGCTAGTTAGTAATAAATACCTAAAACGCCTCCACATTGAAACTCTGAGATCCTGACGTGCGCCTGCCACGGGAACTCGGCGAAGCGCGCCTCGCGGCCGCCGATTATACGCTTCTGCAGAATTCTGGTCGAAGGCAGGCCGCAGTCCATCTGAAGTTTGAAATAAAATATGTGTTAGCTAAGTTAATATTTAGTTTCTGCTTCTTAGCACTTGGTCCCGTTTCTCGCTTGACCGTCATTCAGGATGGCTTATTCATTCCACTTATCAATAAAAAAATAAACGCTACACACTCAATGGCCCACAATTAGGTTTTTCTCTTGTGTCGTGGGTCCCTTGGAATACACATAAAGACAAACACAAACACCCATGACCCGAGAACAAACATCTGCTTTTTACACAAATGTTTGCCCCGACTGGGGATCGAACCCAGGGCACGCCGATCAAGAGGCAGCGTCACTACCACTCGACCAAACTGGGGGTTAATGTGCTCCAATAGTGTCTCAATGACGATTGAATGACAATGGTCGTCATTTTATCCGTTCAGGTGGCGAAATTGAGAACTATGCATATTTCATACATCTGATGACGGCTGTTTGACTGGTGGCGCCAACGCAAAGAACGTTCAGTTGCTACGTAGTTTGCAACTTAACGTTCGGTTGGCGGTGGCGCTGCTGGTCGAGGTGGTTGTCAGCAAGTGAATGTAAATTCAATAGCTCTCAATTTCGCCACCTGAACAGATAAAATGACCTCCATTGTCATTAAAACAGCAGTGTGACGTCATTGATTAGTGGAATCAATGACGTCACACTGCTGTTTTAATGACTTGGATTGTGCAGATGAAGCTAGGAGTGAATACAAAGGATTCACTGCCATCTGACGTCCACAGCTTTGCTAACACCTGACGTCATCGATTAATAGTCATAGGCTATTTAGAAGTTTGTAATCTTAAAAAAAAATTAAGTATGGGTTCGCCACACTCCACACACTTGACCATAATCCAGCTCAGCAGCTCGAGCACGATGTGCTCGCTCGCGGAATGCGCCGCGGTCCTATGTCAAAATTTCAACATTGACAACGCCAGAGGGTGAGCAAGCCTTTACGTGCGGCCTTCGTGCAATAAAAGTGAAGTTTCACCGCTAGCCGAGTGGCGCGCCGCGCGAGTTTGTCGCTCATCATGCTCGAGCTGCTGGGCAAAGATGCGGTCGAAGATCTAGCGAGTCGAAGATCTATAAACAGCCTATTTTCTCGCACCTTAAAGATATTAGGGTTGTGAGCTTGGAAATACAGACGCTGGCAGAAAATTCCACTCCTTGGCAGTTCGCAATATAAAAGATGTATAATAGCACTCAGTACGTATCTGAGGAATCTCATCAAAATAAGGGTGATACCCCGCAGTGCGTCTGGATGTCCAATGCAGGCGGACACTCTCTCATCAGACACTGACTCTCTCACCACTTATCAGAGTTAGTCTATTATATACAATTAATTTTATTCTATTTTATTTATTTTATATGTTAACTGCATCGATAGCGTGTCGAACGTTGAACAAACTGGTACTGACTGAATACCAGCGCTGCAGTCTGGTACTGCAGCAATATGCTGAGTCAGCGCCAATTTGATTGGCATAATGCAGATAACACGGTGTAAGATAGGTTATGAAATTATGTTTCTTTTTCTGTTTATTTATTTGTTTGTTTGCTGATTCATGTTTACTTGTATGTTTGTTGTTTGTCTATTACTGTGTTGTGTGTGCTGTTTTTTGATCAATTGAATAAAGTGTCAATCTATCTATCTTACTTTACACAATCAAAAGACCTTTACCTGACTAACATCATCATCTACTCTTCGTCGAAACACATTATTGGGCATAACACTACGCATTGGCACTTTGTGCAGCTTCGGCGGCGCCATTTTGTAATCTGACGTCTTGTAGTCCGCCATCTTGTAGTCAGCCATCTTGTAGTCCGCCGTCTTGTAGTCGGCCATCTTGTAATCGGCCATTTTGTATTCTTTGTACTTCCAGTCTGAAGACGGTATGCTGAAATCAAAAGAAGTTCAAAGATTTATATAAATACAAAGTTTAAGAGACAGTTTAGCAAACACTTAAAATATGATGAAATACTAAAATGAGAATATTTTGCTATCAGCATCTTTTTTTTATTCTGGATCTTTTTTAAGGCGTTTTCTTTATTTAGCTACTTTGGTACCACGCAGTGTACCGTAAAACAGCACAGCCGCACCGTGCCTCTATGTGATGTACATTGCAGGTGTGTGTGTTTTACACCGTAATTATTATGTTGCAAAATAAAATGTAAGTATCGAATAGTTTAAAGGAAAAAAAACTCGTAACCACTTTTTTCTCTAGAGAAATTGCACTGGTAAAAAAAGGGGAAAAAAACACTTTTTTCTTTAGAGAAAAGCGTCGCGCGCTTGTTTACGACGCGTGCAATACAAATCTTGTGCAAAAATCGCGCAAAGGTTTAAAAATAATGGCCTGAATTCATGATTCAGTTTTTACTAAGCAGGTGCTCCAATGATTCTTGCATCTCACCTATTTTGTTCTTCCCCTCTCCTCGCAGGCACGCAGCAGGAGAACAGCCACCCCCCGCCGCAGCCCCGCACCCTGCTGCCACCTCCCATCCAGCACGATAGGGTGAACACACACGGCCTTATCTCCGTGTCCACAGTGCAGTAGGTTGGGTAGCCCAGGAGAGAGGCAATTACATGACTCGCTGCTGGAAATATAAGAAAATGAAGGTTAATTTTTCCTCCATAATGTATATTACATTGCTTGTAATCCCGTACGGGGTAGGCAGAGCATCAGTGAATCGAAAGCCTTGATGCCACGTTTGATATAAATTCTGAGAGTTATCAGATGAAACATGATGTATAGTGGTGAGAGGTTGTCAGAATACAGCAAAACCCTCGCGTCTCTATTACCGACTTTTACAGTATACCTGGGAAGAGTTGGCAGCTGGTACAGAGTGCTGTGAATCAGGTTACCACACGCGTGCACTCTGTGTTGTTACGATAAGGGTTTTGCAATGAAAAGAAGGTAACCTGATGCGCTGGCCTGTGCGTATTCCAAGTTTTTCTTTCACTTCCAGTCCTGTGTGGAAGTTTCCTCCGTAAATGTTTAAGAAATAGCATACCATTAAAGATATACTAGAAAGACTCAAAAAGAAGGAAAACGAGCTTTTGGTTCGTTCTTGACCACAATCTAGCCTAGGGACGAATAGACGGAGATCCCAGGACCGCCAGACCTTACTTATTTTCTCATAAACCAAATGTGTGGGAAATAGTAGTGCTAGTACGTACTAGTAATGTATGAATACCAGCTAACCTGGGCCGACGGACAATTTTCAGCTATGAGGTTCTGAAGGTACTTTCAAAAATTACTCACTTGTGTTGAAGTCTGGCTGCTGATGTCTTATAGAATATAATTAATTAAATATAAAAATTAACGTTCAACACTGCCAGACACTCTCCGTCGACTGTAATTGCTGCCAGACGCTTTACAGTTAGCAAGTAAATTATGCGATTATATCTACAATCTGAGCCGTGATTTTCGTATATGATGTTCAGGCAACTATAACAATACTTTTTATAGCACCCAGACTTCGAGACAAGTGAGTAATTTTTGGAAGTACCTTCAGAACCTGGTAGCTGAAAATTGGCCGTCGGCCCAGGTTAGCTGGTATACATACATTACTAGTACGTACTAGAACTACTATTTCCCACAAATTTGGTTTATGAGAAAATAAGTAAGGTCTGGCGGCCTTGGGATCTTGGTCTAGAAGATGTGGCTGAGGATTTAGCGACCTCACCCAAAAGTAGCCTTTTCACTCGAGCTTTAAAAAGATTCAGGTAGAGAAAAGAAGTGTTCAGCAAGAATCCGGGGATCTCCAAAGTGGCAGGCGGAATAAAAAAGAGGCAGACGGAATGACCTCATGCAGTATCTAAATATATAAAAGGAGAAACTGACTGATTGACTGACTGACTGACTGACTGACATATCAACGCACAGCCTAAACAGCTAAACGTAGGCACTTGAAATTTGGAAGGGACGTAGCTTAGGTACCATAGAGGTGCATTAAGAAAGGAATTCCCGAAATTCCCACGGGAACGGGAATTAGCGGGAAAATCCTTTTGTATGAAAAATCTAAACCGCTTAAGTTAGACGCTTGAAATTTGACATGCAGGTACCTTAGTAAACTTAAAGCTTAGTTGCAACAGGATATTGCAAAATTCCCACGGGAACGGGAGTTAGCGGGAAAAAAACTTTTGTAATCTGTTCAAAAGAAAAAATTTACACGCAAACGAAGTTGCGGGCATCAGCTAGTATCTTATAAAAACACATAGGCTATTTTGCGTTTATGGGCTAAAGTAAAAAAAACTCACCTTCTACAGCCCCTGCTCTTCCTGTGAAATTTAAAATCATCAACGGAACGAACCACCATCTTGAATTCCGCCATCTTGTATGAGAGCATTTTCTTTTTTTAAACTCGGTATCGCAATCTCTTTGGTGACTGCCTCCTTGCTTGTAGCGACGCCATTTTGTATTTTGTTTGTCTGTTTCTGTGTTTGGCTTCCATTTTGTCACCGATGGCATGGTGGGGAGGAGTTGTTGATGGTCATATCGTGTGTTTCGTGGTTACAGGGTCGAAGGGAAAATAACTGAAATTAGAGAAAAGTTAATTATTATTAGGTAATACTGTACTCTGGCACCAAGGTTAGTCAAGTTAGCTATACTAAGGTGTTTGAAAAAAACCCAAAAAAAAGATAATTCAAAATTTATTAAAATAGTAGATTGTTAATCGAGGGTGGAAAGAATCAATTCCCAAGATATTTAGACGCCCGAGCGCAGCGCAGTGTTTATCTACTTTTCATTTCGAATATGAGGAAAATAAAACTATTTGTTGATAATATATAGTAATATCAGTAGTACCTATTTTTTTAATTCCATCACAGATACATAACAGATTAGTATCCCGCCAATTTATGTCGAATTTTTAAATTTTAAATATGGAACTCACCGCGTAATAGGAGGTTTTCTTTTTTGGTATTAAAAAAAAGTATTTCTAATATATAGTAATATCAGTAGTACCTATTTTTTTTAATTCCATCACAGATACATAACAGATTAGTATCCCGCCAATTTATGTTGACTTTTTAAATTTTAAATATGGAACTCACCGCGTAATGGGAGGTTTTCTTTTTTGGTATTAAAAAAAAAGTATTTCCCCAGAGCTCTCTAGATGGCGCTGAACTGACTCCGTTACTAGGTACCAAAGCTAAAAGGCGTGTCATAAGTGTTGCCAAGTCTCTTTAGGTCCAACTCGAACTTATCACGACAAATCAACCGGCTTATCGATGCAGTTGTGTCATTTTATTACGAGTTCCGTCGACCAACTTCCGGCTCCATCATCAGATCAGCTCAATGACTACATAATATTTCATTTTGATCTGATTTAGTTATGTATCTCTCAGCTTATTCGGTTGAGGATAACGCTTTAAAAATCCGTTGCAAGATTTAACCCGAACAAACACAACATAAGTAGGTAAATAAAAGTTTTTAACATAAATTGTAATAAAATCTACTTATTCTGATACTTAATCTGACTTAATCATAGTCAATTTCTTCTCATAGTTAAGAGCAGGCAATATAATTTAAAAAAGATTTAAAAAAATTTATACATGTAGCCTAAATACACTTTTTTTTTCTGAGATAGGCTTATCGGATTCATTTTTTTGGTCGCCTCGGCACCCTTTGAGATGGAGGCGAAAAATCGCCTAACTTGGCAACACTGTGTGTTATGACAATAACGTTTCGTTTTATGATCTCAAAATTACGTTCAAGAGAAATAATCAAAAAATAATGTAACGTTGCATTCCTTGCAGTAACGTACCTAGTTTAGCGCCATCTATCCGGCGACTAGGGAAAAATTTTAAAAAAATAAAAAGAAATTCCCTCATTGTTGCAGCTTATTCCGCTCAAAGAAATTTGCGCTCTGGCTGTTTAGAAACTCACATGGCTGCAGAATTTTTTTCGAATTAGTTTTGTTTTTACATAAAACTCTTCACAGCTGACAGCAGTTCTATTTTTAAAGTTCATTCCGGCTCTTAGGTGGGAAGTAATTTATATGAGTTTTTCCCTCCCTATGGGAAGCAGCATTTTCCATCCAATAATCATAACACTACTTTCCGAGTGTGAGAAATGAAAAAAAAAATTTTTTACCAGCCCATATACGTCTCCACCGAGGGGCACGGGCCTCCCTTTGAAACACGAAGGGGATTTAGGCCATAGTCCACCACGCTGGCAAATTGCGGGTTGGTGGACAGGTTAGGTTACAAGTTGTTATTTATTCCCGGAAACGTCAAGATAAGAAGTTTTCGTTGTTTTTCTTCTTTGGCGCTACGCAATGTACCGCTTAACCGCGCCTCGCGTACGGCTCTCTTAAGATGGAAGCACAACAAACAGTGCCGCCAGGCAAAAATCTTCCTAAAGACATATGAAAAAAGAAAGTCGAAGCAACTTCTAAAGCTAAATAGAAAGGACATCAGGATTGTAGTGGGTCTGCTCACGGGACACTGTCCTTTGAACCGACACCTAGCAATAATGGGCCTAAAAAGTGATCCCACATGCCCAGAATGTGACAAGGAGGAAACAAGTCTCCATTTCCTGACTGAGTGTCCAATGTACGCGCTGGTAAGATGGGAGACAATAGGCATGGATGTGGTAAAAGAAGAACAAATACAAGAGCTTAACATAAAGGATATAATCGGGTTTGCTAAAGCTTCGGGTAGGTTCAAAGAGGTGGAACTGTCAGTGCAGAGGTAAAACTCATGCGCTGTTGTGGGGAACTAGGTGAAATGGTCCCAAATAAGTGGACGGGCGTCCCCTCCATAGATAGATAGAGATAGACGGCTCTCTCGCGCTGCGCCGTTGTCAGAATGCGATGTTCATTGCTGTTTTCGTGTTTTACGCTGTTTTTTTGGTTTTTTATTGCAAAATTGAGTGTTTTCGTATAAATACGTTAATTTTATAGCGGAAAATATTTTAAAAAAATATAAAATAAAATTTAAAAAATTTCATAAGGTAAATTCCACTGGAAAATCATTTGGAATGGTCTGACTTCAGGGTTTTAGTTTTTGCTAAGCTGTCCCTACTTAGTACAGGAAAGCGTAAAGTGATAAAATAGTAGATCGCTCAGCGCGTACGCGGGTCGCGACATAGAAGCCCAGCCACCCGTGCTCACTTTCTTGTAATTGTAACTTTGTGGGTAGTTAGAATCGCCAAGGCATTAGTGTCCAATACACGTCTCTTGCACGCGATATAACTCTCAAATTATTAACGTTAAAATAAAAAAAAACGTGTTGCACTCCGGGAGTGCCGGAAAAAGTGAAAACTTGAACATACAGGGCTTTAGGTATCTCTTTCAACCTCTCGGATGGTTAATCAGTCCATGAAACTGAACAACTTTCCCAAGGAACATAGGTAAAAATATGAAAAAAAGAATTTTAAGGTCCCATACAAACTTCATCAGCATATAGCGTATCTTATATGGGAACTCAAATTTTTTTTTTCGTAATTTTACCTATGTTCCTTGGGGAAAATTGATCTTTTTTTTATTATAAGATGGGTTAACTCTTGACCTCAATCTTGTCCATAAAGGTCAAAGATGAGGTCGACGATAGAGCGAGTTAACCCAGAAAATGCCTATAAAGGCACTGGTACTCCCATGCACCAACGGAACACAGCAGGTTGTTTGGCGTCGGACTTCGGTAGGAGGGTGGTCGCGAACCAGACGGCCCTTTACAGAACCTACCACACCGCATGAGACCATAGGACGACACCTCAGATTCAGAAAAAAAAAAAGTGTCGTTGCCTGGGATGGATTACTAGGAGGCAGGTCTATTTGTGTTTCCTTAGTCGCCTCTTACGACACCCACGGAAAGAGATGGGGTGGTGTTATTCTCTACCGATCACCAAACAGCATGTACAGTTTCATGGATTGATTAACCACCCGATAGGTTGAAAGAGATTTACCTAAAGCCCTGTATATTACTTCCTTGTGGTCTAAGAAGTTTTCACTTCACACACCGTTTTACGAATTTACGATCAGGATCACGTGACCCTGACGCGAGTTTAACATTTTTTACCCTTGCAAAAAGTGAACAACGCCGCTAAAGAAGTTTTCACTTCAAAAATATGATCACCCAACAGCTCGAGTACGATGGTGATAGCGCGTGTCATGCGCGGCGGTCTTATGTCAATATATCGAGCAAGCCTTTGCGCAGGGCCCTCGCGCAATCAAAGTGAAGTTTCACCGTCGCCGCGCGAGTTTGTCGCCATGCATCGTACTCGAGCTGCAGATATTCATAGCATGTCACTTATAGACGGCTAAACCAATTTTGGTTTAGCCAACACTTTTCATACCAGCCCATATACGTCCCCGCCGAGGGGCACGGGCTTCCCTTCGAAACATGAAGGGGATTTAGGCCATAGTCTACCACGCTGGCCCAATGCGGGTTGGTGGACCGCTCGTCTTCCGAAAATGAATTTTCTTGGACGGGCGGGTTTCACCACGATGTTTTCCTTCACCGTTGGGCAAGTGATAATTAGAAATCCGTACATAAATCCGAAAAGACGAACTTAGTGGTACAGGCCCGCACCAGGATTTAAACCCGCGACCTTCGGATTACAAGTCTGGCTCATTACCAACTGGGCTATCACTGTTTTTTTTTAGCCAACACTTAAATTAAACAAAAATGTAGTGTAGGGCCTCACCACAAAAGATAAAATAAAAAATTAAACAATGTTTAAAACTGAATTATGCCAAATGACGTAAGTCAGTTTTAAACAATTTCGAAGTCGTGTTTTAATGTTTTGTGCTAAAGCAGATATTGCTTATAACTCTTACTGCTGTACTCAGAAACGTCAATTAAAGTTTCTCTGATGTTGTCATTTTCACTCTTGTTGATATAAAAAAGGATAGCATGACATTTAACTACTTCTTAACTTTAATTGAAGTCTCTGAGTACGGCAGTAAAACAGCTAAACCAATTTTGATCAAATGTAAAATAACCTCGATTACGTCAGCTATCAAACAAACAGCGCATCGTAATTGGTCGATTCGTTTAGAAGCAATGATGTCACAGACAGACGTACAATTTCTTTTTTTTCCTTTGAAGAATGATGCTCAATATTCGCTAAAATCAAAGTGTCTAAATAAAAATTATTATCGTCATAAAAAAGTGATCAGTGTTATACGGAAGCCTGTTGCATGCGGCAATGCAAGTAATTAGCGACTTTGTTGAATCTCACGAAATATTCTGACAAGATTTCTGAAAGTGCATTGCTCTATAAATGCATACACATAAAATTTTAAAAATTTGCTTATTGAATAATGACTTGTAAACCCGATCTTAGCCGATCAGTGAGGTTGAGCAATATACATAGAGACAGGGAACCTAATGGGCCTTTTTATTATTCGAACGGCACGGCACGGCCAGGCGATATTTGAATTGTCATTGCTCCTTATGTTCCTAACTATAAATATCCCTAGTACTGGGTGGCGCAAAAGTACTGGCACTAAAGAAAATACTTTTATTTTTTTTATATGACATTTTCTGTCATTTTGTTGTTGAAAATTGTGTAGTGAACAAATGTAAAATACACTGAAAATAAACATGGACCGTTTTACTCCCCAAGAACGTGGAATAATTGTGTTATTCTTAGTGAGGGACGCTTTTCCAGGCCGAGTTATCTCTCGTTTTGGCGATTTGCCTTGGCCTGCAAGATCACCCGATCTGACCAGTCCAGACTTCTTTCTTTGGGGTTTTTTGAAATCTCGGGTGTATGTGAACAAGCCACAGACTCTCGCAGCTCTAAAAGAAAACATTCGTCAAGAAATAACGAACATATCGCAGGAAGTGTTACGGCAAGTTATGCAAAATGTCATAAATAGGGCTCAAATGTGTATCAACTCTGGAGGTCACCATTTAAAAGACATCATCTTTAAATCCTAATGGTACGAAATTTAATGGCACAAATATACATTTAAAAAAACCTAAATCTAGTTTTCTAATTTAGAAAAAATGTTATAGCTGAACCAAATAGGGTCTTTACTTTTGCGCCACCTTGTATGTAGGAGGCAATGGTAAAACAATTTTGCCGTACCGTTTTCGAATTATAAAAAGGCCCAATGGGTGACCCAAGTGGCAATTTTTTACAATTGTTTCCGTGTTTCGAAGGGCACGTTGAGCTGTCGGTCCCAATTATTGATGATTGATTACAGTCGTTAAAGCCATTTGGCGGTTTGAAAATTCTGACACTAGGCTTTGTCAAGTTCGCCACACACTCGACTATCCTACACGATAAGAAGAAGATGAAAGGTTATTAGGTATCCAAAGACCAAAAAAACGTGAAACCACCGGACGGATACTTAAGTTTTTTCTCCATAAGACCCCTACAAAAAGAAAGTGATCAGCAAACTTTTAAAACGCGTCATTTGTAATTTAAATCCGGACTGCTTTCAGTATTTTATGTTTCTTTTATGGTCTTAAGCGCTTTTATGTTTGTTACCAAGACTTATACGACTTCAGCTTTCCAAATGACGAAACAAAAGACTCATTTTACAGCTGAACGGTAAAAGGTAATTTCGTTAAACATAGTTTAAGTCTTTGTTGCCAAAACGGGGTATCACACAACAGCACATCCGACTATGCAAATGTTGACTTATTAAAATTCAATTTAAACAGCTTGATTATGGAGTTGACTATGTAATTCTGGTTTTTTTTTTATCAATCCTAATGCTTCCCCACCGAGGGGCACGGGCTTCTCTTCGAAACACAGAGGGGATTTAGGCCATCGCTGGCCCAATGCGGGTTGGCGGACCACGCGCCATTCGAAAACGAATTTTCTTAGACGTGCTGGTTTCCTCACGATGTTTTTCGCCACCACTGAGCAAATTATAATTGACTAGCAATCCGCCCGGGACTTTGTTCCCGTGGGAGTAAATAACCTATTTGCTCGATGTTAAATGTAAACAAACAAACAAACAATCAAAACTTTCCTCTGTATAACATTAAAAGTGTTGATGAAAAATCCATACATAAATCCGAAAAGACGTATGTAGTGGTAAAGGCCAGCAACAGGATTTGAACCCACAGCCTTTCAATTACAAGTCTGGCTCATTACCAAACTGGGACATCACTGCTATATGTTACTTTTAGATAAAATTCTCCTTGGCAATGGCACACCCGTAGTGCCGGTGATCTCAAAAATGGTGTCCACAATCATGATTTTGCCATTTTAATTCATCTTCTTCTATAAAAAGATATATAAATATGAGTCGAATAGAATCAAAGGCGGCTATCTAACATTTAAAGTAAAAATGAGCTTTGAATGTAGCAACACTCAGAATTTTGAATACTTTCTACCATTATTCACAGTTCGTATCAAAGTCGGCTATTTTTTATAGAAAAACCACTTCAAAGTATAAAATCAGTTTCAAATCCGGCAATCTGTTGCCTAAAATAAAACATTACTGCATGTTGTATATTAATGTGTCCTACTTAATTAACTAAAAGTAATATTGTTTACAATACATATTTAAGTTTACGATGAATAATTCGTAAGTTCAAATTTGTATGGAATACCTCCTTTTGATATTTGCCAATAATTACCCATAAGTCAGATACCCGCCTTTGATTCTATTCGACTCATATATAAAATTGGAGGTCCTGATTCACTGAGTCATCAATGCCCAGCCCAAACCCTTAGACCTAGAAAACTGAAATTTTGCAAAAAGGTGTCTTTTATGACGTTAGCAAGCACTAAGGAAGGATTTTTCAAAATTCAACCCCTAAGGGGGCAACCCATTTCACCCCCTTAGGGGTTGAATATTGGAAAATTTGTATTTTTAACATTTTAAATTTTGAAAATTGTTCAAAATTTGTATGCAGGGAAAAGTTTTTTTGGACATTTCGATTCGAAACTTCGTCAAAACATACCTTGAAGCAAATAAACGGACACGTGTTTCGCGATTTTTGGAAAATTATCCCCTAAGGGCTCAAAAATGAAATGGGTGACTGAAAGAGTTCTTTGCGCGAGCGAAGCCGAGGGAAAAGCTAGTATTAAAATAGAAACTGGCAAAGTTGCCAAAGAAACCCTTCACATATTGTAGTACGTCAGAGCCTTGTCCGTTGATCAGCAGGGTGCACCGCTAGCAGGTGCGAATGACGAGTTTGAAGCACCGAGATGTTATGAACCATTTATTTCTAGATTCTAGAGACTAGAAACTATGAATAAATACAAATAGAAGTCCTAAATAAAAAAAACAATTCTAATACTCCAAATCTTAGTAATAATGGTCAAGTTTTTAATTTAAAAACAATTTCGGAAATAGCTGTTGAATTAAAGAAAGTGTAGAGTAGCTGGAGAAAAAAAACGGAAATTGTGTAAGTCTTTTTCTTATCGTGTAGGTATAGTCAAGTGTGTGGAGAACTTGACTAACCCTGGTGTCAGAGTTTTCAAACAATATAATGGCCTCTGACTTGGTTTTAACGACTGTGGTAGGACCAACAGCTTAACGTGCCCTCCGTAGCACGGAAACGCTCGTGATAAATTGATACTTTGGTCACCCAACAGGTTTTCTATCTCTGTGTGCGTCGTTTAACCTTACTTATCAGCTGAGATCAGCGAGAGCCACTGTTCTACGAGCGCTTATCTTACCAGCCCATATTCGTCCCCACCGAGGGGCACGGGCCTCCCTTCGAAACACGAAGGGGATTTAGGCCATAGTCCACCACGCTGGCCCAATGCGGGTTGGTGGACCGCTCGACTTTCGAAAATGAATTTTCTTGGACGGGCGGGTTTCATTACGATGTTTTCCTTCACCGTTAAGCAAGTGATAATTAGAAATCCGTACATAAATCCGAAAAGACGAATTTAGTGGTACAGGCCCGCACCAGGATTAGAACCCGTGACCTTCCGATCACAAGTCTGGCTCATTACCAACTGGGCTAACACGAGCGCTTATAAAGCTGCTGAATCAAAGAAAGTGTAAAAACTACAGAAAAAGTCGGCAATATTGAAAATAAAGACTTGCAGCTCGAGCAAGATGTGCTCGTGCACGTAATGCGTCGTGGCACTATGTCAAAATGTCAACATTGACAAAGCCAGAGGGCGAGCAAGCCTTTGCGCGGGGCCCTCGCGCAATCAAAGTGAAGTTTCACCGTCAGCAGAGTGGCGTGCCGCGCAAGTTTGTCGCGCATCATGCTCGAGCTGTTGCAATATGTCGATCACTTAGATCGTCCTGTATAGGGTACGGGGATACGGGGTTAGTAGTGCTCACCGTTAAACCGGAGATTGTGGGTTCACTTCCCGCCCCGGCCTGATTCAGATTTTCTTTTCTAAGCAAGTTTTAGCATACTTTTGTAATTTTTAAAATAACTTCAATCAATGTCAATAGTTGTAAGATAATTTTTTTCCGAAATGAATTTTCTTGGGTGCAATTCCCGGTTGGGGCAAATATTTGTGTTAAATAAAAGAAGATTTTTGTAATATTAGTACATTTTGTAATTTTAGTAGATTTTGTAAAAAGCAGATTTTTGTAATTTTACCCCATAAGGGTGACTTAATGACTTTAAATTAGTTGATGAAACTTTGGGGGGTGACTCCACTCATGAAACTGAACAACTTTCGCCAAGGAAATTCTCAATATCTTTTTAAAACTTCCTATAAAAAAGCAAATCTTCGTCGCAGCTCTGTGACTTCCCTAATTTAGGCTGTACTTACACACATCAACGCGGTCTAGGGATATCGCACGATTTTTCATACAAAAGAGGTCTGTTTGAGAAGCTACAGAAGGAGGGATTTTCTGACAGCTCAGAATTTTAGTTCACAAAAGATTTAATAGATGGCTGTCTCGTGAATAAACAGACAATTTTACTGAAATCTAAATCAGGAATGATTATATAAATCAGAATTTTGTTTTCCAAACATATCATGACCTAATCCTTTTACGTATTACTAAATTTCTTAATAATTTAAATGCACATACAAATTTTGGTAACATACTAGATATTGGCATAGAACGAAACATTGGCTTGACAGATCATGAGTTCGCTATGGGTGCGTTCGCAATGTGCAGTTGTGTTTTTGCTACATTTATATAGAATTATTCAAAATTCAAAAAAAGCGCTTTTAGTGTAACAATTTGGTTACAAAGATTATATATCATACTAAAGGTTATAGTTTTAATAACTTTGGGTAGAAATTAGAAGTAATCAAATCGATACACGAACGCATCCTACAAAAAAAACATGTTTGCTCACAGGTCAGTGCCATCTAGTGGAAGTTCCAGTAACTTTCTTTTTTTTTTAATTGGCTGCCAGAAAATCCCTCAGTATACTCGAGATACACAGAGCTCTATAATTTTCAGACAAACAAGTGCTAAACCTGAATTTTCAATTCTAATTAATAAATTTGTTTTACTTGAAATTTGGGAAAACGTGACGAAAATGAAAAAAAAATTGAGTAAATTCGACTATTTTCATACAAAAAGCAGGCAAAAATTGCATTTTCGTTTTCGTTTCCGTCACGTTTTCACAAATTGCAAGTAAAGCAAAATTTATTGACTAGAATTGAAAATTTAGGTTTAGCACATGCTCGTCTGAAAATTATAGCCCTCCATGTATCTCAACTCAAGTATGCTTTTATAGCTTCTCAAACAGACCTCTTTTGTATGAAAAATCGTGTAATATCCCTAGACCGTGTTGATGTGTATATTTAGGGACGTTAAAACTGCATCATTTTATTGTACACTAGCATCCCGCTCGGGACTTCGTTCCCGTGGGACTTCGGGAAAATTATGTAGCCTATGTTACTCAGGAATAACGTAGCATCCTAATGGTGAAAGAATTTTTGAAATCGGTCCAGTAGTTTCGGAGCCTATTCATTACAAACATACAAACATACAAAAATAGGTACAAATCTTTCCTCTTTATAATATTAGTGTAGATTTGCTCATCGCAAACCAGTGCAAACCAAAATTGTAAAGTCTGATTTTCTGTCGTCTTAAGTAGAAAATTATTGTATTTTTTAAAAAAAAGAAGGGTGCTATACGTTTGATGAGTGCATCTGTATATCTGTGTGTGGCATCGTAGCTCCTAAACGAATGTACCGATTTCGATGCATTTTTTTTGTATGAAAGCTAACATAATCTAAATAGTTCTAAATTAATTTAAAAAAAATTTAGTTCAGCCATTTAAAAGTAATAAGCTAACGAATGTCAGGGTTGATACAATTTTTTTAATTTTAGAGTTATTGCACCTATATATGCAATGCCCCTCAGCTAGCACAAAGGTGATATTTCACTTTTATATGGAGCTTGGGCCTGGTCATTGTACAGTACTCCATAAGTCGTCATTAATACTAATGATGACATTAGTAGCGTCTATTTTTCATAAAGTACATTAGTTTTATTGTAGGAAAATATTTTAGATTCATTATTATTGCCATACTTACACTGATGGTGGAATGAAATGACAGATGACAGTGACATTAATGACAGTTGAAAAATGAACGCGCGTTCAAAAATATATCTACCAGTTTAATCTCATGACATCAAAATATTATAAAAAGTGAACGCTCTGGTGTTATTATTCTTAAGCCATTTGATTTATCCAATATTATAAAGATTTAGCTAGGATTCACTTGTTAAATACAAACAAGTCGATTAATTATTAACAATTAAGCATTGACTATTTTGAACGTGAATTGTCAAACAATATGGCAACCTCAGTGTGGTAACTACAAAAACACGTATGATTTTCAATATTTTATAATTTTCTACAAATCAGCCAGGGATTTTTGAAATTTTTTGATATTTTTCCAGGAATAAGCTATTTATTTTTTATTTTTCTGGATACTGTACAAAGACCAGGCCGATTTTGAAAAATCACCTTTCGTTTTAAGTCTTTTACTGTCCGTGGAGCACGGATGTGGAACAAACTCCCGACAGCTATACAAGAGAGTCCATATATACATTCCTTCAAAAATAGAGTCAAAGAATACTACCTGTCCCAACTGTAATGAGCAAATTATATATTATGTGTATGTTTATGTGTATTATATATGTTAGTTTAAATATTATTTTTATTTCATTATATTTAAGTATTAATAATATAAGCCCTTCTCTTATTTGGTATTTTCTTACGTTGTGCGCAATTCTCTCTTCCCGTCTCGTACACTATTTCTCACCGATTAGGTTGGCTGGAAGAGATCTCTTCTAGAGATAAGCTCGCCTTTGTACACTATTTTTTATGTAAAATTTTCCCTACTGTGTTTGTGCAATAAAGAATATATAAATATATATGAAGATTATGGTTTAAATTTATTGAGTTGGAAGTTGGATAGGTATTTAATGCCTATCGTATTTAGTCTTATACATAGTGTGATAGGCTACCTAACATGTTAGCACATTTCTCTTAGGCGGGACCAAACAGGCTTTCAGAAGCTGAACTATATTTTATAGTATAGTACTCACCTTCAGATCTACCTTTCACTTTTAGATCTAGAAACACTTTCACTCAAATCTCACACAAAAGCTTTAAATTAATACCACTTATTATTTTCCAAATAACTAGTATTTAAAACTGTTACTTTTATTGTACAGTGAAAGACCTAATTTTTGAAATTCAAAAAGTTTTCACGCGCGTTGTGATGATTCTTTTTTTGTATTTTCGAATTTTGTTTTTGGAACGATCGTGTTTTGTTTGTCGTGCGATTGCCGCGCGTTGTCGATGCGGACTGAGGAGGTTTCTCAAAACCAGTCCGGGTAAAGGTGGGTGCACACAGACATGGGTTTCGTTTAGGGGATCTTTTAAATTTGATATTAGATATTGAGCTGATAACTGAAGATGGCACCGTAATGGAGTGGTGCAGCAATGTATCTCTGATTGTAAGAAGTACCGGAAACTAGCCATAAAATACATAAAGTAAGCACCGTACCTGATATATTGGACTGCAATTAATTTCCATCATTTATGTAATATTTAAAAAAAAACTGAAATTTTTACTGTTATAATTTTCCACGTTAAAAACGTATGAGTCACCGACTTCAATCCTAACAGTTCGCAAAAAGTAGATATCTAGAATTTTTTGTGGACTACAATGCTTATTAGGAGATAACTACAAGCAGAAATGTCATTCATTTATTTAGATGATGTTCTAGTTTGTAGTATTTTTTGTTTTTGTTGTTTTTTTTTTAAAGCGCTGAATCATTTTTGATAAAATTTATATGGGACCTCTTCAGGAGTATACTCTTTCGAACAAATAAAGAATTATTCAAATCGGTTTATAATTGCCGGAGTAATCTAATCGCGTAACAAATATACAAAAAAAAATACAGTCGAATTGAGAACCTCCTCCTTTTTTGAAGTCGGTTGAAAAATATAAGAAAAAGTGAAAGTTTTGTCTAATAAAAAATGCTATCTAAAAATTATATGATCCATTTGGTGATATTCCAAAATTATTCAAACCACCTTTTAGAAATTGAAACACAAAATCAAATCGCTTAAAGAAGTTTTTTACCATTGCCCCTCGAAAAAGGGTCCGTTATTCTTCAAAAACAGTGAATAAAACGCTGTTTATTTCACTGAGTGAATAAAACATTTTGAATTTGGAACATGCACGAATATACGGATTTTAGTAAGAAAACAAAAGAAAATGTGCAAGGAGGTTGCATACACTCGCTATAAAAACGTATAGAATATGGCTCGGTTAAAAATTTTAAATTTAGAATAAGGAATTCAGCCAATTTTCTGTGCAATTTTCATGCAAATAAAAGTTTCTGTTAAAAATTGTTGTCTCACAATCATAAAATGAGTTCGACATCCAGTGATGAAAGTGAACCTCTCGTTCCAGAGTCATTTCGCGTTAAAGCAGCAGCTATTGTTGATAATTTACTGTCACTAGAGTAATTATTTGCTTTTTCTCGTAGTCAATGGTAAAAAGTAGAGTACCTAACACGTCAAAAAAAAATTCATCTCGGCTCTTGTATCCCTCGATCCGCTCAGGATTCTAATCTAGAATCCCTCGCTACGCTCGGGATTCAACTTTAGAATCCTTCGCTCCTCTCGGGATACAACTCAATGCCTCGAAAAGAATTCATCTTTTTTTCACTTGTTGGGTAATCTACTAGTTCTATATTTGTTACAAAAACTCCAAGAAATGTGTTAGTTGACAAAAGTAAGCGAATATTTTTGTTTCTCCATATCAACTTTTGATTTGTATAATCTAGTCTATCAGGGGGTCATTATGACCCCCCATATCTAATATAATGCGACAGTGTTGCGCTATCACGTCAATAACACAGTACTTCTGAAAGCCATTGATTTCACAGCGGTGGAAAAATTTAATGATTAGTTAGCCAGTCGTTTCTAGACACAGGAAAACGTTTAATGGGGTAGGTGGAGTTGTGAAGGGGGTTTAATTAAAATGAAATCAACTTGTTTGTTAAACTATTGCATAGCTTCTATAGTGGGCCTTGAGCGCGGGGACCGAATCCAGAAATTCCGTAACGAAAAAAAAACTTAACGCTCCCCACTCCGACGGGCACGGAGGTGTGGCTTGAAGGCCGTGCATCGTCTAACGTCGTTTCACTTCGGCAGTCTTCGACACGGTGTTTGTGTGCGTGCAACAATAATAATAATAATATAATAATAAAATAATAATAATATAATAATAATAATAGAAATGGGAGAAGAAAATGGTTTTTATCCAGTAAAATAATAATAATAATACTCTACAGATCCACCCCCTTACATTCATCCTTATTCAAAAAGCCGTTATTCTTAATACATGTAGAATCGTCCGGAAATTCCTATCTCTAGACAGTTAATTTTCCCTTGATTTTCACTTATTTATCGTTTGGCCAAAAGCCCGCGATAGTAAGTCAACTTAAAACAAACAATACAGAATATATAAAAAATAAATAATAATTATTATTATTATTACTGCATAAATGAAATAAATAAATAATTATAATTGCATAAGTTGATACAAAATGCTATGCAATAGCTTTACCGCGGCAGTCCCCGAGTGCCACACGTCTATTTTTTTTTAAATCTAGCAATGTAAGGAATTAGGATTGCATTGGGAAACTAAAAGTAAAAGTCATATAACTTATTTGCAATTCTTAACAGTAAGTTTGGAAATGTGACACAAGCATTTACTTAGCTTTTAGGGAGCTCCTCAAGTATAGATTTTAATCTACAGGGTTTAGGTAAATCTCTTTCAACCTCTCGCGAGGTTAATCAGTCCATGAAACTGAACAACTTTCTCCCAATAATAGGTCAAAATACGAAAAAAATTTTTTTGAGTTCCCATACAATCTTCATCAGCATACAGCGCATTTTGTATGGGAACTCAAAAATTTTTTTGTTTGTATTTTGACCTAATTGGGGGAAAGTTGTTCAGTTTCATGGACTGATTAACCACCAGAGAGGTTGAAAGAGATTTACCTAAAGCCCTGTATATGAAATTTTTTGATGTTTTTTTATTCCAAAAAGTTTTTTATTTTATTTTTCAATACTATTATTTATTTCACGTTATATTTAAATGTTGATACATTTTTCCCCAGCAAAAAACTATGCAATTAAACAAAACAAAAAAGTTATAAGAAATATTAGAAAATTCTTTGTGGTCATGTAGCCACACCTTTATTTATCGCAGCCTCCGGTGAAAGACCGTGTTTTGTTTTGCCGCTATTTTTATATGTGTATCTTAATTAAAATTATTGAAGAATTATCTATTGAATTTTATACTTATTAATTTTATAGAAAGTGGCATTTTCTCTTGTCATAAGTTGCTTAAGTTAAAATAATTTTTGTTCATTAGTTTCACCATGAATCTTCATAGTGCAGTTCAAAATTAACAAAAAATGAAATTGATATTTTTCCTTGCCTTTGGAGTCTTATTCGTGTATCTATGTGGTGGTTATGAATAGCACCACCCGTCTCTTCCTGAGAAAGTCATTGTTGTGTCGACTCTACCTACAAAACAGCCTTTGTACATTTTTGGTGCAATTTTAAACAAACTTTAATTTAGATAAAAAAATGTTAGAAAATAATTTTTTTTTTTGAAAAGTTCCAAATTTTACAAATTTATTTTAAACCTTTCAAGAGTTGTAAGTATTGAAATACGTTTTATAATGAACAATGTACTAAAGGAAAAAAAACATAATATTTATTTATTATTATTAAAAAAAAATCATTAATGCCACGTCATTTCTACCCCCTCCGTAGAGGGTCTCAGACCAGACGGTCACCCATCATAAAACAATTCGAGTCAAGTCTCCTGCACTTTTACTGGAATTAGCGGTCATACCTACTTGCAACTTGAAATTAGAACGCAACATGTGAGAACTAGTCAATTTTTATCGATCGCATCTATTGTCATTGCTTGTAGGAACCGTTAGATGGCGCTATTCGGAAAATATAGTACTTGCCATACATAAGCGGTGATAGCCCGGTTGTTAATGAGCCGGACTTGTGATCCGAAGGTCGCGGGTTCAAATCCTGGTACGGGCCTGTACCACTAAAGTCGTTTTTTTGCGGATTTGTATACGGATTTCTAATTATCACTTGCTCAACAGTGAAGGAACACATCGTGATGAAACCCGCCCGTCCCAAAAAAATCATTTTCGAAAGACGAGCGGTCCACCAACCCGCATTGGGCCAGCGTGGTGGACTATGGCCCAAATCCCCTTCGTCTTTCGAAGGCTCATGCCTCTCGGTGGGGAAATATATGAGTTGGTAAAAAAAAGGTCTTCAACCTAACAAAAACCTGCGGTTTACAGGAGAAAATACAGATATCTTATTATATGTTTAAATCTTTGGGCAGATTAGTTACTTAATGTGAAATATTTTATTTGTTGACATGTCAGTTACGAATGGCGCGTTCAGCCACAGAATTTTGTACTTTCACCTACTTTCTATACCTACAGATTCATCTCGTAACATGTGCCATTACATTATATGCTGGAGATTCTACGCGACTTTACTTCTAAGGGGTATGTGAAACAAATGTGAGTGGTTACGCAAAAAGGGATCTGAAGGGATTGGAAAGGGTTTTTTTGTTTTTCATAAATTTTGTTTCTGTGGTCTTTCAGCTTTTGTCATCAGCCCATATACGTCCCCACCGAGGGGCACGGGCCTCCCTTCGAAATACGAAGGGGTTTTAGGCCATAGTCCACCACCACGCTAGCCCAATGCGGGTTGGTCGACCGCTCGTCTTTCGAAAATGAATTTTCTTGGACAGGCGGGTTTCTTCACCGTTAAGTAAGTGATAATTAGAAATCTGTACATAAATCCGAAAAGACGAATTTATTGGTACAGGCCCGCACCAGTATTTGAACCTGTGACCTTCGGATTACAAGTCTGGCTCAATACCAACTGGGCTATCACTTTCAGCTTTGTTTTGGTCTAATCAGAATATTTTTAAGTGCCTTAGTTTTTTTTGTGGATTTTTTAGTGAGAGCGCTCGAGGCGAAACTCATATCGACTCGAAACTTTAAACGCGATTGACTCCAAATCAATTATTTTCCATTGAGGTCCCTTTTTAACCGACTTCAAAAAAGGAGGAGGTTTCTCAATTCGACCGTATATATATTTTTTTTATGTATGTCCGCGGATAACTTTTTCGTTTATGAACCGATTTTGATTATTCTTTTTTTGTTGGAAAGGGAGTATCCCAAGGGTGGTCCCGTGGTAAGGAAACCAGGATCTGATGGTGGCATCCTGAAGAAATTGAGGGAAACTCTCGAAAAATTGTCTTTTTGGGATTGAAGTCGGTGACTCTTACGTTTTTGACGTGGAAAATTATTGCGCAACCACTCACAAATATAGAAAAATTACTATGTTTATAATGTTAACAATAACGTATCAATAAAAGTAATTTAAAAAACTCCTAAGGGGGTTTGCACCAGTGTATGTAGGTACATAACAAAAAAAAATCTCTTTCCGTGGGTGTCGTAAGAGGCGACTAAGGAAACACAAATGAGACCTGCCTCCTAGTAATCCATCCCAGGCAACGACACTTCATTTTTTTCTGAATCTGAGGTTCCGTCCTATGGTCTCATGCGGTGTGGTAGACTCTGTAAAGGGCCGTCTGGTTCTCGACCACCCTCCTACCGAAGTCCGTCGCCAAACAGCTTGCTGTGTTCCGTCGGTGCGTGGGAGTACCAGTGCCTTTATGGGCATTTTCTGGGTTAACTCGCTCCATCGTTAACTTAAGATTGAGGTCAAGAGTTAACCCATCTTATAACAAAAAAAATAAAAAAAAGTGTGGGCCTTTGAGCCGTGTGAGTCCCCGGCAGAGTAGAATAGGACCACCCTCTTTCTTACCGAGGTGTCGTACAAGGCGACTAAGGTAAATATGCAAGCAAGTTCATCTGCACACAGAGAAGGAAAACTCTGCAATTATATCAAAACCCTCGCCAACCCGACTGCCAAGCGTGGTTAGTATGGCATTTACCCCTCATGTTATCGAGGGAGGCCCGTGCCCCAGCAGTGGGGACGTATATGGGCTGATGAAGTTAAGTGAAGAAGAAGTGGGCCTTTTAGTGTGTAGCGTATAATAAAAATGCAGTGGAATTTAAAGAACTGATTTTTTTGTTTTCTGTGCCTTACAACTTGTGTTATCAACTGATTTGCCTCGTATGGGAAACCAATTTTTTTTGAGAATTCACTACAGGTTCTTTGGGAAAAGTTGATCAGTTTGATGGAGAAATCCACCCTCTAAAGTTTTGTTTACTTATTCAAACTTGATGTGTTCTGCAGCTCTAGCACGATAACGACAAACTCGCGCTCGGCTCACGCTGAAACTTCACTTGATTGCGCGAGGGTCCCGCGCAAAGGCTTGCTCGCCCTATGGCGTCGTCAATGTTGACATTCTGACATAGGACCGCGGTGTTGTCGCGGCGCTGTCACTATCGTTCTCGGCCTGCTGGCCACCTCATGTCACGTTAATTTTAACGTGTGTCATCAACTTGACCTTTCAGCCATTCTAATAAACAATTCCCACATTTTAGTTAATGGGCCTTTTTTGCACACATACACACACACACACATACGGTTAATCATTTTCTATATATTATTATTGTTGATAGTATTGTATTAATATATATTGTGAACTTATCTAGTACTTACTAACATTAATATATTTTTGTTTAAAATTTTGTTTAAAGTCTTGTAGTTAATAAAACGGTGTTCGGTATCTATAACAGTGAATTGTTGTAAAACAATGTGACGAAATGTTGAGGAGGAGCGGACACTCCCGCCACAGGTAACTTTGTTGCCCACTGGAAGTGCCCAGCAAATTATATGTTGATGTACAACATTTAAAGAAATAAAGATTTTTTATTTTATTTTCATGATTCGGAAACGGCACGATTTTTTTTTATTGCCATTACCTCCTATGCACTAGAAGCTAGAAACATAGGAAGTAATAGTAATACAAATTTTGCCATGCCGTGTAGTTCGAATTATAAAAAAAACATTATTTTACATCTATACTTATAATATAAAGAGGAAAGATTTGATTGTTTGTTTATTTGTTTGTTCCCTAAGGATCCCTAATATGTTATAAAATCCATCAATATCTATAGTTGTGTATGCTGTATGACAGCAATGCAGACTGCTTTTCCAGTCTCGATGGACATTCTCTCTACTGGTAATTTAGGTCCGTATTACCTAAATTACCAAGCTTGATCTATAATTAAGGGGGTGAAATGGGGGTTCAAAGTTTGTATGGAAAAAACAATTTTTTTGCACATTTTGACTCAAAACTTCGTCAAGATATACCTCGAAGCAAATAAACGGACATGTGTTTCGCTATTTTTCAAAAATCATCCCCTAAAGGGTCAAGAATGAAACGGTTGACTAAAAGAGTTCTTTGCGTGAACGAAGCCGCGGGGAAAAGCTAGTATTTTATAAAAGTGAACCCCATGAAAATAAAAAATCAGCAGCTCGAGCATGATGCGCGACAAATTTGAGCGGCTCGCCACTCGGTTGACGATGAAACTTCACTTAGATTGCGCGAGGGCCCCGCGCAAAGGCTTGCTCGCCCTCTGGCGTTGTCAATATTGACATTTTGACATAGGACCGCGCCGCATTACGCGCGCTATCACCATCGTACTCGAGCTGCAGAACCTACTGACTTTCATTTAAAAGTGTAAACTTTCAAAGCTGTGGGTAAGTATATGCATATTACGAGGGCTTCATTTGTTAAAGTGGCTTACGGCGCCAGTTTGGCGCGAAAAGTGGCGCCACAACGATTTAGTGATCTTGGGCCGAACCGGATTGCTCTGCTTGTGTACTTTCTTTAAAGCTTTGTAATAACAGCTCTAAAATTAATAATTCATTTAACCCTCGATATTGTTTTTTTTAAATTATAAGATGGGTTAACTCTTGACCTCAATCTTGACCAAGGTCATAGATGAGGTCGACGATGGAGCGAGTTAACCCAGAAAACGCATATAAGACACCGGTACTCCCACGCACCGACGGAACACAGCAAGCTGTTTGGCGTCGGACTTCGGTAGGAGGATGGTTGCGAACCAGACGGCCCTTTACAGAGCCTACCACACCGCATGAGACCATAGGACGACACCTCAGATTCAGAAAAAAAAATGAAGTGTCGTTGCCTGGGATGGATTACTAGGAGGCAGGTCTCATTTGTGTTTCCTTAGTCGCCTCTTACGACACCCACGGAAAGAGATGGGGTGGTGTTATTATCTACCGATCACCACACGGGTAAACATTGTGTGGCATCGTAGCTCCTAAACAAATACACCGATTTCGATGAATTTTTTTTTGAAAACTGACGTTAGATAAATAAACCATTTCTCATTACCATTAATTAAACTGACAGATAAATAAACCAATCAATCAAAATTGGTTCAGTTCAGATATTTAAAAGTTATAATTAATCGAATTGGTAATAAAAAATTTTACTTTAGAGTTATGACAAACAAAAGTTAGTTTTAACTTGTAAAACGTGTTTAAACTGTAACATAGACAAAGAACAAAGCTAGATTTTATTAAATTCTTCGAGTAATAAATAACACTTGGTAATATTTAATTCAAAAATTACTTATTTCAATACCTAATTAAATTATGTCTTAAATTCTAAATTCACATATAAATAAAACCAATCTATTCTCTACTTTTCTCCATATTTTACTCTCTATCTCTATATTTGTCCTAAAAAAATAGATAATTTGTTTTGATGATCTCCCGAGGCGAGAAACTATTAGAAATTATTTATATTTGCGAAAGTTTATGTGGATCTCAAAATAATTAATTGTCGAAAACTGTATGACGATGACTTGTCAATGAAAATTAATGTTTTAATTTACGTTTATATTTTCCTTTTCTACCTAATTACTACTTTCCTCTGAGAGACAATTTTGTAAAGCAAGATGAGTAAGCATTTTATTAGATACTAGCTTCCCGCGCGGGACTTCGTTCCCGTGGGAATTCGGGAAAATCATGTACCCTATGTCCATCCTGGATAATGTAGGATTCTAATGGTGAAAGAATTTTTCAAATCGGTCCAGTAGTTTCGGAGCCTATTCGATGCAAACAAACAAACAAACAAACAAACAAACAAACAATCAAATCTTTCCTCTTTATAATATGTATAGACTAGCTTTCCGCTCGGGACTTCGTTGCCGTGGGAATTCGGGAGTATCATGTACCCTATGTCCATCACAGATAATGTAGAATTCTAATGGTGAAAGAATTTTTCAAATCGGTCCAGTAGTTTCGGAGCCTATTCAGTGCAAACAAACAAACAAACAATCAAATCTTTCCTCTTTATAATATGTAGAGTTTTTTAGTCTTTCTGATGATACTTTACGGCCTACTTTAAAGTCCGCTTACCGACAAAAAAAATAAATGTTTTTTGAAAGGTGAGAAGTAATTTTTTTCTTAAGGTCTATGTTTAAAAAATATATTAGTAAGAATAACTGTTTGATGCTCACGCACCAGTGAGGAGGGTGAAAGTCAGGCATGCCCCAGCGCCCTGGCTGACACCGGCCATAACGGACATGATGGGAAGGCGTGATAGAGCCAAGAAGCGGTATAGAAGGTGTCCAACAGAAGCAAATCTGACTCGTTATAAGTACCTGAGAAATCGTTGCAGTCGTTTGTGTAGGGATGCTAAAAGACGCCACATACACTTCTCCATTGATTCCTGTAACCCTTTGCGGGTCTGGAAGTTTCTGGGCACGCTTGGCATTGGCAAATCCTCAGCCTCATTTGATGAGAATGTGGATTTGAACGCTCTGAATAGGCATTTCTCTCTGCCACCGGTTGTTCTTGACGACAGGGCGAGAGCGAAAACCATTGCCAGTCTCCAGAGCCAGCCATTGCCGGCATGCCCATCCTTCTGTTTCAGATATGTCAGCGAAGAGGACGTTAAGAAACATACACTTTCCATAACATCCACTGCTGTGGGCGATGACAACCTTTGTTCCCGTATGATTACCATTATCCTTCCAGAACTCTTGCCTATACTCACCCACATTATTAACTTCTCATTGACAAGTAGTTCGTTTCCGCTGGCATGGAAACGTGCCAATATTATTCCTCTCCCTAAGACTCCGAACCCATCCTCCTTCTCCGACTTCCGTCCTATCTCCATTTTACCTTTCCTTTCAAAAATCCTTGAACACATTGTCCACAAGCAGCTGGCTGATTTCATTTCTACGAATTGCCTCCTTTCTTCATTTCAATCAGGTTTTCGACCTGCACATAGTACTGTAACGGCTCTCTTAAAAGTTACTGATGATTTCCGTCTCGCCATGGAAAACAAATCTTTGACTATCCTTACTTTACTTGACTTTAGTAGTGCTTTTAATTCCGTAGACTTTGAAATACTTCTCGCTGTTCTTCGTTCCCTTAATTTGTCCTCTTCAGCTGTAACCTGGTTCGAATCTTACCTTCGTGGTCGCTCGCAGCGGATCCGCATTGACGAGGCCTACTCTGATTGGTGTGATCTTGTGGCGGGAGTACCGCAGGGTGGCGTACTCTCCCCGTTGCTGTTTTCTATTTTCATTAATACCGTTACACCGGTGATATCTTCAAATTTCCATCTCTATGCAGACGACTTGCAACTTTACCGTCATTTTACCATCGATAATGTTTCGATCGCTGTTGATGCCATGAATTGCGACTTACAACGCATTGGCGACTGGGCCAAGTCCTTTGGCTTATTAGTCAATCCTAAAAAGTCGCAAGTGATGGTTATTGGTGGGCGGTATATGTGCAGGCAACTGGATGAGACTTCTCTTCCCTCTATTATTTACAACGGTACTCCAATTGCCTTCACTAACACTGCTAAAAACTTAGGCGTTATGTTGGACTCTCACTTATCGTGGACTGCTCATGTCAATGAGGTAAGCAGAAAACTTCACTTTTCTTTTCATTCCATCAAGTGTCTTCAAAACTTTTTACCTTATAACACCAAAATCTCTCTAGTCCAAGCCCTACTTCTTCCTATTCTTGATTATGCTGATTGTTGCTATCTGGATGCCACTGAGGAGCTTTTGAACAAGCTTGAGCGGCTTCAAAACCTGTGTATCAGATTTATATTCGGCTTACGGAAGTATGACCGTGTTTCTGAATTTCGGAAGCAGCTCAAGTGGCTCCCCATCCGTCTTCGGAGGAACGCTCACATACTGTCCTGTCTCTTTAACATTCTTTATAATCCACTTGCTCCTAGTTATCTACGTGAACGCTTTCAATTTTCACGTTGTCAGGATAAACCGTGTCGCTCAAATGTTAGGACCCTTCTATCTATCCCTTCGCACCACTCGGATTTCTTTTCTTACTCCTTCACGGTGCACGCGGCAAGACTGTGGAACTCTCTCCCTCACACTGTCCGAGACAGCCCATCGCTGGCTGTGTTTAAGAGAAGAGTTAAAGAGTATTATCTTTCTTCTTGTAATGACTGTTAGGTTTAAGTATTGTATATGTATTTATATATGTGTTTATATATGTATATATTTTTGCTTAGTATGTTTTTTTTATTATTGGTTTTCGTATTACGCGCACGACTATCTGCTAGTTTATGTTTCACATTTCCTATCCTTGGGTTTGCTGGAAGAAATTTCTAAATATAAATAAGCTATACCTATTGTGTCGTCTATCTTTTCTTCTACTAATCTGTTTAATTTTCATGTGTGCAATAAATTGTTAAATAAAATAAAATAAAATAATTAGAGATAGCATATACATTAAAAAACCAAGGCAATTCCACAAAGAAATTCAAAGGTTAATTTTGAAGTAGTGTACAACTTTTCGCGTTTTTGCCCTTACACGAAAGCTCGATTGTTAAAATGTTAGGCACAATATACAAGATTAAATGTATCTGTCATATCTACAAAAAATCATTTGATTTAGTCTATGCCCAAATTATCATGCATTGGTGAGAGCGGCGCCACGTGACATCACGAATTATGTTTATATTACCATCTCATTATACTAATGCGTTTATAATAGGTGCGAGTGAGACGGCAACACAATATATGGGAAGCGAACTTGAAAATTGCGTGACGATGTTTTTTTATTTGTCTGTCTCTTTTGGAGGGAACTTTCTTTGTTATTTTTACGAGTATGAGTCATTAGACATGAGTCTTTTCCTTAATATTTTCCTCAAGTTTTTGTTTTTTTGAACCCTTTGCAAACAAATCCAGATGGAAGATGATTAGCAAAAAAAATGTACAGGAAAAATCATGAAAAAGTGGGACACATACATATGCTCACGTCTATAATCCCTATCGGGATAGGCAGAGCATCAATGTTTCTATTACCACTTGATGCAACATTTGATATAAATTCTTAGGGTTATTAGATAAAACATGCTGTAGTGAGAGGTTTACTTTTTCCATAATCAGCCTTTAGCCGTGTGAGTCCCCGGCAGAGTAGAATAGGACCACCCTCTTTCTTACCGAGGTGTCGTACAAGGCGACTAAGGTAAATATGCAAGCTAGTTCATCTGCACACAGAGAAGGAAAACTCTGCAATTATATCAAAACCCTCGCCAACCCGTCTGCCAAGCGTGGGGAGTATGGCATTTACCCCTCATGTTATTGAGGGAGGCCCTTGCCCCAGCAGTGGGGACGTATATGGGCCGATGAAGAAGAAGCCTTTTGCCCATAATACAGCAAAACCCTCTGTGTAAAGTGCAAAATGTGAAAAAATCCTGGAAAAAAAGGAAATAAATTGAGAAATAACAGGCTATATCAATAAATAAATAAATATTTACTTTAAATTAGGTAGTGGGGACTAGAACGCGAAAAAATACTTGCTTTCATACAACCAGAGCGATCAGCTGATTTATTTATATTTTTTATTATACGATGGGTTAACTCTTGACCCAATCTTGACCATAAGGTCATAGATGAGGTCGACGATGGAGCGAGTTAACCCAGAAAATGCCTATAAAGGCACTGGTACTCCCACGCACCGATGGAACACAGCAAGCTGTTTGGCGTCGGACTTCGGTAGGAGGGTGTTTGCGAACCAGACGGCCCTTTACAGAGCCTACCACACCGCATGAGACCATAGGACGACACCTCAGATTCAAAAGAAAACTGAGGTGTCGTTGCTTAAGATGGATTACAAGGACGCAGGTCTCATTTGTGTTTCCTTAGTCGCCTTTTACGACACCCATGGAAAGAGATGGGGTGGTGTTATTCTCTACCGATCACCACACGGTGGATTGACTTATTATGACGGATTGACATAAAAGAAGAACAGAGATATTTTTTTGGGGAAATTAATAGCCCCATTAAATTAAACCTTTTAGCAGAGCTCTTTTTTTTTTTTTTATTAAGAATGGGTTCGCTCTTGACCACAATCTAGCTCAGGGCAAAGATGTGGTCGAGGATGTAGCGAACTCACCCAGAAGAAGCCTATTCACTCGTACTTTAAAGATATTCGGGTTGTATGAACTCGGAAATACAGACGCCGGCAGAGAATTCCACACCTTGGCAGTGCGCAATACAAAAGATGAAGAAAAGCGCTCAGTACGTATTCGAGGTATCTCGACAAGAAAAGGGTGAAATATATATATTAAAGCGGTGGTATTTTTAAATGTATTAAAGCTTTGGCAACGAGGCAATCAGCTTAAAAGCAAACATAGAAAGTAAAGAAGCGCGCGTTGATGTCTTTTGTTCTGATTAATGTTCGTTGCTCGTAGTTAGCAATTTAACGTATAGATGGCGGTGGCGCTGCTGGTCAGTACGGTTGACAATGTTGTCATCGAGTGTATGAGGCATCCTTACCTCTTATGTATCTCATGTATCTCGAGTATGCTATTATAGCTTCTCAAACAGACCACTTTTGTATGAAAAATCGTGCAATATCCCTAGACCGTGTTGATGTGTGTATTATAAGCGCGATAGTGTATATTACCTAATGAATATTTGTTACTCTTTCAAGCTCAAAGGGCTGGACCAATTTTGATAAAATTTGGATAGAGGTAGCTGATACAATGGATTAACACAAAGGCAACATAATTTTCCCGAATTCCCACGGGAACGAAGTCCTGAGCAAAAAGCTAGTACATTACAGTTCTGAATTTCGCCACCGGAACCGATGGAGTGGTCACTATTACAATATATTTTATTTGCACACAGACATACAGCACAATTAGCAGAACCGTTCAGCGAGGCTATAAGCAACGTACACAGAGGCAGGGATCCTGATGGGTGACCAAAGTGGAATTTTTCATGCTTCGGAGGGCACGTTAAGCTGTCGGTCCCGGCTGCTGACGATTGACTACAGTCGTTAAAACCAAGTAAGAGGCCATTGTGCGGTTTGAAAGCTCTGACACCAGGGTTAGCCAAGTTCGCCACACACTTGACTATACCTACACGATAAGAAGAAGAAGTACCCCAAATTCGATCGTTTACAGGTGTTATTGTCCTTTTCAGATTTATTTAAAATTAGATAATTTTCCACGTCAAAAACGTAAGAGTCACCGACTTCAATCCCAAAAAGACAATTTTTTCGAGAGTTTTCCTCAATTTCTTCAGGATTCCACCATCAGATCCTGGTTTTCTTACCATGAGACCACCCTTGGGATACTCCCTTTTCAACAAAAAAAAACAAAATCGGTTCATAAACGACGAAGTTATCCGCGGACATACATAAAAAAAATATATACGATCGAATTGAGAAACCTCCTCCTTTTTTGAAGTCGGTTAAAAATAAAGAAAATTGTAATGAGATTTTTTAGAAAGAGCACCCCTCAGAGTTTCTTGCATATTCTTCTCTGGGGAAGACTGCACCTTTGCGAATAGGCGTAGAGTCAGTAGGGTCAAAAGAACGAACAATCCTTTAATGTAACTTTGACTTGTTTTAAGCAACATCCTGAATGTTCTATGAAATAAAGATATTTTAACTTTTCTTTTTTATATCTCCAACTTAAGTTTCAAACACACTCCGCCAGCCAGCGCCACCTATCCACAACCCATGAAACTACAACAGCACAAGGTAGTACTAAAGTGAAAGGTTTCATCACAAACTCTACCTGCTTCGATAGAAAGCGAGTAGATAACACGAAGAGAGGAGCTTGCTTCTTTTCTTTTCTAATAGATGGCGTGGTTCATGTATATCTGTTCTGCTGGGAAATATTGTTTGAAAGAAGGTTAGCTCAGTTGGTATCCTGCCTGTTGATCTAAAGGCGTGAGGGTTTGATCCCCGCCTAATAATAATATTTGACATTTGTATATCTATAATAACACAAAAATACATGAATATTAATACTCACCAGTATAATACTTATGGTACGGTCAAGAGCAGGTCACGCTTTACACTACCAGTTTAAGCTGAGCTCTGATTTATACTGCGCGCCATACAATGCAGGCCGGTCCAAAGTCCAAAGTGTCAAGCTTGACGTGCTCTTGAGTATACAAGCCTTGCTTAGTTTGGAGGTAGATGGCGCTGTGTGAATTTAACACAAAAAATATATATGATGTCTGTATTTTTTCATAATAAAAATATTGTACGAAAGATAATTTCAGGTCGAGAAATGGCAACATTTTAATAAAATGTTTTTACGTAATAATTGCATACTTATAATTATAACATAAAAAAACACATAACTAAAAGTGTGTATGAGCGGCGTAGGTGAACAGCGATCACTTCTAGGAAATATATTTAAATCTTTAATCTTTTTTACCTCATATTAAGCAAAAAAAAATAAAAGACTTGATTTTTTTTTAAAGGAAAGGACCAAAGTACATGGACTAAAAATTGTATAAAACAAAAAGTTCGAAAAGTTATTTAAAAATAGTGCCTCATCCATTAAAGGTGCTTATGTTACATACAAACATAAAAACAGTTACATACATAACTCATTGAAGTTGCTTTAATATGCGGAAGACAGAATAACAATTATAGCGATATATATTGGTATATCGAAAGTAATCGATAGGTCTTCAATAACAATCGAAAAGGTCGATATTTCGATAAATGTTGAGAGAAGTGTGATTTGTTTATGTTGAAATTAATGGATTCGACTCCTTAATAGTTAAAAAGGGCTCTAAGATGACCTATTATGCGTGTGAGTCGGTGGCTATTCCAGCCACCTCAGCTCCGACCAGAATGCCTGCTAGGATTTATGCAGGTTGGTCCGCCACTCCCACGCTTTCCAGGATTACGTTGGCGACTGTTTCATCAGCCTCTAGGCAGCCCCTACAGAGGGGGCTGTCAGTGGCGTTTAAAACGAATAAGTGTTTGTTTAAAGCACGGTAATCGACTCCTTAACCAGTAGTATTTTTAATTTTAAATTTGAAAAATTAGTACTTATTATTTTAAATTTGAAAAATGTGGAGTTATATCTAAGATCGATAGCAAGCTTTCCTTACGTTATGGTTCCCATAAGAAACACGAAAAAAAAAACGCACGACCAAGAATCGAACCCTAAGACATTTGATTAGACAGAGTCATAACTACTCTAAATATACTGCGTATGTGTTTTTTGTTTTTGTAAATTAATTTCTTTTTATTAATTTTTATAACATTAATATGGGATCACCTCAGGCAGGAGTATATTCTTTCAAACAAAAAAATATTTTTCAAAATCGGTTGAATGGAAAACCTCCTCCTTTTTTGAAGTCGGTTTAAATATTAGACATTCTTGCGTTACCCAAAAATAGTGTTAAGCTAATATAAACAATCGAAAAACATCGGAAGCCCGCGCGACACCACAACCCACTTCCAAAATTACATAAAAAAAAGTAAATAATTAACGCAACCCAAAAAGCTTACAAACATTCGTTGCCAGGCAACCACGACTAATCATCTTTGTTACATAAAACTCGAGTCATATGTAGTTTTACATAATCAAGAAAGTAGGATCGCGGCAACGTCAGTCCGCGATCGAACCCCGCCGCAAGCGCACGTCCCGGGCAACAACAAAAACAATGAAAATACACATCGAAATTCAAAATTAAGAAGTAATCAAATAAAAAATAAAACGATAAATGACGTCGGTTGCGAAATTTGTAAACTTAAAATAAAGTTTGCGCGTAAAATGAAAGTGAAAACTATAGAGCACTGACCGAAGCAACATGTATTGCGAGAATAGATGGAAAGTGTTAGTGCTGGTGGTATTAAGTGCTGCCGCGGCTGAGCCGAGTCGCGCGTTGAGCCTAGTCTACCAAAAACCTGCTCCTTTAATGTTTATCCCTAAAACTTACAGAAGAAACCGTAAGATATTGTTCTTAGACGAAGACGAGAACCACCAGCCGTTTGGGAGGGGAGAGATCGATTTGACGGTGAATCAAGACTCAAAAATCAAATTTGATGACGCACAAGATTATGAATTTACGTCTCCTGAAGATCCTAAAGAGATTCCGTCAGGGAATGAGCGTTATTATGAACCAATACCGAGATTTCGTCCAGCTTTACAGTTTCCCACATACTACCAAGGGAGGTTTGGTAGACCTTACGCACCAAATTTTGGGTTCGATCCATATTTGCCTGTTCCTTTCGTGCCTTCGCGTAACAGTTACTACCAACCCAACGGATGGAAAGCGCGGAGTCCTCGGGTAGTGTTTCCTTATGCGTCAGATAGTGTGAACAACCTAGTGCAGACGAACTCGCACGCCGGCCCGGGGGGTTTCGACAATGTTGTGTTTCGGGACCAGAATTTTGGACTTAACGAGATTGGGACAGATGAGCAGAGCCTCCAGGATATAGGAACTGGTAATGGTGCTGATGCCTTTGCTGAGAGAGGTGAGTTTTTGTATATATGTAATAGACTAGACAATCCTCAGGCTAACCTAACCTACTCAAATCTTGGATAAACCCGTCATTTCGGGAAGAGACTGCATATCGACCTTTGTCTAAATGAACGATTATAAAGACATAAAGATGACTTAAAGACTTTTGTTAAGAGTATCTAAACGAAGTTTTATCATATAAGATAAACTCCCTTTAACATTACTTAAAGGGAGTGCTCTTGTAACATAATATAATAATGTAACGATAAAGGAAAAATATTTTTTTTTTGTTTTTTTTTTTTAAGATCTATTTTTAGCAAATATTAAACCTAATGGATAAACCTGCGGTTAGTAGCCATTTTCACCAAAAATTTAAACCACGCTTAAACCGCGGGAAGCTAATCATTCAAAATGTCAAAAATAAAAATGCTATAGTCCAATCTCTGGTTAATTTTTGAATTAGTTTTTCATTTTTTTAAGCCGATTAGTATCTAATGCAATTTGTGTTTTGACATTTACGAATTGTCTTTGAGATTTAAACCTATTACATGACAATAGTGCGACTTTTTCTCACAACAGTGTGACACAATGCGAGTGAGTGAGATATATCGTGATATTTGTCACACGCGTGGTGTCATGACAATGCCAATTTCTCTCCAAACTTAGATAAATAGAATTGATTTAAGAAATCGCTTTAGGCGGCAAACAACGCTTTAAAAACATTACGTAAATGTTGTGGTCAAATATTTTTAAAATTGACTTATGTTATATAGAATAGAAAATTTTTTTTCGGCAAATAATACAATAGGTAGGTAATTCTTATAAAACTAAAATACAAATTGCCGAAACGGATGCAGCTCAGCATAACGCCACAGCCTGAGCCATGACGCTGGTTTTCAGCTGGTAGACTAGGTGGAGAATACAGATGACAACAAATAAAACTAACTTAAATGATAAAAAATTAATAATAAAACATTGAAAGTGTGTGTATCTATACTAATATTATAAAGAGGAAAGATTTGTATTTTTGTATGTTTGTATTTTTGTGTGTAACGAAAAAACTACAAACTATTTTATTCGTTACGTTTTATTCGTTTTTTTCGTATTTTGATCTATTTTCTTAGGGAAGTTGTTCAGTTTCATGGACTGATTAACCACTCGAGAGGTTGAAAGAGAGATACCTAAAGCCCTGTAGAAATACTAGAAGCTGAGAACATAGGAGGACATGGTAATTCAAATTTTGAAGTGCTGTGCCGTGCCGTTCGAATTATAAAAAGGCCCTATATAAATAGGTATTTAAAGTTCAAAATAGCGTGCCTAAGAAATGTTCACGGCTATGACAATATTAGAGACAATAGAATTAGAGTTAGCATCACACAATAGCAAAATTGCGTAATACCTTCATTCAGATTTCTATACGACTAATGCAGAAAGTTTTGAGTCATTATCAGGTCTTCTATAGCTTGTTTGGTCGAGTAGTGATGCTGTTTCTTGATCGACGGATCCTGGGTTCGATTCCCGGTCGGAGCTGACTTTTCTGTAAAAAGCAGATGTTTGTTCTCGGGTCATGGGTGTTCGTGTCTGTCTTTGTGTGTGTTCCGAGGGACCCACGATACAAAGGAAGGTGAGGCCCACACCTAAGTGTGGGTCTTTGAGTGTGTATCGTTAAAAAAAAGAATCTCAAGAAAAGTTATGTTACACAAGCTAGGCTGCTAGGAACTTTACCTAAACATAAGACTTTTATCAAGCAAAAAGGCCAAATCTTACCTATCACTTACCAGCCCATATACGTCTGCACCGAGGGGCACGGGCCTCCCTTCGAAACACGAAGGGGATTTAGGCCATAGTCCACCACGCTGGCCGAATGCGGGTTCAAAGCAGGGTCTATACATCTTACCTATAATTCTCTACGATTACCAATAATCTTTAATAATGTTGGGAAAACCCAATAAAAATCAATTACTGTCATTCTTTTATCATCACGATAAGAATCAATTATTTTTCTTGAAATCTTAATTGAAATGTCCTGGTTACTAACGAATAAATTTGAATATATTTGATGGTTAAATGTTGGCTTGCTGCTTAAAGATTTGACCGCATATGAAGATATATCTTAATGGTGATAGCCGAGTTGGTATCAAGCCAGACTTAGAATAGAATAGAATATAATAGAATAGATAATTATTTATTACTCAGGACATCACAACACAAAACATTAGAAAAACACAACAAACAACAGACAAAAAAAAGAACTAAAATCTATACAAAACGAAATAAATAAAAAAAAAGACAAGAAATAAATAAATATAAATATAGGTAACTAAATTACGAGTGAGAACCAAAAACAACCAGAAGGTTGCAAGTTCAGTTCAAATCCTGGTGCGGGCCTGTACCACTCAATTCGTTTTTTCGGATTTATGTACGGATTTCTAATTAATATCACTTGCTCAGTTGTGATGGAAAAAAAAGGTTCCTTACAACGTAGGCAAGGAATAAAGAAATTTCTACGGCAACTAAGTCCCCGGCATGTTTAAGTTGGTTCATAAACGTATTTCTCAGGCAAGCAAACATACAAAGGAACAACGGAATAAAAAAGTTTTTTTTTCAAGTTAGTTAAAACTGAAAACTACAAAAACTGAAACGTTCGGAAACAGACACATAGTAAACATTTTTTAAAACAATTTCGCTGCATTTAAGTTTCAACATGTCATACTTAAACCATTGTGTAAGGCATGTGTAGATTAATTGTTCTCATTGAGCGGCTTATAGAGCTGACTTCCCATTAAATCAGTTTTCTTTGGGAAAACGCGGCGTTAAATTAATAACTTAGTACGATAAGTTAGCTTGTAAATTAGAGTCTATTTTTCTTAATAACTCTGAGATTAGATACCAGCAGCTTAAGAGGAGCGTCTCAGTTTGGACTAGCGTCTCAGTTGTTTTTCATGCTGTCTCGATGTCGACCACCCACCTCAGACTTGTGCAAAAGGGACAATTGCAACTTTCCGGCGAAATGCCAAGTTTTATTGCCAAAATTATGAGTTTAGGCGTCATGAATTTCTACCATAAAAACTTTAATGAAATCGTACTATTGATTCGTAAGCGTATAAACGAGGTTCGTGCGTTTTGTTTTTTCGAAAATTGTTCTTAGTTTTTCAACAGTCACCTCTTAAATGTTGAGAAGTTTTTTGGCGAAAAATGCTGACTTTTAGTCTCCAATATCTTTTTGTCTACTAAAAATATTACAAAAATCAAAACGTACAGACCTAAGAAATACAAAATTTCCCAGGGATCCGTTGGCGTTTAGGAGATGGAATCTATTGACGCCGTTTGTATGGGAAAAAAAATTAAGACGATCCTCGTCGAATGTCAAGAAAGTACGAAATGGTTGTCAGAGGGCAAGCCTCGCACAATAAGGGCTAGCGCGTAAGGGCACTATTTTTACTGTGTTCTTCAGAGTGCTTAAAAAGTCCATGGATATGAATGGAGAGGCGCGCATGTTACAACATGACAACTGGGTGACATATTTGTAACCAGCGAACAAGCCAGTGACAAACTGTCACCGCCCCCGTTTCGTCACAAAACCCTAAAGTGAAGTTTTAGCGTCATCGGAGTTTCGCGACGCGCGAGTTTGTCGCTCCAATTCTGTAACTAAAGGTGTTTCGATGGAATGGTCGCTATTTTATCCGTTCAGGTGGCGAAATTGAGAACTATTCAAATTTCATACATCTAGTGACGGCTGCTTTGACTGGTGGCGCCGCTGCCAACTGAATTTTCAGTTGCCAAGTAGTTTGCAACTTTACGTTCAGTTGGTGGTAGCGCTGCTGGTCGGTGTGGTTGTCAGCAAGAATATAAAAATTAAATAGTTCTCAATTTCGCCACTTGAACAGGTAAAATGGCCTCCGTTCCATCGACACACAACTTAAGTTACAGAGTCAGGGCTCCAAAGATATACTGACATCCGATGCTTCAATATTTCGGTCGAAGGCTAACAGGCATCCTGCAGTAGACCAAATATTTCGAACAACTAATTGGCTTCTCTGTTGCTCGTATTATCGATAGAAATCCTTACATTAATCGAAAATGGCGCATTGAAAACTGGGAAATGTATAATTTTAGTAAATACTAGCATCCCGCTCGGAACCTCGTTCCCGTGGAAATTCGGGAAAATTAGGTAGCCTATGTTACTCAGGGATAATGTAGCATCCTAATGGTGGAAGACTTTTTGAAATCGGTCCAGTAGTTTCGGAGCCTATTCGTTACATACAAAAATACAAATCTTTCCTCTTTATAATATAAGTATAGATTGAAGAAAAAAATCTTACATTATGTATTCTTCTTTTTAACCCTCGACAAAAACGAGGGGTGTTATAAGTTTGACGTGTGTAACTGTTTGTATCTGTGTGTATGTGTCGTAAACGAATTGACCTACATATTTCAATGCGGTTTTCTTGTTTGAAAGCTGATGTGATAGAGATGGTTCTTAGTTATATTTGATCCAAATTGGTTCAGCCGTTTAAAAGTTATAAGCAAATTTTGGGAGTGATACACATTTTTTTTTTTTAAGTTAGTCACTGTATTTTTGGTTCTTTAGCATTTTCGAGTTTAAAAGCAATTCATTATAATCCGTCTCTTCCATAGATAGTGATCTATGTGGTTGACAATGGAACTTTTCCCGATTGTGTGGTAATAGCGAGCTCAAAAACTGCGCGCGCGCATGTTGCGTTTCTGTTACGGTTTTACTTTAAATTTGGACTATTTAGGAAGTGTCTTGATACAACACAATATACTTTATTGCGCACTCCAGCACAAATAAAGTACATTTTAATACAAGTAGTCGTGTGAGTGATAGTCCAGTTGGTAATGAACCAGACTCGTAATCCGAAGGTCGTGGGTTCAAATCCTGGTGCGGGCCTGTACCACTAAATGCATCTTTTCGGATTTATGTACGGATTTCTAATTATCACTTGCCTAGCGGTGAAGGAAAACATCGTGATTAAACCCGTCCGTCAAAGAAAAAAATTTCGAAAGACGAGCGGTCTACCAACCCGCATTGGGCCAGCGTGGTGGACTATGGCCTAAATCCCCTTCGTGTTTCGAAGGGAGGCCCGTGCTCCTCGGTGGGGACGTATATGAGCTGGAAAAAAATAATCATGTCAGGGTACAAATGGCAGCCCCATTGCTTAGAAGCAACATCTTTTTGGCGACCTTTGGGTGTAGAGAAAAAGTAATAAATCGTATAGATGTGGCCGCAATTAAAGATTATACTGTTATAAGGTAAAACGAATACCTAGAAGCCGACCATTTATTTATTTATTTCAACAAAACAAAAATTGTTGTTAAGTTACTAAACTATAAGCTTGTTTTAAGTTGTTGTTCATTAATTTTAGTGCCCTCTGAAGCACGGAAACACCTGTAATAAATAATAACTATGGTATCCGCTGAATCCGCAAGCAACATACGCTGCTTAGCAAATACTTAGATGAAATGATTACGATGACTAAGACATATTGGAAAATGTCCAATTTTCCCACTTTCACGTGGCAATCGTTGCGGTTATAATTCAATTTCAACTTGTCAGCTGTGTTTGTAGTTCTGTCTGTTTGTTTGTTTGTAAGTTGAACTTGTGGGAAGGTTGTTTATGTTGAGGAAGTGGAAGCAAGCGATTGTTTTATATTTCCTTTTCTATTTGATAATTCCGACGTAGTTTTTATACTGTCTTTAGTGAAAAAAAGCAGTGGTTTTTTGTTTAAAAATGAGATGTTTGTTCTCAGGTTATGGGTGTTTGTGTCTGTCTTTATGTATAAAACGCTAGATACTCAAAGGCCCACACTAAGGTTTTCCCTTGTGTCGTGGGTCCCTTGGAACACACATAAAGACAAACACAAACACCCATGACCCGAGAACAAACATCTGCTTTTTACACAATGTATGTATCAAAGGATAACCTTAGTGTGGGCCTTTGAGTGTGTAACGATTATTATTATTATTATACATTTTAGTACAAACAGCAGCACGTCTAGTTACCCATTTGCACTACAAAAGCGTGCGTGTGAAATAAAGGTGATATCAAGGCCAAATGTACCTAATGAGATTTGCAATGTTGAGATGTTCATTCGTCTGACTTTTCACCCAGTGTTAGTTACTACATAATTCAATAATGTACCTAACCTACACACGAATGAACAAAAAAATAAATTAGCTAACAAAACTTAATGCTGTGAATTTCCCCAAGGAAATAGGTCCAAATATGATATTTTCCCGCCTATTCATACACCGTGTGCGATCTGATTTGCCTTCATAAGAAAAGTAAAAAAAAACTTTTTTGAGAATTTTATCCGTCTTACTGGGGGAAAGTTATTAAGATACATGGAGATAATCACTGCCTAAAGGTTCGCTAACAGATTTAAAGTCACTCCATACGTTTGGGTATGGATATAAAGTCATAAATAAACGATCATCTATACATAAATAAATACAAAAGCAGGGTTTTGGCTCACTGATTCGTCAACGCCCAGCCCAAACCCATAGAGCAAGAAAGCTGAAAATTGGCATAAGGGTTCCTTTTACAACATAAGCGAGGAAAAAATAAAGGTTTTCGGAAATTTCTACGAGAACGAAGTCCCGGGAATCCTCTAGTCTATACTAATATTATAAAGAGGATATTGTTTGTTTGTTTATTTGCATTGAATAGGCTCCGAAACTATTGAACCGGTTTCAAAAATTATTTTACCATTATAATGCTACATTATCACTGAGTTACATAGGCTACATAATTTTCCAAAATTCCCACGGGAACGAAGTCCCAGGCGGAATGCTAGTTTGTCAATAAAATTGTCACTGCGCCATTAACGCATCGGCCTATACCTCCAATGTCACAATTAATTAACTTGTACCTTTCTTTGCACAATTTTGTAACAGCCCACGCCACATACTGTCACGCCAGTATGAAAAATGAGAGTTTTCCACATCCATTCAAAAGTAAACTTTATGACGATTGTGCAAAGTTGGAATTTGTTTGTGTTTCCGCGCAGTGTGAGTTTTGCCATTGGTTCGACGATTTTTCCGTCTTCATTTGATTTTTAAGTTCCGTAAGTTAGTAAAATGATTTATTTATTTTATATCTTAACTAGCTGCCTGCCTGGGACTTTGTTCCCGTGGGAATTCCCTTGAATTAATTCCTCTTGAATTACTCAGTCTATTGGTGAGAATCATATGAAAATACGTTCAGTTGTTTAGACAGACAGACGTGGCGAGGGACTTTGTTTTTTTATAATACAGCACGATCTGATATGATTTGATTGAAAAATATTATAAATATTTCTCTTTAATTAGACTTTTGGTGACGTACTAAGAAATTAGGTGTTAGTCTCTATTAACATATAAACAAAACAATAAAAAAAACTACCTATTAAAATGCACAGAGATACTTCTGTAACTAGTCCAAAGTTATGTAATTACTCATAACATTTAAGTTACAAAACAATATTACAATTACAGTATCTTATCTCATAAATTCATAAAACTATAACCGTATCCATTTGAAAAATAAAACGGTTGCGCACTATGGAAAATAAACGTGCTCACCTATTGGTTAATTTAAATTTAGAACGAGGTACGAACAGACAGACACGCAAATCTTTCACTGAGTTTGTTGGGTAATTTATCAAGTTTAATCTTGAGTCGGATTTTCCACTGTTTTACTAATGAGTTTAAGTTGTTTAATTAATCATTGCTTCAATTTCTCAAATTGTTATCAGCTTTACTAGTGCATGTTTGAAATGCCATATTTTTAACCCCGACAAAAAAAGGATGTTTTTTTTTAAACTGTAAAACTGTGAAAAATCTTTATTTAACTGTAACATATGTAACAATACACTGTGCTTCGGATGTTGACTTCAGATGTTAGAGATGTTATAAGTTTGACGTGTGTATCTGTATGTCTGTGTGTCTGCCTGAGGCATTGTAGCTCTTAATTTAATGGACCGATTTCAATATAGATCCGCAGACCCTAAATTATAAAATCGAAATATTAAAACAATATCTTCATCAACATCAAAACAGCCTGGCTGAAGCAGCACCATTTCACCTCATTATTTATTTGTATGTTGTTTGGCTTCTGTTTTACGTGGTGAATAAATTTGTTTTTCTTTCTCTCTTCTTTTTTAATCTTTAGAAATCCCATCCTTTTTAAATTCTTCGAAAAGTACAATAGCTAGCAATAAAAACCATACTCCAGTTTCTCAAGCAATAAAAATAACTTTAAAATACTTTCACTGTAGTCTGAAAGGATTCTTGGAGGCTACGTATATCCAACAAAGGCAGTTAAGGTGATGTCATTATTGTATATGCACATTACAAAGATCTTTACAGGTAGTGCTTCTAAATTTTTGAGTAAAGGTACCCCGAAACTACATGCATACTGTGGAGATTCTATCTCTAGGGTAATAATCTACTTTGAACGCCTTTAGAAAAAGGTTCTATAATCAAACTGATTCGCAACTTTTGCCGCGCTTTTCTTCTCTATTGACATACGTTATCTGCCGTGGCTTTGGCTGCGTGAGTCAGGTTTCCTCAACCAATCAATAAACGCTATAAAAGTGATTATTTGTCTTTTCCCGGTCTCCTCAGTATGACCCCCCTACCAGCTCTCTCTGAGATACGCTACAATACATACATACGGGGTAAGTCAGAGCATTAGTGGTTCAGAACCACGGTTGACTTAAATTCTGAGGGTTATTAGATGAAACATGATGTAAGTGGTGAGAGGTTGTCAGCCTTTTGCCCACCATACAGTAAAACCCTCGCGTCCTTATTACTGACTTTTACAGTATGCCTAGAAATAGTTGGCAGCTGGTACATTCTGAGTTTTTCTTTAATTCCCAGTCCCCGAAACTAAAGTATGAAGAAAGTGGTTTCAGTCAATTTTGATGAAATTTTAATACGTTATACACGGTGTAACAGAAAGGTATAGTCAAACTTCAGGATGGTGACCAGCCAATAAAACTGAACAACTTTCCCCAAGGAACCTATTTAAAATCTCAAAAAAAGAAATTCGCCTCTCCATACAACTTGTGCGATCAGCTGATATGTTTAGTATGAAAGGCCGAATTTTTTTTTTAAATTTCAAGTAGGTTCTTTTTGGAAAGTCGTTCAGTTTTATTGGCTGGTCATCATCCTGAAATATGACACCTTACTGTTACACCCTGTAGAGTCCTGATTAAAAGTTATTATTGTTACTAAAGCGGTTTCTAAGTTCGTTATCTTCTTCTTATCGTGTAGGTATAGTCAAGTTTGTGGCGAACTTGGCTAACCCTGGTGTCAGAGTTTTCAAACCGCACAATGGCCTCTGACTTGGTTTTAACGACTGTAGTCAATCGACAACAGCCGGGACCGACAGCTTAACGTGCCATCCGAAGCACGGAAACGCTCGTGATAAATTGCCAGTTTGGTCACCCATCAGGTTCCCTGCCTCTGTGTACGTTGCTTAACCTCACTGATCGGTTGAGATCAGCGAGAGCCACTGGGCTACGAGCGCTTCTGAACTACGCTTCTCGTAGTTCGTTATGAACAAGGTTTTCAACATATTAAAATATCATCAAAATTAACTAAAACCAATACTTTAGTTTCAGGGTCTTTTTCATAAAATTTAAGCCTTTTTATGACTGACTGAATGATAGAGCAACGCATAACCTAAAATGTCCCTAGTGTCACTAGGAACATAAGGGGAAATGGTAATACAAATTTTTCGTGCCATTCCATTCCATACTACTTTCATACAGTCCACTATCCATTCAATTCATCACTAATAGGTGCATTACCGCTTGTCTAGACCATCTATGGTGCGATATCTGGGTCACCTCAGCTGTTCGGTCATCATGCCAAAATCTGCATCGGAACGAGACACTTTCTAACCAAGTTATGTAAAGAAACAAACAAATGGGAAGCCTATAGTATGAAAAACAGTCTTCATATTATTTTTTTAATAGATTATTATCTTTACGCCCAGGACTTCGTTCCCATGGGAATTTGGCAATGTGTTAATCCATGTGTTAGCCTATGTGTTAATCCAGGGTGTCAGCTACTTCCATACCAAATTTAATCGATATTGGTTCAGCCGTTTGAGCGTGAAAGAGAAACAAACATCCATACATACAAACTGTTGGATATTTTTTAAATAGCACTTAATTCATGCTGGAGACCGTCATGAAGGAGAGCTTTTGGCCGGAGGGCGTGGTGTTCCGCCGGCACCGAGGGAGATTCCCGGTTGCAGATACCCCCGGAAAACACCCGGGAAATAGTGTTAGTTAGTTTTATTTTATTTTGTTTAATTATAATTCATATGTATGTTAGTCTGTAAGGTAATGAGCCTTAGATGCCTGATAATAAATGCTTTTATTATTATTATTAATATATTCAAAGGTGTGCTTCTTATATACCGAGACACTCATGCTGACTACTCTGATACACTAGACTCTGTACTGTATTTATACTACATATTTTACTAGAGGAGGCCCGTTACATCGTTCCCGTAGGAATTTCGTAAAATCCTTCCTCATTCCTTGCCTATATTATAAAAGCAGCCCTTGTGTCAAATTTCAGCTGTCTCTGTCCAAGGGTTTGGGCCGAGCGTTGATGAGTCAGTGATTCAAGACCTGTATCTATTTATATAAAAAATAGCATTCAGCCCGGGACTTCGTTCCCGTGAGAATTTGGGAAAATTATATGTAGCCTATGTCCATCGGGGATAATGTAGCTTTCTAATGGTGAAAGAATTTTTCAAATCGGTCCAGTAGTTTCGGAGCCTATTCAATGCAAACAAACAAACGATCAAACCTTTCCTCTTTATAATATGTATATAAGAAGATGAATTTCTATTTCCCTTGGTAATCGCATCACACGTGAACGGATGGAACAATTTAGCATTTTTTTTGTTTTCTGTTTATTATTAACAGGTGAAGGTTCTTATGAAAGACTAGCATTCCGCCCGGGACTTCGTTCCCGTGGGAATTCCGGAAAATCATGTACCCTATGTCCATCACGGATAATGTAGGATTTTAATGATGAAATAATTTTTTAAATCGGTTCAGTAGTTTCGGAGCCTATTCAATGCAAACAAACAAACAAACAATCAAATCTTTCTCTTTATAATATGTATATAGAAAAAATTTAAAAAGTTGAGCGAAACATTAGAAAATTTAAAAGAAAACAACGTCTGTTAGTTCAGCTAGTTTTTATATATTTAACTCAGTATGTGTCTCAAGTATTATCACCTCTAAAAATAAACCTCTATTATATAAAAAAATCGTTTACGTTATCCCTAGACACTATTGACCGGTGATTTCGAAGAACTATGGCGGCAAATGTCGCATACATCCGCAGTAAGACTATCGTATGAAAGTGGTGAGGCTGGTAGTAACGCTGCGCCTCCGCCGGAAGGTAGAGCGACGACCTCGCTGTAGCATCGACCTATCGACGGGAAAACTTCGCATTAGGGGATCTTGAGGATTTTTTTAATTTTTTGAAGTGAAAACTTCTTTAGCGGCGTTCTGCACTTTGAAGTTTGGGTAAAAAATGTTAAACTCGCGTCAGGGTCACGTGACGAGATCGAAAATCGATCGAAAATCCGTAAGGCGGAGGGCTATTTAATAAATATAGGAAATTAAAACTGCAAAAGCCAAGATGTTATCCGGTGTCAGCATAAAAAAAATTAAATTAAATATTAATGCACAACGTTAAAAAAATTCCATCTGTCACCCAGGGTGAGAGTGCTACCCCCTAATCACGGTTAGTTTGACAAAGCTAAATCGCTCACATTTCCTTTTATAGAAAAGTTGAATACAATGGGCACTGCACTTCGAAATTTGAATAACCATTGCCCTTTATGTTCTCAGCTTCTAGTATTTTATATATTTATTTTTATATAATTATATATATGTATACTTATATATTTGTTTATTTGTATTATTTATATATATTTAATTTTACGCACCACCAACTACTTCTTACCTTACTGCTGTCCTAACCTAAGGTTGCCTGGAAGAAATTGCTACCTAGCAATAAGGCCGCCTTGTTGTACACTTTTTTTTATGTTCTGTTAATTGTATTGTATGTCTTTGTGTGCAAATAAAGTATATTGCATTGTATTGTATTGTACTATTACATAGGAGGCAATGGTATTACAATTTTGCCGTGCCGTTTTCGAATTATAAAAAGGCCCAATAGAAACGTAAACGATTTAGTTTTGGTATGTACACACGTTCAAACTTACCACGATTGGAGGGCTAGAGGGGACTTGTAGGAATATACGAAAAATGCATCAACAGTATCCGAACCAATCGAGGTTAGTCCGAACCTTGTCATTCAATGCACTCTCTAAGCACAACATCGGGGGGGACATATGGGACATTTTTTTCTCACTAGTCCCTTCTGGCAGGCTTTCAAAGAAGACAAACGTGTAGATTTGTCCCTCGGTGTGACATTTGGGGCAAAAACTGTCACCCCGGGTATTACAGAACCCGACTCAGGCTCTAATCTAAACTTGAGTAGCAGTCGCCTTTGTCATTTTGATAGTGAGAGAAAGATACAATCAATACTTAAATATAGATCAAGTCTTGAGTTTCCTTTTGTAGTACAGGCGTTGTGTGGCCAATTCGGGAAATACGGGACTGGAAATTAAAGCTGTTAAGTGGTAAATATAGCGTATAATAATAATACCATCGAAAAGAATTTTATCAAGACTAGCAGACAATGTCAAAAACGAGAAAAAATAAAAGAGTTTGAAAAATACACTGGACAGCAAATAAACCGGGCCACCCGCTACTTTTGAACTCTAATCCGATTTTCTCAAAAAGTATAAAACTTACAACTGTCAAAATCATACCTATAAAAAGTGCGTTTCATGATAATTAAAATTAATGAAAACACATTGGGAATTATCAATCAATTAAGTGTTTATTAATAATTTTACAAAGATGAGTCGTTTTCCAGTCGCGCAAATCGTATGTAATCACCAAGTAAAAAACAAACTAAAGCCGGAAACAAAGAAGAAAATTGAAAAAAGTTTATGATTAGTTTTCAGTGTTCCCTCCTCTTGCTCTGATAAGGGGGCGTCCATTAATTACGTGAGGTGTATTTGGAGATTTTTCGACCCCCCCCCCACCCCCTCTGGTAAGATGTTGTGAGATTTGGCCCGACACCCCCCTCCCCCCTTAATCTCATGTAAGTTTTATGAAATGCATAGTTTTAGTGTAAACACGTTACATTGGTAATTTATTTAGAAAACTTACATAATTTGCCTTATTATTTTTAAACTTTTAACACTATTTCTTTTGGGGGAAAACATTACAACATAAATTGTATATGTTATGTTAATGTTGAGCTATTTTTACTGAATAAAATTTATCTTATCTTATCTTATCTTATCTTAAAACAAATTACTTATTACGTGATATTTGTAGTGACCTCCCTCTCCCCCACGTGAGATTGAGTGAGATCCGGCCCGACCCCCCCCCAAACGCCTCACGTAATTAATGGATGCCCCCTAACTGATAGCATCCTCGTATTCATAGACCTCACGAGCCTGACGATGAAATCCAAAGAAATGTGCTATGTTGCATAAGGGGACTAGTGGGAACATACGAAAAAATGCATCAACATGTGTCCAAGCCAATCGAGGTTAGTCCGAACCTTGTCATTCAATGCACTTTCTAAGCACAACATAACTTGCGCAACCGTTGACGCAATCCGTGATGTAATAGTTAGCCTCATTCGCTGTCCCACTCTCGCTGGCCTTTGGCACATTTGACCATCTCTTTTTATTTGGTCTGCCGCGTCTTTGAGCATTCGATTTGAGTGTCATGGGTTACTTTAGGTTTGGGAATAGAAATCGATCAAAAATCAAAATTGTTTATTGGATAACCTTAGTAAAGAGACTCCTTTTTAACCTGTGACAAAAAAGAAGGGTGTTAAAATTTTGACCAGTGTATCTATGAAACTGTATGTCTGTGTATCTGTGTGTCTTTCTTTGGTATCGCAGCTCCTAAACGAATAGACTGATTTCAATGCGGTTATTTCCTCCAGATTTTGAAGCTAGTAAAAAAAAGCTAGTCCTTAAATTTATTTTGCAACAGTTTTAGTCTGCCAAGTTAAAGAAAACCACTTGATAGATACCATATTAAGAAAATAACAACAATTCCATCCAAATCAGTCAAGCTGTTTACAACATGGCTACTTTACTTAATTGGTAATTCCCACGAAAATCGACATAACCGAAAAAAATACGCACTTATACAAATACAAGACAATAGCAAACAATTTCTACACGTGGGAGACGCACCGGGGTGAAAACTTTAGTTTCACTGATGGGGCCACAAAAAATAGATAAGCTATGAGAACTTAGTATTGTTCAGAAGAAAGTGTAGGTAGAGTTTGAACTTACTCGTAGTTGTATCAGGGCATAGTACTCGTATATTTATTACTCTGATTGCCAAGCAAAACTTTGAATTGAATACAATAGTCTATCTTTTTTGATGATATTTTTTCCGTGTGGTGATCGGTTGAGAATAACACTACCCCATGTCTTTCCGTAGGTGTCGTAAGAGGCGACTCCTTGAGACCTGCCTCCTTGAAATCCATCCCAGGCAACGACACTTCATTTTTTTCTGAATCCGAGGTGTCGTCCTATGGTCTCATGCGGTGTGGTAGGCTCTGTAAAGGGCCGTCTGGTTCGCGATCACCCTCCTACCGAAGTCCGATACCAATCTGAACAACTTTCCGTAATGTACCTATTTTCATAAGCCCATTTAAGTCCCTATCGAGAGGCACGAGCCTTCCTTTGAAACACACAGGGGATTAAGGCCATAGTCCACCACGCTGGACCAAAGCTTCATCAGCCCATATACGTCCCCACTGCTGGGGCACGGGCCTCCCTCGATAACATGAGGGGTAAATGCCATACTCACCACGCTTGGCAGACGGGTTGGCGAGGGTTTTGATATAATTGCAGAGTTTTCCTTCTCTGTGTGCAGATGAACTTGCTTGCATATTTACTCGTACCTTAGTCGCCTTGTACGACACCTCGGCAAGAAAGAGGGTGGTCCTATTCTACTCTGCCGGGGACACACACTCACACGGACCAAAGCGGGTTGGTGTAATGAACATAATATGAAATTAAAAAAATAATTGACTTCCTATAAATCAGCTGATCGCACAAGTTTTATAGAGAGGTCAATTTTTAAATTAATTCCATCTATGTTCCTTGAGGTTGCCCAGTTGGTAATAAGCCAGACTTGTAATCCGAAGGTCGTGTACCCCTAAATTCGTCTTTGCGGACTTATGTACGGATTTCTAATTATCACTTGCTCAACGGTGAAGGAAAACATCGTGATGAAACGCCCGCCCAAGTAAATTGTCGAAAGACGAGTGGTCCATCAACCCGCATAGGGCCAGCGTGGTGGACTATGACCTAAATCCCCTTCGTGTTTCGAAGGGAGGCCCGTGCCCCTCGGTGGGGACGTAGGTATATGGGCTGGTAAAAAAAACAAAATGTTCCTTGAGGAAACTTGTTCAGTTTGTGAGCTAATTCACATCCTCAATATTCATTAACTAATTAAAAGTCATCCAAATTATTAAATTGAAGGTCTTGACTCACTGACTCATCAACACCCAGCCCAAACCCTTGGGCCTAGAAAGCCGAAACTTGGCACAAAGTTTCCTTTTATGACGTAAGCAAGGATGAAGAAAGGAGTTTACAAAATTTCCATAGGAACGAAGTCCCGGGCATTCTCTTGTCTTTAAATAAAAGTTTCAATATAAGCGACATCAACGCGCACTTTTTGGTAAAAATAAATCTTAACTTTTTCTTCTTCAGATTAATAGATATTTGCACCCACGTCTATATGATTTGTTACTTTTCCTCCACACCCAAAGGTTGCCGATAAGATATTGCTTCTTAGCAATGGGGCCGCCATTTGTACCCTGACATATCTGTTCGGTATATAGATCGAAACTTGAGTCTCCTTCTGTAATACTAAGGTTGAATATTCCTTGTGTGTTTTAGAATGACAAAAAAGAGGTGTCTGTGTGTCTATTTGTGTAGCACTGTAGCCCCTAAACGAATGGACTGATTTAGATGCGGTTATTGTTTGAAAGCTGATGTAATTGAAATAGTTTTTAGCTATAATTGATTTCTTTTTTTTTCTTTTTTTTTGTCTGTTTAAGAGATTTTAGAGTTATAGTTTGAAATTTACAAGTTACCACAAGTGTAAGCCTTAGTGAAATATTAAATGTATTGAAACTGTTACCAAACTTGATAAGGTACTTTTCTGTTCGGTCATGCATGGTCAAACTGAAGAAATAAAAACAATCAATCAATTTATATAAAAAATAAAAATAAGTCAGGGCAAATATTTTTGTAAAAGTAGATGTTTGTTCTCGGGTACAAGCGAAAACCTTAGTGTGGGCCTTTGAGTGGTTAGAGTTTAAAAAAAAAAAAACTGAGTGCGAATTTGACCAACATTATTTCAGAAAAAAAAATTAAAGACTTAAATATTAAAAGAGAAAGTAATTAATAATATCATTTTTTTATGATTATACAAATAAAAAAAATTACGATTTTAGTGATATATAAAAATAATATTAAATTAATAATAAACTTGGTCCACGAAATCGATAAAAAAGGATAAATGTATCACCTTTTTTTTATTTAAAATTTTGAACAAAACACAAAAACCAGCCGCTAGTAATATCCGCCATCTTTGATTTAGTAGTCAAGTCAAGCGGTCGAGTTAACTTGCCTGTTACTTAACTAAACTCGTGACAAATTAATTACTTACTTAATTACGTTTAGTTCGTTGCATTGCGTTATTACGTTTGATGCCCCGTATTTAGTTACGGTTACATCTAGAGATATCTGAGCTCCAGATGATTAACTTTAAAACGTATTTTACGTGCCGACTTCTGATGGTATACAGGATGTAAGGGACAGGTTAGCAAAAAGTAAAACCCTAAATTAAGATCATAATTTTGAATGATTTTCTAGTGGAATTTTCCTCAAGAAAATTTTTAATATTTTTTTGAATATTTTCTAAAATAGCACAGGCTTTGGCTTAGTTTAGGCTCCGGGCTCTTTCAGATAAGAAAGCATGTTTAAGTATGCTATTTATTTAGTAATAAGGTTAGACAACTCTAAATTAAACTTATGTTTTTGCATGCTAATTTTAAAGGTTGGCAAAACATGTCACAGTACTTTAAGTTATTTTTAAGATCTTTTATAACTACCATGTTTTATGCAAATGAAGAAATTATTATTATTATTTATCTGTTAAGAGCAAATAAATAAATGATTTTATTTTTAAAATATACCTCATCTTATATATATAAAAGAAAGTCGTGTTTGTTACAACACTTATAACTCGAGAACGGCTGGACCGATTTCCATGGTTTTTGATTTGTTGTATTTCTCTCCGTCCCGAATAGCAGAATAACTATTAAAAACATTGGAAAATTGACGAGGAAATTCCCACGGGAACGAAGTCCCGGGCGAAAAGCTAGTTTTTCAATAAAAAAACAGTGGAAATAGCGTAAAATACGAAAGTAGCAATGTATATCGCCATTCTGACAGCGGTGCGGGGCGGGGGGAAGAAAACTCCTTAACTTGCCGTTTCATGAAAAAATAATTACTTGTAGTCGATAGCTATGAGTAGATTCCACCGTTTAAGTATTTGCTCAGTTGTTTCTTACATTCTGTATCCTATACGGTCAAAGGCCCATAGCAGGGTTTCCTTTGTGCCATAAGTCCTTTGAGATACTAAAAAAAATAGTCATAAGCACTTAGACCCGAGTGGCTAGTCCACTAACCAATCACTGAACCAATTTTGATCAAACATAGCTCTCAGCCAACCATCTCAATCAAGTCAGCTTTCCAAGAAAGAATTTTTTTTTAGGAGCTACGATAATAATAATAATAATAAACGCTACACACTCAAAGGCCCACACTAAGGTTTTCCCTTGTGTCGTAGGTCCCTCGGAACACACATAAAAACAAACACAAACACCCATGATCCGAGAACAAACATCTGCTTTTCACACAAATGTTTGCCCCGACTGGGGATCGAACCCAGGACCCGCCGATCAAGAGGCAGCGTCACTACCACTCGACCAAACCGGCCGTCATGCCACAGACAGACAGACAGATACACACGTAAAGCTTATAACAACCCTTTTTTTGTCGGGGGTTAAAACAACAAAAAAATTATACAACACGCGTGACATTTCTTGCACTTCCATGACATCATAATGTTTTTATTTTTGATCAGTGTTTCGTAATATGGCTCTTACGTAAGTAAAAATAAGAGCGTGATTGACTGTTGACCTATAAGACCTATGCGACCTTATGTATCTCTTCCTATGCGCCTAAGGCACTGTGTTTAATTATTTATATGCAATTTGTTTTATGTAATAAAAATTTTGTTCTAACCGTGTGGTGATCGGTTGAAAATAACACTGACACTTTTTGGATTACGCAGAGCTGGAGGTTTACCATGATCGCTTAGCGCGATCCAATTTAGGACCTAAACAAGTCTGCAACGCTTATTCGTACCATGATGCCTTATAAGCGATTCAATTTTGGCGCTGTTGCGATTCAAAGGCAGACCAGCGATAATTTATGTAGACATTTAAAATTGACCATATACAACCGAGCAGTTCAAAAGCAGCGCCATCATGGTACCATTTTAAAAAACATTTCAATGCGAAGCAGTTCAAAGTTGGATCCTAAACAGAAATGTTTTTAAAGGATCGTGGTAGGTACCCTGGACACCCTTTTGGTGCATTACACCAAGATAGGCATAAGGCAAAATCATAAGTTCAATTTGTATATTTCACGTATATTTGGTCTATTGTTATTGTTACTAAATTTGGGCTGTGTGGTGATCGGTTGAGAATAACAACCGATCACCACACGGCCCGTGGTTGTTTCCGTGGGTGTCGTAAGAGGCGACTAAGGAAACACAAATGAGACCTGCCTCCTAGTAATCCATCCCACGCAACGACACTTCATTTTTTTCTGAATCTGAGGTGTCGTCCTGTGGTCTCATGCGGTGTGGTAGGCTCTGTAAAGGGCCGTCTGGTTCGCGATCACCCTCCTACCGAAGTCCGACGCCAAACAGCTTGCTGTGTTCCGTCGGTGCGTGGGAGTACCAGTGCCTTTATAGGCATTTTCTGGGTTAAGTCGCTCCATCGTCGACCTCATCTTTGACCTTTATGGTCAAGATTGAGGGCAAGAGTTAACCCATCTTATAATAAAAAAAATATAATATTTAAAGGGGTGAATCTATACCTTATTGATTATGGTACAGGGCCGCACCAGGCTTTGAGCCCTCGACCTTTCGGTTTCAAGTCTTGTTCCTTAACAACTGGGCTATCTGCTATTAGAATAGATTGAAAAAATCTTAATTTGGCACATAACACAATAAGTAATAATAAACGCTACACACTCAAAGGCCCACACTAAGGTTTTCCCTTGTGTCGTGGGTCCCTCGGAACACACATAAAGACAAACACAAACACCCATGACCCGAGAACAAACATCTGCTTTTCACACAAATGTTTGCCCCGACTGGGGATCGAATCCACACAATAAGTAATTCTTAGAAAACTAAAGTACAAATCGATACCACAGGCTGAGTTTTCAGCTGTTCTGGTAGGCTAGGTGGTTCGTAATAAGTATACAATCGACAACAAAAAACATTCCTGTAGAAAACGTATAAGTATTTGTAATATAATACAACTAACAACATCTGAGCAACTTTATACAACAACATTAAAATTAATCAAACTTTACCGCTAAGTCATTTAATTTACATAAAAAGTTACATTTTAATCTTTTTACAAAATACCTAACAAAATTTATTAGATAACGGGGACTTAAGATACAGATCTACAAAGAGATTAGACTAGACATTGCATAGCTAACTGCTACAATATTTTTGCCATGATTTACTTAATGGGTCACAATTTGGCTGGACACAGGAACACTGGGTTCACTGACTAATAAGTCTAATTGCAATTGAGGCCATTGTGCAGTTTAAAAACTCTGACACCAGGGTTAGCCAAGTTCGCCATACACTTGACTAGACCTACACGATAAGGAGAAGAGTCTAATTGCAGAGCTTTTTATTAGCGAAAGATTTTTTAAACATTACCTCTCAATATAGCAGTAATGTATGTACCTAAGACCTTTTATTTCCTTGCTTTCAAAAGTTTAAAAAGTTTTTATATGGTTTTAATACGATATTGTAATGGAAAACATCAGAAGAAGCTAGAGGATGCACGGGACTTCGTTCCCTTGAGAACTTCGTAGAATCCTTCCTTATTCCTTGCCTACTTTGTATCAATCAATCAATCAAATCATTTATTCGCTTAAAACATGGTATCTAAAGATGTCATTTAAAAATAAATTACAGTCATGTTTTGCTATTTAAAATCAGCATGCGAATGTCATTATATATTAAAATTAAGACGAAAATAAAAATTACACATTTCTAAAAATAATGACAAATTAATTAATGGCATGAATAAAATAAAAATTGGAATTATAAAATGTCATACAATATTTTAAAGGAACCTTTGTGCTTTTCAGCATTATATTTCAAAGGGTCTGGGCTGTGCGTTATTAGGACCTGCATTTCATACCATATTATAAAACTGAGTCCCCTGCCGCGTCTGTCTGTCTGTCTGAACGCAATAAACTCAAAAACTACTAAATGGATTTTCAGGTTTTTTTTTACCAATAGTCGGAGTGATTCAAGAGGAAGGTTTATGTGTATAATTTATTTCAAAAAATTCCCACGGGAAGTTTTATTATAAGGTAGAAGAATAATATAAGGGTTTACAATTTTCAAAATTTTATTGTATCTAAGGTTCAAAAACTTGGTTTTTTCCTATTCTTCTCTGGGGAAGACTGCACCTTTGCAAATAGACGTAAAGTCAGTAGGGTCAAAAGAACAAATATGTATGTATGTATTTAAATCCTTTAATGTAACATGCTGAATGAACGAATATATTCGTATATACTTAATGTAACTTTGACTTATTTTGTGTAACATCCTGAATGTTCTAAAAAAAAAAGATATTTTGAATTTGAACCTTAACTTGGTGTCTATACCCAGCAGTCTGTGTTCGAACCCAAAAATTACGTAACTTTATTTGGAGGTAGTAAGTCGTTTTCGTTATACATTTATAGTCGTTGTGGCGTACCGTTACTTGCATTCTGACACACTCGGTGCAGTCTCTATGCAACTTAAGGTGAAGTTACTTCAAATTCAATTTTATTTAAAAAAATTTTTTTATTAAAAATAAAGAATAGGTTCGCTCTTGACCATGATTTAGCGTAGGAAATCATGAAGCGCTCGTAGCCCAGTGGCCCTCGCTGATCCCAACCGATCAGTTAGGTAAAGCAACGTAAACAGAGGCAAGGAACCTGATGGGTGACCAAAGTGGCAATTTATCACGAGCGTTTCCGTGCTTCGGAGGGCACGTTAAGCTGTCGGTCCCGGCTGCTGTCGATTGACTACAGTCGTTGAAACCAAGTCAGAGGCCATTGTGCGGTTTGAAAACTCTGACACCAGGGTTAGCCAAGTTCACCACATACTTGACTATACCTACACGATAAGGAGAAGAAGCGTAGGAAGACAAATACTTACTAGCTTTCTAACCCTCACTTCGTTCCTGTGGGAACTCTATAAGTAAAAAAGAAAGAAAGAATGGTTGATATGTATATCTTATTCCCAAAATTCCCACAGGAACGAAGTCCCGGGTGGGAAGCTAGTAAGCAATAAATACTTTACCACAAAACATTAAAACACCAATTAGACTATTTCTAAAACTGACTTTTATATGTCATTTATAAAATAAGCAGGTTTTAAACATTATCAAAATTTTAGTTTTTTTTGTGGTTAGGTCCTTAAATGTCGGGAGTAACTATTTTTATTTATTTAAGAGTTATTTTGATCGAGATGGTTCTTAGATTTATTTAATCAAAATTGGTTGTGAATTTAAAATAAAAAAAATTGTGTTATTTATTGATCGAGATGGTTCTTAGCTTTGTTTATTGATGAAAGTTGGATGTTATATTTTTTTTTTCTTTATTAACCGACTTCAAAAAAAGGTGAAGGTTCTCAATTCGGGTGTTTTTTTTATGTTTGTTACCTCAAAACTCCGTCATTTGTAGACCGATTTCAAAAATTTTTTTTTGTTCGGAAGCATCTACTTCCAGATTGGTCCCATAATTTTTTTATCGAAATCATTTCAGTAGTTTAGGTCAAAAATGAAAAAAAAAACTGAAATTTACGGTCATGACGTCAAAAATAATTTCTCTCTATTTACCATATTCCGCTATGAATTCACCTATTTGCTGTTTTACCCGTAACCACTACTTACTCGTGAACATAGCTTTAAAAAATTATTTCACCCTTTTTGAAGGCGGGTCAATTTTTTGTTAAAAATATTTTAATAGTACGATCAAATTACTCCTTAAGAAACTTAGATATGGTTATAATCTAGTCCAATAACTTTCTTAGGCATCTCCTTAAAGATTTCACTACCATGCGCAGTGGCATGTGACTGCACACACAAACATACGTCCGTCCTGCTCACACCTACCGACACACCTACTTCCGTCCTCTTCACACAGTGTCATTGACACTTGAATAGTTCTAAATGACTTAGATTTTTAAAACTAAATTTGAGTTTTATTGCATTTAAGAGTAAATATTAACGTTTCACAGAATAAAAAAATACGTAGGTACACGCAGCAGCATGTCAGGTTACCCATATTCACTACAAAAGCAGACACTATTGCAAGCGAGATAAATGCGACGTCAAGGTTAACATGTATAGCCTGGTGTGCTGCCGTGTGTACATAAGTTTATGTCTGATCCATTGGGGTAGCAATCTGTGGTCTCTTGAGACCACAGATTGCTACTTGCTATGATCCAAACACATCTCTTTCGCTTCCTCTACAGTCATAATTCGATTCATAGATGCTCGTCGGATTCCGGTACTCCTAACAGGGCCTTTTCTTAGAACGTCACCAATTTTTACCGACTTCAAAAAAGGAGGAGGTTCTATGTTCGACTGTATGTATTTTTTATGTATGTTCACCGATTTCTCCGCCAATTATGGACCGATTTTCAAAATTATTTTTATGTTCGAAAGAGTATACTCCAGAGGTAGTCCCATATAAATTTTATCGAAAATGATTCAGCGCTTTTAAAAAATCAACGAAAACAAAAAATACTACAAACCAGAACATCATCTAAATAAATGAGTGACATTTTCGTTTGTGGTTATCTGCTAATAGGCATTGTAGTCTGCAAGAAATATTAGTTATCTACTTTGGGCGAACTGTTGTTGAGATTGAAGTCGGTGACTCATACGTTTTTAAATTATGTATTATAAGTATGTTCCCCTAGGCCCTAGGGACGCCTTAGGGCTTGCAACAAGGGCCCCCGAGGGCCTAGAAGACGACGTCTTAGGGTTCATTTATAAAAAAGTGCTATCTCGATAAAATATCGATTCAAAATTAGGTCATTTCTTCCGAGAGTAACTGGTCCACATGACGTTCTGCTTACCCTAAAAGGGATGATAGGCTTCAGTGTATAGATATTGATAGTAAAATGGCGGTTTTTTTTTAAACTGAAAGCGGACATAATCGAGATGTCAAAATTGGTTCAGCGATTTAAATTTATAAACGGTGGAATATCGCAGAAAATATATTTTTAATTTATTTAAAGTTATTTTTACTTTGTGCTTGAGCTGCTGTATTATCCAAAGCCTATAGTGTTATCAATTATCTTCTCCACAGTTGATTTACTAGGTACCCTTATTACTCTGGCCAACGAAAGCTGTCCCCGAGAAACGGCAGCAATTTAAAAAATTCGTCCTCTGAAAACACTGAGTATACACTGAATAAACGGAGTTAGAAATTATGAAAAAAATCATCAAAAATAATTATGAAAAAAATCAAATCAAATTAGTAGAAAATAAAACAGTATTAACTCCGTTTATTCAGTGTATACTCAATGTTTTCAGAGGACGAATTTTTAGTTTGCCGCAGTTTCGCGGAGACAACTTTCGTTGGCCAGACTTTATAATCAAATATGTAATAAAATCTGGCCAAAATAATGACGGCCGGTTTGGTCGAGTGGTAGTGACGCTGCCTCTTGATCGGCGGGTCCTGGGTTCAATCCCTAGTCGGGGCAAACATTTGTGTTAAAAGCAGATGTTTGTTCTCGGGTCATGGGTGTTTGTGTTTGTCTAGTGTGTTCCGAGGGACCCACGACACAAGGGAAAACCTTAGTGTGGGCCTTTGAGTGTGTAGCGTTTATTTATTTAAATAAACTCCCCAGCCATTCAATTATCGGACTAATTTAACCACCGGGCAGTGGCATAAATACAATAGTGTCATGGTCATAATGAATATATGCATTAAGAATAGTGCACACTAGTGCATTCATACATATACAGAAGTACAGACTAACGAACGTAATAGTTGTGATTAAATAACGTTACAGTAACGCACGGTGAATGTGAAAGTGAAGGACGGTCGGCAAATTATTGCGAAATTACTCCTTTAATGCGTTTGAGGCTAAATGTTTCGTTATTTGTGACTGTGTGTATCACATTTGATAGTCTTTATTTTTCACCGTTTTGAAGTCTGTTTAATTTTTTACTTCCACGCTGGACTGGAAGTGAAAGAAAAACTTTATAACAGTTGCCAACTCTCCTCTTTATACAGTACTAGCTGATGCCCGTGCGTGTTAATTTAGATTTTTACATACAAAAGTTTTTTCCCGCTAACTCCCCTTCCCGTGGGAATTTTGCAATATCTTGTTGCAACTAAGCTTTAAGTTTACTAAGGTACCTGCATGCCAAATTTCAAGCGTCTAACTTAAGCGGTTTAGATTTTTCATACAAAAGGATTTTCCCGCTAATTCCCGTTCCCGTGGGAATTTCCGGAATTCCTTTCTTAGTGCACCTTTACGGTACCTAAGCTACGTCCCTTCCAAATTTCAAGTGCCTACGTTTAGCCGTTTAGGCTGTGTGTTGATATGTCAGTCAGTCAGTCAGTCAGTCAGTCAGTCAGTTTCTCCTTTTATATATTTAGATGTATAAAAGTCAGTAATAGGGGCGCGAAGGTTTTGCTGTATTGTGGGGGAAAGGCTGACAACCTCTCATCACTATACATAATGTCTCGTCTAGTAATCCTCAGAATTTATGTCAAACGTGGCATCAAGTGGTTCTGATCCAATAATGCTCTGCCTAACCCATATGGGATTGCAGGCGTGAGCAAATGTAATGTTATGTTTAATTATTTTTTTTAAACTTAATTTTTAATTTTTTTAGTATAAGTCATCTTTAGAAACTTTGTAAGTGCCTATTAAATTCGAGGTTTGCCCTTGATTTCCTAGGAATTTCATCATCAGATCCTGGCTAAGTAACAATAGGACCACCTTTCGAACAAAAAAAGGATTTTGAGAATCGGTCATAGATAAAAAAAAAGATACAAACAGTCGAACACAGAACCTTCTCCTCATTTTTCGAAATCGGTTCATTCAATAAGAAGTCGGTTAGAAACCGAATATTAAAAAAAACCCATCATCAAACCTATTTAACGCCTCACGTTCAAATAAAAAAAAACTTGTAACAGCACTAAATAACTGAACCTTTTTTGCTGACGCTCCGGTCCACTTACCGGCCAAGAGACTTGCGTAATCTACTTTATAGCTAGGTTTTATCGATGTCGATGAAATCGACGATACAACACGTGCTTTTATGTATTTCTCTACCCTATTTTCATGGGGTTTGGTACAGTCAACAGCAATAACATAGAAACGGTTTTTTTAAATGCAGAGTCCAAACTATGTAATTTTCTATTTAGTGGACATAGTAAAATCAGTAATTGGCAAAAAGTTTAAGTTCTTCTTCTTATCGTGTAGATATAGTCAAGTGTGTGGCGAACTTGGCTAACCCTGGTGTCAGAGTTTTCAAGCCGCACAATGGCCTCTGACTTGGTTTTAACGACTTGGTTGGTTTAAGTTATAATTTATACTAATATTATAAAGAGGAAAGATTTGTATTTTTGTATGTAACGTATAAAACTATAAACTTAAAAATTACTAGACCGATTTCAAAAATTCTTTCACCATTAGGATGCATCATTATCCCTGAGTAACATAGGCTACATAATTTTTCCAAATTCCCACGGGAACGAAGTCCCGAGCGGGACGGTAGTTATATATATATATATAAGCATTTCTGTATTGCTGTGGATTTTTATTAATAAATAAAATCAATAAATAAACACCCTAAAAATTCAAATTGATGTAGCAACATTAGATCGTGTAAATAAGTATCATAAGCTGTGTTATATAATTAGGTAAAGTAATTTAGATAATTTAGAACAAATTGTTATTAACATATATATTTTTTGAATGGTATGGGCTTAGATATTTTAGAAAACGTGTCAATTTTCGTGACTGTACAAGTAAAAAACCTGTTTTACCCTTATTATGTAGGTATAATCAAATATGTGACGAACTTGACTAACCTTGGTGCCAGAGTTTTCAAACCACCAAATGGCCTCTGATTTGATTTAACGACTGCAGTCAACAGACAACAGCCGGGCCGACTGCTTAACGTGCCTTCCGAAGTACGGAAACGTTCGTGATAAATTGCCACTTTGGACACCCATCAGGTTCACTGCCCCTCTGTACGTTGTATAACTCACTGATCAGTTCAAATCAGCGAGCGCTACCGTTTAATACTGTTTTTTTTCTTGTTTTCTTCATCAATTGATGTGCGTATTTTTGTGTGCATACTGCATGTGCGTGTAAATATGTGTGTGTTTAAATGTCTACCAAACCATGAGACTAAAAACCAATGAAAACCAAAAAATCTCAGGACATTAAAAATACATTGCCTTCTGTTCAAATAACAAATTACAGAGGTGTTAAATACTTTGCAATATGTTAGACACAGAGTGCATTGAAAATTCAGTTAAATAAGTGATTATATTTTTATGAGTCACATTTTATTATGATGCCCATTTCCCACTTCCTTCACTAGTGATGCGCACTATACAAATGTATACACATCAACGCGGTCTAGGGATATTGCACGATTTTTCATACAAAAGAGGTCTGTTTGAGAAGCTATAATTGCATACTCGAGATACATGGAGGGCTATAATTTTCAGACGAGCAAGTGCTAAACTTGAATTTTCAGTTCTAATCAATGCATTCTGTTTTACTTGAAATTTGTGAAAACGTGACGGAAACGAAAACGAAAATGCACTTTTTGCCTGCTTTTTGTATGAAAATGGTCGAATTTACGCAATTTCTTTTTTCGTTTTCGTCACGTTTTCACAAATTTTAAGGAAAACAAAATTTATTGATTGGAATTGAAAATTCAGGTTTAGCACTTGCTCGTCTGAAAATTATAGCCCTCCATGTATCTCGAGTATGCTATTATAGCTTCTCAAACAGACCTCTTTTGTATGAAAAATCGTGCAATATCCCTAGACCGCGTTGATGTGTGTATATTGACATGTAAAAACATATATTTTAGCTATCCACCCCGGCTTCACCCGCGTGGATTACTGGTTATATCGTGCCTAGCTGTGGCATAAAATGTAGCTTATGACTTTTTCCAATGTCTAATCTAGCTCTACCAAATTTCATCCAAATCAAATCAGTAGTTTAGGCGTGAAAGCGTAACAGATGACAAAGTTTACTAGAACTAATGTGACTGTGTTTAGAAAAGGTAAAACTTTCGGGGTAGTCAATAAGAGCTATTTGCAATAGCTCATCACACTAATTGTGAACCTTAACGACAATCACGAAAGTTGTACAATTCAATTTTCACAGTCACCTATAACCTCCTTCTATGAAGATTATACACAGATATGCCGTGTGGTGATCGGTTGAGAATAACACCACCCCATCTCTTTCCGTGGGTGTCGTAAGAGGCGCCTAAGGAAACACAAATGAGACCTGCCTCCTAGTAATCCATCCCAGGCAACGACACTTCATTTTTGTTTTTAATCTGAGGTGTCGTCCTATGGTCTCATGCGGTATGGTAGGCTCTGTAAAGGGCCGTCTGGTTCGCGACCACCCTACTACCGAAGTCCGACGCCAAACAGCCTGCTGTGTTCCGTCGGTGCGTGGGAGTACCAGTGCCTTTATAGGCATTTTCTGGGTTAACTCGCTCCATCGTCGACCTCATCTTTGACCTTTATGGTCAAGATTGAGGTCAAGAGTTAACCCATCTTATATATTAAAAAAAGATAAAAAATAAAATACCTGAGCGACCGAGTTGAAACTCGGGTTCTGGGGTGCCGCCATTTTGTGTATTTTTTGGAACTATTTTTGTCATTTAGCCAAAAAAATGCAAGAATAAAAAAATACTTTCGATGAAAAGGAACGTGAATCGAATTTCTAACCCAAAAAATATACCTAAACAGTGAATATTGTCAAAATCGTTGGAGCCGTTCTTGGAGAAGCAAATAAACACATATTATGCTTACTAATTAGGACGGCTCGTTTGATTTTGAGTGAGTAGTAAATATTTTTAATAGATAATCTTTATACTCATGTAACAGTTTTAAAATCATTTCATTGATCTTCCACTTACCTAAACAATTGAATTTAGATGTTAATAAATAAAAATCAAATTACAAATATTCTACAGGTAACAGTGCAAATAAGACAAGTGACACGAATAACACATTACAAGTCGTAACAGTGACAACTGAGATACTGAGATACCAGTTACACAGTAACAGTTATTCGTCACATCACTACCCTAACTGGCTCACAGTGCGTGTAAGTTATACAATTACACTTATATTCGAGTTAATGCACTTTTCAATTTCTTTTATGTAAAAAAACAACACCTTTTATGTAGAACTGTCAATCGACAACTTTAACGCGTTTCATGTCATTTCCTGGCTAATGACACAAATATACAGGGTGTTCTATAGACAATGGTGATCCTTAGTAATGTTTTGAAAGAGTTATAAAACATCTGATGAATTTTTTTTGTAGAAAATGGGCCTTTGTATAATTCGAAAACGGCACGGCAAAATTGTATTACCATTGCCTCCTATGTAATAGTGATACTAGAAGCTGAGAACATAAGGGGCAATGGTAATTCAAATTTCAAAGGGCCGTGCCGTGTTGTTCAAATTATAAAATGGCCCATCGCGTTATAATGTCAAAGATGATATGCCACTTGATGAAACAGAAAAGAAAAAAACAAATGATGGCTTTTCTTTTATTTCGGGGCTGCGGGACCTTGCTTTCCACAAAGGAAAGCAGTTTTATTTCGCTAGTTCCTTAGAATATGTAACTTTTTGATGAACATCAAAGAAGTTTTTCTCTCGCTACTCCCCTCCACGCATTTTCAAAGAGGACAAATAAATAAATAAATTGTCTCAAACGTGTAGATTTGTCAGCCAGGGTGACAAAAACAATAATTTCATCTGCCAACGGGGGAAAAGCCTAGCGCTTCCACTGGTAAATGAATAAAAAATCATAAATGTCCAATTAAAAAATAAATTAAAAAAAAGAGCTGTGACGACTCCGGGTCATACTTGGTGTAAAGGTTATCCAGTGCCATTCAACGTGGTAATGCCGCAAGTGATGACAAGGGGCGGGTTATTTGACTGATTTGATTTAATTTGACATATGTAATTTTTGACTCATGAAGCTGAATAAAGCTTGTGTTTGAAATTTAAAAAAAAATAAGGATCACCATTCTTTTTGGGTCACTTGTATTGTACACATACTTAATTTTACAGCAACCTAAAGCTAAATACACTGTTGTCTATTCTTTGACACAAAAAATAGTTTTAATTAGTTTCAATTAAACCTCTTTTGTTCTTTTCTGTAATAAAAAACAAAAGTGCGTGTGCCTATAATATTGAATGACTTTGAATTAGCGAAAATTAGGGATGGATTCAGGCCACAAAACTGAACAACTTTCTTTAAAAAAAAATTTCGCCTCTCGATACAACTTGTGCGATCAGCTGATTTGCCTTTGTACGAACAGACAATTTTTTTTTAGGATTTCACCTTTTATGATTTCACCTTTTAATCACCTTTTAAAGTTTCGCTCACTAAATTAGAGACATCACTACAAATGATTTAATTTTTGCATGGCACAATTGACTACTATTATTTTAAAAATCCTGTGCGTGAGCCAGATTTTGCACACTTCAAAATTTTGACATTTTTATAACTAAACACTATCTTTGACATATCTACGAACTTACTTTTCTTTTCCGTTAATGACAAAAAATTCTTATTACAGTGAATGTTTTACCTCTTCCTGTAACAGTCAAATTACGTATTATTATTATGCATAATTTACATTTACATACTCATTCTGGTGTAAGAATTTCATAACAGTTTATTCCATCAACATAAACAAATTAATTCGCTTCACACTATATGCATAAATATGCGTAATTTGAATAATCATGCACATTTAAAAATACTTCATTATATGCATATGACTCTTCCTATTTTTTTGTTGTATTTTTAAAAGTTTGGGTCAATTAAATTGAGTTTCTTTCTTTCAAATTAAAACGAAACCTGTTGCGGATACGTTTTTGTATATTTTCTCTGTTTTTTTTAATACTGCTAATTAGAAAATAAATTAGTTACAATTAAAACTAAGTAAAAACTGAAGTTTCGCGAAAAAAAAATCTTCAGATCGATTTTACGTTTCATTTTATGTTTTTACAGATAACTAAAACTTTTATATATTTATTTTTATTCATTTAAGAATAGCTTTGTTCTTATTTACTTAATCATTATACTATTTATAATTATATTTTTTTCTTAATCTCCATGAATCTTGCCATTTATACATAAATCTAAATTTACTTCTTATCCTAAAATATATTTCGAAAATCCTTTCCTTGCATAATTTCTGAGTATAACAATTTCCATATAGTATTATTTTACTAAAATCACTTTTTTTTCTAATTTAAACAGATGCCAACGACGAACATCGAGCTCGGGGTCGATACGCGATACAAAAAATGCTTCGCAAACCAATGTTCATACAGACAGAATCACGAAAACCGAACAAAAGAATAGATTACTACTTTCCAAACATATCTAGTACAGCGTTACCAAAGTTCAAGCCCATAACAGACGAACAAATGAGAAAGATGAGACAGATACTCAGAAACATGCCTCAGAGCACTTTGAGACCAAGTACAAGAAAAGGAAGACTGATAGACGTATCTCCTTCTTCTTCTAACATAGAAGAAGTAAGTGAGGTCAAAGATAGACAGAGTGAGAAAGGATGTCCACAAGGAGGGACTTGCGAGTTTTTTTTCTACTGCTGGATGGTCGGAGGGCTAGTTGAAGGCTCTTGTGGCGGTGGCTTACTAAGGAGTTGCTGCCACAGAGTTGCAAAAGCAGGCATCCTTGGAGTCCAGGACTCGAATAGTATCGAATACAATGGGAACGAGGCATTGAGCTATGGCCCAGTCATTAATGACGAAAGTAAGTGACGAAATTCGATGTCTGTCACACTGATCGTAATTTTGTATATTTAGTTTCTATTGGCACTTTTTCTTTGGTAATTTTGTATTTATTTAGTTGGTGTATTTTTGGGCGTTTGTAAATTTTGTTTGTGTATTTTTAGGTGCACGTGTGCTAGGATTAGATTTTGTTGATTTGCCTAATTTACTCTTTTTGTATAAATACTTTCGAGTTATTTTATGCAAAATAACGATAAACTGTCATTACTTATTTGAAAACAGTATTCAAAACAACCATCCAAAGACAATCCTTACATAAGTTATTATTCAAAAATAAATCTTACATAAATCTTCTTTATTAAAACAGTGCACGAACATTTTCAAGTTAAAATCTGGACATTTTCGTATTAACAAAATACACAACCAAATTTACAAAATACACAATATACAATAACAAACTACATTAAAAAATATGTAAATTAATTTACAAATAATTATACAATTTTATGTAAAGGGCTTCAAATTGGTTAGCGAGAATTAAGCGTTCGTAAAGTGTACTAGCAAGCAGCTTACTGTCGAATTATCTAAATTAATAAAATTTCGACTTTCTTTATAATCTGTGCGATCAGCATAGCACAGACATTTATGGAAAATCATAGAATCTATGAGTTTCTGGCAAAACTCATATAAGTCCAACTGGTTCAGTGTCATGGAAAGACTCATTTTAAATTTTTCTGGCAAAACTCATATAAGTCCAACTGGTTCAGTGCCATGGAAAGACTCATTTTAAATTTTTCTGGCAAAACTCATATAAGTCCAACTGGTTCAGTGCCATGGAAAGACTCATTTTAAATTTTCGCTAACTATTTTAAAGTCAATCACTTTTTTTTTCTACATACTGAATTACGTTCTGGTGTGACGTCATCAAGGAGGCAGCAAGAACTAAAACTGTGACTAACCGAGCTCGATGTGTTGGATGGCAAGACATAGAATAGAATAAAGTTCCAGAAGTTTCTAGTTTGGTCCAGAAAAATCCAGACGCCACCAGGTATAACTGTAAAATAATACTTCCTTCTCTTTCTAATTGTGTTCCGCTCTTTTTCTAACTATGTCTTGCTTTCTCACATCTTTGTATGTATTTATCAAGAGTTTGTATTTATGTATTTTTATATTATACTAACTTACTAACTTTTCTGTATATTGATTTTATGCTTTTTATTTTTTGTTAGATTTTTGCTGAACTATGGTAAGTGATTTTATTTTCTTTTTATTTTGTGTATTTTTAACGCAAGATAAATTTTCGTTGTCCCAATATAGTTTTCATATTTTTATTATTTCAAAATCTAACTAACAGCTAAAAGTTGTTTTTTTAACAGACGTCAAAAAATGTAGGCGATTATCAATTCGACTCTATTTTTTTGTATGTTGTTTCCGCGATAACTCTGCGTAAAAAATATTTTTAATAATACAGTTCAAAAAAATTAATCCCTTCTGAATTTTATCGAAATAACTTCAGCGCTTTTAAAAAAAATGAACAAAAACAAAAAAAAACTAACCCATTTTGTTTAGATAACGTTTTAGTTTGTGGTTATTTGCTGATACTCACTATTGGGATTGAAGTCGGTTGATTCATAAGTTTTTAACGTGGAAAATTATTTAGGAATATAAAAGAATGAAAGGCCAATGGCTGTCGATGGGGATATAAGCAAGCTGATAAAAAAAAGAAAAATATTTATTTAATTCTAAACTGGTAATTAATAAATAAATATACTCAGAAAACAAATAGGGTGAGTAGAAGAAATAAGTAAGAAATTCCCGCATTTTTCCTCTCACTGGCACTTGTATACCCCCGCAAATAACTGAAACAATACATTGTATATCTTCACACATAACCTGTTGAATGTTTCATATATTTTCAACTCGAACGCGCATGCGCATTAATCAATATAACGTTTACAGGGCGCCTGGACAGGCGACTAAGGTCTTTGACATTTTGATAGTGAAGGAAAGAGACTATCAATACTTAAGTACAGATCAAGACTTGAGTCTCTTTCTGTAATACGGGCCTAAGTATAAATTAGTCAGCAAAAATTAAGGATCAACTCACGGAACTGAACTACTTTCCTTATGAAACTTTCGTCGAAATTATTAAAGAATTTTCGTCTAAACAACTTGAGCGATCAGGTGATTGCCTCTGTAAGACGATTTTTTTTAGAAATTCATCTAGGATCCATGGGGTTGTTCGATTTTATGGGTAAAATAACCCTCTAAAGTTCCGCTAACTATTTTAAGCCACTTATACAGGGTAATTTTTTTATCACTATCCAAATCTTTTGTACGTAAACTTTATGAAAATTTAACAGATTTTATTTTTTTGTTTCTATGTTTCATATAAATATTTCAAGCTAGATCGTCTGAAGCATGAAAACAAATCGAAATGTTTGTATGGAAAAAAAAATCGTCCAATTGACTTGAAACTTCGTAATAGTACTCTTCAACACAATTTGTGACACCCGTGTTTCTGCATTTTACAAAATTCATCCTCTAATCTAAGACGTTAAAAAGGGTATCAAAATCTGAAAATTTTGGAAAAAAATATTTTTCCTCCTTATTTACGTTCTATCAACGTTACTGACACCGTAAGAAAAATTCGGATAGTGATGAAAAAAGTTACCCTGTATACCTCCGTCAAATTTTTTAAAATATCTTCTTTTCCCAGAAAAGAGGTCAAAACGTACGAGCTGCTGATTTGTCTTTGAATAGGATTTGCCTTTGGGAAATGCGTTCAGTTTCATGGGGAAAATAACCTCCTAAAGTTTTGCTAACTAATTTGAGGTCATCCCATATACTACATAGAATATACAATTACAAAAACATGACAATAAATAGGCACAATGTACATTGTACAACAAGGCGGTCTTATTGCTTGGTAGCAATTTCTTCCGTAACTATTGTATTGAGAAATGGGAAAGGCGCAAATTGATATGCAATATATACTATATATTTATATATATATATATATGTTATTTAAACGTCATTTAATTGAAAAATTATTTATTCGGACATTTTTTGTTAGTGGTCGACTTAACCATTATGTTAGTAAGTATAAAAATAATTAAAAACTAGCTGATGCCCGCAACTTCATTTGCTTGTTAATTTTTTCTTTTGAACAGATTACAAAAGTTTTTTCCCGCTAACTCCCGTTCTCGTGGGAATTTTGCAATATCCTGTTGCAACTAAGCTTTAAGTTTACTAAGGTACCTGCATGCCAAATTTCAAGCGTCTAACTTAAGCGGTTTAGATTTTTCATACAAAAGAATTTTCCCGCTAATTCCCGTTCCCGTGAGAATTTCGGGAATTCCTTTCTTAGTGCACCTCTACGGTACCTAAGCTACGTTCCTTCCAAATTTTAAGTGCCTACAATTAGCCGTTTAGGCTGTGCGTTGATATGTCAGTCAGTCAGTCAGTCAGTCAGTTTCTCCTTTTATATTATTAAAAAAATAAATTTGTCATCTATTTACGGAACGAAACCAAAAAACCCAATTCGGAAGGTTTCAAAATTATGCTAGGATTCTGGCCTTATTACAAAACAGATTTCGACAAAAAGCGCAAGAGACTGTCCACTTAACGATGAATCACTCCACTCATCTTACTCAAACTGTAAATACCAAGACCGCTATTTCACGCTATACATGTCGAAATGCGCGGGAAAAGCCTCATATTGTTGAAGAGCTTATTATTCACTCACTCCTCTATTCTCAAAGAAATCTTTCTAATATAAAAATAGGGTTACGTATTCAATTTAAATAATAGGCCGTTATGAAACGAAGAAATAAGAATTTGTTATTATGAAATAACGCCAAAGTTGATTGAAAGAATGATATTAGGGCTATGGAAAAGATAGACGATGTTTTTTTGTATATATTTTTTTGTTTAATTTATCCCTTTCGGGAAAGGCAAAGGAAACTATGCCCATACAGCCATGTCTTCAGTGAAAAATCTTCTTTCTCTAACTTAACCTACCCCTAAGCTCCTCATGTTCTGCGTAAACCCGGATAGCGTCTGTTTAACGAAAACTGGCGGCGAGAAGCACAACCGCGACGATCTTTATCGGTACCAAACGGAGCAGAAACACTGTTATCACTTGAGTTTTTTATCACTACACGAATTTTAGTCAATTCACTGCATAATACACTATCACTATAATACATTAAACAACTTTTTCACGCAGAAAACGAAAATTCAAGTGACAAAGCAAATGCTCAGGTCGAGTTCCCGCCAAGGATCTTTTTTTTTGTTTATTTATCCCTTTCGGGAAAGGCAAAGGAATCTATGTCCATACATCCTCTAAATTCCCACGGGACTGAAGTCCCGGGTAGGAAGCTGGTTTGAGATAATTAGTTAAAGTAAGGGTAGGTTTTAAATTAAAATCCAAATTATTGTATATTTAAACAGATTTGGAATAGTGAATTTCAGATTAAATATTTGTAATGTTTGAAAAAAAATCGTACTGAGCTATTTTTCTATATGCAAGTCTTTATTAAATACTTATTGCCAGTTTGACATAGATACATAAATAAATGCCCTCGTACATATGTGAGGTGAATAAATTAAACATACCATGCTAAGACCATAAAAGTGATACTTAGCTCAATTTGTACGGCGAGCCTAGATTATTATTTTTCCTTTGTTGACATATTCCTTTAAAAATATTATTATTTTTCCTTTGTAGCCCACTGGCGCTCGTTGATCTAAACCGGTCAGTGAGGTTAATTAAGGACGCAGAGACAATGAACTTGATGGGTGACCAATGTAGCAATTTATGAAAATGAAAATGAAAAATATTTATTTCACTTAATTTATAACATAATATATAGATTGGGTGGATGCCTCCTTTTAAGCTTGAAAAAGCCTGTGGCAGGAGATAACGCTCTTCCATGGACAGAGTGAATTTATGGTTAACTCATTATAGCAATTTAATGATATAATTTTCTTTATATAAGAGAAACAAAGATTCTTAATTACCTACTTAACTAATAAAAAAGAAAAAATAAGAAATACAAACAAAATCTCAAAAACAGAACCAAGAGTGCATGTGCGCATAGTGGATGCATGTGTGTGTGTATCACAAGCGTTTCCGTGCTTCGGGGGGCACGGCCTTCGGTCGCAGCGGTTTTCGATTGACTACAGTCATTAAACCGAGCCAGAGGCCATTTGGCGGTTTGAAAACTCTGAGATTAGAGTTAAAGTTCACCACATAAACGTTTACACAATAAAGAAATGAAAGATGATTAAAATTACAGCTTAATAATCTATTCGCCCAATAAAAATAATTAAAATTAAATATCTGGATATGACTTAATACAATATTTGGGATAAATAAAAAAATGGTATAAAATTCCGTCGTTTTCTCGTGGTCCCAGGATTTTTTCCCCAATAAAAGTGAGTGTATGAATGTATGTATGCATGCTTGTATGTCCATATTATTTGGTCCCGAGTCTCGTCTCATCAGTTCACCTCAGTCAGCTGATAGTTGCGCAAGGGCTTTCACTTGGCGCCGGCGCAGGCGCAACCATAGACTATACCAGTCGCAGACTGGCCAACCAGTTATTTTGAACTTTTTTTACCTATTAGGTCTATAAGTGTTTCAATAAAACCTGTTTTTTGATCTCTATATGTATCTGTTTCAAATATTGGATGATTTTAATACCATAACGTTGTAGCAAAAAATTAAAAGAAAAGTTAATTAGCCTTTCACTGATTCCTATATGCCCAGGAAAAACTAGCACAGTCTACATCTAATTTTCTTTTTTTTTATTAGCGTAGAAGTTAAAAAAATCTTAAAATCTATCATCATCATCATATAAATAAAATAAATGACAGTTTATTCGTGCTCTATACACTCGAACTACTTAACCGATTTCGATAGCACAAAAAGGTTAAAAAAACCGGGAACGAAGTCGTGGGGATCATCTAGTTCTTAATATTAATAGTCATATATTAATCTAATATTTAAAGTGAAACAAACGATTATATGTTTTGTAACAATATGTTAAATTAGGTACCATTCTAAAACATGTATAAAATATTGTACCATCTGCAAACTTTTTAATCTTTGCCAAAATAAGCAATTTAACTCGTTATATCTCGGACAAGCGGATATCTGCATAAAATAACTTTGTGTTTACTGCATTATTATTAGTGATAAAATAAATTATTATTATTATTTCGACGCGTAACACCGGATGAAATGCCAGTATGAATTATGATATTTTGTAACATGTTATTTTGGTATTTAACATGTTTTATTTAATAAGTGGGTTATTTTTCGTTGCTATTATTTGGTAACTTTAGGAGTTCATTATTCACGCAAGATGACATACATTTTCGTTCCCGTGGGAATGACGGAAAATTATACAGCCTTTTGTGTCTTTTTATTTTATTATGAGTTGGGTTAACTCTTAACCCCAATCTTGACCAAGGTCATAGATGAGGTTGACGATGGAGCACGTTAACCTAGAAAATGCCAATTAAGGCAATGGTACTCCCACGCACCGACGGAACACGGCAAGCTGTTTGGCGTCGGACTTCGGTAGGAGGGTGGTCGCGAACCAGACGAACCTTTACAGAGCCTACCACACCGCATGAGACCATAGTACGCCACCTCAGATTGATAACAAACTCAGGTGTCGTTGCCTAAGATGGATTACTAGGAGGCAGGTCTCATTTTTGTTTCCTTGGTCACCTCTTACGACACCCACGGAAAGAGATGGGGTGGTGTTATACTCAACCGATCATCACACGGCGGTCTTGTCAAAGTCCCAGTTTGGGCAGAGGTCAGTGGTCAGCAACGCTACTTCCGAACCGATATTGGATTCGATTCCCGGTTTGTGTAAATAGGAGTGCTACGTAGTACCTAGTACTACGATCCAGTACTGATCCATTTGAAGTCGGTGCCAAGCCAAATAAGATTGATAGACTTCAAACATTTTTGTCTTTCGTTATTGCTTTTTTGAAGTTGGTTTAATTTTTTACTAAAAATGTTTGCCCAAGTTTCCTTAAAACGGTCTTCTTCTTCTTATCGTGTAGGTATAGTCAAGCGTGTGGCGAACTTAACTAACCCTGGTGTCAGAGTTTTCAAACCGCACAATGGCCTCTGACTTGGTTTTAACGACTGATATCAATTGACAACAGCCGGGACCGACAGCTTAACGTGCCCTCTGAAGCACAGAAATGCTCGTAATAAATTGCCACTTTGGTCACCCATCAGGTTCCCTGCCTCTGTTACGTTGCTTTACCTCACTGATCGGTTGAGATTAGCGAGCGCCACTGGGCGGTGTATAAAAACAATGAATAAGTAAGGTTTTCACGATATTCCAACGACCCTACTCACTTATTAAAAAGAAGTTGGAACGTAAGTGACCTATCAGTTGTCACATGATTGGACTGAAAAGAAGGTCCTTCCGAGGCCATAGGTTCAATGTTCGCTTCGAGGTTTCTTTTCCTATAATTTTTACCGATAGCCTTGATTCAAGGCATTTATTTTTTGACACTAAAGTACTTTGGTTGCCAGTTGGAGTAAGCTTATGTATAATAAAACGGGCAAGTGCGAGTCGGACTCTATAAAAACCATTATCTCTATAAAAACGGCAAAAAAACACGTTTTTTGTATGGGAGCGTATTTTGTATGGATTAATTTTAAATATTTAATTTAATGTCGGAGGCCAAGATCCACTTTGGGTCGTTGAGCCAGCGAAGTAAGTAAGTAATTTTTAGTATTTTTTGTTATAGCAGCAACCGAAATACATCATCTGTAAAAATAAGAACTGTCTAACTATCACGGTTCATGAGATACAGCCTGGTGACAGACGGACGGACGGACGGACAGCGGAGCCTTAGTAATAGGGTCCCGTTTCTTTCCTTTGGGCACGGAATCCTAAAGCAGATGTTTATTCACGAGTAGTTGACGTGTTCAAAGCAACATTAAATGTCACTGAACTGGGTTGAGTTGACCCTTGGGTTTGTAAAATGTTACAATAAAAACTCCTTCAAAAGTTACTGAGGGCTTTTCTTAAACGATATTTTTCATTAATAGATAGATGGCGTTGCAAGAACGCTTAAGTGTCCCTGTCAAGAAAAATATTTCTTAGTCTATGAGCTTTTATATCTATACTAATATTATAAAAAGGAAAGATTTGTATTTTTGTATGTAACGAATAAACTTAAAAACTACTGGACCGATTTCAAAAATTCTTTCACCATTACAATACTACATTAATCTTGAGTGACATAGGCTACATAATTTTTCCTGATTCCCACGGGAACGAAGTCTCGAGAAGAAAACTAGTCATAAATAAACTACAAACTGTCTGTTGGCAGGGTTTGTCTTTGGTGGATTATCCTGTGTTTTTATTTGTGTTTGATTTCAATCAATCAAACACACGAAGCATTGCAAAGCACTTGAAAGTATTAGATTGATGATGAATTTAGTCTACCAAATGTCAATAATATCATTTCATTAATGCCAGTTTCAATTTTCGCCATTTCAAATCGAAGAGGCTTCAATAGAATTGAACCATACAGTAATATCACAAATTCACCAGATTAAAAAAAAGAATTGACACTATACTATACATCATCTATACATTTATATACTATACATTTGTGCATTAAGTTATATACTTTTGGTAAGCGCCACCTATCGCACTTCGAGAAATAACGTGAAAACCCCTCATTCATACTTCCAAATCAAAAAAGAAAAAAAAAAAAAAAAACTTTCGCTATGCTCGTTCTAGGAACCTTGAAAACAATACATTAAACAAATTTTACGGGACGCAAAGTTAATTATAATTACTGCGAATTATTGAGTTAATGTCTTTCAAATACAATTACTTTTAAGCGATTACCAGAGATTACGCCGACTTCCTAGTACGATAGCGATGGGCGAAAAGGAGTGAAAGGCGAGCGAGTGGCGGAAACGATGCGCCTGCGCCGGTGGTGGCGCAGACGATTATACGGGTGGAGCGAGGTGTAGGTTGTAGCGGATTGTGCACGAGGTTTTTATTCGAAATACAATACAATGTACTTTATTTATCCACTAAATTGCGGCGTAAAAATGGGACACAGTTTTTTTATAACAATGTTTATCATTGGCCAAAGGCCAAAGCTTTCATTGGCCAAAGTACATACATTAATTCCAATGCTCAAGGCACTAAAACAGGATTGAACAAGATTTTATTTTATTAATTTTTTTTCGATTTCTCTTAACCTTTTTAGCGCCAAGAGTTTTCGTCAAAAACGTTCACCACAAGCCAAGAAATTAAAAAATAACTATTGATGTCGTGGCGTTCACCACACGCCACGACATTAATAATTAGAAAAAAATCAGTTAAATTGGTAATTTTATTTGTCTGATATATCAGACTTTGGCAGCGAGGGCACGAAACTTAAACGTCTGATCTATCAGACTTTGGCGGTGAAAAGGTTAAAAACCCCTTCATTTGAAACACATAACATGGAAGTGTAAAATATAACTATAAAATTAAAAAAATATATATATAACCTCCGATATTCAATTGCTTATAACTCTTAAACGACTGAACCAATTTGTATCAATTAAAGCTAAGAACCATCTTGATTACATACAATACAATACAATATACTTTATTGCACAATTTGAAAAGAAATACAGTGATGAGACAATTACAAGTAACTTTACAAAAGGTACAATATAGGCGACCTTATCGCTTCAAGCGATTTCTTCCAGGTAACCTTTGGGTATGAAAAGTCGCATAGTGAAATCAAGAGCGGGCGCAATATATAAACCTAAACAATATATATTAAACAAAATATAAACATATATTTAATATAAATACATATATATAATATAACACAGTTTAACATAAATACAGTTTTATATGTAATTATTCGATATATAAGACACACACACATAGTTAAAGAGGAGATGGAAACAGGAAAAAAAAAACAACTAAGTAGGTAAAAAGAATACGGAAAACAAGAGAGGAAAAGTAATTAAAAAGTAAAAAATAAAATTAGGAAAGGACACCATTTATTTATAGCCACACTGGGCTTCAAAGTAGCACTTGAGACGCTTCCTGAAAGTATCCGCTGTATTAGCTACAGCTTTAAAAACAGCTTTTAAAAAAAAAGTGACAATGAAATCGGTCTATTCGTTTAGGAGCTACGATGCCATAGACAGACACACATACACCCACGTGAAACTTATAACACCCTTTTTTCGTCGGGGGTTTAAAATACATTAAAATACATTTTTATCTTATCGTGTAGGCTATAGGGATAGTTGCATATGTGGCAAACTTGGTTAAATCTGGTATCAGAGTTTTCAAACCTCACAATGACCTCTGACTAGGTTTTAACGACTGTACTCAATTGAAAACAGCCGGGACTGATAATTTAACATGCCCTCCGTAGCACGGAAACGCTCGTGATAAATTGTCACTTTGGTCACCCATCAGGCTCCCTGCCTCTATGTACGTTGCTTCGCCACTGGGCTACAAGCATCATATCAGCCTATTGCAGTCCACTGCTGAACATAGGCCTCCCTCAAGGTGCGCCACTTTGCATGATCCTCCACTTTTTACATCCAGCTGTCCAGCCTACAAGCTTGGGCTACAAGTGCTTCTTGAAAAATACATTGCAAGGTGATAAAAAGTATGTGAAAAATTTTTGACTTGTAAAATACGCTAATATCTCCTAACTTGTCTATACACCATGAGGTTTGCGGCCAGTCGAGCATCGATTTCCGCGGTTACGACATAAATTGGGGATCATGGTAACACATGGAAGGAAGGGGAGGACATATTGTCATTATGTACCTTGTCATTAATTTTATTATATACTTCTTACTAATGTTACTACCCTTCGATCAATTTTCAGGGTTTTATCTATACTAATATTACAAACAGGAAAGATTTGATTGTTTTTTAGTTTGCATTGAACAGGCTCTGAAACTACTAGAATGATAGATAGAAAGATAAATAGATAACAGCTTTATGCACTCCAATAACACACATCAAAACACATAAACAAAGCAATAAGAAAAAGTAAAAAAAAAAATAGTAAGAATCAGTCGACACTGAGTGTCACAGGAGTGAAGAGGCGCTGAATCAGCATTAAGCTGCAGACAAAGACTACAGCGCTGATCTTCCGTCAGGACCTAGATGTAGTTTAGCAAGACTGGCAGTGAAGGTGAAAATTTGAAATAGAAGAGAGTGTAAGGTGATGTAGAGTAAGTAGGTATGTTGTATAAGAATGATATTAAAATATTTAATGGGTAAAAAGGTAAGAAAGAATAGAAATTATGTCAATATAAGTATTAGTTAAGTATAATGTATAATAGGTAAATTGGTAGATTGGGTGGTTTTTTAGGAGCATGTTTGTTTTTGGAGATCTAGCAACATTGATCTAATTTTTGATTTAAAATAAACTTTAGAAGTAAGTTTGCGCACGGGTGGTGGCTATATTAGCCCTGAGTAACATAGGCTACATCATGTTCCCGAATTACATATATTTGAACAAAATTGGTTCAGTCGTTTCAAAATTATAAGCGTTCAAGTGTTGGGGGTGACACAACATTTTTAATTTAGTATTTATAACTCTATGTCTGTTTGCAAAGATGCAGTATTATTAAGTAGTAGCATTCCGCCCGGAACTTCGTTCCCGTGGGAATTCGGGAAAATCATGTACTCTATGTCCATCACGGATAATGTAGAATTCTAATGGTGAAATAATTTTTCAAATTGGCCCAGTAGTTTCGGAGCCTATTCAATGCAAACAAACAATCAAATCTTTCCTGTTTATAATATTAGTAACAGACTAATATTATTAAACAAAATTCTATTCTATTCATTCCGCTCAGAACTTCGTTCTCGTGGGAATTTGGGAAAATTATGTATGCTGTGTGTTACTCTAATTTCTAAGCTACATTAGGTACTGCTAAGATTCATCAAAACCAGTTTAGCCGTTCTTGATTTTAAGAGGTCCAAGTAATACAATTTTTCTTAAAACATATATTTTTTATTTTTTTTAGTAGCCCTTTTATCTATATTTATAAAAAATAAAAAATGTTTCTACTCGTGGTTCTACCTATGTTCGTTATAGAGTCAAAAACTACCGAAAAGATTTTCATACGGCTTTCACCGATGGGTGGAGTGATTCAAGAGGAAAGTCTATGTGTAAAACAATATAATAAATTCCCAAAATTCCCATAGGAACAAATCCAGAGCGGGAAGTTTATCTATACAGGGCTTTAGGTAAAGCTCTTTCAACCTCTCGGGTGGTTAATCAGTCCATATTAAACATTTGTTTAAGAAAAATAGCGATAGGCACAATGTTAATACAAGGACCAAGCATAAACTGGATGTACTAGACAGTCGTCTCCACAAGGTCACGAACTCTTTTATGGGTCAATGTATACGTTTCTATAATAAGATTCCCATGTGTATTCAAAATTTACCTTTGGATAAATTTAAGACAGTGATTAAACAAAAACTTTGCAAAAAGGGCTATTACAAAATTTCTGATTATCTATCAGACAGGCAGCCATGGGAATGAACTGCTCAGCTCTTTCAGATTTAGTTAAAATTAGTAAATAAGAAAATTTGTAATGCGATTTAAAAGAGCAACCTCAGAGTTTCTTGCCTGTTCTTCTCTGAGGAAGACTGCACGAGAGGTACGAATGCGTATGTATGTATTTAAATCGTTTAATGTATGTTTGTATGTATTTCATTGTAATCTTGACTTGTTTTAAGTGACATCCTGAATGTCCTATAAAATAAATATTTTTCTATTCTATTCTATTCTATTCATAAAACTGAACAACTTTCCCCCAATAATAGGTCAAAATACAAAAAAATATATTTTGAGTTCGCATATAAAATTCATCAGCATATAGCGCATTTTGTATGGGAGATTAAATTTTTTTTTTCGTTATTTGACCTATGTTCCTTAGGGAAAGTTGTTAAGTTTCATGGACTGATTTAGCACCCGAGAGGTTGAAAGAGATTTACCTAAAGCCCTGTATAAAAAATAAAAATGAATGTTGCTAAGCGCAAAACTCTAAAATCGGCTTGACCCATTTGGATGGTTCTTTTTTTGTTGGGTTGCTTATTGTTTATATATTAAAAAAAAATTCCCACGGGAACGAAGTCACGGGTAGACAGCTAGTTTTATTATAAACTTGAAATTTGTAGCTGTGTTAAGTGATAAATAAATCTAATCAATAAAAAGTGCTATAATAAGGGAATGGTACCTTATGTTCTACAAAGGCTATATAAGCCTTAAAGCCTTCCTATAAGGCTGTGCAGGTAGTCTGACCCGCATCGGTGGGTTACGTTTAAGAGCCACGTAACATAACGTATTATATCACGGCGAAAGTTGGACACTGCCTACTTAGCTGACCAATATTACATGTTTGTACACAAATAAAGCCTGTGCTATGGAATTTTACTCGAACTTTAGCCTACGTTATGCATCGATGTAGTATTTATACTAATATTATAAAGAGGAAAGATTTGATTGTTAATTTGTTTGCATTGAATAGGCTCCGAAACTACTGGACCGATTTGAAAAATTTTTTCACCATTAGAATCCTACATTATCCCCGATGGACATCCTTAATAATATTATAAATGCAAAAGTAACTCTGTCTGTCTCTCTGTCCGTCTTTCACGCCTAAACTACTGAACCGATTTTAATGAAATTTGGTACAGAGATAGATTAGAGCCTGGGAAAGGACAAAGGTTACATTTTATCCCACAGCTGGGCATGATACAACCTGTAGTCCACGCGGGCGGAGCCGCGGGCGAAAAGCTAGTTGGCTATATAATTTTCCCAAATTCCCAAGGGAACGAAGTCAAGGGCGAAAAGCTAGTTTAATAGGGTCTTGAGGGTTTATGAGGGTCTTGCCTTAATAAACATTTTTTCTTTCTTTCTTTCTTTCTAATATAAACTCTTTATTGCGAACTATTTAATGACAAACTTAAATAATTTTGAGTGGAAGATTGAGTTTTAAAAGTTTTTAACCGACTTCAAGAAAAATGAGGAGGTTCTTGATATGACAGTACATTTTTTTTGTATGTTTGTTTTGCGATGATTCCGTCAATTGTTGGCAGATTTCCTGATATAGCCCCATATAGGTTTTATTTAAATTGGTTCAGCGCTTTGTAAAAAATAAAGAAAGAAAGACAAATTTATTATATTTTCGGACATCACAACACTTATAACACAGGCAAGATCATACAGTAAAACAAGGTACACTAGAGAGAAACATAAAGACAAAAAAAAACTAGCTTTAGATCGCTAAAATCAATAAAAAAAATGCTTACCTAACGTTCAGTTGGTGCCACCGCCAACTGCAAGTAAAGTTGAATTAACTTTCAGTTGACATTGACTCTATCTGTCATGGTATCTGTCATGAAATGTATGAGATTTCGACATAGACTTAGTATTTTCAACCGACTTCAAAAAAGGAGGAGGTTCTCAATTCGACTGTATTTTTTTTTGTATATTTGTTACGCGATTACTCCGGCAACTGTTGTCCGATTTTCAAAATTCTTTATTTGTTCGAAAGAGTATACTCCTGAAGAGGTCCCATATAAATTTTATCGAAAATGATTCAGCGCTTTTAAAAAAAATCAACAAAAACAAAATATACTACAAACTAGAACATCATCTAAATAAATGAATGACATTTCTGTTTGTAGTTATTTGCTAATAGGCATTGTAGTCCGCAAAAAACTAGATATCTACTTTGTGCGAACTGTTGTTGGGATTGAAGTCGGTGACTCATACGTTTTTAACGTGGAAAATTATCTCTTTCTGGTTTCGATAGCTCTCAACTTCACCACCTAAATTGACAAAATGGTCACCATTGTCATTGCACTGCCATTGAGTCGCCATTGATTGCTGAAACAGACTCCCAGGGCCCCGATTTGGTAACTTCAGTTGTGTGTCGATAGACTTGTCACCATTTGATCCGTTCAGGTGGCGAAATTGAGAACTATCCAAATTTTATACATCTAATGACGGGACCTTTGACTAGTGGCGTCACCGCCAACTGAATTTTCAGTTGCTAGGTAGTTTGCAACTTTACGTTCGGTTGGCGGTGACGCTGCTGGTCGGGGTGGTTGTCAGCAAGTATATGAAAATTAAATAGCTCTCAATTTCGCCACCTGAACAGATAAAATGGCATCCATTCCATCGACACACAACTGAAGTTACAGAATCGGGGCCCTGTTTTCACACTGAACGTAAACAAAAGACGAAGACGAAAACAAGCACAAACCAAAAAAGTAGGTCAACCACTCACAGAAGTGGTTTAACCATTAACATTTAACAGACGTGTGGCGTTATATAACTGAATGTATATTTAAACAGCAGTGCCTTGTGACAATGGTTGTGTATCAATAGAAAGCTGGGTAGAATCTTAATGTGTATTTATAGGTTAGTATGCCGTGTGGACCGCCCTGTCTTTTGTAAAGGTGTTACAAAAATAAGATGCACCGTGTGGTGATCGGTCGAGAATAACACCACCCCATCTTTTTTCATAGGTGTCGTAAGAAGTGACTAAGGAAACACGAATGAGACCTGCCTCCTAGTAATCCATCTTAGGCAACGACACCTCAGTTTGTTTTCAATCTGAGGTGGCGTTTTATGGTCTTATGCTGTGTGGTAGGCTCAGTAAAGGGCCGTCTGGTACACGACCACCCTCCTACTGAAGTGTTCCATCGGTGCGTTGGAGTACCAGTGCCTTAATTGGTATTTTCTGGGTTAACTCGCTCCATCGTTGACCTCATCTATGATCTTGGTCAAGATTGGGGTCAAGAGTTAACCCATCTCATAATAAATAAAAAATGATGTTATGGTTGTTTGGTCATGTTATAAAATATCTATAAAAAGAGTTTCTTTAAAATTCGAGTGAATAGGCATCTTCTGGGTGAGCTTGCTACATCCTCGACCACATCATCGCCCCTGGGCTAGATTGTGGTCAAGAATGAACCCGCTAGTAATAAATTAAATAAAAAATGGGTGATTTTAAATTACTTAGCAACACAGTAATTCTTCTTCCCATGAAACTGAACAAATTTTCCCAAGGAACAAATACAAAATTTTCAAAAATAAAATGTTATTTTCTTATCTACTATATAAAAATAAGTCGGGTTTTCCTTCCTGACGCTATAACTCCAGAACGCACGAACCGATTTCCACGGTTTTGCATTCGTTGGAAAGGTCTCGGGCTCCGTGAGGTTTATACTTTTTATTTAAAAAAAAATTAGGACGCGGGCGGAGCCGCGGGCGGAAAGCTAGTTTACTATACTAAGGGAGATAGCTAGATTGCGGTCACAAGCGAACCGATGTTGATCATTTTCGACCTATGTCCCTTTGGGAAAGTTATTCAGTTTAGTAGACTGATACACATCCTAAATTTTCTGACATAATTGAAGTCATATTCTGTTGTATCTCTTTCCACCGTCGAAACGAAAGGAGACGACCAAAGTTTTAAAGTTAGATCCCAGTAGGTACAAAAGCATTAATAAAAGTACATTACCACACTCGTGCGGCTAACCCAGCAATAATGATTGTCGTAACATTGATGACTAGCAAGCGTGGAGGGCGTGCATGTCACAACGTCCTGCCTACCAGCTACCACTTTGTCATCGACATGCGAAACTTTAGCATTGAGGTACTTAGGTACCTACACGATTGACTGAGAAAGTGATTGCGTTGTTAGTGTTGCTGTTCAAGAATTAGTTTATTGTTTTTTACAGTACATGTGCGGTAAATAATGCATAATGAGAGAGTATGAGATGTAACTTATTTATCATTTACAAAAGGTGTAATTATGTATCGTCTCTAGAAATTTTCCTACGCATTTTTCCATTCTAAAATTGTCATTCACTTTAAAATGCAAGATTGCGAATATGCACTTTTCGATAAAACGAAATACTTATCGTTTAATCGATTCTTGGGGTATGTTTATTCCTAAAATAACATCTGTTCTAAAATCCAAAATGGCGGACGTGAAATTTCTCAAAAAAAGAAACGCTTTTCTTCTGCATGAACTAGAGCACAAGATTTTCTGTCACTTGACCTCAGTGACCTTGGTTATATAGGCGAACGTGAACCTGACTGACCTCGATCTTGGTACAAGGTCCACAAGATCCACGCAAAAATTACATTCTTCCTTATCGTGTAAGTATAATTGATATATCTCTCTCTTATCAGCCCATATACGTCCCCACCGAGGGGCACGGGCCTCCCTTCAAAACACGAAGGGGATTTCAGGCCATAGTCCACCACGCTGGCCCAATGCGGGTTGGTGGACCGCTCGTCTTTCGAAAAGGAATTTTCTTGGACGGGCGGGTTTCATCACGATGTTTTCCTTCACCGTTGAGCAAGTGATAATTAGAAATCCTTACGTACGGATTTAGTGGTATAGGCCCGCACCAGGATATGAACCCGCAACCTTCGGATTACAAGTCTGGCTCATTACCAACTTTTTTTAAAGTTTTTAACATAGATCAGCGCTCTTTTATAGAACGGTGATAGTCGCTCTATAACTATAAACGCTTTATAAACTATAAACATGTATATAATTGATATCTCTTACCAGCCCATATACGTCCCCACCGAGGGGCACGAGCCTCCCTTAGAAACACGAAGGGGATTTAGGCCATAGTCCACCACGCTGGCCCAATGCGGGTTTGTGGACTAATTGATATACAAAGCAGTAATTTTTTTATGTTACACCATAACTAGTACCTCCACCTTTACCTCTATTACTGCCATGATTACCCATCAAATTAAGTTTACGTAGCTTAACTTTACTGATTGATTTTAAACAGTCAGCGCTACTACGTAGGTTACGAGCGCCTCTACGATAAGTGATGGGTGATCGTTGATGTCTTTTGTACAATTTTTTTAAAAACTCGTAGCATTTTGCTACGAGAATGTTTCTGTTGGATTTCAGAACACATTTTAGGTGCCGGCATTTTATATTCCATGTCCGGATTTGATAATTACTGATTTGGTGAATCACTGGTCCATGTAATAACTTATGCATGTTAGTTTACACAAATCGCTAACAAACCACACACTACAAACAAAAGACGATCCCATTCCATTTACCGTAATCGCTGCAGTCCCGGCTGTTGTCTATTGAACTGTACCCAGCCAGAGGCCATTTGCCGGTTTCATAACTGATGCCAGGATTAAATAAATAAATAAATAATCGCTTATTTGCTCAATGCAGTTGATACAAAATACGAGTACTTACATCTAGACTAGTGTTTTTCAATCTTTTTGAATTCGCGACCCCTTTGGATCATATAAAGTTCTGGCGACCCCCTAAGGTCCCTAAGACCCTTTTAAGCTAAATCTATGTTCTATTTCGGAGATTTTAAAACACATAATAAAAGAGTTTGCCGTGGGGTAGACGCGGAAGGCGGCGGGAGGCTTCATTATACAGGCACAGCGTTTTCGATGAAATTGTCTTAGTTTAGCGTAAGATTTACACATTTTTGTCTTTTTCTTTTACCTGCGACCCCCCAAGTAAGGCTTCACGACCCCCCTGGGGGCCGCGACCCACAGTTTGTTGACTATTGGATATCTTAACTAATTCATTAATCAAGTCAATGGATTAATCAAGTACGCTACGTACTTAATTATACCTACACGATAAGGCAGGAAAGGTATTTAGCTATCATCATCATCATCATTATGTCAGCCGCAAGTCGTCCACTGCTGGACATAGGCCTCCCCCAGGGATCTCCACCTCGATCGGTCCTGCGCCACCCGCATCCAGCGGCAAACCGCAATCTTTACCGTCGGTCCACCTTGTGGGAGGCCTTCCTACGCTGCGCTTTCCGATACATGGTCGCCACCCGAGGACTTTTCTGTTATATTGTGTTTTTAATCTAAAGTTGTCGCGAAGAACATAAACTAACACTTAGATTACCGTATTGACTTTCGCCTGTGGTTAGTAAGTGTGTCTGGGTCGCGGGAGAGGTAAGGGGGTGATGTAGAGGGGGGGGGAGGAGGTAGAAGATATCTATCAGATAGATTTCATTACTGTCACTGAGCATCATCTGATACTTGGAGTTTTCACGCTCGAAAGTCACTTTTTATTTACCTTGGTTACTTTTATTTTATTTAAAAAACAAATATACACTATCAATCCTTACTTAATATTATAAATGCAAAAGTAACTCTGTCTGTCTGTCCGTCTTTCGCGCCTAAACTACTGAACCGATTTTGATGAAATTTGGTACAGAGATAGATGTCCTGGGAAAGGACATAGGCTTCATTTTATATAACCTGTAGTCCGCGCGGGCGGAAAACTAGTACACAATAAACAGTTATTTGCCGTTATGAAAACTTTGACACCAGGGTTAGTCAAGTTTGCCACATGAAAGGAAAGAAGGAGAAATCAATTTATAAGGAAAACACAGTTAGTTACAGTACAGAGTTGTTGTATCGATAGAAAAACATGTTAATTAATATAAGAGACAAGTCTTTATTTATTGACATAATTTGACAAATAAGAAAAAAAATAAAAATAGAAACTAAATATAAACTTAACCCGTCGCGCGCTTGTTTACGCCGCGTGCGATACAAATACTGCACATACAGGTGTGCAGACATCGAGCGAGGGTTAACAAAAACAAAAATATAAACGTACATAAGAGTACATAATAAATTACACATAAAAAAAACAACGGGTTGCACTCCGGGAGTGCCGGCAGAAGTGAAAACTTGAACATTAACGTTGGGCATTAATATGGAAATAAAACAAAATACACAAAAAGAGTCCGTTATTCTCTCAGGATTCGAACCCTCGACCTGTTACTTACAATCTGGCAACTTTTCTACTCGATCAAACTGTCTACTTTCAATTCATTACAATAGCGCACTATGTATTTGCGCACTACGTGCGAATAATCGTTGACATCGTTGACATCTGTCACAGAGATAATTTTACCATAGGGCTGCCATCCGTCCGGGTTTCCACCCATACTTCAAAGTACACAACGTTGCTAAAGAAGTTTTCACTTCAAAAAAGGTGGCAACCCTATCCTACGCATTTTCGATCAGGGTCACGTAACATACGACGATCTGACGCGAGTTCATTGCGAGTTTAACATTTTTTCCCCATACTAAAAGTGCTCAACGCCGCCAAAGAAGTTTTCACTTCAAAAATAACATAATCACATAGTGTTGTATACATTGTGCCTATCAAACGGTGCTTACTCGGCAGCTGATTGAGGAACTTATTGGGTGTCCTTAATTTAGTTAATAAAATTAAAAGATGTATGTCAGCGTACTAAACTGAATTAATTTCCTCACGGGACATAGGTTGAAACATTAAAAACAATCCTCAATAATTTTATTTGTACGTAAAATTATTCTATTTTTCATAGATTTTTTTCAAAAATAACTATAATAATACTCTCACTGCCGTACTCAGAGACTTCAATTAAAGTTAACCCTAGATAACTAAACTACATTCACGGTCAATAACTAAACATTAGTCGAACGGACTACGCAATAAAAAAACACGATATTGTCGAAAATATTTATTAGAAATAGGAACTTGTTCCGTAGCACAAATTTAATGTTAAATAGGAACTTAAGCATAATAAAATATTAACAAAAACCTTATTCTAAACATTTACTATACATATCAACATTGTGAGGGCCACAAATTGCATTTTTGCATTTCATGCACCGATGTTTTGTCATCTTTCGCGCCTTTGATGGACATAGATGATACATTTTGCGCTTATTTGACGTAGAATGGATAGCGGCTTCTAGATGCCCAGAATATCCTGTATCATAACTTTGATATCTCGTCGCAAAGTTACCGTCTGTAATCTCTGCTGCAGCCATGGCAAATCCTCCAATTCTCTCGCTTCTGCTCTTGGACCTGGTACAAAATGTATTAGGTTCCGTCTCAAAGTGCAAGTAGAAGCTGATCTAGGTGTAGTCGAGCATTTATATTTATTTTTCCCAAAGAGGTTACTTGTAGATGGATGGATAACACGTAAATTATTGTTAGTAGAGTTATCATTACTTGCACAGTCTAAATTATCATCTGAAGGGTCATCAGAAGAGTAGGTATATGACTTGAGTTCGAGCTCTATTACTTGGGCGAAGGATATCTTCTTCAGATTCCATCTTACTTTTAGTATTAGGAGGATCGGAATCGCTGTCAGTGGTTCGATGTATTTCTTGCAACAAATTATCCTCTGTTTCCGGAGACGAGTTGTCCGATGGCTCTTCGTGTTCATCTTCCATATCCTCTTCGAGCCACTTGCGTATCTGCTCCTTTTGTCGTCTCAACTCCATCTAAAATTAGATTGAATTTTTTTTATCAATCAATACACACATTCCAAAAACTATTCATTGATAACCACGCTCATTGGCATGAAATCTCAAGTAAATGTTGTAAATAACAAAAATTTTCATGCTTAACTAAGTAAAACAATTTAAATAAACTTTGATTTTCAAAAATATCTGAAAGTAAAAACAAAACAACTAAAAAAATACAGTGACAGTAATTCACTTACCTTTGCATAAAAGTTACGTTATAACTAGACTTTCGTCGAGTGGACGACGGGATGGTCACAGGGCGCGTCCTGTTAAGCCTGTGACTGCAAATGCGTCACACGTGGTGTTATTTACAGTAATCAGGAAGGTAGACAAAGAGCGGAGGGCAGGGGGCGCGGGCAAGTGCCCGAACTAGACTTTGGCGGGGGGGTGCGTAGTCGTCTGGACGAATGTTTAGTTATCTAGGGTTAAGCACTGTTAAACTCTGATGTTGTCTCTTTTGCTCTTGTTGATATAAACATAGGATGACATGACATGACATTTAATAACTTCTTAACTTTGACATATCTGAGTACAGCAGTTACTACTTCAATTTCATTATAATTCTAAGTCTTTTTTTAACCCCCGACAAAAAAGAGGGGTGTTATAAGTTTAACGTGTCTGTCTGTGTATCTGTCTGTGGTATCGTAGCTCCCAAATGGATGAACCAATTTTCGTTTAGTTTTTTTGTGTCATAGATAATGTTATCCCGAGTTCAGCTGTTTAAAATTTATAAGCAATCAAATGTCGAGGGTGATTCAATTTTTTTAATTTTAGTGTTATGACACTCAAGAAAAGAACTTAAGTACGGACTTTCATTTTCTATCAGGTATATCAACCATTTCTCGTCATAATGTGACATTTACGTGCATGAATAGTATAAATAGGAAGGCACGTCATTCTTTGGGAAAAGATCGAAATCTCATCGTAGAATAAACGCGCATTTATGACATTGCGACATCATTAAGTGGCTTAAGGAGTTATAAGTTATATACAAGCAGTTTGTTTACTTGTAAAAAGCTTGTAGGATGAGCTTTAGTCTCTTAAATAACCTTTTGAATGCTAATCTAATTGTCAAATTATTCTACATTTTATTATCCAAAAATATTTTTTTAAAATAAAACTTGTAAAGGTTAATTTAATGTTTAAGTTCACTGCTTAACTATTAATATTTTTAAACAACACATCTATAAAAATCATTGTCTTTCGTAAGTCAGTGAACATAGTCAAACTTATTTACAAAAAAGTAAAAAAGGTTTTTTTTTTTACATACACTCAAAGGATTTTTTTTTTACACACTAATTTCCCTTGTATCGTGGGTCCCTCGGAACACACATAAAGACAGACAAAACACCCCTTACCTAAAACAATAACTGAACATATTGTATGTGACACATGGGTAGAAATGTTATAGCGAAATTTTGATAGTGGTAAGCACACGTCAGTCGTTTGAAATAACTTCTTTTCAACCCTTGTATCACAAAAACAATTAAATGTGGTTTTTTATATTTCAAAATATAGGTTACGTGTTTTTTGAAGTTAAAAAAAATTATGGTGTAAATTGAAATACCTTTTAAATAATATGGCCTAGTCATCCGTAGATAATTTTGTTTTGATATTGATCAAACTGTCAAACAGAGTAATTGAAATTGAATAGTTGTTACTAGTTCAACATGTAATGTGTCAGAACACTGTTTGTCAGTGCGACATTTGTTCGTATTTGGTCTCATACACTTTCACTGTCGTTTGTGAACCATGTACATTCATACATACATATTGTTGTATTATAAAATTTGGTATTGTAGACGAGCTAAGAAATATTTTCATGGTACTTAGTTATTTTTGGTAGATTCATTGAAAAATATAAATTATTCTACTTACACAAAAAATTCAGTACGCGACTTTGTTGTAGGTATGCTACGTAGAGCACAGATGTGTTTCCGTTTAAATCCTACTCTAAGGTTGCCTGAAAGAAATTGCTTTCAAGCTATAAGGCTGCCTTGTTGTTCAATATGTTCTATGTTTTGTGTTGTGTATCCGTGCCATTTTTGACACATACAAAATATTGTATTGTTTTGTAGGTTAGGTGGTCAGACCTTTATCAGAACAGTCTGTTGCTATGTAAGGCTTTTAAAATTCCCACACACTATGGATCTAAGCTGCATTTACGTACAATATATGCTATTACAGTAATTAGACCATTACTCAACCAGTTTCTGCGTTTCGGTGCTTACACCCATCTTATTTCCTCACAGGAAGTGTATTACGCTATTGTGGTTAGACCACTTACACAAAACACTTACATGACTCTTATAACAATTGTTACTACTATGACAACGGTAGTGAAGAGGTTTAATGGCTACTTAGCAGACGCGTGCTGTAATATTGGTTTTTTTGTGTGATTTTTGCGTGTTCTGCAGCTGTTATGTGTGTGAATGGAATTATAAGTGTGTGATAATGACTTTGAATTCATAATAGAAATACGTTATTTGAAAAGTGTGAAAATGTTGTTCAAAAAGGTGCCTCAGGATTTTTTAAACAAATGAAATGTGTCAGACACTAACTCAAAAGTTTTAAAAACAATTAAATGAAGAACTGTAACTCAGCAAAAAAAATTTAAAAAGAAAAATTTTCTAACCTCTGAAATTATAATATTCCTACAAGTACTTCATTCTTCTTTTCTCAAGAAACAAATCGTTAAAATGTCAAATAATTTAAGACAAAAAGAAGTTATTTCGTTTTCAAATAAAAATCAAGAATCATTTTCAATATTCATATTAAAAAAAGAAATAAAATTTACATAAAATTAAAAAGCATAACAATCAACTGCACTAAAAATGGTTCTTAAAATTCTAATTTGTTAAATTAATATTTTAAAAGGTATGGTTTATTTTATATCAAATTTTGTCATGAAAAATGAAAACTCTCAAAGCTGAATGGATAATTTTAATCCTGTATTTGTTGATCTCAGAGACAAATGAATTAATCAAAGTGATCCGTATTAAAGAGTGGTTTAGAAGACCGAAGTCTTCTCCAGTGCCAGTTCATGGTAACGGTTTCCTCGATGGATGGTTTGAAAAAGGTACCTCATCATAAAATTCTATTTCCTAATATCTAGTCTTGGCGCGTTAATAGTTCCTCCATTTATACTTTTTATCTTTTAACATAAAAAAATATAATTTTTAAAATACATAATAAATTTGAACGTACGGGAAATTTGTCACTAGACTTTAAAAAAATTCTCCATCCATACATTCACATCAATAATGATCCCTTCTGGGGTCGATAAAGCTTTACGTTATTCTAAAACCTCTTGAAGCCATATTTTTAATCGTTAATTTTTTTATACAAATGAATTTTTTTAAAGGTTATTGTTATTGTGATGTCAAGAAGAGGTCGATCAATCAATTATTTGATTGCAGAATGTGTACTTAAATAAGTTACTCATATTTGGCCAGTAACTTACAAATTCGGTTTTCATCGAATTAATATAAAACATAATCAACATATTTATAAAATGTTTATTGTTTCATCAAACAGCATTGGGCCAGTGTGGTAGATCATAGCGTTAACGTTAATTGTTTTGAAGGGAGGCTTCTGCCCCTTAGTAGGGACGTATATCGACAGTAAGGTCAATAGAACGAATGCGCATGTATGTATTTAAATCCTTTAATGTATGTTTGTATGTATTTCATGTAATATTGACTTGTTTTAAGTGGCATCCTGAATGTCCTATAAAATAAAGATTTTTCCATTCTATTCTATTCTATTTAGACACACTTTAAGTTAAATATTGCGTAAATGCAATTTTTCATTTTACTGTAAAGGGTTCCGGCAGAATATCAGCCTTTATTCCATTGGGGTTCGTTATTCCATTTTGGTTCATAAAGTTTTGGTTCACGGTTACTTGCTGGTACGCATTTTTGGGGTTGAAGACGGTTGATTTTAACGTTTTAACGTGAACAATTATTGAAGTCTTACAGCCGAACTCAGATAGGTCAATTAAAGTTAAGTAAATTACTGTTAAACTCTGATGTTGTCTCTTTCACTCTTTTTGATATAAACATGGATAACATGACATTTAATTACTTCTTAACTTTAATTGACATCTCTGACTACGGCAGTAAGTGTATTGTGTCACTTGGTCATTTTTTTTTTCTTCTAAAAATAATTAACAAATCCCTTTTCCTTCATTACAGGCTGCGGCATAGCGGTGAGCAAGCAGACGGCTCAGCGGCGCATCGTCGGCGGAGATGATGCTGGGTTCGGGACCTTTCCCTGGCAGGCGTACATACGCATCGGGTCTTCCAGGTGACGTCATTACATCCTACGATTATTAGGCTTATTAACGCGGTATCAAAGTCCGTATCGCTTAAAACGGGTGTAAGGGATCGCTTAGCAAGTAAAAATAATGTGATCAACTACTAGAGTCAAGGAGATTTTGTTATTTATTTACATTGGCGCTCCGCAACGTATCACGAAACGGTGCGTGGCCGCGCGTGGGGCGTTATTTTTGTTAGTTATTGCAAAATGTAATATATTCGAATAAATTATAATTACGAATGAAGTTATCTGTAACAAAACGTAAAATTTTAAAATTTTGATTTAGTTTTTTGTTTAGTTGGAAAAACTGCATAAGGATGCAAAAAATAATTTGAATACCTAAAACATTTCGTTTTACAACTGTATCCTTTTGTCCCAGTTAATTTTGAACTGTACAACGTTAAGTAGCTTAGTTTGTGAGGGGCCTACTTCGGTATGCGTATCAAAATTGCGCAGTATTAATCCTTTACCACAGGTGATTACACGATTACTTGCCTCAAAGACCTAGTTATTCACCCAAGCCTGTTAGCGAAGAGGATAGGTCGCCCATACAAAGTATTAGCATTGTATTATAGACACATATGTCCTTCATACCCTTTTATAGTGTACACAGTGCACCATTTGGTTCTGGAACCAATGCATTTCACAGTCAACCAAAATAATTTACAAGTTATTGAATAGAAGATTACGTTGTCAGCATTTCGTCCACAATAAAGCAAAATCCTCGATTCTCAGTAACTAGGGTTAGCCTGGGAAGGGTTGTCTGTTGGCACATTCTAAGTGTGTGTTTATAATTCATTCCCAGTCTTGCGTGGATGTGTTAACCTTTTTTTCCGTTATTTCTCTGTGATAATCGGTTGTAAATGATGTGTATCAAAATGTATAATTTTTATTGTACTGAAATTAGATACAGAAACGATTAGATGTCAATAATTTATGCTATATTCCAAGCACGTGTATAGTAAACAGCAATAGTAATTTGAATATACCCAATAGGATGGAGTGGCCTTTGGGATTTTTTATTTGTACATAGTTTTAAAAAAATTTGAAATTAAAAAAAAAATTAACAGGGTGTAAGGAACTGTTTGGCAAATACTTATGCAAATGGTAAAGACTGTCTAAGTGTAGAAAAAACTAATTAATTTGCCATTGTAGTTTTTGCTAAATATTCCCTTAGACCATTGATTCCCAAAGTGGTCCAGGTGGACCCCCAGAGGTCCACGGGAGACTCGACGGGGATCTACGTTGGCGTGACAAAAAATAGGGGTTCACAATTCGTAAGGGTCCACGAAAATTTATCTAGTTTCGATAGTGAAGAACTAAAATGTTGGCTTAACTTCTAAATAAAATAAGTGAAAATTGATTGGTTCCTTGTGCTATGAGTAAATGTCAAGAAAGTAAAGTAAAGATGGAATCACTTTTTTGATTGGCCAACTTTACTTTTTAGATATCCCACTCAATCAGAGTAAATTAATTGATTAATCAATCAGTCGATTCTCGATTTTTTTTTCGAAAATTGTTAATTCGTCGTTGTAACTCAGCCGCGACGCAATTTTCCATAGTTAGATCTAATCTTCACATTTTTTGTCGAGTTTTGAGAATATGTCAGAAATGTATCTGCAGGGGGTCCACCAGAACCAGTAAAATTTTTGAAAGTGGTCTATGAGAAAAAAAAGTTTGGGAACCTCTGCCTTAGACTCTGTCTTTTAAAATCGAGTTAAGTCCTAATGTAATTTTAAGCACCTAACCTCATCAAGCCCAGCATAGCTAACATAGATGCGTAATGTAATTTTGTCGCATGTTTCCGTTTCGCCCTCTCTTTCTATCGCATAGCCTCAGTCCGGAACAGGCAGAACGACATCGACTTGACAAAATTGTGTTACACGTCTATGTTAGCCCTGCTGGATAACCTACATCGTAACCACATCTGCACAATTTGCAGTGCTTAAAATTTTTTGATAACTAATACAAAAATAACCTTAATTTTTCAGATGCAACATGCTAATGTCGATTTTCGAGCTAATCGGTTGGAAGCAGTGTTGGATAGAGAGGTAAATGTGCGAAAGAGATAGCATGACTTCTGTCACTTTCACTTTTGGGGTAGTTTGTGTAGAACTCTATCTTTGTAGAGCTGGGTAACAGATGTATTAGAAAAATATTAAATTAAAGTAGAATGATTAGTGAAAAAATTGCATGCTATTATGTAGTTGAATGTGTAAATTCGATATTTAAATCTAGGGTAGCTATTGTACTTTTATATATTTTATTTCTTTATCGAATGATTCGTAGGTATTTTGTTATTATCATCATTACCACCTACTTTTTCGCACATTCCTCTTCTGTGTAATTATGTGTCATTATAATTATAATACATAATACTTGTACAAAGTATACTAACAATATTTTACTTAACATTTATTATTACTAACGATAATATAAGTTTTAATCGAAAAGGTAAGTCAATCTTTTATGCATGAAGAACACGCTTTAGTAACTAACATAAAATTAATGATAATATAAATTCAAATAGACTAACCTTATAAACCGCTTTGACTTTTTTATGAGTTTCTATCTCTTCTACTTCAACTCGTATTCTAAATAAATGTTTGAAAAAACAATGTCTTAAAAGTTAATATGTAGATCGAAAATTATTTCAAATGCACTAGTTGAAACCAATCGCTTATCGCAACAGATTGACTAAAATTTTGGGAAGTATGGGGTCACCAGTGCCCCCTGCTGATCTCCGGACAAGGTTCTGACGTACTACAACTCGTAAAGGCGGGTTTCTTTACTTGATATTGGCGACTTCGCCATTCTTTATTTTAATTTTGCTTAAAATACCTACTCAGACAATAAAAAAAAAAACGCTACACACTCAAAGGCCCACACTAAGGTTTTCCCTTGTGTCGTGGGTCCCTTGGAACACACATAAAGACAAACACAAACACCCATGACCCGAGAACAAACATCTGCTTTTTACACATATGTTTGCCCCGACTGGGGATCGAACCCAGGACCCGCCGATCAAGAGGCAGCGTCACTACCACTCAACCAAACCGGCCGTCGTAATGGTAAAATATTATGAACGCCATTTGACAAATATTTTTTTGTAGCCACTATTATCCTACTGCTGGGCAACCCCCCCCCCCCCCCCCCCGCAGCCCTCCAGAATCTAATTTACTAAGGCCAAATCAAATCTTTGTCAAATCTCTGGTTAGCAGCAAATTTTAGTTCATACATTTTTTTTGACATTTTGTCTGATTAGCTTCTAACCGCGGTTTATCCGTTGGTTATATTTTTGGTGAATATGGTGGCAGATCTGATAAAATATGGTGGCAGATTATAAGCCATACGCCCTTAAAAAAGCATACCCCTGGCGTTCTATTTATTGTTACTTATGGTACCGATACCAAGATATCAGGTTGCACACTACCTAACAACTGGAAAAAATATTTTAGTATGGAAAAAAATAGTTAAACTGTAGTTGGGCTTTGTTTAAGTGAGTTGACGGTGGCGCTGGTAGCTGTCATCAAATGTATTCATTTAATTGGTCCGCCCGCCCAAATTACGTCACCTGAACGGAAAAAAATATCACTACAGGGTGAAATTCAAAACAATCGACAAACTTTGTGGAATGAATCTACCCATGATGACGAACTACTTTTTCTATGGGACCAACTTTCTTACTAAAAAAAATCTGCTGTTAAATACAAAAGTTCGATACGTATTCAACCAAAATGTATGGAACCACTGATTTTTTTTTAGTAGGATAGAAGGTCCCATAGAAAAAATTGTTCAAAATTATGGGTAGATTCATCCCACAAAGTTTGTCGAATGTTTTCAATTTCACTCTGTATCGTCATTCCACTGCCATTAAAAAAAATGAAAAACAATAAATAAATAAAAATGTTTTTTGTTTGTTTTTAAACACTTAAAGGTCCACACTAAGGTTCTCCCTTGTGTCGTAGGTCCCTTGGAACATAACCTAATCTAAAATTTCCTTACACCATCCTAATAATACCTTAAAGTTAATTATACCCAGAGGCGGCCTTACCCATTGCGAGGCCCCGGGCGGCAGGTCTTTGCGGGGCCCTTTGTCCTTTAGGAAAAGTATGTGATGCGAAAATAGGTCTGATTGTTTGTTTTATCAGTTTTGTCATGTTTGACGAGAAATGCTAAAGTTGTATAAATAAAATTTCAGTTTTAAAATATTTTACATTGAAAGATTTACAATATTAACAAATACAGAGATGATAAATTTTAAAATTGATGTTTGCGGCTTTTCTTTAATTAAAACACTAAGACTAAAATCTTTAATTAAAACACTGATGAAACAGTCGCCCACGTAATCCTGGAATGCGTGGGAATGGCGGACCAATGAGCACAAATTCTGCCAGGAATTAGGTCGCTTCGTGAAGCCTGTGAATTCCCCAGGAGGATTCTGAGCTTCGGAGCTGAAGTGGCTGGAATGGAATAGACCCACACGCATAAAAGGGCCATCTTAGAGCCTAAATGCGGAAACGGGAGCCCTTATCAACTAGTTAACTAACTTTATTTTAATTTACCGTTATGTTATAATTTATAACCTTAATAAATAATTAAGGATCAAAATCCAAAATTTTAAATAATTTAATAAAATATGCTTGGGTTGTTGCGCGAGGCCCCTGTAAGAGCGAGGCCCCGGGCAATTGCCCTGTTCGCCACTCCCTATGGCCGCCTCTGATTATACCCATACTTCTTTGCAATCTGCCTGCATAGAGGTTTTTCGCTCTAGTTACTGTGTAAGTACAGTCTCTCACAATATACTGCATAACACATGACATGACAGTATAATGATGCTCATATTATGCTATCTGCAGTTGCAAGATGGTTGCGCAAAAATTGATTGCCGTTGCGTAATTTTTAATATGTCAATTATTGTTTCTTTTGACATTCTTTTGAAGAATCTTTTGTACTCTTATCAATTGTTCACGGTTGACGGCCGTGGTCGAGTGGTAGTGTTGTTGCTGCCCCTTGATCGACGGGGCCTGGGTTCTGTCCAGTCGGGGCAAATATTTGTATAAAAAGCAGATGTTTGTTCTCGGGTCATGGGTGTTCGTGTCACAAAAAAAAACCTTAGAGTGGGCCTTTGAGTGTGTGTCGTTTATTAATTTGTTATATTGGTCATCGTTCTTTATGTTTTGTCTTTCTATCTTCTTTCTGTGTACATTTTTAATTACAAGGAGCATGTATAAAATAACATTATTGGGTAATAATTATAATTAGAATTATATTTAATTTCGTTTTTTAAATATAAGGTTAAAAAAAATCAGTTAAATATAAATATCTCTACTTTTTTACACTAATATTGAATGTACTTGTAAAATACACCTAAATTTTTTATATACTTACTATATTTATATTTTTATTCAGGTAATCAACAGCTTATCATATACACTGGGCGTCAAAAATAAGTAGTACAGTTTTAAAATTGCGATTTCTCCCAAACTATAAAACTTAGACCTTTGAAACAAAAAAGGTTAAAAAGAAAATTTAATCTTATTCAATAAAAACTTCATGCATTATAAGAACTTATAATGCTTGACTTTAAAAAAAACGAATAAATAAAAACACTTTTTTTAAACTGTTGAAAGGTGTTGTCTTACTTAGGATTTTTGTGTTTGACACATTCGCTGCTGATAAAGCAATTGTAATTGAAAAGCATAGGTATCTTCAGAGAGTAAATTTGACTAATCATGCCTCTTTCACCAGAAGAATGTGCAAGAATCTTAGCTTTTCTCGAAGTGGGCATCAGTATGCGTCGTACTGCAAGGAGGGTGGGTGTAACTTTAAGAACGGTTCAGCGAGTAAAGCAAAGGTACGAAGAGACTGGAAACCATCTAAGGAGACGAGGTAATGGCAGACCCAGGTGCACAAGTACCCGAGAAGATCGCTTTATTGTTTCCACTGTGTTAAGAAATCGACACCTTAATGCAGTTGAGGTTCAGCAACAGCTTCTTCGGACCCGAACAGACTACATCAGTGAGAGTACAGTGAGAAGAAGACTTGCTGAAGCTAACCTGAAGCCTCTAAGACCAGCAAATGGCCCCAAACTTGAGACAGAGCATCGCGTAGCAAGACTACGCTACGCCCGTCAACACGTACAATGGGGCGAAGAAGAATGGGCTAGAGTTTTATTCACAGATGAGTCTCGATTCTCTTTATACACTTCAGATGGACGGCGGAGAGTCTACAGACGACCCGGTGAGCGATACATTCAAGCTTGTATCTCGGAAAGAGTCCAATATGGCGGGGGCTCTGTACACAGAGCTTGTGGTAATAGAAAATGGGACTTTGACTGGTGAAAGATATGCCTCGGAGATCCTCAACGAGTATGCAGGGCCATATTTAATAAATATGGGTGATGGAGCCATCCTAATGCATGATAACGCCCGGCCACACACTGCTCACCACGTACAAGAGTACATTCAGGAGGTTGGCATCAACTTGATGGCTTGGCCATCGAGAAGCCCAGATCTCAACCCGATTGAACACGCCTGGGATGAGCTTGGGAGGCTAGTCAGAAGGCGCAGTCCACCTCCTGCCACACTCAGGGCTCTAAAACATGCGCTGATAGAAGAATGGGAAAATATTCCCCAACACCGCCTCCGAAACTTAGTGTTCAGCATGCCAAACCGGATCCAAGCTGTAATTAGAGCCCGAGGCGGCAACACAAGTTATTAAATTGTGAAAAAGTTCCAAAACGTGAAAATTAAGTGGTTGACATATCGTTAAAAATTGATACTTTTTAGTATTTATCTTAATTTTAAGTTTGAAACTTTATTCATGCCAAATAAAATATAACTTTAATAAACTTCGTTAAGTTTACTATAAACTGCTTTTTATTTCATAAGTGTAACTACTATAGTTTAGGAGTAATTGCAATTTGAAAAGTGTACTACTTATTTTTGACGCCCAGTGTATAAACAATTTAACAAACTTAAGAAATAACATTCAACTTAATTTGAATAATATATGTGAGTACCTATTATTATGTCGCTAAGCCAATGACAGATTACCACAAATTACTTACATTTGAGCATTACGTATAGGTATGTTTTAGTAAAAATAAAGACAACTAGACAAAACTTGAAACAAGAAATGATATGAAAAACCTATCAAGAACCAGGAACAAATTATTATCTTTAGTGAATTGAAATCGAGATAGAAACCAACGAGAAGCACATCAAATAGTGAGAAAAAAAAACGTAAGCAATTGTAGAAAAGAAAACAATCAGTGACAATTTAATAAAAATTATTATTGTCGATTCGTGTCGATTACACTTTCTTGTTTATTTTTATAAATTTTATAATTAATTTCTTCCTTTTAAATACTTTATAACATTACAAGATCTAGATATATGAGGTGACTTTACATTATTTAGCGAAACTTTATGGGGTGATTCCAGCACCGGATCTTTGATTTTTTCGAACCGGGGCTAGAAATTTATAGTGGCGCCCCTTCCTTCAGATTATAAGAAAAAATGTTAAAACTGACAAATGAGTAGCATTTTTTGTAACCATTTGTGAATATAATACGACGGGATTCCCCTGGCAGATTGATCACGCACATTACGCACGCGTTAAAAAAAATATTTGATCTGTTAAGATGCGTTCATAAATCACTTAGTATGTGTTCAAAAACTACAAAAATTTGTTTTTCAACCATATTATATTAAGATTCAATTACTTGATAAAAACCTATGAGATTGTAGAAAAAAAAGCTTCATTTGTTCGATATTTCAAATTTTTGTCTCAATGATTTGGCGCCCCCATGAAACTGCCCCGGTTTGCCCCCCCTGGGCCTAGGCCCAGGGGGGGCAAACCGGGGCACCTACAAAATTCTTAAAAAAACGTATATCTTTCCCATATAAAGTCAAATCAGCTAATCGCACAAGTTGTACGGAGAGGCGAAAGAGTTTTTTTTTCATAATTTAGCCTATGTTGATGGGGATTTTTTTTCCATTTCGTAGGTTGCCTTACATCTTTTATTTCCTCTAACTAATTTGAAGTCACTCAATAATAGTCTTGTGACCGGAAGGTTGCGGTTTCAAATCCAAATGTATCAATTTCTCATTAATATCACTTGCTCAGCGGTGAAAGAAAACATCATGATCAACCCTTTCGGTCCGGTTGTATCTATATGTCCCATCCTTCTGAGGTCTGATGGGACATAAAGTCCCATGAAAAGTTCTGACAGGACTGATGCTTCATTTTTGCCTTTTAAATGGGATTGCGTGTCCTAAAAAGTCAAGCACTTATTTAAATTCATTTTGACAATGGTTATTTTTATGTTACGGCATAGCCACGATTCTATAATAAAAAATAAAATAATAATTTGATACTAAAACTTTTATTTTTTTATTTTGCAAAACTTCAAAATTTCTTGAAAAATGTATGGCAATGCTATGGAAATTTCATGAGTCACCAGACTGATGGGACATATAGTCTCATGCTGAAAAATGCTTATTTTCAGCCCGAAAAAAAAATGTAGCCACTAATTACACATGCCTGATGGCATATTCAGTCGTTTGAAACAGATTAATATAGCAAATCATAAATTTTTCATTTGCAGTCCTGGCACTGTACCCCCTGCCGGACCGAAAGGGACCGCACGTCCGAGAAAATTAAGTTTTCGCTTGGCGCGCGGTCTACTAACCCGCGATTAGCCAGTGTGGTGGACTATGGATCAAACCCATTTCACTGTTCGAAGGGAGGCCCGTGCCTCGTGGTAGGGATTTATATGTTATTTGTTTTTTTACTTTGACTCTTTTTCTTTGTATAAATTTCTTGTCTCAACTATTTGTTGCTTGTGGGAACTGGGAAATAAATTCTATAAGCGTTCATCTCTATATTCTGGTTTGAAAGAAGGCCCGTGCTCCTGGTTTAAGACGTTCATATGTCTGTATATCTCGTACGAATTAATTTGAGACCTACGCCGACGACGTCACCTATGTACAGTGTGCAAGATGATAAAATATCTAAAAAGATATACAAAGATATAGCATCTTTATTACGGATACGTTTCTCTACTCTCTTTCGATATTTTATCATTCTGCACACCGTACACGAAGATGACGTCGTCGGCCCAGGTCTCAAGTTAGCTTGTACGGGTTATATGTCTGTATATGTAGATATATGACGAATTTAACATATATCTTTACTATCTATCTATGTTATGGTTCATAAGGGGGAAAAGTGCACCCATTGATTGCAAATCTAACCGTTATTTTCGAAAGCTTCTATATATTTACCTAGCTAACTCTATTTTAATCTCACAAAAACCTTCTGAAATTCCAGGTGCGGTGGGTCTCTAATCTCCCGCCGCCACGTCGTCACAGCAGGGCATTGCGTAGCTCGAGCCCAACCCAGGCACGTCCGAGTCACGCTTGGTGATTACGTCATCAATTCGGCTGCTGAACCGCTGCCAGCTTACACCTTCGGCGTGAGGGCCATCAGGGTCCATCCGCTGTTCAAGTTCACGCCGCAAGCCGATCGATTTGATGTGGCGGTTCTCACGCTTGACCGGAATGTGCATTATATGCCGCATATAGGTAGGTTGTTTTTTTAATTCTAAAATCTCCTTCGTGTTTCGAAGGGCGGCCTGTGCCCCTATGTAAATAAAAAAGTGATGTATTTATATACTCTCGTGTATATGGATTGAATCTTGTTAACGAAAGTTGATTTATATCTTTCCTTCTATAAAAGGATCATCAATTGATTATTGAAAATTCGCTAAACGAATTTTGTATTTACTAAAACTTTTTAATATCTCTAGATCTGTTTGGCCGGAAAGCATGTATGAAACTAATAGGCTGACATTTCTAAAATTCTCGGGAAAATCCTAAGTAAAAAAAAGTTCAACGTTGCAACAAAAAACGTTGCATTGTACGAAATAGTAAGAATCAAACATATTTGCTGATAGGCGTTAAGCTTAGCCAAAGACCATTTGGCGGTTCGAAAACTGACATCAAGATTAGTCAAGTTAAGGAAGAAAGGACCAAACATCAAATTTTTCTAATAAAGACCTTTATCTTCCACTTTCAGCTCCAATATGCTTGCCGGAGCGAGGGACTGACTTTCTAGGACAGTACGGCTGGGCGGCCGGTTGGGGAGCCTTAAGCCCTGGCTCGAGACTTCGCCCCCGGACGCTGCAAGCCGTTGATGTGCCGGTGCTGGACAATAGGGTCTGTGAGCGGTGGCACCGTGCTAATGGTGAGGCTGGTTTTATATGTTTTTTGTGCATATTGTCTTTTATTTTATTTTATTAAGAATGGGTTCGCTCTTGACCACAATCTAGCTCAGGGCAAAGATGCGGTCGAGGATGTAGCGAGCTCACCCAGAAGAAGCCTATTCACTCGTACTTTAAAGATATTCGGGTTGTATGAGCTCGGAAATACAGACGCCGGCAGAGAATTCCACTCCTTGGCAGTGCGCAATACAAAAGATGAGGAAAAGCGCTCAGTACGTATCCGAGGGATCTCGACAAGATAAGGGTGATACCCCGCAGTGTGTCTGGACGTCCGATGGAAGAAAGGGGCAGGCGGAATGAGCTCATGCAGCTCCTGAGCACACTCCCCGAAGTACATCTTCTGGTATAATCTTACATAGAAGTACATCGTCTGGTATAATTCTAAATTTTTTTTTGTTATTTTTTAATTGGTTTTGAGCCACAAAAAAAAAACTAAGTTCCGTATTACAGAACGTAACTCAGACTGATCTATACTTAAATAGCAACTGTCTTTGTCATTTTGATAGTGAGAGAAAGAGACAATCAATACTTAAGTATAGATCGAGACTTGAGTCTCTTTCTGTAATACGAGCCTAAGATTTAGGACCGTATTATAGAAGGAGACTCAAGTCTTGATCTATACTTAAGTATTGATTCTCTTTCTCTCACTATCAAAGTGACAAAGACGACTGCTACTCAAGTGCAGATTAGAGTCTTAGTCGCATTCTGTAGTATGGACCTAAACTTAAAAATTTTGTATAACCCGAACTTGTCAGTTTGCTGATGCACCTTTTGATATGTATTTTGTTACGCGGTCACCACTTAAATAAAAAAGTAAACGCTACACACTCAAAGGCCCACATTAAGGTTTTCCCTTGTGTCGTGGGTCCCTTGGAAGACACATAAAGACAGACACAAACACCCATGACCCGAGAACAAACATCTGCTTTTTGCACAAATGTTTGCCCCGACTGGGGATCGAACCCAGGACCCGCCGATCAAGAGGCAGCGTCACTACCACTCGACCAAACCGGCCGTCAAACCACTTGAGGACTCTTCTCACAGACATGAACACGACTAGACGACGCAAGTGTATGTTTTTCGCATGTCAAAAACGGAGCAAAATTTGCTCCCGTTAGCACTGTTCCATCACTAAATCACTCGTGTGACGTCACAGTAGGTAGAAAAATAATGGAACGCTTGGTTTCTATAGAGAAGATGAGACCGTAATCTAGTCGTGTATGTCTGTGACTGTTCTTCTCCTAAATTAAGCACATGGGGTGAAAAGTCCTCTGAACATCCAGGTGCACCGCGGAGTATACCACCCTTACCTTGTTGAAAATCCTCGACGTCATGTTTTTATACTGCGCACCGCTAAGGAATGGAATTATCTGCCTGCGTCTGTATTTCATACATACATACGCTCACGCCTGCAATCCCAAATGGGGTAGGCAGAGCATCAGTGGCTCCAGAAAACCACTCAATGCCACGTTTGACACAAATGGTGAGGGTTATTAGATGGAACATGTTGTGTAATGGTGAGAGGGGGTCAGCCTTTTGCCCATGATACAGCAAGACCCTCACGTCCCACTTACTGATTTTTACATTATGCCTGGGAAGAGTAGGCAGCCGGCATATTCTAAGTTTTTCTTTCACTCCCAGTCCAACGTGGAAGGTTTTCCGGGCTCATATAACCCGCCCCGAGTCTCTTGAAAGTTCGAGTGAATAGGCATCTTCTGGGTGAGCTTTCTACATCCTCGACCACATCTTTGTTATAAAAAAATATGATGTAGGAATCAAACTCACCAAAACTCTTCTCATCTTCCAGGAATCAACGTGGTGATCTACCCTGAAATGCTCTGCGCAGGGTACAGAGGAGGTGGAAAAGATAGCTGCCAAGGAGACAGCGGGGGTCCCCTCATGTTAGAGCGGACAGGAAGATGGTACCTCATAGGGGTCGTCTCAGCAGGGTACAGCTGTGCCAGTAGGGGACAGCCAGGGATTTATCATAGAGTGGCGCATACGGTGGACTGGATATCTCATGCGACTACTTTATCATAGCGATAGCTTTTGACTTAGAGAGTTCTTGGTGGTTTAAGGTATCTGGCCAGTTTTTTGATTTTGAGCAGATTTTCGATAAATGGGACCTACACTGTCGAATTCATATACGCATAGTATACAGACAGTTCCTTGAGACATTAGCAGCCGCCATTTTGTCGTTTGTCTATCTAAAATGGCGGGCTTTTGACTCCTGCAGCTCTAGCACGATAACGACAAACTCGCGCTCGGCTCACGCTGTAACTTCAATCTGATTTCGCGAGGGTCCCGCGCAAAGGCTTGCTCGCCCTATGGCGTTGTCAATGTTGACATTTTGACATATCGTACTCGGCCTGCTGTTCCGACCATAGTCAGCGGCTTCCCACAATCTTTGCCAGATCGTCGGTCTACCTTGTAGGTCTTCCTACTTTCTATCGTTAGCTTGACGCTTGGAACCAATCATCAAATTCCTGGCTGGGTACCATAAAGGATTTTATTAAGCAGTATATCTGTTTAACCATAGGCGCTGTTTATAAACAAGCGTAAATATCAATGCAACGTAAAATTAATCTTAATGGCTACAGAGCAAAGATTTTTTTGCCGAAAATAGGAGTAGGAAGATTTTTTTTTATTATGAGATGGGTTAACTCTTGATCCCAATCTTGACCAAGGTCATAGTTGAGGTCAACGATGGAGCGATTTAACCCAGAAAATGACAATTAAGACACTGGTACTCCCACGCACCGACGGAACACAGCAAGCTGTTTGGCGTCGAATGTCGTTAGGAGGGTGGTAACATCCGCCACCTGAAGACGGAGCGACGGAAGAAATAAAACCTTTGTTCTGTAGCTACTAAGATTCATTTTACGTTGCTTTGACCGCCGCGCCACGTAGCTTGTATATAAACAACACCATAGTACAGATTATTTGGAATGTAATGGACATGTTTCTTAAAAATCTGTTTCTTGAAACGTGGTCTAACAGAACTCAGGATAGAAAGGCAGGGGGTTTTGTAAGTCTACTACGAGCACTCAACCCTATATAGAGACGTAATACAAGGCGACCCGAACCTAGGCTGTCAACTCGTCAGTAGCTAGTCACTGATATATAACGCACGCCCTAGCGATCGTGTTTGGAATCTCTTCGGATTACTTCGCACCTAGTTGACAAAATCGTTTTCTTTTAAATTCGCATGTATTATGTCTCTATATAGGGTTGAGTGCTCGTAGTAAGTCTATGACCGAATTAACAAAGCATCGGATGTCAGCTTTTGCTAAACAGATGACAGTGTCAGGTAATGAGAAGTGTCGGTCGTTTCAGTCGGTCGTAGACTTACGGAATAGTTATACAGAAACTTCACTCTCACGAGAGTTGATTGCCAAGGAAAACATAATCTTAAACAAATGAACAGAAGGTTGAACTTCTTTTGTATTCAATTGATCTTGACACATGATCTTGAATTGCTAAAAGGACGTCTGTATAAATCAAAACTCAAGACAAATGAAAACTATTTCAAATCCAAATAGGGTCTATTTTCTTTTCTTTGTGTTGATTCGCAAGTCTATACTTTCATGATAGAGAAGTCTCATTGCGTATGCTAGGGCAGCACAACGTCTATGAAAGATCTATATGACTGAATCATATGTCTGCACATCTCTCTCTTGTGCTATACGGATGACAGTGACAGGCATAGTCTTGTCCTAAGTCAGATGCTCAGAAGTAACTTACACTTAGTAGCAGAGGCGGTTGCAGAAAAATTAATTAAAATTAAAGCTTATGTAACGCCTTCCTTGTTAACGTCAATAGGTAGGATATTAAGGCCGAATTACCCATACTCTGTTAGTTTAGTTAGTTAATCCACGATTAAAACGATTGAACACCCGTGTGTCCAAGATTTGTATCGCACGCGCCGTGAACAAGCCAGACAAAACGAAGTGAAAACTTCTTTGGCGGCGTTGTGCACTTTGAAGTATGGGTAAAAAATGTTAAACTCTCGTCGGGTCACGTGTCTGTCACGTGACCATGATTGAAAATCCGTAAGGCGGAGGTGTGTTTAATAAATATAGGAAATTAAAACTGCAAAAGTCAAAATGTCACGAAGGGGTGTTTGATAAATATAGGAAATTTAAAACTGCAAAAGTCGAAATGTCATCCGGTGTCAGCATAGAAAAAATAAAATAAAATATTTTTCACTTGGCACTCCCGGAGTTCAACCCGTTGTTTTTTTTAAAAAGATAATGTCACTGTCAAAGCTCGGATTAGCTGCTAGGCGTCTCGCGTCTGGTGTGCAAGAGTCGCGCGAAGATTTAAATAACTAGCAGAGTATGGTAAAATTGGATCCTAAAGTAGTATTAACTTTAATGAAAGTTTCTGCAACTGAGTGTTAAATTATCATACTTACTCTTGCAATCTTGTTGACGTAAAAAAGGACAAGTCATCTAAAAAACATAAACTTTACTGGCTGTTTCTGCAATTGTTTATAAGAAATAATAAAAAGATTGAAAACTTTTTATTATTTCTTTATTCTCCTGTTATAACTTACTTTTAAGGATTTATTGTCTGAAGTAATCTTTTAATAACTTTAAAAGTCCACTAACCCGCATTGGGCCAGCGTGGTGGACTATGGCCTGAAACCCCTTCACTGTTTCTAAGGGGAGACCCGCGCCCAGTGGTGGGGACGTATATGAGTTGAAAGTACATAATGTCCTCCAGTTTCTATTCCCTTAGAGGGAGGACAGATCATCAAGTACAGAAGTCACTTTTATACATAACGAGAACTTTCGTCTCTTTAATTGTTTTAAAACTTTTGAAGAAAAAATCGTCAATTTTCTTTTGACTTGACGTAATATTTTTTAATTATTTTTTATTCATTCCCAGAGTGGGAGAGAGAAAAAAACTGTAGCAATATTTTTTTTTTAAGTTTTCTTTCTTAGTCTGTTAGACGAATAATGTGATAACGGTGTAACTTTTTAAAATAAATAAAAAGTAATTCTCGAGAGTCGCCTCAATCGCAAAACTCAAATTAAATTTAATTATAATTCATAAGTGCCTATAGCGATTTTGTAAATAATTTTTAAAATAGTTGTATATACTTAACAAATTTTGAACAATAAAACCATAATTTAAGGGTAAAAGTAAGCTCATATTATGTTAAATAAAAAATCTAAAAACATTTTTTAAACATATTTACAGCCTTTTCAAAAACATAATATGATTTTACTTTTGCTGTACCATGACGCGATGTAAATAAATTATTAATTATTTAAAAAAATAGGTAAATTATTTTTCGAAATGCTTGTAATAATAATTTATTTCAGTTTGATACAGTGTTTTGTTTTCTATTACGAATGTAAACATTGGAAAAAAATCTTAAATTGAAATGCACTATTTAATTGATTTAAATTATATTAAAATATATTTATTGTTACTTTTTATTTGTTGTTTTATTTAACTATTTGAAAGCGACAGTATACTCGTATTTATCATTACATCTATGACAACTTTTATCTACAATGATGATTGGTGTGAGATAAAGTAAGAGTACTCTGTAAACCTATTATGATATATTTATTTATGACTACATTAATCTATATAGGTAGAGAAAGGAATTACAATTTGTTTAATACAACTATTTAATAACTTTTAAGTAATTATAACTAAGACAAATGAGAGACCAAACTACTTCTTCATTTAGATATAGACATAACTACTATATTCTCTGAAACAATACATCACACAATTATAAAACAAAATTAATTAGAAAAACAACACTTAAAAGTAAATTGGCGTGACGTATTGCAACAGTGAAGGGACTCTGACTCAGCAAATACTGCAAGCGTATATGCAAATGCGCACTTATTCTGCCATTTCAACAATCGGACTTTTAACTACGACAAAATGCTCAGTGCGTCTCTCTCTTACGCTATAATACAAGGTGTTTCAAAAAAACCCAAAAAAAAACAAAATTTAATTTTAAAAGTGAAATAGTCGCAAAAGTAATTTTAAAAGTGAGTAGTAATCAGTTGCACGTTTTGACATCTTTCAAAAGTAAAGTTTCATATAATTAATATGACATACTTTTCATATTTGTAATAGAGCTGCGAAAAAAAAGATAATTAAAAATTAAAAATGTAGGTACAGTGTAGGTACTTAAATCAAAGTTTTGTTAACCTTTTCACCGCCAAAGTCTGATATATCAGACAAAAAAAAAATATTTTTTTTACTTTAATATCGTTTACCAAGCTTTCGCCAAAGGCCACGACATTAAATTTTTTTTAAAATTTTTTGATGTCGTGACGTGTGGTGGGCGATTTTGACGAAAACTCTTGGCGCTAAAAGGGTTAATCAAACACATATTTCACCTATTGCTCTATATTGATCCAGAAGCGAACTTTTCAAGTTTTTGTTAATTAGTTTTGCCAGTTTCATGATTTATTATCGTTCTATTTGTCTATTTACGTTAATCAGATTAGATTAGTTGAATTGATAACGAATGTATCTTGCAAATAAAAATGTATTCTCCCATTTTCAATAACTGCGCCGCGCTGTGGAGCATTTGAGTACTACTTTTCTGGCTGCCAAAAAATCTATCATTATAAGCGTTTTTTTTTTAGTAAACACGATCAGAAGTAGGCCACTAGATTGGTTATTTCACCAGCCAACAGGAATATCATAAGCTCTTATCATCTTCCGTAGAAGATGCCGCAATGGGTTGTAATACCGCTTTAGTGATGACGCTGAAATGTTGTCAAATACAGTTGTTGCCGATCTGAGGATCTCGCTCCAATGCTGGGAGTGGCCCTTTGACATTATGTCCCTGAAATCATGACATTAGATTACATTTACGCTACCTTCAAAGGATTTTTTAAACGACTTCAAAAAAGGTCCTATGTTCGTTTGTTTTGTGCCGTGTGGTGATCGGTTAAGAATAACACCACCCCATCCTTTCCGTGGGTGTCGTAAGAGGCGACTAAGGAAACACAAATGAGACCTGCCTCCTAATGATCCATCCCAGGCAACGACACTTCATTTTTGTCTGAATCTGAGGTGTCGTCCTATGGTCTCATGCGGTGTGGTAGGCTCTGTAAAGGGCCGTCTGGTTAGCGACCACCCTCCTACCGAAGTCCGACGCCAAACAGCTTGCTGTGTTCCGTCGGTGCGTGGGAGTACCAGTGCCTTTATAGGCGTTTTCTGGGTTAACTCGCTCCATCGTCGACCTCATCTTTGACCTTTATGGTCAAGATTGAGGTCAAGAGTTAACCCATCTTATAATTTAAAAAAAAAAAAAAATTGTATGTTTCTTTTTTTTAAATGTATTTTCACCGATTTCTCCGCCTTTTGTGAACCGATTTTCAAATTATTTTTTTTGTTCGAAAAGTATATTACTGAGGCGGTCACATTGTCACCAAATCAGGATCTGAGGAAACCCTCGATTTTAATAGGCACTTAAAATTTTTCTTATGTACAGACAGCAGCAGGTTAGGTTACCCATTTGCATTACGAAAGCCGACGCTATTACGAGCGGGATAAAGGTGACGTCAAGGTCAACATGATAGCCTGATTTGCTGCCGTGTGTACTTTCACTAAAAATGGAAAAAAAATAAAGCAGTTTAAAATAAAACGGCATCGAAATTGGTCCATTCGTTTAGAAGCTATGATGCCACAAACATACACACAGATACACACGCTAAACCTATAACACCCCTCTTTTTTGTCGGTGGTTAAAAAGGTCTAACTTACTTCAAAACCTTCCCAGCAGGCTTAGAGCCATAGATGTCGCATCTATGGAAGGCTATAGAAGACGGCAGGTCCTCACCGAGACCTCTTTTGCCATACACTGTCGCTTTGCAAAGAGATTCAAATATCTGATGCTGGAGGAAACTGCTTAGGAAGTAGCTGAAATCAGAAATGACAATCTCTTGTATATCTACTAAGTAACATTATAAAATAAGAAAGTTTTAGATTCTCGCGGTCAATTTAAAATAATAGGTCTTTACCTATGAAATTGCCAAATTTTTCTTAAGCTTTATTTTATTTATAATTTATTTGATTAAACAGCTATTGCTCAACTTGTTTTTTATTTAAAACCTTGGCCATATAACGGAGATATTGAGTCAAATTAACACATATTTACTTTAGATTCATTTGCTGAAAAAGAAGCTCAAATATAGCTCGTTTCATCCGTTGCCCTTTTTGCTGTACCGTTGTTAAAGTTACAACTTTCAAGAAAGTAAGTATGATGAAAATTAACTTAATGTTGTTCAAACCTTCCCACTAAATTTTGCTAAATTTTGATTTCGCATTCCCGAGAAAATCCAAAAACGTTAGTGTGGACAATTCAGTTTTCCAAAAATATTGTATGAAAAACGGCAATTTTATAGGTAAAGATCTATTAAAAGTCTTACCGAATATAAGGTGTCCCATCGGGAACGTGGTATTTGGCGGACAAGTCGAAGTATTTCTCAGACCTATGTTCTGGAGGAGATATCCCTTGTAACTCCTCAGCTAACTTCCAAAATTCCTGGGATAAAAAGTAATGTTCAAAGTAAAAATAGTAGTTGTTGTGTAAGTAAAAGTAGTGCCTTCAAATTAGTTAGCAATAACTCTAAAATTAAAACGTATGTATCACCTTCGATATTTGATTGCTTTTAACTTATCTCTTACATCTTTACGTTAAAAATTTCTGTAACTTAAGTTGTGTTGCCACGTCACCCATACCTCAAAGCCTGAAAACGAAAGTTTTCAATAAGTGCGTCCTACCCGTGATGACATACGGAGCCGAGACGTGGCCACTCACAGTGAGACTAGTCCACCAATTTAAGGTCGCTCAGCGAGCTATGGAAAGGGCTATGCTCGGTATTTCTTTGAGGGATCGGATTCGAAACGAAATAATCCGTCAGAAAAACAAAGTTACCGACATAGCCCGGCGAATTAGCAAGCTTAAGTGGCAGTGGGCTGGTCATATCTGTCGTAGAACCGATGGCCGTTGGGGCAGACAAGTTCAAGAATGGAGACCACGAATCGGCAAACGTAGCGTAGGGCGCCCTGTTACTAGGTGGGGTGACGATATTCGTAAGGTAGCGGGCAGTGGTTGGAGGAGGAGAGCTGAAGACCGAGCTCAGTGGCGAGCTATAGGAGAGGCCTATGTCCAGCAGTGGACTGACACAGGCTGATGATGAAGTTGTGTTGATGGAATGGAGGCCATTTTATCTGTTCAGGTGGCGAAATTGAGAACTATTTACTTTCATATACTTACTTGCTGACAACCACCTCGACGAGGCAGCAGCGCCACCGCCAACCGAACGTTAAGTCTCAAACTACCTAGCAACTGCAAGTTACGTTGGCGGTGGCGCCACCAGTCAAAGCGCTCGGCATTAGATGTATGTTTGGATAGTTCTCAATTTCGCCACCTGAATGGATAAAATGGCGACCGTTCTATCGACACACAACTTAAGTTACAGAATCGGGGCCCAGCCGGGCTATGATGATCGCAACGACTATTATCTCACGCATTATCTCGTGGTCACGTGACTGTTTCGACCAATGAGATTACGAGAAAGCGTCACGTGACAACGAGGTAAAGCGTGAGATAATATTAGTTAGCGGGCTTGTTATAGAATATCAGGTACTAAAACCTTTCTTTCTATTTCCTTTAGTTTTTCTTTCTTTGCTTTCAGTTTTTCTTATTTGTTTACGTTGTCATGTTTGGCTTACATTATCACAGCCGTCATGTCATCATGCTATTATTCTGTCTATGCATAGCTTACCCATAGACATATAATCTATCATTGTATGTCTATGGTTTACGGTAATAAATAATTCATTGTACACTATTACAGTTTTCTTCCTTCTTCTCTCACCTTCCGTTTTCACCTAGGTTGCCGCGTCCGCCTAAGATTCTAGCCCTAAGTACCTAGAATCCTTGACGTAACGCCTAGGTACTCTATACTTGCACCTAGGATTTAGTGACCTAAAAACCTAAAGCCAGGGTGTAATCCTAGTCTAACCTTTTTACTTGTGGTATTCGCCTAGGACCCTAAATCGTAGCTGTAATACTACAAGATGTTCAATATTTGCGCGAAGACTGTGCGTGACGCATCTTCTGTACCCGTGTTCAAGAAAAAACGTAGAAAATGGCCAATGGAAGTTAAATCTTATACTATGACGAGTTTTTTAAACTACAGCTGACATTTAAAACTTATACAAGACACTTTTTTGTTACATTATTTTATTGTAAATTACAGTCAATGTTTATTTAAGCAGAATAATATAAAAATCTGTTATATAATTTACCGACCTGTAACAATTGTTATAAATATAAATAAATATTTTTGTCTCACCCAATTAATCCTGCCTTCCATCCAGCTTCCTTCGAAGAACTTCCACCTAAACTCATCAATGAGCAGCGCGAAGGGTATCTGCGGAAGCTTGGTCAACGCTGTCTGGAGCAGCAGGATCTCATCTGATGATACCTTGACATATTTTAAAGTCAAAGTCAAAATAGATTTATTTATTTATTTATTTATGTCTACACATTTTACTGATGTTAGGATCTAAGAACTGTGTGAGAAACATAAAATGAACATTACTTTCTAATATTCATAAAACATATAAATCAAACAAGAACAAATTAATAAAATTTTAATAAGAAAACAAAAATTTACACTGCTCTGAGAAGAGCAAAATTTGCTACATTAAATTTCTTTTCCACCTCTAAATAACATATCTTGCAAATGTGACAAATGCATGTATGTGGATGATTTTCTCACCGTCAGCGCCACCTTTTAAATTTTCGACGTATGTAGATCTTGGAATCGTGGTGAATGTAGGCATTCTCATCTTATATGGCATTCTCATCTTATCGCTTATATGGCTTTAGTCGTTTTCTTATCCCAATAATCTAGAAGACATCTACTATTAGCCTTCTACGGATTACCTTAGTGTTATCTCTTACGCAATACGAGTGTTTGTTTTCGCCTATATGTATGGATGACTTCCTCACTGTGAATGCCACTTTTTAATTTGTCGTATGTAGATCTTGTAATCGTGGTGGATGTAGGCATTCTTTCACAGATGCTTATGGCTGTAGTCGTTTTCTTATCCCAATCGGTTAGAAAACATCTACTATTGGCCCTCTAAGGATTACCTTAGTGTTATCTCTTACGCAATACGAGTGTTTGTTTTCGCCTATATATGGAATTCCTCACTGTGAATGCCACTTTTTAATTTGTCGTATGTAGATCTTGGAATTGTGGTGGATGTAGGCATTCTTTCACAGATGCTTATGGCTGTAGTCGTTTTCTTATCCCAATCAGTTAGAAAACATCTACTATTGGCCCTCTAAGGATTACCTTAGTGTTATTTCTTACGCAATACGAGTGTTTGTTTTCGCCTATGTATGTGGACGACTTTCTCACCGTAAGTACCACCTTTTAAATTGTCGTATGTAGATTTTAAAATCGTGGTAAATGTAGGCATTCTTTCACAGATGCTTATGGCTTTACTCGTTTTCTTATCCCAATCAGTTAGAAAAAATATACTATTGCCCCTTTAAGGATTACCTTAGTGTTATCTCTTACGCTGTTGGTGTTCGCCTATATCACTTCATATTTGTATTAGAAAAATAAATATTATCTTAGGCCTTTATTACAAAAGGAGACTAAAGTCTTGATCTATACTTCTCTTTCTATCAATATCAAAAAGTATCGATCAGAGTCTAAGCCGCGTTCTGTAAAACAGGCCTTAGGCTAGTGTTCATTAAAGATTTAACCAACGATTAGCAGCTAACCAGAGATTTGACAATGTCAATTTCATACATTTTTTTTTTTGACATTTTGTCCGATTAGCTTCTAACCGCGGTTTAACCGTTGGTTATATTTATGGTGAACACGGGCCTTAGACTCATAACTTACCTGATTAATATCAAAATTCACAGGCCGTGGCTTCATCCCGCCTTCGGAAACAACATTGTCATAGTCATCATGGACATCATTGTCATCAGTATCAATGTCGTTTTCATCATCATCACGTTTGTGGAGGTCGTAGATGACGGAATCGTTGATGAGCTGTAACCGGTGAAGGTGCTGAGGGGCCAGCACGCCATACATTACTGCGTCGCCTATTGATTCGTGGAACGCTGAGTTTGCTTGCTGGAAAACAAGATGGTGGATGGTTGCTGATGAAAAAGTGGAAGGAAAATTCAAGGGAGTTTCTAAAAATTCAAAATTCAATTCAAAACTGTTGGCATCAGCTTAAAAGCAAACACGAAGTACGCTTCTCAGGCTCCGATAGTTTTGTTTACGAAAAATTATGATTTTTTATTATTTTTTTATTATAAGATGGGTTAACTCTTGACCTCAATCTTGACCATAAGGTCAAAGATGAGGTCGACGATGGAGCGAGTTAACCCAGAAAATGCCTATAAAGGCACTGGTATTCCCACGCACCGACGGAACACAGCAAGCTGTTTGGCGTCGGACTTCGGTAGGAGGGTGGTCGCGAACCAGACGGCCCTTTACAGAGCCTACCACACCGCATGAGACCATAGGACGACACCTCAGATTCAGAAAAAAATGAAGTGTCGTTGCCTGGGATGGATTACTAGGAGGCAGGTCTCATTTGTGTTTCCTTAGCCGCCTCTTACGACACCCACGGAAAGAGATGGGGTGGTGTTATTCTCAACCGATCACCACACGGTTAAAACGGTTGATGGCGAGAAGATCTTTCTCGGAACCCAACGGAGCAGAAACACCATTATTTATTTAAATCTAGTAATTATTTATTAACCAACAATCTTGAAAACAGACTTTAGAGAGGTTGTAATTTGTAAGCTTATCAAATTCATAAATGTTGAAAGCTACCCATTTCTATGATCGGTTAGGAGTAATTATTTTTCGTCAGAAACATCAAGTTTGGTCCAGTTTGGGTTGGTTTGGGTTGGTTGGTCTGTTAACAGAACTGACAATCTTTGAGAGAATGACTAAAACTTACTCTGAAATTTCCGGGTTGGTTCTCATAGGCCATATAATAGTGGATGTGCCCCATTTCATGATGAATCACGTAAAAGTCATCTGCTGAAGTTTCTGCGCAATATAATAACCTACAATAATAGATTATTACATTACAATAGTTTGGTATGCATTTTCTTTCTTAGTGAGACTGCAACGACAACCGTCACTGGCCGTTCGGCTCTATGCGAGTTGCTGAAAACCTATATTTTAAATTTTAAAATCTGAATTGGAGATTCGGGAACCGGCATGACACTAGAGTGGATACCGTGAATCGCTAATGTGTAGCACGCGCTGTGGTCCATGGATCAGACAGAAGTCATTTAGTCTGCGCGAAGGCGGCGGCCGTTAATCAATACTTAAGTAATGAGACACTCCTAGAGCGCAACGGAATCTCCGGGAAATCGAGGGCAACACAACCCTCGAATTGAATGCACTTACAATGTTTCTTATGCACACTTTACATTATTTTTTGAAGTTGGTTTCATTTTTTTGAAGTGAAAACTTCTTTAGCGGCGTTGAACACTTTTAGTATGGGGAAAAAATGTTAAACTCGCGATGAACTCGCGTAAGATCGTCAGATGTCACGTGACCCTGATCGAAAATGCGTAGAATAGGGTTGCCACCTTTTTTGAAGTGAAAACTCCTTCAGCAGCGTCCTTGTGTACTTTGAAGTATGGGTGAAAACCTGGACGGATGGCAGCCCTATGGTAAAATTATCTCTGTGACAGATGTCAACGATTATTCGCACATAGTGCGCAAATATCGGTAGGCTATTTTACTAAATCGAAAGTAGACAGATTGGTCGAGTGGATAAGTTGCCAGATTGTAAGCTATAGGTCGAGGGTTCGAATCCTGAGAGAATAACGGACTCTTTTTGTGTATTTTGTTTTGTTTCAATATTAATGCACAACGTTTATGTTCAAGTTTTCACTTCTGCCGGCACTCCCGAAGTGCAACCCATTGTTTTTATAAATAGTTTGTTTATTTAGTTTCAAATTGTCTACTTTTGGCGCTAGTGTAACTACAGCTAATACAACTGAACCACTTACCTATAGTCGCCTGGTTTGAACATATTAGCTGCGGTCCCGTGGCATCTAGTTTGGTTGCTCTTCCGTTTGAACACAGATTTTTCCCAAAATAACTTAGTCATCGGTGGAAGCCCTGAAAGGTAATTAATAAAAATATATTTCATTTTATTAATAACTATCATTCCGCCCGACCATAGGACGCCACCTCATATTTAGAACAAATTGAGGTGTCGTTGCCTGGGGTGGATTAATGGGAGGCAGGTCTCATTTGTGTTTCCTTAGTCGCCTCTTGCGACACCCCGTGTTATTCTCAACCGATCACCACACGGCATAAAAACTTGCACATTACAAAGCATTTTGAATGTTTCAGTAATTACAGGACACCACAGCATTCTTATCAATTTTAAGCGCTCTATGGTAGTCAAAGTACTTATTATATGAAGAGAAAATATCATAAATAGAAATTATAATAAAAATTTCGTGTGACAAACGATACTGCGTTTCAGAAAAGGTCTAGCCCCATCTAATGACGCTTAATTATATTACTAGTTTAATGAGGAATATGTTAGTTTGACTGCAGTATAGACAGGATCCAACAAAATCTTATTTATCTCCTCAACCAATGTCTTATTTTAGCCTCAAATATTGGAAGATCTTTTGAGGGTTTTTCATAAATATTTTTGAAGGAAACAGATGCTCATGTCGGGTTTGCGTGTATGTGTTCCTAGGGGCCACATGACCCAAGAGAAATCTTATTGTGGGCCTTTGAATGTGTGACAGGGAGTGACTGTGTCGAGGTAATGGGGACGTAAGACTTGGAACGTTCTGACTGATTAATTACTAGCATTCCGCTCGGGACTTCGTTCCCGTGGCAATTCGGGAAAATTATCCTAATGGTGAAAGAATTTTAGAAATCGGACCAGTACTTTTTAAGTTTATTCGTGCTTTCCGATCGGGACTTCGTTCCCGTGGGAATTCGGGAAAATCATGTACCCTATATTCATCACAGATAATGTAGGATTCTAATGGTGAAAGAATTTTTCAAATCGGTCCAGTATTTTCGGAGCCTATTCGATGCAAACAAACAAACAAACAAACAATCAAATCTTTCCTCTTTATAATATGTATAGATAGATATAGAAGATAGATGTAGAGACATACAAAAATACAAATTTTCCTCTTTATAATATAAGTGTAGATGTAAATTGCGACATCAATTCTCCAACTTACCTAAGGACATATAGAAGTCTTCAGCACGTTTCACCATGTAAGGCACGCTCCATTGCAGGTCCTTGATTTTCTGGTTCAAGTCGAGCTTTTTAGGGATTATAAGTTCCACTAGCGGCTCCCAATTCTGAGACCAGAGGTCCCCTAAAAAATAAAGAGTATACAATACAATTTACATCATAGCACTCCAAAACAAATACGGTTCGTCATTTTTTAATAGAAACAATAGAAACATTTTTATCAGGGTACAAAAGGCAACCACATTGCTAAGAAGCAATCTTATCCGCAACCTTTAGATGTGAGAAAAAGCAATACACTGTATATTTTTGATGTACACTTTCATCTTAATATACTCTTATACAATTTATTATAAAATAAACTGCATATAAAATGTAGAGTCTTGAATCACTGATTCATCAACGCCCAGCCCAAACTCAGACCTAGAAAGCTGAAACTTTTCACATCGGTTTCCTTAACGGAGTAGACAAGAAAGGAAGATTTTTACATAATAACTACGGGTACGAAGTTTAGGACATCTTCTTATCCCCCCGGGTAAAGAACTCATCTTGATATCTTTAAAACTTGTGAAAATAATTGCGAGAATCTTAAACAATATCCTCTAAACTCTAGTTTCTCATATTTACATCATCTTTCTAACAATCTGTAAGGAAGACCATACCCTATTTCAAGACTTAACAATTGGTTGCCGATTCATCAATCACAAGCAAGAAAGACTTTGCCAGGCCAGAAAGACATAAATTTTGTACAGAAGCTAGTGTATCAGTGTATCCTATTATTACACTTTACACTTTTGCGATTTGAACACACAATACACGCGAATATACGCGAATTAACACTCCTTTTAGTATTAAATTATTTACCCTACTATAGTTGAAAAACCGCCTCTAACACAAAAGAATAGAGTGCACGTATGCGGTAACCAGCAGCTCGAGTATGATGGCGACAAACTCGCGCGGCGCGCCACTCGGCTGACGCTGAAACTTCATTTTGATTGCGCGAGGGCCCTGCGCAGAGGCTTGCTCGCCCTCTGGCGTTGTCAATGATGACATTTTGACATAGGACCGCGGCGCATTACGATCGCTATCACCATCGTACTCGAGCTGCTGATGGGCCGACTCATGTATCACAAAAGAAGTAAGCAAAAAGCAAAAGTTACCAAGCAAATGTGCAGGTATAGGCCCACGCCGGGGCACAATCTCTCCGTACTTCTTCCTCAAGTGAAACCTGACCACAGCATGCAACATGCTGTATAATGGTTTGATCTGATAGTACAGGTTCCGACAATGTCGCTTTAGATCTGGAAACTCCAGCTCACTTCGCCATGATGAGCCTATATTGCTGTAACCTGGAAACAGAATAATATTCATTACATATTATTTCTTTATCATTTTCCTTTTGTACACCTACGTATCAGCGTTACTTTGTACAGCCGTCTCTACAAAGTAACAAACTCTTTTATGGGTCAATGTATACGCTTCTACAATAAGATTCCCATGTGTATTCAAAACCTACCTTTAGAAAAATTTAAGACGATAATTAAACAAAAACTTTGTAAAAAGGGCTATTATAGAATTTCGGATTATCTGTTAGACAAGCAACCATGGGAATAAATTGCTCAGCTCCAGAGTTATTCAGATATTAAGTCAATTAAAATTAAAAGTAAGAAAATTTATATGATTGACTTAAAAAGAGCGACCCTCGGAGTTTCTTGCCTATTCTTTAGGCGCAAAGTCAAAAGTGCTAATGTAATTTATAATATTGACGTGTTCAAGTATCATTTTATATGTTCAATGAAATAAACACTTTTGACTTTTTTGACATGATTCCCCTCGATCTCTCATAGGTTGACTGGAAGAGATCCCCTTGTGGGATAAGTCCGCCTTTGTAACTTGAATTTATGTAATATTATAACCCTCTTGATTCTAATGTACGGACGGCCGCACATCAGCGTGCACTCTGTGCTGTTGTGATAAGAGCGGTTTTGTAATGAAAATGGGGTAACCTGACGGGCTGGCCTCTGTACTTATTTTGATTGATGTGCAATAAAGGATTCTACATTACAACATAGGATATATTTTCTAAAGAATTCTTTATTCCCGTTATTTTACTAGGGTAATGCTATCGTATAGCAGCTCGAGTACAATGGTGATGGCGCGCGTAATGCGCCGCGGTCCTACGTCAAAATGTCAACACTGACAATGCCAAAGGGCGAGCAAGCCTTTGCGCGGGGCCCTCACGCAATCAAAGTGAAGTTTCAGCGTCAGCTGAGTGGCGCGCCGCGCGCGTTTGTCGTCATCGTGGTTGAGCTGCAGTCCAATCAAGTATTTACGTGACAAACTTGACTTTTTTTTATTCATTAATGAAGGGTTCGCTCTTGACCACAATCTAGTCCAAGGGCAAAGATGCGGTCGAGGATGTAACAAGCTCACCCAGAAGAAGCCTATTCACTCGAACTTTAAAGAGATTCGGGTTATATGAATTTGGAAATACAGACGCAGGCAGGGAATTCCATTCCCTAGCAGTGCGCAATACGAAAGATGATGAAAAGCGCTCAGTGCGAATCCGTGGGATATCAACAAGATAGGGATGGTACCCCGCGGTGCGTCTGGACGTCCGATAGAAGAATGGGACAGGCGGAATGAGCTCACGCAGCTCCTGAGCACACTCCCCGAAGTACATCTTATAAAAATACATATGCAAGCTGACTTATCCAAGGTTGCTATTCCACTTATTAATGGCGTCTCAATAGCGCTGATAGTGGTGATCACTTCAACCGTTTAGGTTTAGAATTATTCAAACCTCATACATTTATTCTACCTTGACTGGGGGCGTCATTGCTAACTGAATGTTCAGTTGCTCACGTTAATCCTTTTTTGAACTTGACATTGGCCTAATGACATTGACATTGCATTAGAGTTTACTATCTATTGGGGAAATTTGACAGGTTGTGGTAACCTGATGTGCCATTGACTGTACAAATAACTGCAACGTTAAGAGTTACTACATTGAAAAATCTCTGTTTTTAACCGACTTCAAAAAAGGTTTCTCAATTCGACCATATATATATATATTTTTTTTTTTAATGTATGTCCGCGGATAACTTCGTCGTTTATGAACCGATTTTGATTATTCTTTTCTTGTTGGAAAGGGAGTATCCCAAGGGTGGTCCCATGCTAAGGAAATCAGGATCTGATGGTGGAATCCTGAAGAAATTGAGGGAAACTCTTGAAAAAATTGTCTTTTTGGGATTGAAGTCGGTGACTCTTACGTTTTTGACGTGGAATTATTAATACTAACCATTTCGTCTAGCTCCTTCGTTTTCGATCATCACCAACTGTGCATACGGCTGAAGCATCAGCGAAGTCATTTTCTCCCTCCACGCCATCCAAATCCACCTCAAAACCTTCTCATTCTTCGCTCTCTTCATCAAATTGTCCACTTCGTCTTCCCCGTTGAAGCATATCTGCTGTCTCTCGTCTAAGATTTTCGAAATGTCAAATTTGACAGCGGTTGTCACATCGTCGATATAGTTTATAGATAAGTAGTTTGCGACTTTGTATACAGCGGTAATGTAAGCTAATATAGATTGTTCGGTTTGTGTTATGTTGTCTGAAGGTGCAGTTTCAGATAAGTAGCACACTTTGGCGTTGTTGTATATAGTTTGGAGTTCCACGCTGTAATGGGTTCTTGATCTGAAATGATTAGGAGTGAATTAAAATTAGTTAATAATAACACTAAAATTAAACATTTTAAATCGACCCTGACATTCGATTGCTTATAACTTTTAAACGGCTGAACAGATTTTCCTAGCTAAGAACACTTGGGATAAAATTATCTATGACACAAAAAAAAACTAAACGAAAATCGGTTCATCCATTTTGGGAGCTACGATACCACAGATACACAGACATACACGTTAAACTTATAGCACCCCTCTTTTTTATCGGGGGTTAAAAATAAGGACGTGGATTAGCAAACGAAATTACACTCACTTTCCCCAAGGAACATACGACATAAATATGAAAAAAAAAGTCAACTTCTCTGCGATCAACTGATGGAATCTTGATAAATTTTCGGGAATATTATATAGGTTTCTTAAGAAAAGATATTTATACGTATGGGGTGACATTAAAAGTCATAAGTTAAATTTCCCCAAGGAACCCATGGTAAATTATTTAAAAAAATATGTAGGGGTAGGATGCAAGGGTTTCTGCTGTATAATGGGCGAAAGGCTGACCACCTCTCACCATTATGCAACTTATTACATCTGATATACCTCACAATTTGTGTCAAACGTGGCATCTTGTTGATCTAGAACATGACCTGCCTACCCCGTTAGGGTTTATAAGCGAGAGCGTATATATGAATATAAATATGGTAATTACAAAAGGAGTCGACGTAAATACATTTTCTTTATTGAGAAGGTATAACCAAGTATGTTGCCAACTTGACTAACCCTGGTGTCAGAGTTTCCAAATCGACATATGAAATTTAACTTGGTTTATCGGCAAAGTACGGAACCATCGATTTAACGTGCCCTTAGGAGTGCGGAAACGCCGTGATAAATTGCCAGTTTGGTCACCAATCACGCTCCCTGCCCCTGTATACGTTGCTTAACCTCACTGATCGGATCTGATTAGCCAGCGCCACTGGGCGTTATTACTGACTTAAGGATTCTTCTTACACCACTACAGGAAGATCTTAAGGCGACTACAGCACCTAAATTACGATTTTATGATGCGTAGATAAGCATGACCCACTGCATTAAATCGAAGAAAAAAATACTACGGTAATATTCAGGACATAAACTAGATAAGTAGTTTGCTGAAAACATGATTCAGCACTTTTGGTTCGATAGAAAAAGCTCACAAAGTCACCCTAAATACCCAATATTGTGTATCTTTTAAGCTGTAAATACGATAGTAAAATGCACACAGGAACTTGAATTTGCTATCAAAATGTTCGTGATTGAACACTCTCGATAAGTAGTTAACGCGTTTTTCGATTGCTGTTACCTTTCCATAAATCTCATTTTTCTAACTTTCGAACATGTTTTTACGCACGCACGCTTTCATAGTCCGTAAACTTCGTGTATCGACACTGTTCGCACTGCCGGCCCAGGCCTGTTGAGAGACGGAGATGGCACTATTCCTATGTGTGCTGCCTTTATCGGGTGCTGTAGTCGCCTTAAACTAGATGGCAGCGGCGGCGGTGCGTTGAGCGGCGGCGTGGTGAAACATTTCTTCGTTCGTCGCCACTTCCCGCGCCCCTACCATCGAAAACACTTCAATACATCTATAAAATAGGTATTTGAACGCGCCGCTCCCCGCCGCTATCATCCAGTTTAAGGCCGAATTTTAGCCGTGTGGTGATTGGTTGAGAATAACACTACCCCAGTTCTTTCCGTGGGTGTCGTAAGACGCGACTAAGGAAACACAAATGAGATCTGCCTCCTATTAATCCACCCCAGGCCACGACACTTCAATTTGTTCTGATTCTGAGATGGCGTCCTATGGTCTCATGCGTTGTGGTAGGCTCTGTGAAGGGCCGTCTGGTTCGCGACCACCCTCTTACCGAAGTCCGACGACAAACAGCTTGCTGTGTTCCGTCGGTGCATAGGAGTAACAGTGCCTTAATCGGAATTTTTTGGGTTAATTTGCTCCATCATCGTCGACCTCATCTATGACCTTGGTCAAGATTGGGGTCAAGAGTTAACCCATCTTATATTAAGTAAAATAAAAAAAGAATTGATGCAGGATTGGAGAGTGACAGACTATAGAAAGCTAGTATACAAATATTTCTTACATATACTCATTGTAATGAAATCTCGGGCCCCTACAAGTGAGATGCACAAGTCTTTTCTGCGTACTGTTCAGTTTCCCGCCATTTTGCAACGCCTCTAGTTTACCGCACACTTCTTCATACCAATCCAGCTGTTTCTTCAAAAAAGGATAGACTTTTGAAGAATTTAACTCGTTAGGGTGCACTAAAGCTGTCCAGGTGAGTCCTGATGCAAAGCGGTTGAACACTATGACACCATCGTTTACAGCGTTGAAGAATTCTTCGATTGTTTCTCCAGATGAAGAGTGGAGAAGAACGATGGTGAAGAAGATGAACTTTGTTTTGTGGAGCATGATGATGTTTATTGGAGCTGAAACAACAAGAAAATGCATTTAAATATAAAATTAGTAATAGTAAAATGATAAGCCGTGTGAGTCCCCGGCAGAGTAGAATAGGACCACCCTCTTTCTTACCGAGGTGTCATACAAGGCGACTAAGGTAAATATGCAAGCAAGTTTAAGCAATTCAAGTTTATCTGCACACAGAGAAGGAACACTCTGCAATTATATCAAAACCCTCGCCAACCCGTCTGCCAAGCGTGGTGAGGATGACATTTACCCCTCATGTTATTGAGGGAGGCCCGTGCCCCAGCAGTGGGGACGTATATGGGCCGATGAATAGTAAAATGTAAGGTTTGACGGCCGGTTTGGTCGAGTGGTAGTGACGCTGCCTCTTGATCGACGGGTCCTGGGTTCGATTCCCAGTCGGGGCAAATATTTGTGTAAAAAGCAGATGTTTGTTCTCGGGTCATGGGTGTTCGTGTCTTTATGTATGTTCCGAGGGACCCACGACACAAGGGAGAACCTTAATGTGGGCCTTTGAGTGTGAAGTGAAGCGTTTATTTTTATTTTATTTTATTTTTTTAAAGGTGTGGTGCGATATTCGTAAGGTAGCGGGCAGTGGTTGGAGGAGGAGAGCTGAAGACCGAGCTCAGTGGCGTGCCATAGGAGAGGCCTATGACGAGCAGTGGACTGACACGGGCTGATGATGATGATGATGATAAAACTTTATTTGCTGAAAGTGTTCAGAATTTTTAATGTATAACAGTTAAACAGTCATTTTTCATACAAAAGAGAAAGCTATAATAACATACTCGAGATACATGGAGGGCTATAATTTTCAGACGAGCAAGTGCTAAACTTGAATTTTCAATTCGTGATCGGTTAAGAATAACACCACCCCATCTCTTTCCGTGGGTGTCGTAAGAGACCTGCCTCCTAGTAATCCATCCCAGGCAACGACACTTCATTTTTTTCTGAATCTGAGTTGTCGTCCTATGGTCTCATGCGGTGTGGTAGGTTCTGTAAAGGGCCGTTTGGTTCGCGACCACCCTCCTACCGAAGTCCAACGCCAAACAGCTTGCTGTGTTCCGTCGGTGCGTGGGAGTACCAGTGCCTTTATAGAAATTTTCTGGGTTAACTCGCTCCATCGTCAACCTCATCTTTGACCTTATGGTCAAGATTGAGGTCAAGAGTTAACCCATCAAAAAAAAAAACACCCCCTAAAGTTTCGCTAACTAATTTATTAATACCCCATACTGCCAATGTGTTTTGGGCAAGTGGTGGTAGGCCTCCATTGTGATTTGAATATTGAACAAGTTTATTTACGAGTATGAACAAAGTATTTTACAAGTTTACATTTCGCACTGATGCTCACACTAGGATACCCTTTGTTGTGATTATTTTGTTTGCTGTAGTTATTGCGTTGACATAACAAGGACGGCATTACATTTAAAGAAGCTTTAACTCTAATGAACGTTTCTACAACTGAATTTAACTTACTCACACACCTTGCAAGCCTTTGTTGGAAAGTTTACTTACTTACTTTATATTATACTAAAATGCCAACCAAAAGCTATAAAATAAAAAGAGTCACCTATGTTCTAAACCCTGGGTTCCTAACCTGGGGTAATTACCCCTACGGGTGTAAATCAGCTTTTTTACGGGGGTAACGAAAAATTAATTATTGGAATTGTAAAAAAAATAATTGTGAACCATATTCGTGGCAGTGCTATAAACTCGAGAGTCTCTCTTTTATACCACACAGAGGTACCAAACAGAGGACACAAAAAGAAAGAGTTTTTCCCTTATATCTGTAAAATAAAAGATAAAACATTGTTTGATTTGATAACATCTAAAGGGGGGTAAAATCAGTTTTTCTCATAGGTTACAGGGGTTACAATATTAAAAAGGTTAGGAACCACTGTTCTAAGGCGGCCGGTTGGGTCGAGTGGTAGTGACGCTGCCACTTGATCGGCGGGTCCTGGGTTCGATCCTCAGTCGGGGCAAACATTTGTGCAAAAAGCAGATGTTTGTTCTCGAGTCATGGGTGTTTGTGTTTGTCTTTATGTGTGTTCCAAGGGACCCACGACACAAAAGAAATAATAGTGTGGGCCTTTGAGTGTGTAGCGTTTATTTATTTATTTATTCTAAACCTATCGTTTAAACGTCTATGACTGTACCAACTGTTAAGAGAAAATCGATGGACGACACAAGTGGAACAACACTACTAATCCACGCGGTGTGGCACAACACTAAACGGGCCATTGACAGATCGTTTTCGCGAAATTCCTCCCGCCGCTTATCTGTTCTACTTATAAGTGCTAAGTGTTTTCATCCAATTTACAAGTTTATTAAAAATACTATCCAAAAAATATAAAGTGAAGTGCTTTATCAAATAAAGACTTGGCTCAAAGGTCTTGCAACCAAGCCATAATCTCCAAAAAAAAATCGTTTTCGCGCGTAGATCGGAGTTTATGTGTTCTTGCATTGTAATTTGTTAAATATCGAATTGAAAGGACTGTATAATGAGTAAAAAGTGTTCTTAGTTATCACTACGTACATTGAAACATTATGTTCATATTTTATAGTAAATATATAGATCCGTTTCTTCACAATGGCAGTTCTATAAAACATTTTGTAGAAGTAAGGTATTGTCACTCCTCATAGAAACAATATAATATAGAATGGTTGATATTATAATGTTTTATAATAAAAAATGTTTTTATTAAGAAAATACATTGAATTGTTGTAATTTGTAAAAAAAGTATTTCTGTAAGTATGTTACATTGTTGCGACCTGCGCGTCCAGTACAATAACGCCTTCAGGATGCTGATGGGGCTGCCCCGGCACTGCAGTGCTTCCGGAATGTTCGCGGAGCATTGTGTCGACGACTTTCCTACTATAATAAGGAAGCGTTGCGTTTCCTTATTAAGTCGCACGAGGAGCAGCAACGACAGCATCCTGACGGCGTTATCTGACCGGTGGGACTCCCCCCTCTTTAAGAGGTGGATGGAGGTCCACACGGTTATAAATACTACTATTAAATGTAATTATGTACCCTACTAACATTAGTTTTGTAAGAAAAATTGTATACTAACACTTTTATGGGCTCTGTCCGAAATAAACGAATTAATTAATTAAAATTAATTGTCCGTGAAGTATTTTATTGTGTTTTAGGTACAGACAGCAGCATGTCAGGTTACCCATTTATACTATGAAATTCGGCGCTATTATGAGTGAGATCAAGGTCAACATGTATACACTGATGTGCTGCCCTGTCTACATTGTTTAATTACACTAAGCGTCTTCATTATTTAAGGCGACTACAGCACCTAAATTACGACTTTATGATGCGTAGATAAGCATGACGCACTGCATTAAATCGAAGAAAAAAAATACTATGGTAATATTCAGGACATAAACTAGATAAGTAGTTTGCTGAAAACATGATTCAGCACTTTTGGTTCGATAGAAAAAGCTCACAAAGTCACATCTAAATACCGAATATTGTGTATCTATTAAGCTGTAAAGACGATAGTAAAATGCACACAGGAACTTGAATTTGCTATCAAAATGTTCGTAATTGGACACTCTCGATAAGTATTTAACGCATTTTTCGATTTAAGCTGTTACCTTTCCATAAATCTCATTTTTCTAACTTTCGAACATGTTTTTACGCACGCACGCTTTCATAGTCCGTAAACTGCGTTTATCGACACTGTTCGCACTGCCGGCCCAGGCCTGTTGAGAGACGGAGATGGCACTATGTGTGCTTCTTTTATCGGGTGCTGAGAGCTCCGTCCCTCGAATGCTTCAAGAGCCGCCTTAAAGCACATCTTTTAGCTTCCACTTCTTCTCCATAACTTTATTTGTCGTGTTTCCTCTCTTCCATAAAAATATGTGTGTTATATGTACACACATCAAAAAAAGTTTGCGATCACTTGGAAAAGTGCTAATATTTTTTATTGTAGAAGAATAAAACTTAATCACTTTTTATCTTTTGATTCCTTATTTAAAAATATGAAATTTAAATATAAAATAATTTCGTAATTCAAATGTTTTTTCATTTAAAAAGACAATCAACCCTTGCTTGCTTTCATTCAGAAATCTGACATAGTCGCAACTTATCAATATTTTCAATTTATTCAAAAAAAATTAAGTTGGTAACGATGCCGAGAGGATTAACTGCAGTTTTACGAGCCAGAATTCTAACTTTAAGTGGAGAAGGCTATTCCACGAGGGAAATATCACGCAGAGTTCATGTATCTCAATCCTGCGTGGTGACCACGTTGGAGAGGTATCAGGGCATGGAAGATTTAGCTGATCGACCTCGCAGTGGTCGCCCAACTGTTCTTACTGCAATTCAGAAGCGATATATCAGATTACTGGCTGCCCGTGACCCAACAATGAACGCTACTAAAATGAAAGCAGAGCTGCGAGCTGCCACCGGCCGCGAAGTTAGCACCCAAACGATTAGAAATTGCTTACACCAAGCTGGATTACGAGCAAGGAGATCCTGGCGAGCACCTCTGAACTCACAGCAACGGAAGCGGCGCAGATTGCAATGGGCTAGGCTCCGTCAAAATGAAGAAATTGAGGACGAAAGCATCTGGCAGAACTGCTTCTTCGTTGACGAAACGCGGATCAGTACACATCCAGATAACCGACGTGTCCGTGTCTGGAGAAGACCTGGCGACTCTGAAAGGCAGAGAACTGCCACTGGAACCGTTCAGCAGGGCGGGAAATCAGTGTCCTTGTGGGCCGGGATAATGATTGGGGCTAGGACGCCCTTAATCCCGTATCAAGGCACCATGACCGGAGCCATGTACAAAACGATTGCAATCGATGGATACGTCAGACCATTCCGCATCAACCACGGGCGCCAATTCATAATGGTAGATGATAATGCGCCCGCACATCGAAACGGACGTGTTGATGCTGCTCTCCAGCAATACGACATCACCAGGTTAGACTGGCCTGCCGGCTCGCCTCACTTAAACCCGATCGAGCATGCGTGGGATGCTCTTAAGCGAGCTGTTTGGAACCGTCAGCCACCTCCGCGAACAGTGTCAGAAATCAGGGCAGCTGCTATTGAAGAGTGGGACAGGTTACCACAAGAAATGCTAGATAACTTAATTCTTAGCATGCCCAGAAGGGTTTCCGCATGTGTGCGAGCCAGGGGAGGAGTCATTTTATACTAACTATTAATTTTTTCGTAATAAATTTTGTTTGTTTTTTCATTAATTCAAATTTTTCATTACATTACATTTAAGCCAAAATTGCATTTCCTAGCTTTTGTTAATAAAAAGTAAATAATTAATAATGATTCTTTTATTTACTTAGTGCATTTTCATTATAAAATCATAAAACGTAAACAGTTTCTTTAAATAATTTATATTTTAAAGAATACACCTGATTTTGCTACTGATCGTAAACTTTTTTGATGTGTGTATGTATTATAATATTAGGTATTTATTATAGTATGTGTATTCATGTAATAGGTTACGTACAATTATAGTTATTATTATTATTATTTTTTTTATGCACCTCGCTCGACTTTTTTAACGATCGTTCTGTTTCTTGTATCCTAAGGTTGTCTGGAAGAGATTGCTACCTAGCAATATGGTCGCCTTTTTGTATCACATCACTTATATGTTTGAGTTTCCAGGACTTGTATATTATTTTGTGTGTGCAAATAAAGAGTATTGTATTGTATTGTAAAACATCATCTAAATAATTTACGAGCACCTCAGGAGTATACTCATTCCAACAAAACAAATTATCGCGTAACAAAAAAAAACAACGGGTTGCACTCCTGGAGTGCCGGCAGAAGTGAAAACTTGAACATTAACGTTGTGCATTAATATGGAAATAAAACAAAATACTCAAAAAGAGTCCATCATTGCTTACAATCTGGCAACTTTTCCGATCGACCAAACTGTCTACTTTCAATTCAGTCTATCGGTATTTGCGCACTATGTGCGAATAATCGTTGACATCTGTCACAGAGATAATTTTACCATAGGGCTGTCATCCGTCCGGGTTTCCACCCATACTTCAAAGTGCACAACGCTGCTAAAGAAGTTTTCACTTCAAAAAAGTTGGCAACCCTATCCTACGCATTTTCGATCACATCTGACGATCACGGTCACGTGACATCTGACCCGAGTTCTTTTTTCCCCATACTAAAAGTGCTCAACGCCGCTAAAGAAGTTTTCACTTCAAAAACAGTCGCATTGAGAAACAACATTGTAAAAATAAATATAAATTCCTTCTAGCTCTGGATTTTCTTTCTTTCGCTAGGTATTTTCTCCTCGTAAAAGAGTTAAACGAAGACATATCACTTTCTTTATTGCTGGAAAACACGTTTTAGATCCAATACTGATTAGAATTAATGAATTTTGTAAGCTTTTCTTGCGATTTTAACTGATTTACCTAGCAGTTTAAAACTATTTAGAGGGATTTGTTGATCCCTCTAAATAGTTTTAAACTGCGATTAACACAAAAATAGCTCAACACAAATAAACATAAAACAAGTAAACATGAAAATTCTGAAATATAATAGTCTAAACCAATATTATAAAGAGGAAAGATTTGATTGTTTGTTTGTTTGCACTGAATAGGCTCTGAAACTACTGGACAGATATGAAAAAAAGGAGAAACTGACTGACTGATTGTCATATCAACGCACAGCCTAAACGGCTAAACGTAGGCACTTGAAATTTAGAAGGGACGTAGCTTAGGTACCGTAAAGTTGCACTAAGAAAGGAATTCCAGAAATTCCCACGGGAACGGGAATTAGCGGGAAAATCCTTTTGTATGAAAAATCTAAACGGCTTAAGTTAGACGCTTGAAATTTGGCATGCAGGTACCTAAGTAAACTTAAAGCTTAGTTGCAACAGGATATTGCAAAATTCCCACGGGAACGGGAGTTAGCGGGAAAAAACTTTTGTACGTAAAAATCTGAATCACGTAAGATAGATGCTTTCAATCTGTGTACTCTGTACAAAAAAAAATTAACACTCAAACGAAGTTGCGGGTATCAGCTAGTTAAGTATAAACTTTAAATTTCGCTGAAAATCCAGCGAAAAGCGGATTAAAAGTATACCGTAGTCGTAATCACGCGTAGTTTTAACGTGAACATGTTACGACCGAGTTAATGAGTCGAAAATATTTTGTTTTTTTGATACTTTTAAGACCCATTTTAATGCTTCGAAAAATAGCGTACACAATCGTGATTTTTAAAATGTCAGTATTTTATGGGAAGTTTAAATAAATGGAATTTAGTAAAATACCCTTTAGTCTTATAATAACGATCAACAATAGCACGATCGCGACAAACTCGAGAGGCGCGCCACTCGGCTAACGCTGAAACTTCACTTTGATTGCGTTGGCTTGTTCGCCCTCTGGCGTTGTCAATGTTGACGGCGGCGTATTACGAGCGCTATCACCGTCGTACTCGAGCTGCGTCGAGTTAAGTAATCATGCTTGTAGTCGGCCCCCACGATACAGGCTTGGCCTAGTGTTGGAGCCACTTCGTAAACACTCTATAATCGCAACTGATAAATAATAGTAGATTAAGCAACAAGGGGATAAAACAGTGTATTATGTCACGGGCAGCATATTGAATTCTGAGCGAAATGAAGGATTCTGTATTTAATTTCCGAACGTAGTGAGGGAATTAAGAAATCCTGAATGAAGCGAAGGATTCAAGTCTGCCCAAGACTAAGACACTTTTATCCCCGAGGAGCTTACTCTACTTTATACACCTACTGTGAGGTTAAAATAAATTATTCCCATCAATAATGTTTTGAGCCTTCATTTCTCTATCAGATTCGTTGGAATTACTGGACATTTTTTCTCAGATTTATTTTAAAAACTTACAACAAAACAATTACCTAATTAATTCGCGTGGATTTTTGGTGGGAACTCGGCGTGAGGGGTTGTTGTGCCGATTGAATTTTTGTTTCTTACATTAAAGAGTGGTTTAATGTGTAATAGTGATGGTTTATTGTGCAGTAAACTAACTTTATACAGTGTGGTAATAAAGAAATTCAAGTGATACAGTGTATCTGCTCCGTTTGGTTCCGACAAAGATCCCGTGGCAGTGCTTCTTGCCGCCATAGTTTTTCGTAAAAAACACTATCGGTTTACGAAGGACCTGAGAAGCCTACTTCATGTTTTATTGACCTGACCTGAGAATACTTCATGTGCTATTGTTGCTTTTAAGCTGATGGTCTCGTTACCAATGCTTTGTCAAATTAAAAAAATAATAATAATAATAATAATTAATTCGCGGTAGATCGAAAATCACCGACGACGTTTTCATATAATATTTAGTTCCGTAGGCAAAGCAAAGTCAATAGCTAAGATACACAGCCAAGTTTTTATGCTAAATATTTTTCATAAAAGTAAAGTCTCTTTAATGTGTCAAATTTTATAGTTAAAATCTACTTGGACCAAGAAAGTTAAACCTTCAACAGCCTTGTTTTTTTTTCGAAATTATTTTTGATAGAAGTTTTCGTTTACATTTTGGCGTTTCATTATTAAATGTCATTATTACCCAAGGGAAGTTCCATACAACTTTATTTCCCTTGAGCTTTAATGGCTTACTTTAAATAGAGAATACTTGACGTATAATACGTGCTCCAGATGCAGGTGGTGTATAAAATCATTTTCATTTCATTTAATTTTTCATTTCATCCATGTAAACATTGATCCCTGCCACTTCGGCACACCACCAGTGGACGGTAGTCGCATGGAGCCGTGCACGGGATTTTTTTTTACCAGCCCATATACGTCCCCGCCGAGAGGCACGGGCCTCTCTTAGAAACACGAAGGGGATTTAGGCCATAGTCCACCACGCTGGCCCAATGCAGGTTGCTGGACCGTTCCTCTTTCGAATTTGAATTTTCTTGGACGGGCGGGTTTCATCATGATGTTTTCCTCACCGTTGAGCAAGTGATAATTAGAAAACCGTACAGAAATCCGAAAAGACAAAATTATTGGTACAGGTCCGCAGCAATCAAAAAAATGATCATATAATTTAAATTTAATTTAATTGAAAGAAGTATAACCTTCCATGTGTCACACAAATCATGCCCTTACTCACGCTTTTTATCCTCCTAAAAAAAGAGGTGTTATAAATTTGACGTGAGGATCTGTGTGTCTGTCTGTGGCATCGTAGCTCCTAAACGAACGGACCGATTTCGATGTGGTTTTTCGCCACCCGAACAGCTAAAAATATCCTCCATCCCACCGACACATAACTTACGTTACAGAATCGGGGCCCAGGCGACTTCCGTAACGGAGATTGTACCTGCCACTGTCATCAATCTCTATTTCCCCTCATCGTGTATCTATTTATCTATCTATAAGCTGACTGTGTTGATAGACTAATATTTAGAGCGAAATTGTTCAGCAGGCTTCAAGGTAAAAAAAAAACATAAAGAAGAAAATGATACAAAAATAAGAAAAAAAAATCAACTTTATCTAATTATTTTATGAAATTTTTACGCGAACAACTTCTTCTTATCGAGTAGGTATAATCAAGTGTGTGGCGAACTTGACTAACCCTGGTGTCAGAGTTTTCAAACCGCACAATGGCCTCTAACTTGGTTTTAACGGCAGTAGTAAATCGACAACAGCCGGACCGACAGCTTAACGTGCCCTCCGAAGTACGGAAATGCTCGGGATAAATTTCCACTTTTATCAACCATCAGGTTCCCTGCCTCTGTGTACGTTGCTTAACCTCACTGATCGGTTGAGATCAACGAGCGCCACTGGGCTAAAATCACTGGCGAAACTAAATAAATGACCTGTAAGTGATATTTTGTCGGCACTTACCAAGCTCGAAAGCTCTATTGATTGACAATGATAAAGATTTATTAAATATGTTCGTCATTCGTTTACTTTTTCTTATCAATTTCTCTGATAATGGATAACTTATCAGTACTTGATTTGAGCTGATGATAACCAAGTTAACATACTGATTTTATATTAATAGGATTAGTTAGCTGACCACTTCCCCCTCATCGTGTATAAGAAATCATCATCAAATAATATTAGGGAAAGAAAAATGTTTTGCGTGAATAGGACTTGAACCCACGACCGTGTAGTGATCGGTTAAGAATAACACCACCCCATCTCCTTCAGTGGGTGTCGTAAGAGGCGACTAAGGAAACACAAATGAGACCTGCCTCCTAGTAATCCATCCCAGGTAACGACACTTCATTTTTTCCTGAATCTGAGGTGGCGTTCTATGGTCTCATGCGGTGTGGTAGGCTCTGTAAAGGGCCGTCTGGTTCGCGACCACCCTCCTACCGAAGTCCGACGCCAAACAGCTTGCTGTGTTCCGTCGGTGCGTAGGAGTACCAGTGCCTTTATAGGCATTTTCTGGGTTAACTCGCTCCATCGTCGACCTCATCTTTGACCTTATGGTCAAGATTGAGATCAAGAGTTGACCCATCTTATAATAATAATAAAAAACCCCAAGATTAGATCTCCTGGTACTCTAACCAACTGAGCTATCGTGCCTTCAAGTCAAGCGGCGAAATTTATCTTTCCCTTACTAAGCACATTACGTCGTGCGTGTAAGTTAGCGCCATCTGTGTCTCGTACGGAGAACTACAGACTTATACCACTTGTTCTTATTTGTTAATATCCCTCGAGCTACTACATTAAAAATCATCATCAGCCTGTGTCAGTCCACTGCTGGACATAGGCCTCTCCTGTGGTACCTTATGGTCCTTATGGTGAAACCTTATGGTCAAGATTGAGGTCAAGAGTTAATCCATCTTATAATAACGCCTGAGCTCGGTCTCCAGCTCTCCTCTTTCAACCACTGCCTGCTACCTTATGATAATCGTCACCCCATCTAGTTACAGATGTATCACTCCCATATTCATAAACTGGTTTTCAGCTATTTGATTAAAATTGGTGTGGCTGTTTAAAGTTTACAAGCAATCAAATGTCGGGTGATACAACTTTTATAATTTTAGATTTATCTCAAAATACACCCATCAACACGGTCTAGGGATATTGCACGATTTCCATACAAAAGAGGTCTGTTTCAGAAGCTATAGTCGAGATACATGGAGAGCTATAATTTTCAGACGAGCAAGTTCTAAACTTGAATTTTAAATTCTAATCAATACATTTTGTTTTACTTGATATTTATGAAAACGTGAAAAATGAAAAAAAAATGACGTACATTCGAACATTTTCATCTAAAAAACAGGCAAAAAGTGCATTTTGTATTGTATTATATTGTAAAATCCTTTATTGCACATCAAACAAAATAAATACATTTAAAACAAAAGAGAAATATTAAATAAATTTAAGGGACAAAGGCGGACTTATCCCACAAGGGGATCTCTTCCAGTCAACCTACGAGAGAGCGAGAGGATTCATGATACGTAGGCATTTTCGTTTTTGTTTTCGTCACGTTTTCACAAATTTCAAGTAAAACAAAATTTATTGTAGAGAATTTAAAATTCAAGTTTAGCTCTTGCTCGTCTGAAAATAGCCCTCCATGTATCACGAGTATGCTTTTATAGCTTCTCAAACAGGCCTATTTTGTAGGAAAAATCGTGCAATATCCCTAGACCGTGATGATGTGTATATTTTTTTTTGCCGCTATAGAATACTTCAATTTAAGGAATCAATTAAATATACATAACTTGTAAATGTTTAATAAATAGAAACATTTTACTAACAAAGGCAGAATAAACAAATATAAGGTCTAAGAATGTTAGAAGAATCTTTTTGCGAAATGGGTTTTTTTCTGTTTATGTCCCAGAGGATCAATGATACAAAGATATACCTTAGTTTGGTCATTTGAGTTTGTCGTTATCCATTTACCAATTTAACCCCCAACAAAGTTATAAAACTTTCGCGTGCTTTTTGAACACATGGTGTACGAGATATGTATCGCACGCGGCGTAAACAAGCACGCGACGGGTTAGCCGCTAATTCATTGAAGGAAATTAGATTTTTTTTATATTCAATGTCATTAAGTGATGCTAGTTAAAAAAAGAGGGTTGTTATTAGTTTGAAGTGTGTGTCTGTCTATCTGTCAGTAGCGAGATTTCGTTTCCACGGGAAACGAAGTACCTTTAAGGAGGTACTTCGGATGGAGCAATTTCGATAAAGTTTTTTTTGTTTGAAAGTTAACCGAGTCAAGATGGTTCTTATTTATATTAAATCAAAATTGTTTCAGCCGTTTAACAGCTGTAAGCGACGAATGACGGCGGTGATAATTTTTTTATTTAATTTAAGAGTTTTGTAAAAAAAAGGCGTGGCCCATTGATAGAAGTACCTATGAAACACCTAGAAGTACCTAAGAACAGAACCTAAACACAACATTTTTATAGCAAAGCTAAAACAGTTGCTTTATAAAAAGTGCTTTTACACAGTTAGCGAATTTTTAGCGGACAATTTGAATTTATAATAATTATTATTACGATCACTTAACCTAACATAATAATTTTTAACATTCCTTTTTTATATTATTATTTTATTTGCATAATTTAAAATGGACAAGTTACATTGACAACCTAACCAAATTCGATTATTATAATATTTATTATTAACATATCTTTTGACATCCATTTATTTATTAATTATATTATTTTAATTGCATGACTAACTGAATATGACATTAATTTATTTTGACATTAATTTATTACTACTTATTATTATTATTATCGCATAACGTACCGGTTTAAATTTTTTACTATAGATAATCTAATAAGATTTAGTTAACTGACATGTGCTTGTTTAGCCAGATAATTTCATTTTATTTTCTTTTTACTTTCTATTTATTTTTGTTGGAATGATTCTAGGATTGAAATGATTAGATTATCCTCCTCCCTCCTACATTGCTGCGCCCAAACTGGGTCCATGATTGTACCACAAACCTGTATTTAGACCTAAAAGACCATGGAAAGCAATAAATATTATGATTATGATTAAAAGGTACAAAGCGCTAGAAAGAAGTAATTTAAGCGGCACCGTAAAATTGTATTACCATTGTCTCCTATGCACTATTGAAATTAGAAGCTAGGAACATAGAAGGCAATGGTAATACAAATTCTGTGATGCCATGCCGTGCCGTTCGAATTATTATTATGAAAAGGCCCAGTGTCTTCTTATTGCAATTGAACAAGGTTGTATTTGCCTTTGTTAAGATCGTCGTGACATTGACTGTATAAATAAAACAGTTCGTTCAATTTATTGGTGGAGATTTGTCACCATTAAGCCCACCCAAGAGATCTGCTGGACAATTAAACACCATTTGAATTGTAAACGGAACGGATCTTGTTTTCTAACCGATTTCAAAAAAAGGAGGAGATTGGCAACTCGATGGTATGTTTTTGTGTGTTTGTTATGCGATTACTCCGCTAATTATGAATATACTTCGACGTTTATTTTTTGGTACCTAGTTCATAATTCAGAGATGGTCCCATATATGTTTGCTGAATCTGAGGTGGTGTCCTATGGTCACATGCGGTGTGGTAGGCTCTGTGAAGGGCCGTCTGGTTCGCGACCACCCTCCTACTGAAGTCCGACGCCAAACAGCTTGCTGTGTTCCGTCGGTGCGTAAGAGTACCAGTGCCTTATAGGCATTTTCTGGGTTAACTCGCTCCATCGTCGACCTCATCTATGACCTTGGTCAAGATTGAGGTCAAGAGTTAACCCATCTTATAATAATAATAAAAAAATTGATTCAGTGGTTTTTACAAAATAGTATAAAAACTGAAAAAAACATCGACAAAAGTATTACTTTTTTTAGAGAATTTAGCTAGCTATACTTTAGGGGGTGAAACATTTCTATACTGCAAAGTTTCATCAAAATTGAGAGTAGTTTTTACGTGCCAGCTGCCAACTCTTCCCAAACATGCCGTAAAAAGCGAAACTTTCATTAAAATTAAAGTTAAAGCTCATTTAAATGTACCTACCTAATCTTTGTTCACGTCAACAAGGCGGAAAGAGACAGAATGATACATGTATTTTGAAGGAGTACTAAGTTTAATGAATGTCTCTGCAACTGCGCGTAAGACCAATAGGTAACATTAGTATAGATTATTCGTAAACTAGCTGTCCGCCTGGGACTTCTTTCCTTTGGGAATTCGGGAAAATCATGTACCCTATGTTCATCACGGATAATGTAGGGTTAATTCAAATTCGGAGCCTATTCAATGCAAACAAACAAACAATGAAATCTTTCCTCTTTATAATATTAGATAATTTATCTACACTAGTTCTAATATTGTAAAGAGGAAAGATTTGTATTTTTGTATGTAACGAATAAACTTAAAAACTACTGGACCGATTTGAACAATTCTTTCACCATTAGAATGCTACATTGTCCTGAGTAACATAGGCTACATAATTTTCCCGAATCCCCTCGGGAACGAAGTCCAGCGCGGAAAGCTACCTATTTAATTTTTACAATAAGAGGTCACATCTGCAAATCGGCAATTTTAAATTAAAAGACACACTTATATAAATTGCTGACGCTATAGTAAATGAACTAAAATTAAATATCTATAGAAGTTTTCCCGTGACACATTTAAAATACAATAAAACATTAAAAAACATTTAAGTACTTACATTTTCTAACACCATGGAACACTCATAACTTTTCCCGCTGAAAATTCACTCAAAAAGTTTAACAAATGAAGATCGAATCAAAAAGAACGCATAAAAAAACAAACTTAATATTTTAAAATCACTACTAATAGTAGTATTAAACGTGTAAGATATAGAAGTCGCTTGGTTTGCCTCGATATCGCGACGACCGACTCGGTACGATGTGCGAATCCAACTGAATTATACTGAATGCTGTTGAATTTATTAAGTCAATGGAGTTTCTCTGTACCTATAATGTTTCTTTTTCTTTGTAATGTAATCATAGATAAAAGATTTGATAATATTATAAAAGTAAAAGATATGTATTTAAATCAAAAGATATATACTTAACGAATAAACTCAAAAACTACTGGAAGATTTCAAAATTTTAACAGACTTCAGAAGAAAGAGGTTCTGTCTTCGACTTATGGACTTTATTACAATAGTCTTTTTGACTGAAATTTGCTTTGTTGAGAAACAATCTATCACCGCCTTGTGGTGGTCGGTTGAGAATAACACCACCCCATTTCTTTTCGTGGGTGCCGTAAGAGGCGACTAAGGAAACTCAAATGAGACCTGCCTCCTAGTAATCCATCCCAGGCAACGACACCTCAGTTTGTTTTGAATCTGAGGTGGCTTCCTAATGGTCTCATGCCGTGTGGTAGGCTCTGTAAAGGGCCGTCTGGTTCGTGACCACCCTCCTACGGAAGACCGACGTCAAACAGCTTGCTGTAATCCGTCGGTGCGTGGGAGTACCAGTGCCTTTATAGGCATTTTCTGGGTTAACTTGCTCCATAGTCGACCTCATCTTTGACCTTTATGGTCAAGATTGAGGTCAAGAGTTAACCCATCTTATAATAAAAAAATATAATACAAAAATTGTAGCTCCTAAACGATTTAGTAGAGGATCCGAACTAGAAATTCACCCACCTGTTTAATTGATGAAAAGTATTATAAATCTTTATTACTTAAGTACTTATGTTGAAAATATATCGCAAGTGGGTTGGCAAAAAAATTCCTGGTTAAATTGTTATTAAATAAAAATTGAAAAATGACATTTTGAATATTACACCAAAATCCAATTTGGATTGTATGATTTATCTCTGTACCAAATTTCATCAAAATCATTACAGTGGTTTAGGCGTGAAAGAGTCACAGACAGATAGATTTACTTTCGCATTTATAATATTAGTAGGGATAGGTTTTGTAAAAATGATTCCTGTGTTTATTGCAAAAAAAAACAACATAAATCTGTTTCCAAAATGAAAGATTGAAATCGACCAAAACAATTAGGTAAAGCTGTCTGTATACAAATGTTATTGCGGTAATCCCGGAGCCTAAGGTTCCCTCTGGTGCTCTGGGACCACAGAGCGGTAAGGGAGAGAAGGTGAGAACACTGCTAGCCGCCTTTTGCACTTTATCAATTAATATCGTTACTTTGTTTCGTGTTTCTTGTGTAATAAAGTATTAATTACAGGTTTTATCGTGCCCAGGTGTGGGATGAAATGTAGCCTAAATCCTTTTTCAAGGTCTAAGCCCAGGTGTGGGATAAAATGTAGCCTATGTCCTTTTCCAAGGTCTAAGCCCAGGTGTGGGATAAAATGTAGCCTTTAATGTTTGTTTGTATGTTTTAACTTATTGAGTGACTCAAGGATATAACCTGTTGTTAGCCATGGTAAATCATTGATGATAATGATTACTATTCCTTTTCCAAGGTCTAATCTATCTCTGTACCAAATTTTATCAAAATCGGTTTACTAATATAGACGTGAAAGCTTAACAGATAGACATACAGACAGAGTTCCTTTCGCATTTATAATATTTTAGTAGAGATAGGGATTAGTAGGGATAAGTCTTGAACGGCTGAACCAATTTTGATTAAATATAGCTTAAGAACCACTTCGATTACGTCAGCTTTTATACTAAAAAACCGTATACCGGTCCAATATATCAATGACTAGCTTTCCGCCCGCGTGGACTTTCACATTTTATTTAAATACTAGCATCCCGCTCGGGACTTCGTTCCCGTGGGAATTCATGGAAATTATGCAGCCTATGTTGCTCAGGGATAATGTAGTATCCTAATGGTGAAAGAATTTATGAAATCGGTCCAGTACTTTTTGAGCCTATTCATTACAAACATACAGAAATAGGTACAAATCTTTCCTCTTTATAATATTAGTGTAGAAAAAGTATCCTATGTTACTTCTAGTACCTCCGAGAATATGTGTACAAAGTTTCATGATGATCGGTTGAGTAGTTTTTGCGTGAAAGCGTAACAAACATCCCTTCTTTCACATTTATAATATTAGTAAGGATGTATGGACATATATTCCTTTGCCTTTCTTGAAAGGGATTTTAAATTAAACTAATATAATGTAAAGGGATAGGATAGCCCAGTTGGTAATGCGCCGGACTTGTAATCCGAAGGTCGCGGGTTCAAATCCTGGTGCGGGCCGTACCAATTCGTCTTTTCGTATTTATGTACGGATTTCTAATTATCACTTGCTCAACGGTGAAGGAAAACATCGTGATGAAACCCGCCCGTCCAAGAAAATTCATTTAGAAAGACGAGCGCGGTCCACCAACCCGCATTGTGCCAGCGTGGTGGACTATGGCCTAAATCCCCTTCGTGTTTCGAAGGGAGGCCCGTGCCCCTCGGTGGGGACCTAATATGGGCTGGTAAAAAATAAATAAATGTAAAAGCAACAGAGAAAGGAATAAGTATTCCCTTCTCTCTTTCAACATTCAGTGAAATAAAACTAACACCGTCAATCTTCATTTTGCGAAGACAACCCACCAGAACACGACGGGTTTATTACAAAAACATCTCTATTTCAATGGAATAAAACACACTTTTGTTTGTGGATCTTTGAAGGGCTTTCCGCTGTACGCCAAACCAATATTTATTATCTTCACCCACGACTATTGTTGATCTTTTTCTTAAATTTTCCTTTTATTGTAAAAGATTATGTGGGATCTTATTATTTTGACCCCCGACGGCGAAATGAAGGTTATTATAAGTTTGACCGCTATGTGTGAGGTTTATAAAAAAAAGCAAGTTTAAAATTTTTTTTATCACCAGCACCGATATTCGATTGTTTATGATTTTAAACGGCTGAACCAATTTTGATGAAATATAGCTAAGACCATTTCGATTAAGTCTTTATTTCTTATTATTATTATAAGATGGGTTAACTCTTGACCATAAGGTCAAAGATGAGGTCGACGATGGAGCGAGTTAACACAGAAAATACCTATAAAAGCAATGGTACTCCCACGCACCGACGAAACACAGCAAGCTGTTTGGCGTCAGACTTCGGTATGGGGTGGTCGCGAACCAGACGGCCCTTTACAGAGCCTACCACACCGCATGAGACCATAGGAAGACACCTTAGATTCAGAAAAAAATTAAGTGTCGTTGCCTGGGATGGATTACTAGGAGGCAGGTCTCATTTGTGTTTCCTTAGTCGCCTCTTACGACATCCACGGAAAGAGATGGGGTGGTGTTATTCTCAACCGATCACCACACAGTAGGTAGCTTTCAAACAAAAAACTGCATCGAAATCGGTCCATTTGCTTAGGATCTACGTTGCCACAGACAGACACGCAGACATACGATACAGAGATACACACGTCAAACTTATACCTCCCCCTTTTTTAATTTAAACGGTTTTATTTAGCTCACCCCGTTTGTTTTTTTTTTTTATTATTCTTGGGTCAAATTTAGTCATTCAAATTTCACCCTCTTCCTGTCAACCGATTAATCTGAAATTTTGTATACACTTTGGATTTTGGTGACAATACAATTATGTTTATTCATTATCATTATAAATTCAAGATGGCCGCCGCTACAAAATGGCGGATAATTTATGTTTTATTAATCCCATCAATATGGGTATCAAATGAAAGGGCTCAGCAAGCAGAATACAATATACTATAAAAAATTGAAATCCAAGATGGCGGCCGCTACAAAATGGCGGATAACGTAGGTTTTATCAATCCCATCAATATGGGTATCAAATGAAAGGGCTCAACAAGCAGAATACAATATACTATAAAAAATTGAAATACAAGATGGCCGCCGCTACCAAATGTATGTTTTTAATAAAAACTAAAAACTAGAAAATAAAAATAGGTAAAAAAACTTTTTAAGTTAAACGGTTTTATGTTAAACATACATTGCAATGTTTAAGATAAATGTACTAAAAACCAAAAAATAATAAAATAGATACAGTCGTGGGAATTATAAACATATGCATAGACTAGACTAAAATAAAACCGTGGGGCACGTCAATTGTCTACAAATTATCGACTTAGTGTACACTTAATGTAAAAATAACAACTTAATGTAAAAATAAAACCGTTTAACTTAAAAAGTTTTTTTACCTATTTTTATTTTGGGGGTTAAAATGGCACTAAAGACGCTCTATCGATCCATTCGTTTACCGATTGCGATGCGGTTTTTTTTTTAATTTGAAAGCTGACGTCTTTTGAGATATGGGCTTTAGGTATCTCTCTTTCAACCTCTCGGGTGATTAATCAGTCCATGAAACTGAACAACTTTCCCAAGGAACATAGGTCAAAATACGAAAAAAAAAATTTGAGTTCCCATACAAACTTCATCAGCATATAGCGCATTTTGTATGGGCGATCAAAATTTTTTTTTCGTATTTTGACCTATGTTCTTTGGGGAAGTTGTTCAGTTTCCTGGACTGATTAACCACCCGAGAGGTTGAAAGAGAGTTACCCAAAGCCCATATCTCAAAGACGTCAGCTTTCAAATTTAAAAAAAAAACCCGTAAACGTCCATTCGTTTAGTCGCCATTTTAACCCCCCAAAAATAGGGGGAGTTATAAGTTTGACGTGTGTATCTCTGTATCTGTATATCTGCGTGTCTGTCTGTGGCAACGTTGATCCTAAGCAAATGGACCGATTTCGATGCAGTTTTTTTGTTTGAAAGCTACCTACTGTGCGGTCATCGGTTGAGAATAACAACACCCCATCTCTTTCCGTGGGTGTCGTAAGAGGCGACTAAGGAAACACAAATGAGACCTGCCTCCTAGTAATCCATCCCAGGCCACGACACTTAATTTTTTTCTGAATCTGAGGTGTCGTCCTATGGTCTCATCCGGTGTGGTATAGGCTCTGTAAAGGGCCGTCTGGTTCGCGACCACCCTCCTACCGAAGTCCGACGCCAAACAGCTTGCTGTGTTTCGTCGGTGCGTGGGAGTACCAGTGCCTTTATATAGGCATTTTCTTAGCTATATTTGATCAAAATTGGTTTAGCCGTTTAAAAGTTATAAGCAATCGATCGTCGGGGATGATACAACATTTTTAATTTGAAATGTAAGTTAAAAACGCAAAAGATATCTACCTGCAGGGCAATCGCGCTAAAAAATGTGAATTGAATCGCAACTGAAACGCAGCTGGGGGCTACCACCTAAGCGAATCTGATGCTGATTGAACGAATTGAATGATGTAATTGCTGTGTTTGGTTCGTGTCGTTAATCAAGGTCTCCTTATAAAGAAGCAATCGACAACGTTTCATTCGTTTATATAGCATCAGCTTCGCTTAGGTGGTAGCCCCCCAGCTACGTTTCAATTGCGATTCAATCCACTTTTTTTAGCGCGATTGCCCTGCTGTAAAGCTCCTATTCCAAGTTTACTCATGTTCGGAGCCATAGAAAAGAGAAAAATTGTTCGGAGCGAACGAAAGCTGTTTCGTAAGAATTCTCATTTTACTGATTCGCGTACCTGGTAGAAAATTGGAAATTCTTCCGGAAATGTTAGGAATACTAGGTAATAATACTTATACATTGCGTAGTATAAGCGTATAACGGCCAAAATCTTACGATAACTGTAAAATTAAAAACTTTGTATTACCTACCCCAGTATTCGATTGCTTATAACTTTTAAAGGGCTGAACCAATTTTAATCAAATATTGCTAAGAATCATCACTAACGTAAGCTTTAAAATTAAAAAAAAAAACAACGGGTTGCACTCCGAGAGTGCCGGCAGAAGTGAAAACTTGAACATTAACAAATAAAAAAAAAATACACAAAAAGAGTCCGTCATTCTCTCAAGATTCGAACCCTCGACCTGTTGCTTACAATCTGGCAACTTTTCCACTTAACCAAACTAAAATAGTCTATCGATATTTGCGCACTATGTGCGAATAATCGTTGACATCTGTCATGAGATCATGGCCCATATTTTGGAAACGATAGAATTCCAATTCGCATACGAATTGACAAGATTCGCATGGGAATCTCATACAAATCTTGTCAATTCATTGTCAATCAAGGAATTTTATTGTTTCAAAACTCAGGCCCCATCCGTCCGGGTTTCCACCCATACTTCAAAGTGCACAAAGCTGCTAAAGAAGTTTTCACTTCAAAAAAGGTGGCAACCCTGTCCTACGCATTTTCGATCACATCCATATCACATCTGACAGTCACGGTCACGTGACAAAGAGAATATAAAACAAATACTACATACTCAAAGGAAATAAACACTCATCTGACGATCTGACGCGAGTTCATCGCGAGTTTAAACAATTTTCCCATACTAAAAGTGCTCAACGCAGATAAAGAAGTTTTCACTTCAAAAACCGCATTTAAATCGATCCATTTATTTAGGAGCAAAGTACGACGCGATGCTACAGACAGACACATAGACATGCAAGTACACACGTCAAACTTATAACACCACCTCTTTTTTTGTCAGGGGTTAAACATATTTTCAGTAGAGAAGCACTAAGTTACACGTACATCGCCCTTATACTAGTAGAGCGCTGATTTTGGTAGTGCAAATCAACGCTCTATCAGCCACCTGACGTGACTGCTGTCTGTATGCAGGTGTACCTACACCTACCTAATTTAAAGGAGGAGCTACCGCGTCTATCCATAGGAAGAGGTGATGTTGTTGATTTTTGACTGTTCTTAGACTTTTTAAAATATCAATGCTTTTAGCTGTTCAAAATATCTTTGTAACAAATAAGGCCTAATGATTAATGGCTCCTTGCCGATTATTTATAAATAAAAATTTTGACATTGACAGTTCTCAATTGGGTGATGTGATATACAGAGTCAAGACAAACCAAAATTACAATAAATTGAGATTTAGCCGATAAAAAACTTTGATTATACATTAAAATAAAGATAAAATGACGATAGAACTACCACAAATCATCTAGTGGACGCAAAAACGTACAATGAGTAACATTTACATACAAGAACCGCCCGCTTTGGGAAAGGTAAGTTTTGTAATAGTTCTGATTCATTTCACTCATAATTTTCATTGTAAATATCCGCAAAAGCTTATTTAAAATTTAGTATTCATGTTATCGATAGATTTTCCATTGAAATTTCAGTATGATGTAAGAAAAACCTTCGTAAACTTTTGAGGTTATGTTTTACGTTTCTGTTGTTATTTTATATTTGAAAGTTAGTTTTCCTCAACGTCTACACCTCTGTGGATACAATGTGATACATTATTGAAGAACTATTGCATTGTTTCTTTAATATAAATACTTATAGTGAAAGAAACGATTATGCTTTTGTCTGACTTACTGATTTATCAACATTCGCCCACACAATTACGACTAGAAAGTTAAAGTATGTGACGTAGTCGAGAAAACTTAGATTGGACTTAGAAAGGGCTTCGGAAAAAACTAAAATTGGCCATAATGTCTTAATATTTATTTATTTCCACCAGTGAAATCTGGCATTGTTTTGTGAAAATCCATGCTCAATGATAGACCGGTTTTGATGCGATTTTTTGTTTGAAATCTGACATAACCGAGATGTTTCTTAGCTATATTCTACTAATATTATAAACACGAAAGGATGTACGGATGTTTGTTACTCTTTCTCGCTCAAAGGGCTGGCCCAACTTTGATAAAATTTGGTATGGAGGTAGCCGACACCCTGGATTAACAAATAGGTTACATAATTTTTACGAAGTCCTGGGCTAAAAGCAAGTTTAATCAAAATTGGTTATGATGCAAAATTTTTAATTTTTGAATTGTTGTGTGTTCTTATATCTCAGATGCTAGCTCACTAACCACGAAATATCTTACAGGTTCTTTTGAAAACTACAGCAGGGGAAATTGACATAGAATTATGGACAAAAGAGGCTCCAAAAGCAAGCAGAAACTTCATACAACTTTGTATGGAAGGATATTACAACGGTGAGTTATAGATACTCAGAGACATTGAATTATATAACACATACATACATACAAAAGCTCATGCCTTTGTCTCATAGGGGTAGGCAGAGACTACAGATTACCACTTGCTACGATCCAAAAACACCTCTTTCGCTTCCTCTGCATTCATAATTTCTTCACACATGCTCTTCGGATTCGGTTACTCCTAACACGGCCTTTTCTTAGTACATCACCAATTTGATCTAAGTAAGTTCGCCTAGGGCGCCCTTTTATGACCCTTCCAACTACATTCGCATAGTATTGCCATATGTAACCCCATTAGTAAACATATTTGTGACTGTGCTTAAAAAAATGTAGCTTTTTTCATATAACATTCAGGATGTTACTTGAAATAAGTCAAATAGCTAAATAGTGGGATCTAACCATAACTATGATCAGCTACAAGTAAAAAAGGAGTTTTCGTTATTTACCTATTTCGGCGCTACGTAATGAACCGAAAAACCGCGTCCCACACGCGAACACACACACACACACTCACAAACACACACCCACACACATTCCTACTCACTCTCAAACACACACTATACTCTTCCAAACACATTAATTTTAATTAATAGTTAAGATACAAATGTTTTACTTTATTTTTTTTATTTTTTTAGTTTTTGTAATTGTGTGTATAATGTGTCAGTTAAATAAAGTTTTTATCTATCTATCTAACATTGCTGGTGTTTGTATTTTACGCTGTTGTGACTATTTTTTATTGCAAAATGGAATGTAGTTGTATAAATAATTACATTTTTATGCAGAAAATATTTTAAAATATTTTTTTAATGAAAATTTTCCGGAGAAAAATTGCACTGGAAAGTCATTCAGAATTATAGTCTGAATTCAGGGTATCCGTTTTTGCTAAGCTGTCCCTTATACCCTGTATAGTTTATTTATTTTTATTTATAGCCTTTGTTCAGAATTTCATATACATATATATTTCTTATAAAACTAAATTAATTTCACTATTCTTCATTTTCTGTTTGCGGCTTGGCAAAGGCCTCCTCCAATCTTCTCCATTCATGCCTATTTTCGGCCACCCTTGTCCACGTTCTTCCAGCTGTTTCTACAGTTTCGTCTCCCCATCTTTTCTTTTGACGGCCTCTATTTCTTTTCCTGTGCCTGGGACACCAGTGAAGTATTTTTTTGCTCCATTTATCTATGCCTCTTGAAGTGTGGCCAGCCCACCTCCACTTTAATGATTTTACTTTCAGTGTCACATCCTGTACTTTTGTCTGTTTTGTAATAGAGCAGTGTCTTATTTTTTCTATCTTCCTCTTTCCTGTCATGCTTCTTTCCATACTTCGCTGGCAAGTTCTTAATTTAAGCAGTTGGATTTCGGTAGGAGCCCAGGTTTGGTACCCTGTATAGTTAGAATTAACTAAATAATTGGTGAATGGGTTCCAGGTACGATATTCCACCGGGTGGTCCCAGGCTTTATTGTGCAAGGTGGTGATCCAAATGGGGATGGCACAGGCGGAGAATCCATTTATGGAGAGCCTTTTAAAGTAAGTAAGCTGTCATTTCTTTATTTCCTATCAAACTACCTACTATACAGGAGGTTTGGACAGTACTGGGGATCTTTATATACATAAGATTACCTGGTTTTAATGTTTAGGACTTAAGAACTGTAGCTTAAGTCCTAAAACTGTTTGGACTGTAGCTTATGTGTTAATCCAGGTTGTCAGCTACCTCCATACCAAATCTTATCAAAATTGGTGCTGCTGTTTGAGCGTGAAAGAGTAACAAACATCCATACAAACTTTCGCGTTTATAGTATTAGTAAGGATAAGCCGTCCTAAGCAACCATTTACGAAAAATAGGCGCATGGTGACGTCGAGTTGCGTAAACGGGCTAACAATTATTATTATTTTTATAGATAAGGGGGCGTCCATTAATTACGTGAGGCGTTTTGGGGGGGAGGGGGTCGGGTCGGATCTCACTCAATCTCACGTGGGGGAGAGGGGGGGTCTCTACAAATATCACGTAATATTTTCCCCCAAAAGAAATAGTTTTAAATTGTGGGAAAGCTAAGTTAAACCAACTAAACCATGTTGTTCCAGTAGCCAGTCTTGAGTTCCCGTGGACTAAATTAGAACAATCTTTTTTTTTTCAAATTTAAGTTGGTAAATTATAGCTGTTTTTCATTGTTCGATTATTAAAAGTTTAAAAATAATTAGGGAAATTATGTAAGTTTCATAAATAAATTACCAATTAACGTATTTACACTAAAACTAAGCATTTTTATAAAACTCACGTGAGATAAAAGGGGGAGGGGGGGGGGGGTGTCGAGCCAAATCTCACGACATCTCACCAAAGGGGGTGGGGGGGTCGAAAAATCGAAAAAAACACCTCACGTAATTAATGGACGCCCCCTAATGGATTTGCTCTTGACCTTATAGGCTACATAATTTTCCTAAATTCCCATGGGAACGAAGTCCCGGGCCAAAAACGTTACTACTTAAATAATTATAAAATCCCTTCAGGATGAGTTCCACTCTCGCCTGCGTTTCAACCGACGCGGTTTGGTGGCGATGGCCAACGCCGGTAAAGATGACAACGGATCACAGTTCTTCTTCACCCTCGCCGCTACTCCTGAGCTGCAGAACAAACACACTATCTTCGGGAAGGTCACAGGTAAATAGGAACAAACAAAGAAGCTTTTTAATTTGTATTTTTCCTTTTCATACATTGGAATGTATCTGTCACCGGAAAATTTTAAAAACCTTAATATTACAATTTTACTAGTGAAATCCTTTATCGATCTGACTAGGTTTCAAACAGCGATATCACATTCGAGAAAATCCAAGATGGCGGCCAGTCACAGGTCGTTTTTTTTCGAACCCTCTTCGAACTGAGCTACTATTATGCCTTCAAGTCTTGCGGCGAAATTTCTCAAAAAATACAAAGACTAAATCCAATTCATTCTAAATCCAAAATGGCGGACTAATTATTTTTATATTTTACTCTCACTCCAATGTTTGCTGAGAAAAATGCGGCAAAATAAACATTGTTTTAAAAAAATATTTTTGAACAATAAATATACACTTAATGTTATAAAGAGGAAAGATTTGATTGGTTGTTTGTTTACATTGAACAGGCTCCGAAACTACTGGACCGATTTCAAAAATTATTTCATCAGTAGAGACTGGGATCGTTCAACAATCACATGATCATTTTGGGCCGTTTCTTTAACCCGCCCCCCCTCGCCTTGATTACGTAATCTTCGTCCGTGCTTAAAATATAATGTTTGCTATTTATTATTGGGTCTTAATAAATGACCTAGGAGTAAGCTTGTGGCGAGACACAACCCAGTCGTGGTGGGAAGCTGTATTCGGTACTCCATGCTCATCAGTAGCGGCGCCTGCTTGTTTAAATTGGCTTTACAATAATGTTCTCAGGTGGATGACTAAAGTAATTTTATTACTTTTCTAATTAAAAGTATTTCTAGCTTCCACATTTAAAATTCCTTAGCTAACAAGTTATGAAATGATGACGTAATCATGGATTCTCCCCCCCCCCCCCTCCCCCCAAATAATCAGATGTTACACAAGCACCCGACCCCCCCCCCCTTCCGGTGATCACGTAATTGTTGAATGATCCCAGTGCTACATTAGTAAAATTGGATACATCATTTTCTCGAATTCTCACGGGAACGAAGTCCTGGGCGGAATGCTAGTAAACAGTAAATTTATTCTATTTTGAACATCTTTTCTTCAGGTGAAACAATCTACACTATGCTGAAACTAGCAGAAGGCCTCATAGGACCTGATGACCGCCCCGACCACCCTCACAAGATAAAGAGCACCTCGGTCATCATCAACCCCTTTGAGGACATAGTGCCCAGGGAAACGGAGACCAGGCCTGAGGAACCTGTGAAGAAGAAGAAGAAGGAAGCTAAAGCTGTGAAGTAAGTACCTGAAATAATAATAATAAACGCTACACACTCAAAGGCCCACACTAAGGTTTTCCCTTGTGTCGTGGGTCCCTTGGAACATACATAAAGACAAACACAAACACCCATGACCCGAGAACAAACATCTGCTTTTTACACAAATGTTTGCCCCAACTGGGGATCGAACCCAGGACCCGCCGATCAAGAGGCAGTGTCACTACCACTCGACCAAACCGGCCGTCAAATAAAATCCCTGCTCCCCTTCTAATATTATAAATGCGAAAGTAACTGGCTGTCCTGTAGTCCACGCGGGCGGAGCCGTGTTGTGATCGGTTGAGAATAACACCACCCCATCTCTTTCCGTGGGTGTCGTAAGAGGCGACTAAGGAAACTCAAATGAGACCTGCCTCCTATTAATCCATCTTAGACAACGACACCTCAGTTTGTTTTCAATCTGAGGTGGCGTCTTATGGTCTCATGCGGTGTGGTAGGCTCTGTAAATGGCCGTCTGGTTTGCGACCACCCTCCTACCGAAGTCCAACGCCAAACAGCTTGCTGTGTTCCGTCGGTGCGTGGGAGTACCAGTGCCTTAATTGGCATTTTCTGGGTTAACTCGCTCCATCTTCGACCTCATCTATGACCTTGGTCAAGATTGGGGTCAAGAGTTAACCCATCTCATTAAAAAAAGCCGCAGGCGGAAAGCTAGTATTATAACTGCGAAAGTAACTGTCTGTCTGTTACGCTATCACGCCTAAACTACTGAACCGATTTTGATAAAATTTGAGATAGATTAGATCTTGGAAAAGGACATAGGCTACGTATTATCCCACAACTGGGCAAGATATAACTAGTCCACGCGGGCGTAGTCGCGGGCAGAAAGCTAGAAATAAATATCTTGGACAATTCACATAGGGCCATCTAGCCACAAACTAACTGAGGCTTGTATACTATGGGTGCTAGACAACTAATGTACTATTTAAATACTTTTTATATAAATAAAAACATAAATAATATACATAACGTGTGTAACGTTATACATAAGCAATCAGAAAAATACATAGATAATAAAATAACGCCAAATATAGCACAACAGCTGCCCTAGCATAAGCAATGAAACTTCACTTTTGCGACAGTTGATTGCCAAGGAAAACACAACCTAAACTATATGATAAGCAGTGATCGGAGTAGGTAGATTGATTTTACGTACTTGTGCCTCGATATCAGAAACGTTTTTACCAATTATTTGAAATGATTTTTATTAATGTTAGTTTTTCTCTTTAGGTTCCCATAAAATTCATATGGTTGAATTAAAGTCTATTGTATTGTATTTATACTTGAATATGATCTTGTTAAACACTCAGAAACATAGTTATTAAAGAAAGTTACTAGGCAACCTTTTCTAGTCAGTTAGACCGCCGTCCAAAAAAAAGAAAAGTAAAAAAAAGAAATAAATAAAATAGATTATTAACTATAGTATCCGCCTTATACCCTAGCTAGCTCCTTGTAATAATTTTAAAATTCCAGAAAAAATATCAGAATAATTGTTAAATTCCAGAATCTCGGAGGCATATCCATGTTAACATATGGTACATTTGATGTCGTTGACCCCAATCAATCTACCTACTCCGATCACTGACGATTAGCAAGTTGCATTTATTTTGCATTCAATTTACGTTGACACGTATGATCTTGAATTGCTAAATGAACGTATGTCCCAATCAAAATGTAAGAGAAATGAAAACTTCTCTAAATCAAAATAAGGTCTATTTTCCTTTTGATGATTCAGAAGTCTATACTTACTTTCATGAGAGAGACTCACTTAGTTGTAGTCCAACGTCCATTTAATACTACTTTAAATATCATACTGCGACTTTCACAAAAAAAAAACGTCATACACTCAAGGGCCCACATTAAGGTTTTCCCTTGTGTCGTGGGTCCCTCGGAACACACATAAAGACAGACACAAACACCCATGACCCGAGAAACATCTGCTTTTTACACAAATATTTGCCCCGACTGGGATTCGAACCCAGGACCCGTCGATCGAGAGGCAGGGCCACTACCACTCGACCAAACCGGCCGTCAAACTTTCGCATTTATTATATTAGTAGTAGTTGCTCCCGAGTTTTCCATTCGCAATTTAGATATATCCCATTTAATGAGATTGTTCCAAGGAGAGAAGTAATCTTCAAGAAATTTATTTTGTGTTCTAGAAATTTTGGTCTGCTCTCATTCGGTGAGGAGGCCGAGGAGGACGAGGGTGAAGCCCTGGAGTATCGGGGGAAGCCGAAGTCGACCCACGACCTGTTAGAGGACCCCAAACTTAGCAAGAAGACTGCCGCCGGTGAGTAATTATTTTTTCATCCCTTCTATTCGAAAAGTGTCGCTTTGTTCCTCTATAATTGGGGGCAAAAGAGCTCATTTCGGTTAAGAACTCTTATGCGGGCGTAAATGAGCTTTTACGCCCGCCAGAAAATCATTGGCGGGCGTAAATGAGATTTTAATTTAGAACATGTGTCAATCATAGAAATCTAACGAAAATTATATGAATACTAGCTGGTACGTGTTGGCTGCACGGCGGCGGCCCCGCGCTATTTGAAAAAAAACATGCGCGAATGAAGTCTCTGTTCTTGTAATTTATTTTTTCATAAGAAGGGGATGAAAAGTGGAGTATATGACTCGAGAGCAAATTATTGTTAACTCGGGTGATGTAGCGCCCTCGCCGTAAAAATAAAACTTTGCTCTCTTGTCATACAATCCACTAATTGTGTGTGATTCTTTGAAAAATGGCGTCCGCAACAGTGATTTTGCCAATGTATTGAGTATTTTAAAAAATTACATCAAAAAGCGAAAAATAAAGACATAGCATTTAATGTGTTACGTACCAACTGATCTCTTTAAAGTCGGTGGGAAGGCGGATTTGTTTGAAGTCTCTCGCTACCCCGGGTAGCCCTCCCCACCCCCGCGACACGCCCCTTTCGTTCATGTAGTGCGATTTTACGTTTGGCTAGGTAACCACGCTGACTAGAGAATTAGTTAGGAAAAAATACTTTATTGTGATAATTTAACCTACAGATGTTGAAAAAACTTATTAAAAAGTCAGCCTGTGTATAGGGTGTATAAATAAATGAAATCCAATAAATCGACACTAATATTATAAAGAAAAGATTTGATTGTTTGTTTGTTTGCATTGAATAGGCTCCGAAACTACTGGACCGATTTGAAAAATTCTTTCACCGTTAGGATCCTACATTATCTCTCATGAACACAGGCTACATCATTTTCCCGAATTCACACGCGAACGAAGTCCCAGGCGAAAAGCTAGTCCTGTATAAACAAGTGCTATATCGCTGGTGTTATTAACCTAAAGCTAAGTCTATCTTGTATCTTGTAGCCATAAATCTAAGTACTCTTTCCTCTTCTCTACAGAATTAGAGGAAGAAGAGAAACAGAAAACAATAGAACAGTCAAGCGAAGACATAGAGAAGAAAAAAGAAGAGACAGCAACTACAGTAAACAGCATAAGAGACAAGCTAAAGAAGAGAGATAGAAGTCCGGAGAGAGAAAAGAGTGAAGAAATAGAGAGTAAGAGGAGAAAAAGTGAGAGTTCGGAAGAAGAGTATTATATTGGAAAGGAGAGAGATATGGAGAGGCGGAAAGAGAGGTGAATATTTTTATTATTTTGTTGCTTTTACAAGGTGTTTCAAAATAACCCAATAAAAAGAAAATCCAACATATTTAGATTTGAAAAAGTCGCAACTCTAGTCCAGAAGACTTAGTTGAAATAGTGACTGCGAATAAAAAAATAATTTAGTTTTTCTTAAAATTGTGAAAACGTGAAAGGAATGTAAACAAAAATGCACTTTTTTCCTGCTTTTTGTATCAAAACAGTAGAATTTGCGCAATTATTTTTTATTTTTTGCTATCACAAATTTCAATGATTAGAATTGACAATTTATTTTTAGCACTTGCTCATCTAATAAAATTTGTATCCCTCCATGTGTTTCGAGTATGCTTTCTCAAACAGACCTCTTTTGTGTAAAAATCGTGCAATATGCCTAGATAGTATTGACGTGTGTAGTTGACGAAACTATCCCCTTGTTTAATTATTTATTGTACTAGCTGATGCCCGCAACTTCGTTTGCGTGTTAATTTTTTTTGTACAGAGTACACAGATTGAAAACATCTATCTTACGTGATTTAGATTTTTACATACAAAAGTTTTTTCCCGCTAACTCCCATTCCCGTGAGAATTTTGCAATATCCTGTTGCAACTAAGCTTTAAGTTTACTAAGGTACCTGCATGCCAAATTTCAAGCGTCTAACTTAAGCGGTTTAGATTTTTCATACAAAAGGATTTTCCCGCTAATTCTCGTTCCCGTGGGAATTTCGGGAATTCCTTTCTTAGTGCACCTCTACGGTACCTAAGCTACGTCCCTTCCAAATTTCAAGTGCCTACGTTTAGCCGTTTAGGCTGTGCGTTGATATGTCAGTCAGTCAGTCAGTTTCTCCTTTTATATATTTAGATTTTAGAACAAACAGTCTTATACACTATTGCCTAAACTGTATAGTCTAATACAATCTTAAAACCTAAATATGTAGTCTTTTTATGTTAAATGTACTAAAATTTCAGAGATCGGATACGAAACGAAATAAAACAACTCAAGAAAGAGATGAAAGGCACGAAAGAAGAGAAAGAAAGGGAGACAAGAGAAGAGAAGAAATTGGAGAAGAAAACAGAAGAAGACAACGAGATGTACAAACAATACGTAGAAGAACAAGAGAAATATAAGAAAATGAAAGAGAAGATACCTAAGAAAGGAGCGGCCAGGTAATTTTATTATACTACTAGCTTTCCGCCCGCGGCTCCGCCCGCGTCCTAATTTTTTTTAAATAAAAAGTATCCTATAAACCTCACGGAGCCCGAGACCTTTCCAACGAATGCAAAACCGTGGAAATCGGTTCGTGCGTTCTGGAGTTATAGCGTCAGGAAGGAAAACCCGACTTATTTTTATATAGTAGAAGAATATTTTTTTTATAAAACTGGATGAAAGGGACAGCTTAGCAAATACTTAAATGGGGGAATCTACCCATAACGGTGATCTTCTGTATGTAATTATTTTTTCCCGGAAACGTCAAGTTAAGAGGATCGTCTCAGTGTTTTTTTCCCATACAAACGGCGTCAATGGATTCCATCCCCTAAACGTCAACGGATCCCTGGGAAATTTTGGTATTATATCAAGAACACCAAAAACTAGGTCCGTACGTTTTGATTTTTGTGATATTTTTAGTAGACAAAAAGATATTTTAAACTAAAAGTCAGCATTTTTCGCGAAAAAAATTCTCAACATTTAAGAGGTGACTGTTGAAAAACTAAGAACAATTTTGGAAAAAATAAAACGTACGAACCACGTTTATACGCTTGCAAATCGACGGAGACCAAAAACGTACGATTCCTTTAAGTTTTTGGGGTAGGAATTCATTGACGCCTAAACACATAATTTTGGAAATAAAACTCGGCATTTCGCCGGAAAGCTGCAATTGTCCCTTTCGTACAAGTCTGAGGCAGGTGGTTGACATCGAGACAGCATGAAAAACAACTGAGCCGCTAGTCCAAATTGAGACGCTCCTCTTAAGGAGTTTTCATTTATTTCCCTACTTTGGACCCCCCCCTCCCGTACCGCGCGCGCCGCTGTCAGAATACTGTGTAAGTTGCTGACTTTCGTGTTATTACTCTTACACCAAAATCCCAGGGCCGCCAGACCTTACTTTTTTCCTCAGTAACCAAATATGTGGGAAAGATTAGTGCTAATATGTACAATTAACATATTAATACTTGCTAGCCTGGGCCGACGGCCAATTTTCAGCTACCAGGTTCTGAAAGTACTTTCAAAAATTACTCACTTGTCCTGAAGTCTGGGTGCTATAAAAAGTATTGTTATAGTTCCCTCAACATCATATAAAAAATCAAGGCTCAGATTGTAGGTACCATTGCATAATTTACTTGCGAACTTTAAAGCGTCTGGTAGGAATTACAGCCGACGGAGAGTGTCTGGTGGTGTTGATCATTCATTTTTATATTTTATTAATTATCTAAATATATAAAAGGAGAAACTGACTGACTGACTGACATATCAACGCACAGCCTAAACGGCTAAACGTAGGCACTTGAAATTTGGAAGGGACGTAGCTTAGGTACCGTAGAGGTGCACTAAGAAAGGAATTCCCGAAATTCCCACGGGAACGGGAATTAGCGGGAAAATCCTTTTGTACGAAAAATCTAAACCGCTTAAGTTAGACGCTTGAAATTTGGCATGCAGGTATTGTAGTAAACTTAAAGCTTAGTTGCAACAGGATATTGCGAAATTCCCACGGGAACGGGAGTAAGCGGGAAAAAACTTTTGTATGTAAAAATCTAAATCTTAAACTAAATCAATGGACCGTCAATAAAGTGTAACCTGTTCAAAAGAAAAAAATTAACACTAGTATTCTATAAGACATCAGCAGTCAGACTTCAAGACAAGTGAGTAATTTTTGTAAGTACCTTCAGAACCTGGTAGGCTGAACATTGGCCGTCGGCCCCCGCTAGCAGGTATTCATATGTTAATAGTACATATTAGCACTACTCTTTCCCATACTTTTGGTTACTGAGAAAATAAGTATGGTCTGGCGGCTCTGGGATCTCAGTCTATCTGTTATGATTGTTTTTTGTTTTTGCGAAATGAAGTGCGTTTGAATAAATAATATTTTGAAGCAGAAAATATTTAAAAACTTGAAAAAAAAATTCGAAGATTTTCTTGAGAAAAATTCCATTAGAAAATTATTCAGAATAATGGTCTGAACTCAGGGTTTCAGTTTTTGCTAAGCTGTCCCTTATTTTCTGTATAAACTATGATACACTCCAAACCAACCGTTTTACAATTACAATTACAAACCAACAAATGCTATTGAAAAAACTCGCTTACTATATTCTTTCAATTGAAAATAATTTACATTAACTGCAACAATAAGTTTATAAAACCAACTTGTTTTTGCGACCCGTTCAATGCTAATCAATGTAAAAATGTATGTAGATCTAGTTTCGTGGCTACAAAATAGCCTTGTATTCATGGACAGTTAGTTTTTTGAATTAAGATTAGCTGCAACTTTTTTCGCGTGAAGGAAGCACAAACAAACAATTGTTTGTGCTTCCTTGATCTTTTAAATAAATAAATAAATCAATTTATTTGCGAGAACACAGCTGGAATGATCTTAAGCTAAATAGGTGATCTGTGCATTAAACCGGCAATGCAATTTAAGTATTGATTGTCTTTTTCTCTCACTATCAATGTGACAAAGACGACAGCTACTCAAGTATAGATCAGAGTCTGAGTCGCGTTCTGTAATACGGATCTATGAATGCGACTGTTTTGGACTGGCCAGTAATGCTGCCGCTTAAACGGCGGTTCCTAGATTCGATTCCTGCATAGCTAACATGGACGCGTGAGATAATTTTTCTCGTACACTTCTTAATTTCTTTTGTTGTGCCTAGGTTGTCGTCGGGTTTAGACACTTTTTTTTATCAGCCCATATACGCCCCACCGAGGGGCACAGGCCTTTCTTTCGAAACACGAAGGGGATTTAGACCATAGTCCACCACGCTGGCCCAATGCGGGTTGGTGGACCACGCCTCACCCGAATTCTTTTAGGCCTGTTTTACAAAATGCGACTCGAGTCTGTGATCTATACTTAAGTATTGATTGTCTCTTTCTCTCACTATCTAAATGACGAAAACGACTGCTACTCAAGTATAGATCAGAGTCTGAGTCGCGTTCTGTAATACGGACCTTATCTTATACGTGCGGGTTTCATCACGTTTTCCTTCACCACTGAGCAAGTGACGATTATTGAAAAATCCGTACATAAATCCGAAAAGACAAATTAAGTGGTACAGGCCCACACCAAGATTTGAACCAGCAACCTTCCGGTTACAAGTCTGGTTCATTACCAACTGGGCTATCACTGACATAGATGTTAGTGATATCCCACTTTTTTTAAAGTTTTTAACATAGACATAGATGTTAAAAACTAAAAAAAAGTTTGTTCTTTTAAAGTTAGAGACAGTGACATATCGCTCGTAGCCCAGTGGCGCTCGCTGATCTCAACCCATCAGTGAGGTTAAGCAACGTACACAGAGGCAGGGAGCCCGATGGGTGACCAAAGTGGCAACTTATCACGAGCATTTTCATGCTTTGGACGGCACATTTAGCCTTTGGTCCCGGCTCAATTAACTACAGTCGTAAAACCAAGTCAGAGGCCATTTGGCGGTTCGAAAACTGACACCATGGTTAGTCAAATTCGTCACATACTTGACTATACCTACACGATGAGGAAGTAAGGAAGGATTTAGTATTTTTAAAACGCTTACCCGCGTGAGGGATATTCACAAATAATTTTAGGGAAAGCTAAATATTCGGCTCCAATGGGACTTGACCCCACGACCCCAGGATTAGATCTCTCGTGCTCTAACCAACTGAGCTATCATGCCTTCAAGTCAAGCGGTGAAATTTCCCATTCCTTACATACGTTGTGCTTGTCGGTTAGCGCCATCTGTGTCTCGTACGGAGAACTACAGACTCATATTACTTGTTGCAAAGTAGATTAAGGAAGGATTTACCCGAAATAATTAAACTCAACCTTATTATGAGACAGATAAATGCTTATCTCATGTGTTTGGTCGGCAGTGGCTATGCCCGTCCCTTTCTATCATCTGTTCCCGTATCTTTCACTTTCTCTTCTACCAGACAGCTATTTAGAAGGTTAGAAATGGTATACTACGGCCGTTATTAACTGAGGCGTGGGGCCATAAATGTCTATAGAGATAGAAATGTAAGGACCGGAAGTGCAAGCGAGACAGGCCCCGTAAGGCCCGCAAGTGCAAACGAGATAGACATAGGGAAATGATTTATGGCCCGACGCCTCAGTTCATAAAGGCCGTGGTTATAGTTGCTTATATGGGGTGCTCCAAAAAGTTGTGATAAATTGAAGGCTGAGTGTAAAGCACCCGAAACACCGCCATGTATGTTCTAAGACTACCAAAAGTTTTCGAGTTACGACGTTTTTTTAATTTTTTTAGGGAATTCTGACTAGCGCCTTATTTTAGGCTATACGCAAATAATAGATAATGGTTTGATTTTGACATTGGAAATGTCTTTTCACGAAAAAGTGCGATCGCCTTATATCTCAGAGAGTTTTTCAAGATATGTTATTAAAAAAAAACTCAAAAGACGCGTATTCACGAGAGTTTTAAGGTGCAGAAAGAATTATTCGAAAAAATCAAAAACGAAAAAAGTTATGGCCGAAATAGAGAAAAAAAAATCTCTTTTTTTTTCAGAATTTTTGATTTATGCGATCCATATTTTGGAAAAGAAAAATTGTATAAAAAATTGAGAAAAACTCCTCTGGACAATTTCGTCAGCTTTGAGCCTAAAACAAAGACGATCGGGTTAAGGGTTTGAACTGTAGCCTAACCTTTTTGAAAAAACTCAAAAAGTCAGAACGATATTTTTTTGAATTCCGTAGATTCATTTCCAATAGGCTCGATAGTCCTGTAAACCACGAAATCAGTTTTTTTTAATTACCTGAATTGTTAACTTACCTAATACAGAATCATTTGTTAACTTAAAATTGATTTGAGGACCTTTAAAAATTGTATGTAAGAAAGTTTCGAATTTTTGTAAAACTTGAAAGCCATTTAAAGGCAAAAATACTGAAAAAAAACGTCAGTATAAACGTCTTTTGCTAATGTACACTCAGCATGCAAATGTCATTTCATAGTTAATTTTATCACGCTCGAAAGCCTTTTTCTTTAAAAACCACTTGACGCATCTTTTCACATTCACTCTGAGAGTAATTGATAATACATTTTTTTTTGTGACATTACACAGTGTCACAGTCTAAATAAATCAAGCTTTATTAATATAATTTGTATAAACGGCTCAAAGATACCCTTATCTTAAAAGTTTGCACATTTTTATAGTTATGTAAATTTTTTTTTTAGTCAGTCATTTCCTCTCGGGCGATAACTTGTAAAATGCTTCAGATAGATTTATCATAGAGCTCTATGAACGTCTGCCGTGGCTCGGTGGGTGTATTTTTTCAACGTGATTGGGAGGCTATTGTTGCTTAACCCACCCACCGAGCCGCGGCAGACGTTCATAGAGCTTTATGATAAATCTATCTGAAGCATTTCACAAGTTATCGCCTTAGAGGAAATTGGTCATGTAAAACTGTTCCCAACTCGAGTACCATTACATAAAAATAAAACGTTGTCTCCAAATACGTAGCAACATTTCTTAATTGTTACCAGTTAAATTTATAATTGCGTTCCAAATAACCTACTCTGTGCCTTATTGCGTTCCAATGCAACCTATTTCAAAAACATGGTGCCCAACATTGATTCTGGTCTTTCGAAAATTTTATTTTATTATCGGCAATGATAAAAGCAATGGTTTGACCTACACTGCATTTCACAACGTACAGCAAACACCAGATCGAGATTTCCCGTGAACTCTATGTAGTTGACTTAAAAGTTGTTTTGCACCGATAACTTCGTCTGCCGGCGTTCGTTAAATAAACTTCCTAATCTTATCGAACCCGTTCTGCCGATGGCAATCGATAAGTAAACCTATCAGCTATAAAATAAGGTTAACAATCTTTCGCAAACAAATAATTTTTATTTTCTTTGAAGATTAAAAAATGTATTGCTTGTAAGAAGACTTCTCGTAACTGACGTATTTTAGAATTTTTACGATTTTATGTTTGACATTGTATTTTGATTGAAAATATTTTACGTATCATATTTTACGCTCAAGAAAGATTGTTTTTATGATCCGCCATTTTGGATTTCGGGTCTTTAACTCGTGCGCGCGCTTTTTGACATTTAATAGTTTTAAAAGTGCCAGTGTCAGTGCCAACATGTGATCCCAACCTGTGCGGCCTGTCAACCTGTGCCTCGAACATGAAGACTAACTCAAGAAAACATTTTTGCAGAAGCAAACGGACCAGAAAAAAACAAGTGCAGAAAAAGCCGTGGACAAAGAATTTGTACGAAAACCGAGATTATCCTGACAACTATACGGACAGGAAATTCCTTGAAGATCTTCGGAAAAACCTCTACATAGAAAAAGTAACCTTAAGTGAAGCGATAGTAGGTTCATTTCGGGTTGCTCTACGAGTCTGTATATGTGTTCTTTATGCTGTTCTCTATGTATATATGTACAACAATTGGGTGCAAACATATACAGTTATATACCTTTCAATTTCTGTAACAACTATTTTCTACAGTTTGTTTATTTACGTTGAAGGATCTGACTGGCTGAGACATTGTAAAACCGTCCTTGTGTACATAGTTATAGGGTATTTATTGTCTCCTATATTACATACTTTAACAGATACTGTTAGTACCGACACAATATACGCCTGGGCTGTGATAATGCTGTTGATACACTTAATTTTCTTTGATTATGATGTGCCCGCTGCTATAGTATCTAAATCGTTATCAATAAATGCTGCAATATTTGCATCAGTGTGTTTAGTCTCAAGATTGTCAACTCCATTTGATGCGTTTGTACTATTAACAGTATCTGTAATTTTTTTCGTTTTAAGTCCGCAGTTATTCAAAGTATTTTTGCGAACAAAGCTATTTATTTTCTTATTTATCTTAACCCTATTTTTAACAGTGCTAAGTCTGTATTCTGTGTCAAAAGTGTTAATGTGTTATTTTTTAATACTAGTATTAGTATTAAATGTTTATTGTCCATTAATGTTTGTAAAGTGGCAAAAATATAAAGATAATAAATATGGACCGTGGGACGAAGCGGTTATAAATGACTCCGATGATCTAGATGAATGTTTGGGGAATGATTTGTGATTAAAATAAAACCAATTTCGGTTAAGAATTTTATAAGTGGCCATTTAGTATTTAGGCATTTTGCATTTTTGCTCACTACATTGCTTAAGTGTATTTTTTTTCAAACAACATGGATAAATACTTTATTTTCATAGAATATACAAAGTGTTTCTTGAAAACGTCATAAAAATACATTACCAAAATCAATATAAATCATTGAGCAAAAAAGTGAAAATGAGTAAAATAGCGAGCAAATGACTTAGCTCCATGCATTGTCTGACAAAACTAAACGTGTATGCAAAATATCAGCTCAATCGGTTGAAGGTAAACTGCATTAAAATGCAATTGTAAGATTTGACTCGTCTTTCTAAATCTAATATAGCAAACCGCCTAAGATGGCGGTCTTATTGTATTTTCTGCTTTTATGATATGGGTGCCAAATGTACAGGTTCAATGGTACGAAGAATAAACTTTAAATAGAAGCTTCTTTCAAAAAATGACAATTAAGTATGTACAGAGACCCCCAGGTTACCCCATTTTCATTGCAAAACAGTCCTTATGGTAACAGCACAGAGTGCACGCGTGTGGTAATCTGATGTGGCCCTCTGTACGATATATTTATTCGGTTCAAATCGAATACCTGAATTTTAATGCAGTTTCCCTGAACCGATTGAGCTGCAATTTTGTAAACACGTTTACATAACAATGCACGATTAGCTAAGTGACGTCATTCTAAATCCAAAATGACGGACTGCCCAAAATGGTGGACCAGTGATTTTAGTTTTGCTCTCTCATACTATGCGAATCAAATAAAAGGATTTTCTGATAAAAATACGAAAAAGAAAGTAGTAAAGCTTGTTTTTAAAAAGGTTGTATAACAATGAATTTATTAAACTATTTATTTACTTTTACAATGTCTAAGTATCAAATATCCTTATAACACAACACTGCCGAATCAAGTGAATTTTATGTGTTGGTGAAATATTATCCTCTATCGTTCCGCTTGTTTCGAAGACTATTCAAAATAGAATTATTCAGACTTTAGTGTCAATTATACCTACACTATAATGAAGAAGGGACGATGGAGAATGAGCAGTATTACAAAAAAATATGAACAAAACTTAGTAAATTATTTAGAAAATTATATTATTTTTATTTTTACCGACTTCAAAAAAGGAGGAGGTTCTATGTTCGACTGTATGTTTTTTTGTATGTTCACCGATTTTTCCGCCAATTATATACCGATTTAAAAAATATATTTTTTGTTCGAAAGAGTATACCTACTCCAAAGGTAGCCCAAATAAATTTTATCGGAAATGATTCAGCGTTTTTAAAAAAATCAACAAAAACTATTTATTATTAGGTTACTTCATTGGTTTATGTTTATTTTGTATGTTTGTTTTGTTTTTAATTTAAATTGTATCGTAAGTTTAATTTTCTTTTTTGTTTTCTTTTTCACGTTATTGTGCACGTCGTACTTGCCTCACTTCGTCCAATCTCTCTCGTTAGGTCTGCTGTAAGAAATTTCTTCCTAGAAATAAGCAGTGCCTGTTGTGTCGTATTTCTTTTTTTGTATGTTTCTTTTTATATGTCTATTGTGTACAATAAACAGTAAATAATAATAATAAAAACAAAAAAATACTTTTCCAAATAAATGAGTGACATTTTCGTTTGTAGTTATCTGCTGAAAGGCATTGTAGTCTGCAAAAAATACTAGTTATCTACTTTGTGCGAACTGTTGTTGGGATTAAAGTCGGTGACTCATATGTTTTTAACGTGGTAAATTTTCAATTATTTTTATTAATTCAAATTATAAGGGTTGATTTTAAATTAGTCAGCGAAAATTTAGGGGGTGAAACTGAACCACATTCACCAAGGAACCCATTTGAAATTTTCAAAAGATAGTTTTGTTTTTTTTTTTTTTTTATTATAAAATGGGTTAACTCTTGACCGCAATCACGACTAAGGTCATAGATGAGGTCAACGATGGAGTGAGTTAACCCAGAAAATGCCTATAAAGCACTAGTACTCCTTCGCACCGACGGAACACAGCAATCTGTTTGGCGTCGGACGTCGGTAGGATTATCGCGAACCAGACGGCCCTTTACAGAGCCTACCACACCGCATGAGACCATAGGACAACACCTCAGATCCAAAACAAACAGGTGTCGTTACCTGGGGTGGATTACTAGGAGGCAGGTCTCATTTCTGTTTCCTTAGTCACCTCTTACGACACCCACAGAAAGAGATGGGGTGGTGTTATTCTCAACCCATCACCACACGGCACAAAAACTTCCCATTAAAGGCAAATCAGCTGATCACACAGGTTAAATGGAGCTTTAAAGTCATTCCATATGAGCTATTCTTATCTAAGACTAGCATTCCACTTGGGACTTCGTTCCCGTGGGAATTTGGGAAAATGATGTAGCCTATATATGTACAGGGTGTATGGAATAGTATGGTATGGGACCAACTTAATTCGATAATACCGAAAACGGAACATTTAACTATAAACGAAAAAAAAACAAGACTTTGTTTTGAGCTTTAGAGAATAACCCACCTAGGCTGAAATAAAAAATGTAGTGCACTGGGAATACCCCAACATTATCGCATCTGTGCCATGTTATTTTAGTGATGTGCATAAGGTTTCGATGAATTAATGATGTGCACGCGAGTTGTCGATAAAAAAAATTAAATAAATTAAATTTACAAAATTTTAGGTTTTTATATTATTATTGATTTCAACTCTATATCAGCTGTATATTTGCTCCTGTAAATATGGCAACCTTGCAGATTTACAGTTGTATAATGGTGAAAGAATTTTTGAAATCGGTCCAGTAGTTTTTAAGTTTATTCGTTACATACAAAAATACAAACCTTTCCTCTTTATAATATTATTGTAGATGCATATATGGAGTCGTTTCAAGTTATTTATTAATTTTAAATCAGTATGATTTTTAACCACCGACAAAAACAGAGAGGTTTTAAAAGTTTGACGAGTGAATCTGTCTGTCTGTGGCATTGTAGCTTCTAAACGAGTGGACCTATTTTTAACCCCCGACACAAAAAGAGAGGGGTGTTACAAGTTTAACGTGTCTGTCTGTGTATCTGTGTATCTGTCTGTGGTATCGTAGCTCCCAAACGGATAAACCGATTTTCGTTTAGTTTTTTTTGTGTCATAGATAATTTTATCCCGAGTGTTCTTAGCCATGTTTCATGAAAATCTGTTTAGCCGTTTAAAAGTTATAAGCGATCGAATGTCGGGGGCGATTCAAAATTTTTGATTTTAGTGTTTTTTTGAACGCTCGAAAAGGTTCTTAGCTACATTTTATCAAAATTGGTTCAGCCGTTTAAAAGTTACAAGTGATTAATGTCGGGGTCGATACATTTTTTTTTAATTTTACAGTTTTTTTTTATATCGCCCATATACGTCCCCACCGAGGGGCACGGGCCGCCCTTCGAAACCAGAAGGGGATTTAGGCCATAGTCCACCACGCTGGCCCAATGCGGGTTGGTGGACACAGTTATACAAATTTAACGGTTGGTTACAATTATACAAATATAAATTATTAATTTTAACTTATTGATGTGTTCATTTATATTTATCACAAACTACCAAATAAGGGCTTTAAATAAATTATTACGGAATTTAAACTGTTGTCTTATTGTAGGAAGAAACCCTATTTCGATTTTCACACTGCAGTGGCAGCGAAAAAATTCTTCATCAGCCCATATACGTCCCCACTGCTGGGGCACGAGCCTCCCTCAATAACATGAGGGGTAAATGCCATACTCACCACGCTTGGCAGACGGGTTTGCGAGGGTTACTTGCATGCATATTTACCTTAGTCGCCTTGTACGACACCTCGGTAAGAAAGAGGGTGGTCCTATTCTACTCTGCCGGCGACTCACACGGGAAAAAAATTATAAACTGGAAAAATGCTATCTCTTCCCGGGCATACTATCAGAGTTGTTAAAGACTCGAATCTTATTTTATTTATTTAGGAAATCTTACCTACCATGCATTTAGGAAATAAGTATAAGTTTAGAGTCACATACTCTAAATGCATGGTAGGTAAGATTTCCTAAATGTGGGTGTGTGTGCGTGTGTTCGTGTGTGTATATTATCTTATACTAACTTTCCACCGCGACTTTCTTTGCAACTAAAAGTAGTCTAGTTCCCTCACGCTCACATCTTTGGGTAAAAAATCTCATCGTTTAGCCATCCTCCGTGACTACCAATAGGGGAACCTGACCGTTTTTTATTATGGTAACTCATTCAGTCCCATGAATATGCAGGTTTCCTCTCGCGATGTTTTCCTTCACTTATCGATTAGTGATCAGCAACCCAAAAAAAAAGTAATATTCCTAATGCCGACGATTGGGATTCAAACTCAGTTCCTCTCGCTGACGAGTCCGACCCGGTAGCCGTTAGACATCCGACGTTCAAAGAATAATTGAAGGTTACTCAAAACTAAATACTTAGCTGTAAGTATTGGGGATCGGTGATGACAGTATTCACAGGACTAACACGGGCTGATTTAATTAATGATTTAAAAAATACTAAGTTGAAGCAGTGATAGCCCAGTTGGTAAAGTGTCAGACTTAAGGCGACTACAGTACTTAAATTACGATTTTATGATGCGTAGATAAGCATGACGCACTGCATTAAATCGAAGAAAAAAATACTACGGTAATATTCAGGACATAAACTAGATAAGTAGTTTGCTGAAAACATGATTCAGCACTTTTGGTTCGATAGAAAAAGCTCACAAAGTCACCTCTAAATAAGCTGTAAAAACTATAGTAAAATGCACACAGGAACTTCAATTTGCTATCAAAATGTTCGTGATTGAACACTCTCGATAAGTAGTTAACGCATTTTTCGATTTAAGCTGTTACTTTTTCATAAATCTCATTTTTCAAAATTTCGAACATGTTTTTACGCACGCACGCTTTCATAGTCCGTAAACTTCGTGTATCGACACTGTTCGCACTGCCGGCCCAGGCCTGTTGAGAGACGGAGATGTCACTATTCCTATGTGTGCTGCCTTTATCGGGTGCTGTAGTCGCCTTAACGGCCGGTTTAGTCGATGGTAGTGGCGCTGCCTCTTGATCGATGGGTCCTAGGTTCGATTTCCAGTCGGGGCAAACTTTTGTGTAAATAGCAGATGTTTGTTCTCGGGTCATGGGTGGTTACCTATCTTATGTTCGAAAAAATGTTGACCGATTTTCATTTGACAGAAAACTTTTCGACTTTTTTTGTTTCGTTTTTTTTTTAATTCGCCGACATAACGTTTGCCACTGTATCAGTTGACCTATTATTAATTCGATTTTTTTCGTTACTCCATCGTTTTATTTGGCCGAAAAACTTTTTGGCGATTTTATGCTCGGCCACCACTTCATTACACCACCGTTTTATTTGCCATGATTTTTTTCACATATGTTCATTGCACCACCGTTTCATTTGCCTTTTTTTTTCCAAACATTCATTACACCATTGTGTTATTTTAGTTAAGCATTCGATAGTAGTTATTACTTATAATAAGCAAGCGCGCAGTGTGCGAGCAATCAGCATGCAAGCAAGCAGCATGCAAGCAAGCAAGCAGCATGCAAGCAAGCAAGCAGCATGCATGCAAGCAAGCAAGCAGCATGCATGCAAGCAAACAGCATGCAAGCAAGCAAAGAGCAGTATGCAAGCATGCAATATGCAAGCAAGTATGCAGCATGCAAGCAAGCAGGGATGCAAACAGGCAAACCTATAGCATGCAAGCAAGCAGGCATGCAGAATCATAACCTAACCTAACCTAACCTAGCCCGTCGGTTTAAGTGATGTTTCTTTTATTTTTCTTGCGGGGGGGCTAAGCCCCCGCACCCCCCTGCAAGCAAGCATGCAACATGCAAGCATACAGCGTGCAAGCAAGCAGGAATACAAAAACATGTTCTAACCTGTCCCATTTGTTGTTTCGATGAAGCTAAAGAGAGGCAAATGAAAAAAGTTAAAAAGATTTCGGCCGAAAGTAAAAAGTTCAAAAAAAACTTCGGCCAACAGTAAAAAGTTCAAAAGAGAACTCGGTCAATAGTTTAATGCTAAAAAGAAACTTCGACCAACAGTAAAAAGTTATTTTGAAAATTGATGAAACATAATTCGGTAAAATGATACTTTTGTCTAATGGCATTTCGATGATCTGAAAATATGGCATATGAAGCATATAGCAAAAAAGCCGCAGGTTAACCGTTTTCGGTCAAATAAAATTCGGACATAAATTCTTCGAAAAGGTGATCGGTTCCCGTCATGGGTGTTTGTGTCCGTCTTTATGTGTGTTCCGAGAGACCTACTAGGGCATGTGAGAGGGTAGAGTTTATTTATTTTTAACCGACTTCAAAAAAAAGGAGGAGGAGGACGTCAAAAAAAAATCCTCTCTATTTACCATATTCCGCTATGAATTCACCTATTTGCTGTTTTACCCGTAACCACTACTTACTCGTGAACATAGCTTTAAAAAATTATTTCACCCTTTTTGAAGGCGAGTCAATTTTTTGTTACAAATATTTTATTGTAACCAGAAGGTTGCAGGTCTAAATCCTGGGGCTCTACTCTGTACTATCTACGATCGACGGACGGCCGATAATTGTCGCTACCTGTCACTGTCATCTGTATAGCACAAGACTGATATTCTGGCTTTGATATTTCGGACGGAGATAGTACAGAGTAGAGCCCCAAGTGCGGGCCTGTACCACTAAATTTATATTTTCGGATATATGTGCGGATTTTTAATTAATTTTAACTTGCTCAGAGGTGAAGGAAAATATAGTGATGAAATCTGCATGTCGAAGGAAACAAACCCGCATTAGGCCAGCGTGGTGGACTATGGCATAATTTTCTTTCATGTTTCGAAGGGAGGCCCGTGCCTTACGGTGGAGACCGGTTCAGGTGTGGGGTTTAAAAATAAAACCTGCCAAGTGAGAGTCGGGCTCGCGCACGAAGGGTTCCGTACCATTATCTATAAATCACGTTTGTTGTACGGGAGCCTACTTACATATTATTTATTTTATTCTGTTTTTTAGTATTTGTTGTTATAGCGGCAATAGAAATACATCATCTGTGAAAATTTCAACTGTCTAACTAACACGGTTCATGAAATACAACTCGGTGGCAGACGGACAGACAGGGACGGACGGACAGAGAAGTCTTAGTAATAGGGTCCCGTTTTTTTACTCTTTGGGTACGGAACCCTAAAAATAGTTGGAAAATATAAACAAATATTGATTTGATTTACCCTCCATTTTTAATTGGCTACAGAGAAGACTTCACTCTGAGTTTGCTGGCGAAATTCAAGGAGAAACTCCACGCAATAAGAGAAAAGAAGGACACAGAAGGTCAGGCAGAGAGCGGCAGTGAAGAGCAGAAAGAGAAGAAAGAAGAAGATGATGATCTCAACAGTGATGAATGGTAAATTTGGTTTATATTTTTTATTAATGATATTAGAAGATCTTTATGTCTATTCGGGCTTACGCATGTTTGAGTGGTCCCAATGATTTGTTTGGATTTTTTTTCTCAATATTTAAACTTACAGATAACTCCCTATCTGTATTGTTCTTACAACTTAATTTTAAGCTTCCGTTAGTCTATATCTATACATATTATAAAGAGGAAAGATTTGATTGTTTGTTTGTTTGTTTGTTTGCATTGAATAGGCTCCGAAACTACTGGACCGATTTGAAAAATTCTTTCACCATTAGAATCCTACATTATCCGTGATGGGCATAGGGTACATGATTTTCCCGAATTCCCACGGGAACGAAGTCCCGAGCGGAGAGCTAGTTACCTATAATTGTAGTGGCATTAAGTTTTTTTATATTTAAAATAATAGGTCGTTTTTCATACAATATTTTTGGAAAACTGAATTTTTCATACTAACGTTTTTGGATTTTTCTCGGGAATGCGAAATCCAAATTTAGCAAAATTTTGTGGGAAGGTTTGGACAACATTAAGTTAATTTTCATCATACTTACTTTACTTCCATTGTAACTGTAACAACGGTACAGCAAAAATAAGCAATGAAACGGGCAACGGATGAAACGAGCTATATTTGAGCTTCTTTTTCAGCAAATAAATCTAAAGTAAATATGTATTAATTTGACTCAATATCTCCGTTATATGGCCAAGTTTTTTAAATAAAAAACAATTTTAGTAATAGCTGTTCAATCAAATAAATTATGAATAAAATAAAGCTTGAGAAAAAATCGGCTATTTCATAGGTAAAGACCTATTATTTGTGTTCTTTGTGGTGGTGTACCTATACTCTGTTGGTAACCGAATAAATAAAAAATTAAAAACTATTTTATTCAAACACTAGCTTTCCGCCCGCGGCTCCGCCCGCGTGGATTACGGGTTATGCGTGCCCAGCTGTGGGATACAATGTAGCCTATGTCCTTTCCCAAGGTCTAATCTATCGCTGTGCCAAATTTCATTAAAATTAGTATTTTAGGCGTGAAAGCGTAACATGCAGAGTTACTTTCGCATTTAGGTATAATACACACACCGGCACATTTAGCGGAACAACTTCTGTTTTTCATACAATCGACATAGCTTGGGAGTTCTAAAAATATACGTTTTACGTGCATAACTGCACTGTTTTTTATGCAAATAATTTTTAAAATGGTCTTCTGTTTTTTTTACAAAAACTGTCAAAAAGCCTAAAATCTCTCATGTAGTCAATAGAAAAAAAATCTCTAAACTTTTCATTCGAAGTTGTACGAAGAGGTATTTGCATTGTTATCTTTTGGCCATGCGGCACATTCTTGAAAACTTCTTGTATGTTTTATATTTGATTTTAACAGACAAACATTTTGGCCTAAACTAAGCGTAAAATTTTAACAACAGCATCAATTAAAAATCTCAATTTATAAACTCTTAAGTTGACTTAATTGTATGAAAAACATAAGTTGTTCCGCTAAATTTGCCGGTGTGTGTATTAAGTAGGGATTACTATAGATTGAGCTGTAGTTTACGTAATATAATATAAATATATTTTTGTCTTTTTATTTTTATTTTTATTGTTAGCCACCACCCGCTCTGCTTTATATTTTTCCATTATTTTCCTACCCAAAGGTTGCCTGGAAGAGATTGCTACCTTAGCAATAAGGCCGCCTTTTTGTACATTACTGTTTTCTGTCCTTGTCTGTTATTGTAATGTTTTTGTGTTATCTATGGTGTGCAATAAAGTATATGTCTATGTCTATGTCTATAGACTGGGAATGTGTGGGGTAACATCTTAGTGCTCTAAAATCGTCATCCTCAGCTGCTAGCGGTGCACCCTGCTGATCAACGGAGGAGGCTCTGACGTACTACAACCCGTAAAACCCGTAAAGGGTTTCTCTACTTCATATTGGCGACTTCACCATTCTGTATTTTAATTTTCATTAAAATACCAAGTAAGACATTGGCAAAATCACGACATCGTGGACGCTAATATTGGAGGAATTAAATTGAAAGAAAAAACTAAGAATGTGACAGCTGCCAACTCTTCCCAGGCATACTGTAGAAACAGTAAGTGGGACGTGAGGGTTTTGCTGTATTGTGGGCAAAAGGCTGACAACCTTTCACCACTGTACTCATACTCCATCTAACAACCCTCAAAATTCATATCAAATGTGGCGTCAGAACTAATATCAAGCAGTAATAGCCCAGTTGGTAATGAGCCAGACTTGTGAACGGTCGCGGGTTCAAATCCTGGTGCGGGCCTGTACCACTAAATTCGTCTTTTCGGATTTATGTACGGATTTCTAATTATCACTTGCTTAGCCGTGAAAGAAAACATCGTGATGAAACCTGCCTGTCCAAGAAAATTTATTTTCGAAAGACGAGCGGTCCACCAACCCGCATTGGGCCAGCGTGGTGGACTATGGCCTAAATCCCCTTCGTCTTTCAAAGGGAGGCCCGTGCCCCTCGGTGGGGACGTATATGGGCTGACGAAGATGACGACGTGGCGTCAAGTGGTTCCAGAACCACATGACATTCTGCCTACCCCGAAAGGGATTGCAGGCGTGATTGTATAGATAGATAGATAGAGACACATGTAAAGATTCCTTGAAAACATTTTTATGTAACAGTTTATTGTACACAGGAAAAATCACAAATATTAATACAGACAAATGGAAAAATGAACACAAAAGGCACAGCTTATTTCTCTAAAAATTTTTGTCCAGCAGAAAACATTGATATCTATACATATTATAAAGAGGAAAGATTTGATTGTTTGTTTGTATTGAATAGGCTCCGAAACTATTGGACCGATTTGAAAAATTCCTTTACCATTAGAAAGCTACATTATCCCCGATGGACATAGGCTACATAATTTTCCCGAATTCCCACGGGAATGAAGTCCCGCGCGAATGAAGTCCCGCGCGGAATGCTAGTATACAATAAAACAACTAGATACCCAATCTCAAAGAAACATCAACCAAAACCTGTCCGAGCTTTGATGGATGAGTCAGCAGGAGAAAAGAACTGAACAAAAGAATGAAAGTTTGAGAAAACCTATCAAAAATAATGCCCAATCGTCCTGATGGGCATTCATTTGCCGCGGACACTGTTTGAGCGCGTTTGGAAGTCTAGTTGTTTATTTTAGGTCAATGCTTGAAAACATTTTTTTTTCCTTTTACAGGTTAGGCCACAAGCTTCGGTTCGAAGAAAAAGGCGCAGTCCTAGCTAAAGACGCGTCAACAAAAGGAGACGATTGGTTCGACATATACGACCCACGGAACCCTATTAATAAGAGAAAGAGGGAGAAATCTGATAAGAATAAGAAAAATTCTAAATAATAAAAATTGTTTTTAATGTTTTGTTTTATTTATTACTAGCCACCAAGCACGTGAAAGTCATTAGTCGAAAATAGCTTTATTTCATAGAATATTCAGTTAGTACACAGGCCAGCGCATCAGGTTACTCCATTTTCACTGCAAAACCGCTCTTATCACAACAACACAGAGCGCACGCTTGTGGTAACCTGAGTTGCGGCGTCCGTTCTACGTCGAGGTAGTGAATTACATTAGCATTTTAACTATGGTCCTATTCGCAAAGGTGCAGTCTTCCCCAGAGAAGAAAAGGCGAGAAACTTTGAGTTGCTCTTTTTAACTCAATCATACTTCCCTTTTTTTGGGTGCCTAAAACCACGTAAAACGGGGTGATTTTTTATACTCGCCAATTCCATTATTGGCCAATTCCATTAAATAAAATAATTGGATAGCTGTAAGAATAGCCAAACAGCTTGCTGTGTTCCGTCGGTGCGTGGGAGTTCCAGTGCCTTTATAGGCATTTTCTGGGTTAACTCGCTCCATCGTTGACCTCATATTTGACCTTATGGTCAAGATTGAGGTCAAGAGTTAACCCATCTTATAATAAAAAAAACGTAAAGATATTTTATAATTTATATTCAAAATTTTCATCTTATAATTTACGTAATTTATTTAACTTATCGGTAGGAAACTTTTTTCTAATAATAATCGGTTGAGGTCTGTAACGCCTGAGATACAGGTAATATTAATTAACCTATTTCAGGCACATAGTGTTAAGTTTTTCCTTTTATTTTGTACACCTAGCCCTTAGTTTTTTACTGTGAAATTCTTGGCTGAATAAAATACATTTTTTTTTAGCTATTCAAGTCGGCGAGCAATGGTCGATAAAGTAATATTTTTTTATTATTCGTGTGGCTCTAGAATCATTATGGTGCTCTGCCTACCTCAATAGGGATTATAGGCGTAAGTGTATGTGTGTGTGTGTGTGTGAACTCTACCGCAGGTGGGCTGGCATTTTTTTTGTTAAGTTTATCCCTTTCGGGAAAGGCAAAGGAAACTAAGTCCATACAGCCATGTCTTCAGTGAAAAATCTTCTTTCTTCAACTGAACCTAACCCCTAAGCTCCTCATGTTCTGCGTAAAACCGGATAGCGTCTGTTTTACGAAAACTGGCGGCGAGAAGCACAACCGCGAGGAGCTTTATCGGTACCAAACGGAGCAGAAACACTGTTATCACTTGAATTTTTTATCACTACACGAATTTTAGTCAATTTACTGCATAATTAAACAACTTTTTCACGCAGAAAACGAAAATTCAATTGACAAAGCAACTGCTCAGGTCGAGTTCCCGCCACAGATTTTCGCTCTTGGCCAGTGTTTTAATAAAAACTAGTTTCAAGTAAGTAACAATTCGTGTCAAAAACTTAGCACGTATTCATTAGTATATTAGCAGTCATATACGTCATGCATTGACGCGCACGAACAAGAAGCGAACCCGAGACTCCATCTGATAAGCTACGGTCACTGAACCTATGCGAAGTAACGCTAAATCGTGGGTAGATATAGTTTCTTTATTATGAGACTAGCCTTCCACTCGGGACTTCGTTTCCGTGGGAATTCGGTAAAATTATGTAGCCTATGTCCATCGGGGATTATGTAGCTTTCTAATGGTGAAAGGATTTTTCGAATCAATCCAGTAGTTTCAGAGCCTATTCAATACAAACAAACAATCAAATCTTTCCTCTGTATATATAGTACTAGCTTTACGCCCGGGACTTCGTTCCCGTGGGAATTTCGGAAAATTATGTAGCCTATGTGTTAATCCAGGGTATCAGCTACCTCCATACCAAATTTGATCAAAATCAGTCCAGCCGATCTTGAGTTATAAGTGTTGTAACAAACACGACTTTCTTTTATATATATAGACTAGCTTTTCGCCCGGGACTTCGTTCCCGTGGGAATTTCCCCGTCAATTTTCCAATGTTTTTAAAAGTTATTCTGCTATTCGGGACGGAGAGAAATACAACAAATCAAAAACTATGGAAATCGGTCCAGCCGTTCTCGAGTTATAAGTGTTGTAACAAACACGACTTTCTTTTATATATATAGATACTAGCTTCTCGCCCGGGACTTCGTTCCCGTCGGAATTTTCCCGTCAATTTTCCAATGTTTTTAATAGTTATTCTGCTATTCGGGACGGAGAGAAATACAAAAAATCAAAAACCATGGAAATCGGTCCAGCCGATCTTGAGTTATAAGTGTTGTAACAAACACGACTTTGTTTTATATATTTAGATATAGATATAGATAGAAGATACGAGATATTATGAGACTAGCTTTCCACCCGCGTGGACTACAGATTATATGGTGCCCAGCTGTAGTATAAAAAGCGTAACCTATGTTCTTTCCCAAGGTCTAATCTATCTCTGTGCCTTTCATTAAAATCATTTCAGTAGTTTAGGCGTGAAAGCGTAACAGACAGACAGACAGTTACTTTCGCATAATATTAAGCAGGGAAACGGATTATTGTTACAGTATTTTCCTTATTCTCTTTATCCCTAGACTTCCGATAAGCAGCCCCGAATCTAGGGGGCAGGGGGTTCAGAGGGCGCCAAAAAGGACCAGCGTTTATGCCGTTATATTGGGTGATTGTAAGATTCATAAGGATAGGAATTTTCCCAAGAAACTTAAGTTGAAATATGAAAAAAAATTATCCCGTTCAGTTGACTGAACTAGTGAGAACTATTTCTCGTTGGTTCAGTTGATTGAGTCCTTTGTTCCCGCTAGTTCAGTTTTCCAATTCAGTTGACTGAACTAGTAGGAATATTCAGTTGACTGAACTAGTGGGAATATTCAGTTGACTGAACTAGTGAGAATATTTTTCTCGTTTGTTCTTTGGAACACTCAATCAATACGACTATCCGAAATTGAACATTCTGTCGGTTTGACGGCCGGTTTGGTCGAGTGGTAGTGACGCTGCCTCTTGATCGGCGGGTCCTGGGTTCGATCCCCAGTCGGGGCAAACATTTTTGTAAAAAGCAGATGTTTGTTCTCGGGTCATGGGTGTTTGTGTCTGTCTTTATGTGTGTTCCAAGGGACCCACGACACAAGAGAAAACCTTAGTGTGGGCCTTTGAGTGTGTAGCGTTTATTTATTTATTTAACTAACATACACATACATAAGCTCTCATATTTGTCCCATTAGGGTAGGCAGAGACCACAGATTGCCACTTGCTACGATCCAAACACCACTCTTTCGCTTCCTTATATTCATAATTCGTTTCATACATGCTCTAAGCCGACTAAACCAGTAAGGTCCGCATTACAGAAAGCGACTCTCGATTCTGATCTATACTTGAGTAGCAGTCGTCTTTGTCATTTTGATATTCTTCTTATCGTGTAGGTATAGTCAAGTGTGTGGCGAATTTGGCTTACCCTGGTGTAAATTTTCAAATCGCCAAATGACCTCTGACTTGGTTTAACCATTTTGATAATTAGAGAAAGAGACAATCAATTCTTAAGTATAAATCAAGACTTGAGTCTTCTTCTGTACTAAAACACTTCTAAGTTCTAACAGAGACAAAGAATCCGACGATGGATGCGTTAAGTCCGTAAAACATACGGTTGTTTATCTTACCACCGCATCTACCACCTACGTCCGCAAACGCGAATTTATTATTAATTTAATCAAACTGTGCAGGGATACTAGTGTTGGGAAAATTTTCTATTTGAACTTCTAGTAATTGAAAAAAATAAATATAATCCAACAAAAAAACGAAAAAACAGTGGACTCAGCAACATTGTCTATTACGTTAATCTGACGAGCACAGGAATATTAAGTATAAGTATTAGTATTAAGTATATTGTATTGTATTATGTTTGCCAACAACATTTTCTTAACAGCAGCTCTAGCACGATAACGACAAACTCGCGCTCGGCTCACGCTGAAACTTCACTTTTATTGCGCGAGGGCCCCGCACAAAGGCTTGTTCGCCCTATGGCGTTGTCAATGTTGACATTTTGACATAGGACCGCGGTGTTGTCGCGGCGCTGTCACTATCGTACTCGGCCTGCAAGGCAACAACAGACTTAAAACAAAAATTTTAAGAAACAAAAAGGAATTATTAATATTCCTAGTTAAACAAATGAGATCTTGTAAAATAAGCGAAACAAAAATCATAAAGCATTAGAAGATACCTTTTTTAATACGAGTAATATAACAATTTTAAAACGTTTTAATAGTTATAACATCTATGCTAATATTATGAAGAGGAAAGATTTGATTATTTGTTTGCATTGAATTGGCTCCAAAACTACTGGACCGATTTGAAATATTTTTTCACCATTAGAAAGCTAATGGTAAATATATGCAAGCAAGTTCATCTGCACACAGAGAAGGAAAACTCTGCAATTATATCAAAACCCTCGCCACCCGTCTGCCAAGCGTGGTGAGTATGGCATTTACCACTCATGTTATTGAGGGAGGCCCGTGCGCCCCAGCAGTGGGGACGTATATGGGCTGATGAAGTAAGTTAGAAAGCTACATTATCCTCGATGGACATAGGCTACATCATTTCCCCAAATTCCTACGGGGACGAAGTCCCAGGCTGAACGCTAGTACAGAATGAATAAAAGAATATTTACGAACTATTTAGAGTTAAAGTTGACAACATACAATTTTTTCTTACGGAAGTTCGCATTTACTCAAATCTTATCAAAGAGATAAACTTTTCAATTCAATATCGACCAACTAACATCGATAACGTGCCTCTCTCTAATCCGTACTTGCCCATCACTAGCAACCCAGAGTGCTGACCCGTGAAGTTTGACCTCTGCATGATATGTAGCCAGGTAACTGAACACAGCAGCAGGAATCCAACCTCTCCTGTTCTTCCTGTTATGCCTAAATGAAAGGAATATTTAGTATTTATAGTTTGTAATTTTTAATTTTACTTGCATAGTGAAAATTGAGGATTATTAACCGGCTTCAAAAAATGAGAAGGTTCTCAATAAATTCGGCTATTAATATATTTTTTATATATACACTAGCTTTCAGCCCGGGACTTGGTTTCCGTAGGAATTTGGAAAAATTATGTAGCATTATGTACCTCGCTAATAAGATAGCTTTGTAAATGGCGAAAAGAATTTGAGAATCGGTCCAGTAGTTTTTGAGTTTATTTAACAGATTTCAACAGGATATCTCAAAACACTGCAGTTAAGCGCAACTGTGGTATCAGTAGAAATTCAAAACTCTCTCACGAGTTTTTGGTAACAGTTAATTATTGAAAGAACAATGTCGCGGGTGAATGGACGACCACAAAGACCTTGCGAAAGGATAGGTGGAGCCGACTGTACCACCTGTTATTAGAAACATTTACAGGTATACCTGTGTATAATACAATACGAATGAAATTAACTAGTTTTCCGCCCGGGACTTTCTTCACGTACGAATTCGGGAATATTATGTAGTCTATGTGTTAATTCAGGGTGAAGTATGGTCATTGGTATTACTTTGACGGCAGCATTATATTTCTTCATAATTTTTTACACCGTGTGGTCATCGGGTGAGAATAACATCACCCCATCTCTTTCCGTGGGTGTCGTAAGAGGCGACTAAGGAAACACAAATGAGACCTGCCTCCTAGTAATCCATCCCAGGCAACGACATTTCATTTTTTTCTGAATCTGAGATGTCGTCCTATGGTCTCATGTGGTGTGGTAGGCTCTGTAAAGGGCCGTCTGGTTCGCGACCACCCTCCTACCGAAGTCCGACGCCAAACAGTTCCGTCGGTACGTGGGAGTACCAGTGCTTTTATAGGTATTTTCTGGGTTAACTCGCTCCATCGTCGACCTCATATTTGATCTTATGGTCAAGGTTGAGGTCAAGAGTTAACCCATCTTTTATTAATAAAAAAAACACTTTTTACGTGTATTTCAGCCAATACCCTCATGTCCGTAACAAACATATTTTAATTCACCTCCTACGACCCTCCTAATATTGGAAAGGTGTAAGCTACTTCCCTACCAATTTTTTTCAAAATTGATCCAGCTGTTTGAGCGTGAAGAGCATTGGCGTATCTAGGGTTATTTTCTAGGGGGGGCCGCGGGCCTGGCGAAAATTAAATGTACTCTAGCTTAATACGCTGTGTATTCAAAAGTAACTAATACTGTATTATAGTACGTTATAATAAGTAAGTATGTATGTAGATTTCTAAGCTGTAGATAAAAAAAAATGATTTTTGTGTGAAGTTATCAGTATTTTGGCATCAATTATAGAATTTCGAATTGGTAGCCCAATATTCTGGGGTGGGCCCTAGACCATACTGGGGTGGGCACGGCCCACCCGCCCCCCCCCCCCATATACGCCTATGGTGAAGAGGTAACAAATACACACACACACAGAAACATTCACCTTTATAATATTAGTGTGATGTGAAGTGAAGTGGAATTAAGCACACGAGGAAACAAATAAGAAAGTACATAGTGAAAGAAGAAGGTGTACAAGTAGGCGATATTATTCATCATCATCATCATGTCAGCCGTAAGACTTCCAATGCTGGACATAGGCCTCCCCCAGGGATCTCCACCTCGATCGGTCCTGCGCCACCCGCATCCAGCGGCAAACCGCAATCTTTACCAGATCGTTGGTCCACCTTGGTCCACATTGGTCCGCCTTCCTTCGCTGCGCCTTCCGGTACGTGGTCGCCATTCGAGGACTTTTCTGCCCCAGCGGCCATCAGTCCTACGAGCAATGTGCCCTACCCACTGCCACTAAGGTTAGCAATTCTTTGGGTTATGTCGGTGGCCTTGGTTCTCCTGCGGATTTCCTCATTTCTGATTCAATCGCACAGAGAAACTCCGAGCATAGCCCTTTCCATTGCTCTTTGAGTGACCTTGAGCCTTCTTATGAGGCCCAATGTAAGCGACCACGTTTCAGTGCCGTACGTCATCACTGGCAACACACACTGGTCAAAGACCTTCGTCTTCAGACACTGCGGTATTTGGGAGGAGAAGATAGTTCGCAACTCAGGCGATCTTATTGCTAGGTAGTCATTTATTTTAGGGAATTTTAAAAAAATGCCTTTGGGCAGAAAAATCCTCGAGTGGCAACCATGTATTCGAAGGCGCAGCGTAGGCAGGTCTCCCACAAGATATACCGACGATCTGGTAAAGGTTGCGGGAAGCCGCTGGATGCGGGTGGCAACCATGTACCCGAAGGCGCAGCGTAAGCAGGTCTCTCACAAGGTGGACCGACGATCTGGTAAAGGTTGCGGGAAGCCGCTGGATGCGGGTGGAGCAGGACCGATCGATGTAGAAATTCTTGGGGGAGGCCTATGTCTAGCAGTGGACGTCCATCAACCCGCATTGGGTAAACGTAGTGGACTATGACCTAAAACCCCTTTTGTGTTTCTATGGGAGTCCCGTTCCCTGCGGTGGGGACGCATGTGGGCTGATAAAAAGAAACTCCTCATCTATTAATTAGTGAAATAATCGTCTCATGTACCTATCTCATCTTACGCCAATTAGTCATATCAACCAGACAGCTACAACAAAACCCTTGAACCAAAAAATTCACATTTTCATTAAAAAAAACACAAACGGACTAACTTTACGATACCATACAATTATTTCGATAACATCTCATGTGTTTTCAATAAAAAAAGATAGGCAAGTGTGAGATATAGTTGTAGTTTGAGGGTTCCAGTAGCGTTGGGCGAGGTGACGTCAGTCGTCTCTCGCCCACCGCACAGATCATTCCTTCAAAATGTATCCAAATATTCGGAGGCACATTTCTAGTGCGCAATTTAAAAAATTAGGTATTTGTTAAATTGCGCAATAGAAATACCTACCCTGCTCCTGCTATCTCCATCAGATTTTTTGTACCACATTTCCATCAAATAAATTTAATTTCTTGATCACATGCCGGTTTTCTGTAAACCGACTTCGAGTTGCATTTGGTTAGTTAATTTAAAACCGTTAAAAAAGAGTTATGAAAGTCAGAAAAATCAACACTTGCACCAAAGCGGCTTCACTCAATTTTTCAATTTAGAATAAGGGACCCTAAAAAGCTTAAGACAAAGTACTGAGAGGTCTATAAACTCCGAAACGTGATAATCTGGAATTATAATGCTAACGAAGAAGATTGGAGACCACGAAAATGAAGAGTTAACCAAATTTTAGTTAAATATAAGTTTCGCGTGTGTTATCCGTGTAAGTCCCCGGCAGAGTAGAATAGGACCACCCTCTTTCTTACCAAGGTGTCGTACAAAGCGACTAAGGTAAATATGCAAGCAAGTTCATCTGCACACAGAGAAGGAAAACTCTGCAATTATATCAAAACCCTCGCCAACCCGTCTGCCAAGCGTGGTGAGTATGACATTTACCCCTCATGTTATTGAGGGAGGCCCGTGCCTCAGCAGTGGGGACGTATATGGGCTGATGAAGTGTGTTATCCGAATGATCGCTGGAGTCGATCATTCGGATTAGTATTGCAGTGTTTAGTTGCAACCCGATACTATTATCATTGTTTTTTATTGAAAAATCGAGTGTACTTAATAATTAATAATTTACTTTTAAGGCCGAAAATATTAAAACCGTGAAAAAAGTTTGAAAATTTTCCTGAGAAAATTCCCACTGGAAAATTATTCAGAATGAAGGTCTGAGTCCAGGGTTTCAGTTTTTGCTAACCCGTACCCGACACCCTGTATATGAATGACGAACACGAGGGCTGATCTGTCAAATCTTGGATCGTGAGGTTACTCAGCATTGTTTTGATCATTGAAGACTTATCTTAAAACCTAAAAAGTGCTAAGTTCACATTGTGAAGGGTCATCCAAACTTCCAAGAGTTCCAAGTACCACTAATAATAATTTGTTGTAAACCATAAGTCAGTAATTAAGTATGTCTCGGAAGGCCATTGTTTGAAAACGAACGAACGGACCATCTTTTAATATAAGGATTAATTCATAAAAATATAACGGGACCAAGCCTGGGAGTGGTTACAAAAAGATTTTTATTTCTCAATTGTTTTTCAACTTTTACAGTTTAAACAAAGACTTGATTTGATGAAAGGATTTCTCACGAAGACGTGTTTGAACTAATCTTAGGTTTTTCTAAGGCATTTAGGTGCTGAAAATTATCTACTGTTACTAATTCGTATGTTAGTCCACTGCTGGACATAGGCCTCTCCTAGGGTACACTTGAGCTCGGTCTTCAGCTCTCCTCCTCCAACCACTGCCCGCTACCTTACGGATATCGTCACCCCACCTAGTCACACGGCGCCCTATGCTATGTTTGCCGATTCACGGTCTCCATTCTAGAACTCTTCTGCCCCGAAGCTCATCAGTTCTACGACAGACATGACCAGCCCTTTACCACTTTAGCTTACTAACTCGCTAACTGTTACGAATTAACTAACTGTAACTTCTTCGGGGAGTATGCTTATGAGCTGCATGAGCTCATTCTACCTGCCCTTTTCTTCTACCGGACATCCAGACGCACCGGGGGTACCACTTTTAACTTGTCGAGATTCCACGGATCCGTACTGAGCATTTCTCTTCATCTTTTATATTGAATTGTGTGATTTTAAAACAACACATGTTCTATTATTACAACTTTTCAAGAAAGAAAAAAAAAACTTTTAAAACCCTACCATATTTTTCACGCTCTTGTTTAATAGTTTTTTTTTCTTGTTTATTACTATTAGAGTATAAGGAAATGTTTGGTATTTTGACAATAAGTAGCTAGACCCCTGAGGAATAAAATTCGTTCAGAAACTTTATTTTCAAAATAGTGTGACTTGTGTTGTTTTAAAAGCACACGATTCTATTCTGCACCGCTAAAGAATGGAATTTTCTGCCTGCATCTGTATTTCAGAGCTCATATAACCCGAATCTCTTTAAAGTTCGAGTGAATAAGCATCTTCTGGGTGAGTTCACCTACATCTTTGGCCACATATTCGCCCCTGGGCTAGTTTGTGGTACAAAAATTTATACATTTTGATGTGTACTAATTTCTAACAATAAATCACCTAAATTACCTATTATTTATTGGGTGACTGGCCTATAAGTAAGTTAGAGTCAATAAGGATTTGAAGCAGCCTACTAAACTGAACAAGTTTCCCCAAAAACAGGTCAAACAATTTTTTAAAAAAATTTTGCCTCTCCATACAACTTTAGTATGAAAAGGTTTTTTTTTGAGGTATTAATATGGGTTCCTTGAGGAATGTTATTTAGTTTTACGTGGAGAATCACAACCTTAAGTTCCATTAATTAATTTTAAGAGTTTAAGAAAAAAGTATAGGTACAATAAATAAGTGTTGTTCAACAAACCTCTATAGAATTAGGTTGTAAGTACCTAGTTATGATAGGAGTAAGTATTGAGTGCATAAATGCAAATAAATAAATAAATTAGTAGAGATGAACTCGTTGAAATCTTTTGTATAGACCGAAAAAACCTTAGCATTTTGCTGCTGTCTGTACATGTATTTAAGCCATTGGAATCCAATTTCCACGCTAAAGCGTAGAATATGCCAGCTGCCAACTCTTCCTAGGCATAGTATAGAAGCCAGTAATGGTACTTTAGAAGCCGGGTTTTGCTGTATCGTGGGCGAAAGTCTAAAACTAAATGATGTTCTGTTTACCCTAAAAGTGATTACACATGGATTTTAAATAATTTTGTTTAGCTTTTCTGTAATTAGCATACTTAAGAGGTTGGTCATAAATAAACGCTCGTAGTCCAGTAGCTCTCGCGGATCTCAACCGATCAGTGAGGTTAAGCAACGTACACTGAGGCAGGGAACCTGATGGGTGACCAAAGTGGCAATTTTTCACGACCGTTTCCGTGCTTCGGAGGGTACGTTAAGCTGTCGGTCCCGCTTGTTGCCGATTGACTACAGTCGTTAAAACAAGTCACAGGCCATTGTTCGGTTTGAAAACTCTGACACCAGGGTTAGCCAAGTTCGCCACACACTTGACTATACCTACACGATAAGAAGAAAAAGAACGCTACATACTCAAAAGCCCACACTTAGGTTTCCCTTGTGTCGTGGGTATCTTGGAACATACACAAAGATAGACACAAAACCCATGACCCGAGAAAAAACACTTGCTTTTTACACAAATGTTTTCCCCGACTGCGGGATTCGAACCGAGGACCCGTCGATCAAGAGACACTCGACCAAATCGGCCGTCTCGTTTAGTGGTGAATTCCTATTTATATATTAAGAAGTCAAGCCAGCTATATGGTATCATTATTAAACATACACAGGTTGAAAAAGAACCTCCTAGCTTTATTGAAAATCCTGAACCAGTATCATATTTTTGGGGGAGGGGGTGGTTTCCTAAACGTAGACACCACTCGGGCGCACCCCCCGAGCGTTACCCGTCCCCTCGCGTGCCTGGTGTAGGAGTAATGTCTACGTTTAGGCAAAACATGAACTTTTCCCATTGGAAAAATATTTAAAAAAATTTTTTTTTCGTACCTAAATGTGTTCTTTGAGTGATACTGGTTCAGGATTTCGAATATAGCTAGGAGGTTCTTTTTCACCCAGTATATGCATATACAAGACTTTAGGTATCTCTCTTTCAACCTTTTGGGTGGTTAATCAGTCGATGAAACTGAACAAATTTCCCAAGGAACACAGGTCAAAATACGAAAAAAAAAATTTGATCTCCCATACAAAATGCGCTATATGCTGATGAAGTTTGTATGGGAACTCAAAATTTATTTTTTCGTATTTTGGTTTATGTTCCTTGGAAAAGTTGTTCAGTTTCATGGACTGATTAACCACCCGAGAGGTTGAAAGAGAGATACCTAAAGCCCTGTGCATGATGGACATATGCATGAGGAAGTTTTTTTTTAATATGGCGTGGCACGACTTGTGCATATGCCACTAACGGAATAAGGAAGTTTGTCTTGGTAGTCACGCTTCTAATTTTATGCTGGACTGGGTGTGAAAAAAAAACGTAGAATGTGCCAGCTGCCAACTCTTCCCAGGTATACTGTAGAAGCCAGTAAGGTGACGCGAGGGTTATACTGTATATCGTGGGTGAAAGGCTGACAACCTATCACCATTATATCCATGTTCCATTTAATACCCTCAAAATAAATGACAAATTTGGGGTCAAGTTTTTATATATTTTTTTTTATTATAAGATGGGTTAACTCTTGACCCCAATCTTGACCATAAAGGTCAAAGATGAGGTCGACGATGGAGTGAGTTAACCCAGAAAATGCCTGTAAAGGTACTGGTACTCCCACGCACCGACGGAACACAGCAAGCTGTTTGGCGTCAGACTTCGGTGGGAGGGTGGTCGCGAACCAGACGGCCAGACACAGAGCCTACCACACCGCATGAGACCATAGGACGACACCTCAGATTCAGAAAAAAAATGAATTGTCGTTGCCTGGGATGGATTACTAGGAGGCAGGTCTCATTTGTGTTTCCTTAGTCGCCTCTTACGGCACCCACGAAAAGAGATGGGGTGGTGTTATTCTTAACCGATCACCACACGGTCAAGTGAGTCTAGAACTAATAATAATAATAATAAAAACGTTTATTTTACCATGCAGCACACAGATACAAACAATTAGACGATCACAAAAAAAAACACAGATTTAAATTAAACAAAACTACATGACGTTCTGCCGAATGGGATTATAGGTGTTAGTGTATGTGTGGATAGATTATGAACTAGTGATGGTTAATAATGATTGAACTCAGTATAATCATTGATATCTGAAGACAAAGATATTAAAAGAATTCCAAAGCATCTTTTATTCATACTTGACTGCGCCTTGCAAATAGGACTGAAGAACCCTCTTGCAAAATTAAACCATCTGTCTATCCAAATGCCGAGTTAAAAGTTCACATGCTTCGAAGGAAGCAGACTTGTTCAACCAACCATATCGTCGTACGGCACACCCAAAGATTTGCGCCACAACATTAGCAAATATAAAACACTTTGGACGTGTGCGAAATAATCCTTTGCCTAAAAGAAGAAAGTTTTAAAAAGTTTCAAAAAGCGCGCGGATACGAACGTGCAATGGCGCGTGAATTGTTGATTTGAATTTCGACTTTCGATTGTCTTTTTTTTGTTTTTTCTTATCGTTTTTTTTAATATGTCGTTGAGTTTATAGAAAAGAGTATGATAGTAAATGTTTTAGTAAAAATGTGGTGCATACTAGTTTTGTGCCCGGTTTTGCTTGCTGCTGGAGCGCAGACACTGTCCATAGATTCGCAGTTAGGAACTTCTATAGAAGGTAAGTTAGAGTCGATGTCAATAACATAGCAAAAAATAAATACTTTTTTGAACAATGATAGTTCAGCGAATATTAAAGTCAGTCATTTAATGACTAGCTTTTCAACTGTCAGATATCTAACTTGTATTACAATGGTCTCTTTTCTTAGTTTATGAAATAGAAATCATTTTTCTTCGGATAATCGGATAGGAATTCGTCTAACTATACGCTTTATTTGAGCATTTGAAAACCAGCATTTAATACAGGGCGCAGATTTTACTGACTTAAGTTTGTGTTAGTAGGGGTAATATTGAATGTGTTTTTTTTATCAGATACTTACTTACAATATTCAAAATTGTGAACTTAAATCAGTTCAATAAACTTTGCAACGTTTCCAAAGAACACAGTTGAAAGATTTGACAGAGCTTTGCTCTTAACGCCATCTAGTATCGATTTGCAAAACCTATGTTTTGCATAGATCACTCACGCCTATTAACCCTGCTGGAGTAGGCAGAGCATCAGTGGTTCCTAAATCACTTAACGCTATCGTTTGACTTAAACTACTTTGATCTCCCATACAAAATGCGCTATATGCTGATGAAGTGAATTTTTTTTTCGTATTTTGACCTATGTTCCTTGAGAAAGTTGTTCAGTTTCATGGACTGATTAACCACCCGAGAGGTTGAAAGAGAGATCCCTAAAGCCCTATTAATATTAATATAATATATATATATTCATATTATAAATGCGAAAGTAACTCTGTCTGTCCGTCTTTCACGCCTAAACTACTAAACCGATTTTGATGAATAATCAGATGTTTCTTCTCGGGTCCATAGATAAAAGCCGATGTTTCTTCTCGGGTCATGGTTTTCGTGTTGGTCTTTGTGTATGTTCCAAGGGACTCCCGACACAAAGGAACCTTAGTGTGGGTCCTTGAGTGTGTAGCGTTAAAAAAAACATGTGTGCAATTCACACGTGGTAGAAGTGAAACCTTCACAAACGTACTATCTCATTTTCTCCTCTGAATTTATGTGTCTGTCTCTTTTTACTGTCGCTTTTTCGTTTCATCAACTTTCAAATCTCAACGATGCTAAAGAAGTTTTCACTTCAAAATAATAATTTTCCACGTCAAAAACGTAAGAGTCACCGACTTCAATCCCAAACAATTTTTTCGAGAGTTTCCCTCAATTTCTTCAGGATTCCACCATCAGATCCTGGTTTCCTTACCATAGGACCACCCTTTGGATACTCCCTTTCCAACAAAAAAAATAATAATCAAAATCGATTCATAAATGACGAAGTTATCCGCAGACATACATAAAAGAAATTAAAGGTCGAATTGAGAAACCTCCTCCTTTTTTGAAGTCGGTTAAAAATACATGTTAACTAAAACTAAAAACAGCCGTTGCCACATCGGATATCCTTTCTCATTATTTTAATTCAGTAACAATATTAAATTGACATTTTCGTAACAAAAGACTCAAAAGTAGTTGAATCATATTAAATTATCATCATTGAATTACTTAAATGATTTCCGGTGGAGAAAAAAAACCCCACTTAAGTCAAGGATTCACACATATTTTTTTATAAAATGACTCATTCGTTTTGAGTTTGGAACCCATTTATTCTAAGATTTTTTTTTAAATAAATAAATAGTTTGACCTTCGAAACGCTTTTATACACGAAAACTTATTCTAAGGAATAGGAATAGGCTTATTCTAAGGAATAAGTTTTCTAAGAAATAAGGAACCTAAGTATAAAATCATTAAAAAAAACATTTTTGGAATTCCATGTAAATCAGCTGATCGCACAAGTTCTATGGAGAGCCAAAATTTTTTTCTTCACATTCAAAGGGCCGTCTACATATATGGTTTGCGACCATCCTCTTACCGAAGACCAATGCCAAACAGCTTGCTGTGTTTCATCGGTGCGTTCTGGGTTCACTCGCTTCATCGTCGACCTCATCAATACTTTGGTCAAGATTGAGGTCAAGAGTTAACCTTTCTTATAAAACAAAAACATTCTTTTTCGCTAACTAAGTTAAAGTCACCCAATATAGTTGCATCGTTTCTAAGATTCCTCAAATAAGTAGAAAGTCTCGTAATAGCTGTGAGAAACTAAATAACGAAACTAAAACTCGATCCATTGTTGTTACATTTTCAAAATTGCTTCAATTATTTCAGATTGCTTCGAACGTATCGCCATCGGGGAACAATTACCTACTAGCACCATCTATCGGAATGTGTCCGAACTAACTACAAGAGAGTGCGAGCAAATCTGCAAACAAGACAAGCAATGCCAAGCCTACGATTATGGGTGAGTTAATACGGGGCTTATTAATTAGATGGCGTTGTTTTAGTTCGTGACCTAAAGGTTAGGTGTCGCTAGTACAACGAAATTTAAGTACTTAAAAAAAATACGTTTATCAAATCAAAAGAATATTTTATGCATCCTATACATTTTTGTTTATTATGCTACAGCGGTTATGCTACAGCATAGTCCTTTGGATGTGCATACTAAACTTAATGCTTTAATATACTGAAATTCTGAATCTTGAAAACATACAAAAAATTAATTTTTGTACCTACCTACTTAAGTATTTTATCAAAAAATCGTTTATTTTACAGTGTCGGAGCAAAAGGCAATGCAACTTGCGACCTCAGCAACGCCAGTGAACAAGATCTAAAGAAAAAGGACTTTTTGTTACGACATCCTGATTATGACGTTTACGTCCGAAGAATTCAATGTGAACAAGGACCTCCGTCACCTATGAGACCTCAAAACGATGAAGATCAAGGTCCAGCGCATAGACCTATCGTCAGACCTGAAGTTGACGATCCAAGGAGGCCACTATCAGACGAATACCCTCAAGACTTACGCCCTTTTGGAACTTCACAGCCAGATCGATACAGACCATACAAGCCTCCATATCTCAACCAAATTGACAGACCAGATGATTACAATCAGCAACCAAACTTTGACAGGCCCCCAAGCTATGGATTTCACAGACCACAAGACATACCATATCGACCTGAGAGACCTTATAACAGTTCTTACGCAGACCCCTACGACGTCTTGCAGTTTCAAGATCAGAGACCAAGCTATCCTGGCCATTGGAGACCTGATCCTCAATACCCTTCATACTTGGTCGATGATGTCCCGGATATCTACGGACCAAAGCCTCAAAGACCCAGACCAGACTTACCCCCACTTAGGCCTGAAAAACCGGAATTTGTGTACATTAACAGACCAAACAGAAGGCCTCCTAGGCCGGTTGAAGAGCCTATCGGACCAAGCTATGGTCCGCAAAAACCTTTAGACTACCCGACTAAACCAGACCCTTATGCCCCAATTCATGATCCAAGACCTCCATACAAACCCAGCCGACCAATGGATTATCCCTACAAACCAGACAACAGACCTATCTATAACTACAACAGCCAATATGCTAGTGGTTATGGGCAAAATCAGTATGACGACAACTCGATTTACTTGGAAATTTATGATCCACCCAGGCCTCACAGACCAAGTCGACCTATGTATGGATCCAGTCAAAGTTATGGTCAGGGATACGGTTATGGGCAAAGCAGCTACGGATCTAGTAGTTACGGGCAAAATTCTCATTATTATGGTGGCAGCATCTCTCAGACTGATAATTACAATCGTCCACAAGATATTGATCAACGACCACAAGGTCCAAACTCAGGGTATGGTGTTCAAGATTCTTATAAACCTGAGAAACCTTACGACACTCCTAAACCTGTATATGGGCCTCCTCAAGACGTAACTCAAAAACCTGGATATGGATCTGCAAGTTCAAGCTATGGTAGTCAATCAAGCCTCGATCAATCTTATTCAAGCCAGTCCAATTACGGTTCACAGAAACCACAAGATGGATATCAGAGACCTTCATATAGTGTGAAACCTTCCTATGATAGTAACAGACCCTCGTATGGTCAAAATCAAGGAAGCCAAGGGTCTTACGGTAGCCAAGACCAAGGTACCTATGGCGGACAACATCATACTAGTCAACAATCCTCCTATGGAGGTAGTGAATCCTTTGGAAGCTATAACAGACCTTATAGTGATAATCGTCCTACATATGATGCACCAACTTATGGCAACAAACCTACATATGATGAGCGTCCGTCGTATGGTAATAGGCCAATACACGAGAAACCAGTATTTGATAGACCTTCTTACGGTTCAGATTCTTTTGATAACAGACCGTCTTATGAAAAACCATTTGATGATAGACCACTGTATGGTGAAAGACCATTGTATGATAACAAACCTTCATACAACAGACCTGAAGATAACAAGCCAACTTTGGCTCGACCTGGTTACGACGAAAAACCATCTTATACCAAACCAATCTACAATGATGAACCGTCATACGACAACAACCGTCCCGATGGCAGTCCTGGTTATGATTCTGAAGATACCGGTTACAAAAACTCTGGGAAACCAAAACCAAACAAACCAGAAGGTAATAATAGGCCTGATGGTTACAATAAGCCTGATGGTAACAAACCAGAAGGCTACAAACCAGATATAAAACCAGTTTATGAATATGAAGTGGAGAAGCCAAATGGACCAAGTTATATAGTGAAACCGAGTGGGGAAGTAATAACTTCAAGACCTGTGACTATCGGTGACTACGGACGACCAGGGCATGGAAGGGAGCCGCCAGTTTCTTACAAATGTGAGTTTTTATAGATTTTTCACAAAATACTTTTTCACCGACCAGGGTACCTACCACGATCGTTTAAAAGCATTTCTGTTTAGGATCCAACTTTGAACTGCTTCGTAATTGGAATGTTTTTTAAAATGGTACCATGATGGCGCTGCTTTTGAACTGCTCGGTTGTCTATGGTCCATTTTAAATGTCTACATAAATCGTCGCTTGTCTGCTTTTGAATCGCAACAGCGCCAAAATTGAATCGCTTATAAGCCATCATGGTACGAATAAGCGTTGCAGACTTGTTTAGGTCCTAAATTGTATCGCTCTAAGCGACCATGGTAAGCCTCCTGGCCTTAACCAAGAGCACTTGATGCTGAAAAATTGATGTGCATTTTCCGTCCTTGTGTGTTCGAAATTAGATTCCTCAAAATTCTCGAAAATAGTGACATACGCCTTTCCTTATCCCAAAACACCATTTTAAAAGGCCATCAAAAATCACGGTCAGTACTAGAAACTTCATTAAACCCCACACATAAAATATCCTATCATCATAGTTTTTTCCACAGATAATATAAATATGCCTGCAATAAAATAATAGACAATAGTTGTGAAGGTCGACCAGCAGCTACATAGGCTTACGAACAATAAGTTTCGTGAACAATGATTCAAGATGGTAGATATCAGATCGCTATCTTGGGAGGCTGGGGTGTGATGTAGAAGCATAGCTTTTAAGTCCAAACCTTCTTTGTAGAGTCATTTTTCTTCTTCTTATCATGTAGGTATAGTCATAAGAATAAATAATTTATTCTTATGGGATAGTCTAGTGTGTGGCGAACTTGGCTAACCCTGGTGTCAGAGTTTTCAAACCGCATTTGTGTAAAAAATATTACAAATGACTTGGTCATTTGTGTAAAAAATATTGAAATTGAATTTAGGAGCGCGAAGAATATTAACCATCTCTTCGAAGGAAGAGTGGGAGGTGACTTCAAAGTAGCCAACGAAACTTTAATTCTCCCCATAGCAATGTGAAAAAACAGCGCTACATGGAACCCAGTTTTTGATTATTTACATGATTATTTGTTAAATTTGAGAGTTAGTAAACGATTTTTTTAACCTATACGAAACTTTAAAAAACCCGGTACAGACAATTAGGTATTTTAGCACGCTAGCGATTGATTCAAAAATTGATTCAATTAATGTTTTTCGCTCTGAACTATGACTAGGTCAGGGACATATATATCCATCTGAAGACTTCTACTAATTGACAGATTAAAGCACGAAGTACTGATCTGAGCCTTCATCAAGATTGAGGTCAAGAGTTACCAACTCATCTTATAATAATAAATTAAAAAAAAAAAGTGTTAATAAGGAGGGATTCTCAGTCTCCCAATCCACCCGCCTGGAGCTCTAAACTCGCACCATATAGAATCTAGTAAAGCTGTAGTAAATTGCGAACGGTAGGCGATGGCTAAATTGTTTAGACCTTCTATTATGTATTCAATTGGCAAAACGTAAACCTTTAGCGTCAACAGTGATGATTTACGAGAGGCATTTTCAAGGAATTATCACATACTAGATTCCAGCCTGGGACTTCTTTCCTGTGGGAAATTGTGGAATAGTAATGCATATAAACCTTCCTCTGCAATCACTCTCTCCACTGGTGAAAACTGTATGAAAATCCGTTCAGTAGTTTTGGAGTACCAGTGCCTTAATAGGCATTTTCTGGGTTAACTCGCTCCACTGTCGACCTCATCAGGGGGGCTATGATGATCGCCATGACATATTAACTCACGCGCTATCTCATGGTCACGTGACGCTTTCTCGTAATCTCATTGGTCGAAACAGTCACGTGACCATGAGATAGCGCGTGAGATAATATGTCATGGCGATCATCATAGCCCTACAGATCTTATAATTTATAAAAAAAACCCTGGAGAAATCTGACCGGATTTATTGTATCATAGACCAGTCCTGTCTCCAGTCTCCTGAATGTGCAGGTTTCATCACTATGTTTTCTCTCACCGAAAGAGCATCGGTTAGTGTGCAACAAAACGAGTCATTGGTACATGGCAGCACGAGGATCGAACTCAGTACTAAAACGCTTAATTGCAAGTTTCTCTTTTGACCGCACAGTCCAGGCTTTTGTCTTTCATAAATTAAAAAAAAACATTCTGGCAATTTATTGGAATAAAATCTCTTCAGCAGCATGAGAAAAACAAATGTTTTAGAACTCCAAAGTTGATGGGTTATGTTTACAGTAATTATTTACTCTTAGTAGTAGAATCCTGCAGGCCGAGTACGATAGTGACAGCGCCGCGACAACACCGCGGTCCTATGTCAAAATGTCAACATTGACAACGCCATAGGGCGAGCAAGCCTTCAGCGTGAACTGAGCGCGAGTTTGTCGTTATCGTGCTAGAGCTGCAGACCTATTATTAGTATTCCAAACAGTTTGCAGTACAACACAATTACCTACTAATGACAAATATTTTACAATCGACAACTCGGCAATTTGTCAACACCGATTCAAATTGGCATTTTAAAAAACGACAATTGTTTGTAATTTTAAATATTTTAACCAGCGACATTGAAGCGAAATCTGATGCTATCAGGGTCTGTGAAAATGGAGTGCAGCCTTCACTGTGACCATCACGCACTGCGCCCGCGCCGCGGTCGGTCGCAGGTGACATAATTATAATGACCGAGCATTTTGGGCGATGTACTTCCTAGTTTAAAAAAGTCAAGCTGCGACCCATTTTTTTATAATGGGTGACTGCGCCGGCTGGCTGCGGGAGCAGGATGAGTCGGAGCACGATGAAGTAATAAGAAGATTACATTTAGGCTGGATTACATTTATTACACAAAACACTTAAACTTTTGACGTTAGTTTATTACAAAATACATAAAACAGTATAATATTATGAGCGCGCGTGCGCCTGCGACGGAAACTCAGTTGGGTCTGTGTCATCACAGCGAATGACAACTAGAAGTGTTCAATTTCTAATTTGGATTAGGAATGCCAGAACTGAAGAGTAAAAATGTCGCAAAAAGAGATTTTTTTTTAAATTATAAGATGAGTTAACTCTTGACCTCAATCTTGACCATAAAGGTCAAAGATGAGTTCGACGATGGAGCGAGTTAACCCAGAAAAATGCCTATAAAGGCACTGATACTCCCACGCACCGACGGAACACAGCAAGCTGTTTGGCGTCGGACTTCGGTAGGAGGGTGGTCGCGAACCAGACGGCCCTTTACAGAGCCTACCACACCGCATGAGACCATAGGATGACACCTCAGATTCAGAAAAAAAATGAAGTGTCGTTGCCTGGGATGGATTACTAGGAGGCAGATCTCATTTGTGTTTCCTTAGTCGCCTCTTACGACACCCACGGAAAGAGATGGGGTGGTGTTATTCGATCACCGATCGAATTTAGAGCTACACTGGTACTTCATTGTTTTTTTGTTTTAATTTTTACGTCTAATTATTGCTTCCTTATTAGATTTATCCTTTATAATAATTTCAATTACTACGAATCACATTTTATTGTTGTTTTGTTATAATTGTCGGAGACACGGTGTTTTCAGAGATACAAAAAAAGCACTATAAATAGTAATCGAAGTCTAATAGTGAAGTTGGTACTGTGGAGGTTTTATCTCTGTGACAACCGTCGCCTCCATGATACATCATCATCATACTCCGCCCACATCAACCCACTGCTGGTTATAAGCCTCTTTTCTGTAGCTCCAATCGTCACAGCCTGTGCTAACCTCATCCATAGAAGTCCCGGTCCATTTGACGACATCGTCTGACCATCGGCTTGTGGTCTGCCCACTGGCCTTGTTGCTCCCCTTGGCCACCATTCTGTGACTGCCTTGGTCCACCGTCCGTCGTCCCTGCTAGCTAAGTGTCCTGCACATCTCCAAATGTTCTATAATCGAAATCAATTCGCTTGCTTTGCCGCTCTATATTATATTTTGACTCAGATCTCTCGTGGCTTCAGGGTACCTACCACGATCGTTTAAAAGCATTTCTGTTTAGGATCCAACTTTGAACTGCTTCGCAATTGGAATGTTTTTTGAAATGGTACCATGATGGCGCTGCTTTTGAACTGCTCGGTTGTCTATGCTCCATTTTAAATGTCCACATAAATTGTCGCTGGTCTGCCTTTGAATCGCAACAGTGCCAAAAAGCCATCATGGTACGAATAAGCGTTGCAGACTTGTTTAGGTCCTAAATTGGATCGCGCTAAGCGATCTTGGTAAACCTCCAGTTCAGTCTTATTGTTTTAGCTAAATAAAATACTTAAAAGTGAATCCCTCTTTTGCCCATTTCCTATCCTCCCGACTACCCCTCTCGCTACAGTACCTAACTTTGAAAAGCTGACTTAACCAATGTTTTTTGTAACGAGTTGGCAGTAAGTACTTCAAATAAATGACTTATTTCAAACCCAAACATGCATTTTCACATAAAAAGCCATTGTGAAGCGATAACCTGCCAAAATTCATGAACCTTGCCATTCAACGTACTGTACTGTTAATTATTGTTATTAAATGTTTAAACAAAAGGCTCATAATGTGGGACCCAGAGGGCGTAACCTCACTGCAGACTTTTGTAATTATAATTCAACAAATTACAAAATTTAAACAACTGGTTGAAGGCAGAATCATCAGCGTTACAGCTTGCTGTGACATATCCGTTTAAAAGGTTTTGTGGGAGTGTGATCATATTCAAGGCTTTAGGTATCTCTCTTTCAAGCTCTCGGGTGGTTAATCAGTCCATGAAACTGAACAACTTCCCCAAGGAACATAGGTCAAAATAAAAAATAAAATTTTGATCTCCCATACAAAATGCATTATATGCTGATGAAGTGTGTATGGCAACTCAAATTTTTTTTTCGTATTTTAACCTATGTTCCTTGGGGAAGTTGTTCAGTTTCATGGACTGATTAACCACCCGAGAGGTTGAAAGAGAGATACCTAAAGCCCTGTATATTTTAGGTAATATATTTGTATTTAATTAATTAAAGTATCTATATATATAAAAATGGAACCCGATTTTCGTTGTCACGGCATCACGCGTGAACGGCTGGACCGATTTGGATGATTCTTTTTTTGTTGTGTTCCTTATTGTCAGGTTCTTATGAAAGAAAAAACTAAAAAAGTGCCACGGGAACGAAGTCCCGGGCGGAAAGCTAGTAAATAATAAATCCTGAGCCTGGGGCTTTTAACCATCACACATAGTACACGACGACACTACACGTCTTATTGCTTGTTTGTCCATGTTTTTGTAAAAAAATATGTTTTCTTTTACTTTTACTTTGTTTTGTTTCGTGTGCTGTGTTTTTTGAGTGAATAAATGTTGTTTCTATGTCTATAAAAAGAGGAATGATTACCTCAGCCGCCAGTGGTTTATTTGTCGTCTAGAAAATCATAATTATCATCCTTTTAATAATTTAAATGCGACAGTTTGTGAGGATGGATGGGTGTTTGTTATTTAAAGATGAGGTCGACGATGGAGCGAGATAACCCAGAAAATGCCTATAAAGGCACTGGTACTCCCACGCACCGACGGAACATAGAAGGCTGTTTGGCGTCGGACTCCTTATCGTGTAGATATAGTCAAGTATATGGCGAACCTGGCTAACCCTGGTGTCAGAGTTTTTAAACCGCACAATGGCCTCTGACTTGGTTTTAACGACTGTAGTCAATCGACAACAACCGGGACCGATAGCTTAACGTGCCCTCCAAAGTACGGGAACGCTAGTGATAAATTGCCACTTTGGTCACCCATCAGGTTCCTTGCCGCTGTGTACGTTGCTTAAACTTACTGATCGGCTTGAATCGGCCAGCGTCACTGGGCTATGAGAGCTTCTGCCCTTCGTTTTTTATTTTTTGTGGTTAATGGGTTCACTCTTGGCTAACTGAAACCTGAATAAAAAACTGGATATGGTCGAAACAAACGAAGACCAAGGTTATGACTCATGAGTCATGACCTAACCTAAAACCTAATTAATTTTAACCCGGAACTGGTAACAAAGTTAGACCTGACTAACCAAGGGGATTATTTCCCCGGTTCCATTGTTTTGTTAAAACAAGGTTAAGAAGTTACTTGATTTATTGTATTACGTTATCTTTAAAGTGCGATTTTAGGGATTCGCAAAAGTATTTTTTAACCAAAAAAAGGAGGAGATTCTGTGTTCGACTGCGTGTATCTTTTTTTAAATGTATGTTCACCGATTTCTCTGCTATTCGTGGACCGATTTCCAAAATATGTTTTTTGTCGAAAGAGTGCAGAAGTGGTCCCATTGTAACCAAGTCAGGATCTGATGATGGAATCCCAGGGAAATTGAAACGAAATCAAATGAAATTACATTTATTTACCAATCCAGAACACAACAAATTAACTAGTCTATACATCTATATCTATATCTATATCTATACATATTATAAAGAGGAAAGATTTGATTGTTTGTTTGTTTGTTTGTTTGTTTGCATCGAATAGGCTCAGAAACTACTGGACCGATTTGAAAAATTCTTTCACCATTAGAATTCTACATTATCCGGGATGGACGTAGGGTACATGGTTTCCCCGAATTCCCACGGGAACGAAGTCCCGTGCGGGAAGCTAGTTACATATAATTTCCTTATGTCGAGTAATTGATTTCCTTATAATTGAGGGGAATCCTCGAATTTAATAGGCACTTACAATGTTTCTCATATACCTTCTATTACTTACACTAAATAAAAATATTCATACAGTTGAACATAGAACCTCCTCCTTTTTTGAAGTCAGTTAAAAATGGAAAAATAAATAAACTTAAAAAAAAATTAACCCATTTCAAAGCAAAAACTTAAAAATAAACACAACATCAACTGATCTGTTTGAAATCGGTGCAAGCTAAATAAGTTTGATAGGCCGCCTTCGCACCGACTTCAAACAGATCCGTAGTATCGTGATGTTGTCTTTAGTTTTCGCTTTTTTTCTTTTTTTTAACATAAGGTGGATTAACTCCTTCATTACAAAGTGTTTCTGTGAGAATTTAGGCAAATCCAGTCAAATCTAAATTTCAGCAAAAGAATTATAATTATTCTTCAAGTCGCTTTGTGTGCATATTTTTTTAAATAAACATCACACACTCAAGGGCCCATGACCCGAGTTCAAACATCTGCTTTTTATACAAATATTTGCCCCGACTGGGAATCGAACCCAGGACCCGTCGTGCAAGAGGTAGCTCTACTACCACTCGACCAAATCGGTCGTCCGTTCATTTTGTTTTGTTTACAAACTATTCGTACTGTTCAATAAAAATCGAATCCAGTCAGTAAAAATATAATTTTCATTTTAAAAAAAATAGAAGAATATGTACAGAACCCATAAAATTAAATCCTACTTAACTTAAATTAAACAAAAAATACAAATTTTCGCATGGTTCATGAGGTCATGTTATAAGAATATCGGTGAGTCAGTTAATTACTTTAAATAACGGAATTCACAAAAATGTATCTAAATAGAACAGCTGTGTATATTAACAAGCTTGTCTTCTTCTGGGTAGGCAGAGAGTTGTTTAGGGACAAAAAAGCACCCTCAGAGTTTCTTGCCTGTTCTTCTCTGGGGAAGACTGCACCTTTGCGAATATGTATGTATTTAAATCCTTTAATGTTTGATTGTATGTATTTGAATGAATGAATGAATGAATGAAACTTTATTTGGGAGACACAGGAGTTTTTCTTAAATCTAACTTACAATTAAACCCAACAATCGTAACAGTGCCACCCAAAAAGGCGCTGACTCAGCATTTGCTACAGCGGCGAGGCTGTAGCGCTGATATTCTGCCAGTACCAGACATAAAAAATAATAAAATAAACAAAACAAAAAGAGATAAACTTCTGAAAAAAATAAATTCAAGCAATTCTGTGTTTTCAATTAAATTCATCAGAAACATAATTATGTGAAAAATTTGAAAAGTGTAACTGTGACGTGTGACCGGTGTGTGTACCTACGTGCTTGTATGTGTATTGCGTAATTGTATAGTGTGTCTAAGTTTTTTTCATGTAATTTTTTCATTTCATGTAATCTTGTTTTAAGTGGCATCCTGAATGTCCTGTAAAATAAAGATTTTTTCTTTTCTATTCTATTCATGTATACCGGGTGTAAAAAAACATGTCTATCTATCTTTACACTCATGCCTGTTATCCCTTTCGGGGTAGGCAGAACGTCATGTAGTTCTGAAAACACTTGACGCCACATTTAACATTAATTTTGAGGATTAGATGGAACAAACAAACACACAAAACAAATATTGACTTAACAAAAACAGGGCTTTAGGTAAATCTCTTTCAACTTCTCGGGTGCTAATAAATAGGTCCATGAAACTGAACAACTTTCCCCAAGGAACAGGTCAAAATACGAAAAAAAAATTGATCTCCCATACAAAATGCGCTATATGCTGATGAAGTTTGTATGGGATAACATTTTTTTTTGTATTTTGACCTATGTTCCTTGGGAAAGTTGTTCAGTTTCATGGACTGATTAACCACCCGAGAGGTTGAACAAGATTTACCTAAAGCCCTGTATATGAGAGTGACTTGAAATTAATTAGAAAATCTTTAGGGATGATTCTGAACATGAAACTGAACAACTTTTACCATGGAACCTATATGAAATTCTCAAAAAAAATCGACTTCCCAAACAAAGGCAAATCAACTGATCGCACTAGTTGTATGGAGGAACAAATTTTTTAAATACACACATCAACACGATCTAGGGATATTGCACGATTTTTAGAAGCTATAGAAGCATACTCGAGAGACATGGAGTGCTATAAATTTCAGAGAGTTTAGCACTCAACCTGAATTTTCAATTCTAATCAACAAATTTTGTTTTCTTGAACTTTGTGAAAACGTGATGAAAATGAAAAAAAAAAGCGTAAATTCGACTATTTTCATACAAAAAATAGGCAAAAAGTGCATTTTCGTTTTCGTTTTCGTCACGTTTTCACAAATTTCAAGTAAAACAAAATTTATTGACTAGAATTGAAAATTCAGGTTTAGTACTTGCTCGTCAGAAAATTATAGCACTCCGTGTATCTCGAGTATGTTTTTAAAGCTTCTCAAACAGACCTCTTTTGTATGAAAAATCGTGCAATATCCCTAGACCGTGTTGATGTGTGTATTTCGACCTATGTTCCTTGGAGAAAATTGTTCAGTTTCATAACCTGATCCCCGATTCTGTAACTTTAGTTGTGTGTCGATGGAATGGAGGCCATTTTATCTGTTCAGGTGGCGAAATTGAGAACTATTTAATTTTCATATACTTGCTGACAACCACCCCGACCAGCAGCGCCACCGTCAACCGAACGTAAAGTTGCAAACTACCTGCAACTGAAAATTCAGTTGGCGGTGGCGCCACCAGTCAAAGCAGCCGTCATTAGATGTATGAAATTTGAATAGTTCTCAATTTCTCCACCTGAACGGATAAAATGGCCTCCATTCCATCGACACACAACTGAAGTTACAGAATCGGGGCCCTGATTGACATCCTTAATTTTCTGATTGACATCCTTAATCTAATTGACGGCCGGTTTGGTCGAGTGGCAGTGACGCTGCCTCTTGATCGGCGGGTCCTGGGTTCGATTCTCAGTCGGGGCAAATATTTGTGTAAAAAGCAAATGTTTGTTCTCGGGTCATGGGTGTTTGTGTCTGTCTTTGTGTGTTCCAAGGGAGCCACGACACAAGGGAAAACCTTAATGTGGGCCTTTGAGTGTGAAAGTTTATTTTTATTTCATTTTATTTATAATTTAAAGTAACCCAATAAAAGGCTCTGAAACCCTTTTTGTAATACCTCACCTCAATTTTTTTCCCTAATAGTCTCAAATAACCACCGTAACCATTAGATCTGCCTGTCCTACAAGGAAACGGTTAAACCATGGTTACACAATGGTGTGGTCCATCCGCTGCGCCAAGGCTGAAACTGTTAAGAAAATCGGGCAAGAGAGAATCTGAATGACTGCTGAAGGTTCCGTATCTTTAAAAGTTCTACGCGGATTGTTAATATGTATTAGTGCTTCTATTTTCTTAATGTCTCTCGGCAAACAGTGTCTGTTTCGTTCTTGTCTTTTGAAAGTCAATTTATTTATTTGAAACACGAAATTTGCCGAACCATATTACGGTAATAGAAGTATTGTAAAGCTTCCGTTATGTGAAAAGACGTGGGTACATAATCTCTAGACACTTTTGACGTATGTATTTGTATTGTGGAAGTTCTATTTGCAGCAACTTTTATAAATATTTTATGCTACAGATTATGTTTCAAAACATAGCCACGTATTAAGAGAAATTCCTGTACGGCGGGAAGCCTTAATATTCTAAGATTTAGGGCACTTGACACAATCATGCTCGTACAACTTCCAAAAAGACCTTGTCAAACGTATATTCTGGCAAATAAAGTTTATTATCACTATCAAAAGACGTTATAAAATAAAAAAATAGTTTTATTTCATGCTTTTTCATATAAAAGCAAAGAGTTAATTCAAAACCATTGACTTGTAAAATAATTGTCATGCAAAGAAATTAAAAATTTAAATTAGTAAATTGTACTTATTACGATTGTTAACCATCCAGTATAAAAAAAAATACTGCAGAAACCCTTCGCCCGCGAAACCCTATTAAAAATAAGATGTGACTTTTTGTCTATGTCGGGAAAAAATAAATTTACTTTTAAACACTCATGTTCGGGGGTCTACAACGGAAAATGGCAATTGTTTTTGAGTATGCGGAAGAGTCGTGCATATTTTTTCTTGTCGCCCACTCTAATTGTTTACCCATTATTTTCAATTAAGTTATTCAGTGGCAATGAGTGTACATTGTACAGTCATGAGCACTTTAAGATTGACAGATTTGCTGTTATCGAGATGGGAAAATATGTATAGGTCGAAGTAAATTTGTCAACGAAACTTTAGGAGGGGGTCCTCTCCATGAAACTGAACAACTTTGGTAACTTTGTCGGTCTGTCCGTTTTCACGCCTAAATTTATCCATCCCAGGCAACAACACCTCATTTTTTTTTTTATCTGAGGTGTCGTCCTATGGTCTCATGCGGTGTGGTAGGCTCTGTAAAGGGCCGTCTGGTTTGCAACCACCCTCTTACCGAAGTCCGACGCCAAACAGCTTGCTGTGTTCCGTCGGTGCGTAGGAGTACCAGTGTCTTATAGGTATTTTCTGGGTTAACTCGCTCCATCGTCGACCTCATCTATGACCTTGGTCAGAGGTCAAGATTTTATAATAAGAAAAAAAACTACTGAACAAATTTTTATGATATTTGGTACAAATATAGATTAAAGGACATCCTTTTAAAACTACTTTTTATCACGAAAACAGGCTTAAATGGGTTTAATAGGGATGAAAGTTTGTATGGAAGTTGGTCATTGTCAAAGATGAAACCATGAAAATTAATATTTAGGCCCTTGATAAAAAAATATAAATGTTTTTTGTAGTGATTTTGATTGAAATTTTGACCTGTATGGGGATGAAATAGGGAATGAATAAGTACGAGGGGCATGCTAAAGTGATTAGATACTCTTTACTCAGTGATTTGATACTGGCCAGTTATACAACATCGTAAACAACGGTTATTTAGTGATGAATTCAAATTTGGAATATATTTGAATTTTTTTTTTTTTCTTTTAAAAGGCTCATTTTTGTAAGTATTTAGCGGGAATTTTTTTTGGCATTCCCCTCGTATCATTTTCTTTTTATACTTAACTAACTTTCCGTCTGCGGCTCCGCCCGCGTGGACTACACGTTATATCGTGCTCAACTGTGGGATAAAATGTAGCCTATGTCCTTTCCCAGGCTCTAATCTATCTCTGTACCACATTTCATGAAAATCGGTTCAGTAGTGAAAGATGGACAGACAGACTGTCTGACAGCGTTACTTTCGCATTTATAATATTAAGTATACATTATAATATTAAGTATATTAGTATGGAAGTATGGATTAGTATGGATTGAAAATGAAATGCTAAACGCAAAACTCGAAAACAGCTGTACCAATTTAGCAACTTTTTTTTTTGTAATTGTCAAGGAAAGTTTTATAAGAATTTTGAAAAATCTACCGGGATAATTCCTACGGGAACGAATTCGCGGGCGGAAAGCTATTTTTCCAAATTCTGACATAATCGAAGTCCGGGCCGGAAAGCTAGTCTTGACACAAATTCTAAGAACTAATTAATATTAAAGGTACATGTGTTACATATTTCAATACTAATACGCACAGTTCTCATATGGCATTATACAATGGTCGGATATATTACCTTTTTGCTGCCAAAAGCTTTTTTAGAAACACAATGGACTCGCTACCGAAGTTATCAGTGTAATCAGCGTGATGACATGTTAGTGTGGATATGATTATTGTAACTTGTTTTGTTGAAATCTTCAACAACTTTGTATTATGTACCCGCAATTTTTATTTTCTCAGTAAGCGAATTATTGTAAATTCTTATGAGAAATAAATTTCTTCTTAAAGCATAACTAATTCTTAATATTACCTTTTTTAATATTACTAGCTTTTCGCCCAGAACTTCGTTCGAATTTGGCGAAATTCCTAAATATACACACAACATTTCATAAGAATCGGTGAAGCCGTTCTGGAGGAGTTTTGTTACAAACTCTGTGAAACGAGAATTTTATATATTAGAATATATTTTTTAAAAGGACCGCTCTTGACCTTGAGGTCGATTGATCTAGCTCAGAGGCGAACATGTGGTCGAGGATGTAGCAAGCTCTCCCAAAGATGCCTATTCACTCGAACTTTAAAGAGATTCGGGTTATTTGAGCCCGTGAATTCAGACCAAAGCAGTGAACTCCGTTCCTTAGCGGTTCGCAATATAAAAGACTAGCTGATGCCCGCAACTTCGTTTGCGTGTTAATTTTTTTTTGTACAGAGTACACAGATTGAAAACATCTATCTTACGTGATTTAGATTTTTACATACAAAAGTTTTCTCCCGTTCCCATGAGAATTTTGCAATATCCTTTTGCAACTAAGCTTTAAGTTTACTAAGGTACCTGCATGCCAAATTTCAAGCGTCTAACTTAAGCGGTTTAGATTTTTTATACAAAAAGATTTTCCCGCTAATTCCCGTTCCCGTGGGAATTTCGGGAATTCCTTTCTTAGTGCACCTCTACGGTACCTAAGCTACGTCCCTTCCAAATTTCAAGTGCCTACGTTTAGCCGTTTAGACTGTGCGTTGATATGTCAGTCAGTCAGTCAGTTTCTCCTTTTATATGTATATTTAGATGAAGAGAAGCGCTCAGTATAAATATCTTTATTTCATTAATAGAACGCTGCAGTGCTTACAGTCAATGAAACTTAAGTATAACATGAAAATTTGTTTTTTCCAGATGGTTTATCCAAGTTAATAAGTATCGACGTATTTTTATAAAAAGTTTTATTATAAACTTTGAAATAAAGTGTTACACTTCATACATACATATGCTCACGCCATTGTCCCATTGGGGTAGGCAGAGACCACAGATTGTCACTTGCTACGATCTAAACACACCTCTCTCGCTTCCTCTTCATTCATAATTCGCTGGCTTCGCATTTTTTTTAAGAATTTCATAAACTACATTTTTTAAGGGTTCCCCTTGGGAAAAGCTGTTCAGTTTCATGGAGAAAATCTTCAAATAATTTAAATTCGCCTTATACGATGTTTCTTTTGGAAAACTAACGTTTTTGATGTTTTTTAATGAATGTTATATCCAAAACTAGCTTTCCGCCCGCGGCTCCGCCCGCGTCCTAATTTTTTTTTAAATAAAAAGTATCCTATAAACCTCACGGAGCCCGAGACCTTTCCAACGAATGCAAAACCGTGGAAATCGGTTCGTGCGTTCTGGAGTTATAGCGTCAGGAAGGAAAACCCGACTTATTTTTATATAGTAGATATTTTTGGGTAATTCGTATCTTTTAAGGTGACACCAAAAAGTTAAACTCCCCCGTACGAATTTAAACAACCAAGGAATTAAGTCAATTTTATGGATTTTGATGATACCTTACAGTATAACTATAGCTTAGCCATCAGATTAACACCATTTTCCCACATTGCCACGGGAACCACTTCGCAGGTAAGAGCTAGTAGTAATATCTGAATCTCAGGCAGTGAATGTCAAAAACTGATTCTTCGACCAAACCCCAGAAAGCTAAAATTATACACAGAGAGCTAAAATTAGACACAAACTAGCTTTCCGCCTCACGGAGCCCGAGACCTTTCCAACGAATGCAAAACCGTGGAAATCGGTTCGTGCGTTCTGGAGTTATAGCGTCAGGAAGGAAAACTCGACTTATTTTTATATAGTAGATTAACGAAGTTTTGTAGGAATGTTTGGCAAATATTAAACACTATCCGGTTTGAAAACTCTAACACCAGGATCAGTCAAGTTCGCCACACACTTGACTATGCCTACACGATAAAAAAATATTTAGATACTAGCTTTCCGCGCGGGACTTCGTTCCCGTGGCACTTTTTTAGTTTTTTCTTTCATAAGAACCTTCTCCTGACAATAAGGAACACAACAAAAAAAGAATCATCCAAATCGGTCCAGCCGTTCTCGAGTTTTGCGCTTACCAACAGATTTAGTGATTCATTTTTATATATAAGATTACATACATACGCTCACGCCTCTGATCCCTAACTGGGTAGGCAGAGCATCAGTGGTTCTAGAAAACCACTCAATGCCACGTTTGACACAAATGGTGAGGGTTATTAGATGGAACATGTTGTGTAATGGTGAGAGGTGGTCAGCCTTTTGCTCATGATACAGCAAGACCCTCACGTCCCACTAACTGACTTTTACAGTATGCCTGGGAAGAGTAGGCAGCTGGCACATTCTAAGTTTTTCTTTCACTCCCAGTCCAGCGTGGAAGGATTATTGCATAAGTTAGATTATTTTTACTTTTGTAAAATTAAAATGTTTCCCACATAGAACATACTTACTTGATTCGAATCATGCGAATAAACCTCAATTCAATTATCCAAGAAAACCCAACCTATTTTATTGACTACCATTATCAAAAACGTACAATTATTTGTATGCATTATGCATACAACGGTTTATTTTCTCATTCAATTTGGTCGTATCCATACTAAAATGTCCTCCGGTTCCCATTCACATATAAGCTTATGTCAGATAGCAGCTACGCTCAGTCGGCTATGCTACGCGTGACCTCCATGACCTATATACAATGTACATTAACATAATTTACCTATATACTTTGACTTTTGTACATAAATAGTCATCAGAAAATGAGCTAATATAAAAAATAAATTAAAAACAAAAACGTATCGCTAAAATTTGAATTTGTAAAATGGAACGCTGTTTTTATTAACTATAAAACTCATTACGAAAATGGAATTATATATTTCTTTAAATTGACAAGTGACAATAATAAACCAAAGTGTAAATCAAAGTGGAAATTTTGAGTCAAAGTGAAAGTGAAACGTGCAATAATTGCATCGGGCATTGGATTGAGTGAATGATGTTAAAGTGCAATAAAAATGCGTGCAAGTGTGGTACTTTGGGTGTGCGTGTCTGTGTGTCTGTTTGTGCATGTCGCTGCATCCAGAGTTATACTTGTGGAAAATGCTCCTAGTATGTATTGCAATTTTTTTGTTACACACATCAACACTGTCTAGGGATATTACACGATCTTTCATACGTCAGAAGTGAAAATTAAAACATTAAAACTCCATCACTTTCCCTTAAAGTTTATTTACAACACATTTCATCTATTGATATTTTCAAAATCTCCATTGCACGATTCTTCCATTATTGCTCGATTGTCTCTTGTTTTTTCAATCTGTCATTTGCAAGTTTAAACAGGTTCTAAATATCAGTCAAACAGTCTTTTACAGCAAATTACAAACGTACCTATAAAAACTCCTTGGTAATATTAAATTAATCCAATTACCTAAAGCTTTACAGGAATGATAATACATAGCACATGCAATAACATAAGAAAATCCTAATCGGAAAAATGACGCTAACACAGTGGTACCAAACCTGGGGATTATTACCCATTATACATTGGAATCAAATCTAATAAATGCAAAACAATATGTAACAAGACACTTACTATTTTTACTTAATGTACTAATTATGTCAAACATGTTAAATTTTTAAGAAAAGTGTGGAATTTGTGATTAATAAAGATATTTGCTTGTAATGATAACATTTTAAGGTCAGAGTAATAGTAGATTGTTACACAAGGGACATAAGAAAGCTTTTTTAATTGCTGGTTACAATTTCACAGATTTTAGCACTGTGATCGGCTAATTCTGTCCGACTATAACAGCACTTGCTGTGCTACACCAGAATTTTCATTTCTAAAATTACTGAAACGTGACAGAAACGACAACAAAAATGCACTTTTGTCCATTTGAATGAAAACAGTGGAATTTGCGAATTTTTTTTCAGTATCATCACGTTTTTTCAAATTCCAAGAAAAACACAAAACATACCTACCTCTTTTCTAAGCAAAATCGTACAATATCCCTAGACAGAGTTTATGTACTTATGTTTGTATTGCTTTAAATTAGTTTACAAAAATGTATATCATATCAGCCTACTAAACTGAACAACTTCCCCCAAGAAAAAGGATCAAATATAAAAAAAAAGTTTCACCTTTCCATACAACTTAGACGCAAACAAACGACGCAAAGTAGCTTGCCTATGTGTTTTCTACAAGATGTACTTCGAGGAGTGTTCTCATGAGTTGCACGAGCTCATTCCACCTGCCCCTTTCTTGTACCGGACATCCAGATCCACCCTTACCTTGTCAAGATTCCTCGGATCCGTACTGAGCTCTTCTCTTCATCTTTCATACTGCGCACCGCTAAGGAATGGAATTCTATGCCTGCGTCTGTATTTCCGGGCTCATATAACCTGAGTCTCTTTTAAGTTCGAGTGAATAGGCATCTTCTGGGTGAGCTCGCTACATCCTCGACCTCATCTTCGCCCCTGAGCTAGATTGTGGTCAAGAGCGAACCCAGTCGTTATAAAAAAAAACTAGAGCGTTCAGCTGACTAGGTAGATCAAAGGTTCCGAACCTGGTGGCAGTTACCCCCGCGGGGGTAAATCATTTATTTGTGTGGCTAACAAAGAACCTAATAATTAAGACCTAATCTAATAAAATACAACAATACCAACCATTACATGGACAATTTTTATCTAATTAATAGTTAGTGTGTAGTGTGACAAGTGTGCTATTTGTAATTCTTCTTATCATGTAGGTATTGTCAAGTATGTGATGTGGTGAACTTCGCTAACCCTGGTGTCAGAGTTTTCAAAAACCTCAAACCTGGTGTCAGAGTTTTCATGGCCTCTGACTTGGTTTTAACGACTGTAGTCAACCTACAACAGCCGGGACCGACAGCTTAACGTGCCCTCGTCACCCATCAGGTTCCCTGCCACTGTGTACGTTGCCTAACCTCACTGATCGGTCGAGATCAGCAAAAGCCACTGGGCTACGAGCGCTATTTGTAATCTTCTTATCTTATCTTATATCTTATCTTATCTTATCTTATCTTATATAATTTATATATATATAAAAGAAAGTCGTGTTTGTTACAACACTTATAACTCGAGAACGGCTGGACCGATTTCCATGGTTTTTGATTTGTTGTATTTCTCTCCGTCCTGAATAGCAGAATAACTATTAAAAACATTGGAAAATTGACGGGGAAATTTCCACGGGAACGAAGTCCCGGGCGAAAAGCTAGTATATATATAAAAGAAAGTCGTGTTTGTTACAACACTTATAACACGAGAACGGCTGGACCGATTTCCATGGTTTTTGATTTGTTGTATTTCTCTCCGTCCCGAATAGCAGAATAACTATGGAAAACATTGGAAAATTGACGGGAAAATTCCCACGGGAACGAAGTCCCGGGCGAAAAGCTAGTTATAAATATATTAGTAATTGATGGCATTGTTTATATTGATGTCATTTTGAGATCGGGGTAAAATCAATTTTCTAATAAGTCGCAGAGGTAAAAATATTTAAAAGGTTAGGAACCACTGAGCTAGATGAAAGAGGACTAACTCATTTGAAGATTTCAAGACCTCTCAATCAAAAATCCTTCATCTTACCAGCCCATATACGTCCCCACCGAGGGGCACGGGCCTCCCTTCGAAACACGGGATTTAGGCCATAGTCCACCACGCTGGCCCAATGCGGGTTGGTGGACCACTCGTCTTTCGAAAATGAATTTTCTTTGGACGGGCGGGTTTCATCACGATGTTTTCCTTCACCGTTGAGCAAGTGATAATTAGAAATCCGTACATAAATTCGATTTTTAGTGGTACAGGCCTGAACCAGGATTTCACTTCCGCGACCTTCGGATTACAAGTCTGGCTCATTACCAACTGGGCTATTTGCTCTTTCACGCTCAGGCTGGACCAATTTTGATAAAATTTGGTATAGAGGTAGCTAACACCCTGGATTACATAAAGCTACATAATTCTCACAAATTCCTACAGGATCGAAATGCTAAGCGGGAAGCTAGTGAATAATACATACGTGATTTTCAAGCATCTGCAGGCCGAGTACGATAGTGACAGCGCCGCGATGATACCGCGGTCCTATGTAAAAATGTCAACATTGACAACGCCATAGGGTGAGCAAGCCTTTGAGCAGGACCCTCGCGCAATCAAACTGAAGTTTCAGTGTGAGCCGAGCGCGAGTTTGTCGTTATCGTGCTAGAGCTGCTGTAAAACAACGAAGTTTATCTTCAATTGTTTTTTTTAAATTCCAATTTTAAAAAGATCATTAATCAAATGACGTCATGCTACTTCTGCTAAATACTGAATGATGCGATGCTTTAACTCAGTCAAGGCTGTGTTTATGTTTTTTGTCAGTCCGTCTGTCCGTCCGGTGATCATCTGTTATTATTATTAGAGTAGGTAATACGTGTTGGAGTGGTCAGTTTGGGCACCACTCTAATCTAACCTACGTATTACCTACTCTAATAATATTAATAAGATGGAAATTTATCATTGCTGTCACTTTACAGTTCATTAAAAGAAAGCACTCTCTAAACTAGTGGATGCCAGGGAATATGTTCTAGGTCCAAGTGTGTAGGCTGGGCGTTGATGAATCAGGGCCCCTAACACAACATACAACAGGGTGCACATTTGCAAGCTTGCCATATTCACCGACGTGATAATAAGTCATGTTTCCTACTTTATTCGATAACTTCCAAAACGGAATACTTTATGAAAAACTAAAATTAAACAAAACTTTTATTTAAGTGTGGCCCGGAATAAACTACATAAATGTTTTTCCTGTCCATATTAACTTTAGGAGCAATAGAAATTTACCTAATGTTCGTTTATCTCAAATCAAATGATAAACAAAACAAATGATTTCAGATTTTTCTTTTTACTTTTTAACCCCGACAAAAAAGGTGTGTTATAAGACTATAAGTTTTTGTGTATCTGTATGTCTGCGTGTCTGTTTGTGGCATCGTAGCTCCTAAACGAATCAACCGATTTCAATGCGGGTTTTTTGTTTGAAAGCTGCTGTGATTAAAATGGTTTTAACTTTATTTGCTAAAAATCGGTTTAGTCGTTTAAAAGTTATACGCAATGAATGTCGCAATGAGTAACATTATTAATTTTAGAGTTATACGGGATTCCTACTAAAAAATAAAGAAAATTTGTCAAAGTAAAAAGCCTAAATCACATTATTTACAACATTTACACGTTTATTTACACAGTATTTTTATTTTATTTACTCAGTACTTACAGTATTCTAAGTTCTACTTCGCAGTTACGGTCATAGTCATCTTAGAGTGCCCATCATTTCGCACTAAACACAATCTAGCAGAGACGCAAATTCTTCTTTTAACAACCCAAAACGAATACGTGTTCTGGCCTGTTTGGAACGCAGACACAGTTAAGGAGGCAATGCCTCAAAGTAAGCCAGTCTTCATCAAGCTGGTCTAAGTTGGTGACTATGATATGTCCTCAGTTCTGATTACTTTCCTTACGATTACGAACTGGGCCATCATGTCCGATCCATTGTGTTAATCTTGGTAATTTTACGTATTGCCCCGTCGTGGCGTGAGAGCGACCAGTAAAAAAATACGCGTTCAACTCAACTTATAACTATTAATGTCAATTAATTTATTAAAAATGTCGTTAAAAACAAACAACCATTTCTGCCAAAACTTGTGCCAATGTCAAGTTTTTTTACTTTTTCTTATTTGACAGCAAATAGTTTGTGTAAGTTAAATTGATAAGTTGACAAACCGTACAAACCGTGATCAAACCGGATGTGCATGAGTTTCGATAATGTATCGATAAATTAGTGCTGTGTGCATTAATTGTCGATTAAAATAAATAAAATTAAATTTTTTTTTTTTTTTCAATTTTGTTTTATAATTGATTTGAATTCTTTACAAGCAGTACAATGACCTCAGTGAATATGGCAAGCTTGCAGATTTACAGTTTGTATATATCATCGAACATTTTTACCAGCCCATATACGTCCCCACCGAGGGGCACGGGCTTCCCTTCGAAACACGAAGGGGATTTAGGCCATAATCTTTCGAAAATGAATTTTCTTGGACGGACGGGTTTCATCACGATGTTTTCCTTTACCGCTAAGCAAGTGAGAAATTAGAAATCCGTACATAAATCCGAAAAGAAGAATTTAGTGGTACAGGCCCACACCAGGATTTGAACCCGCGACCTTCCGATTACAAGTCTGGCTCATTACCAACTGGGCTATCACCGCTTTTCATCGTAACATTGTCAAGCCCTTAAAAAGCTCAACCTAACATAACATAACTTATAAATTTATATTTTTTCTAGGTAAATTGTAATGTCGCGGGAGATTATAATTTCACTAGTGAAATAGTAATATTACGGTTTTTATAATTTTCCGGTGACAGTTATAAGGTAAAATCTCTAGGATCCAACAGTCCGTCGTCGTCTTCATCAGCTCATATACCTACTTCTCCTCCAAGGGACACGAGCCTCCCTTCGAAACAGTGATGGGGCTTTCCGCAAATCCATGACGGTCCACTACGCTCGCTGTCCAAAAGTCCGCAAATCCATGACGGTCCACCACGTTCGCTGTCCAAAAGTCCGCAAATCCATGACGGTCCACTACGCTCGCTGTCCAAAAGTCCGCAAATCCATGACGGTCCACCACGCTCGCTGTCCAAAAGTCCGCAAATCCATGACGGTCCACCACGCTCGCTGTCCAAAAGTCCGCAAATCTATGACGGTCCACTACGCTCGCTGTCCAAAAGTCCGCAAATCCATGACGGTCCACCACGCTCGCTGTCCAAAAGTCCGCAAATCCATGACGGTCCACTACGCTCGCTGTCCAAAAGTCCGCAAATCTATGACGGTCCACCACGCTCGCTGTCCAAAAGTCCGACAAAAAATAAATTAAACAATTAATTTAATGACCTTGACCTGATTTTTCAAATGGCTTTTACACACAGAAATGCCCCAGTTTCCTACTAAGAATGTGCTCATTTTAACCCCGAAAAAAAGTCAGGTGTTATTAGTTTGACGTGTGTATCTGTGTGTCTGTCTGTGGCATCGTAGCTCCCAAATGAATGGACCGATTTCTATGCGTTTTTTTATTTGAAAGCTGACTTAATAATTTATTCTATTCTATATTCTATTATATATGGTTCTTAGCTATAAGCAATAACTGCTTTACCACAAAACACCACTAAACTGACTTATTCCATTTTGTTATTGTTTAATTAAGTAGAAAATTACACATAATTATCCAAGCTAATTACACATAATTGTCGTGTGGTGATCGGATGAGAATAACACCACCCCCTTTTCGTGAGTGTCGTAAGAGGCGACTAAGGAAACACAAATGAGACCTGCCTCCTAGTAATCCATCCCAGGCAACGACACTTCATTTTTTTCTGAATCTGAGGTGTCGTCCTATGGTCTCATGCGGTGTGGTAGGCTCTGTAAAGGGCCGTCTGGTTCGCGACCACTCTCCTACCGAAGTCCGACGCCCAACAGCTTGCTGTGTTCCGTCGGTGCATAGGAGTACCAAGGCCTTAATAGGCATATTCTGGGTTAACTCGCTCCATCGTCGACCTCATCTATGACCTTACGACGTATTAAGTCCGACGCCCAACAGCTTGCTGTGTTCCGTGGGTGCGTAGGAGTACCAAGGCCTTAATAGGCATATTCTGGGTTAACTCGCTCCATCGTCGACCTCATCTATGACCTCGGTCAAAATTGAGGTCAAGAGTTAACCCATATTACAATTTATAATAAATAAATAAAAAATCACGGAAATTGGTTGAGAAACGGGAACTCGCCGGACAGACAAACGAAAACATTTTTGCCTAAGCTTAATCGGAGATGCTTCGCTTGTGCTTCGTGCTAGATACTCCGTGGTGACTGATCTTCTTAGTTTTATATCTGTAAAGTGTCTTCTGTGTTTCTTAAGTGATATCTGTGTTATAGCGAAACAAAGCATTCTATGATATTTTAGTGTATTATATTTTTTCTGATTGTCCACAGCCTGCTTCCGAAGAGTCCTGGCCGGGAAGCGAGCGCTGAGGAGCTTCGTCAGGAAAGTGGTTCCATGCGAGAGACTAGAGGACTGCCGGAGAGAGTGTGCTGAGGAGAGGAGGTTCCACTGCGAGAGCTTTAACTACAGGTTTGTAAACATCATGTCTGTTCTCGGGTCATGGGTGTTTGTGTCTGTCTTTGTGTAAATTCCAAGGGATCCACGACACAAGAACAAACCTTAGTGTGGGCCTTTGAGTATGTAGCGTTTAATTTTTTTATTCGCCTGCGTTGTATAACACTTTAAACTTGCGCGAATTGAACACATAATTAAATAATAAAACGGGCCTAAACGAAAAAAGGAACATAGGCCAAGATACGAAAAAAATTTTGAGATCTCATACAAACTTCATCAGCATAAGCGCATTTTGTATGGGAACTCAAAATTGTTCAGTTTCATGGACTGATTAAGCACCCGAGAGGTTGAAAGAGAGATATATAAAGCCCTGTATAAAACTAACATAAAACTGCTGGAGCCTCCTTTTAAGCATGTAATATGCGTATGCCAGCAGAGGAACGGGTCATTCCTTAGCGTTGCGCAACATAAAAGATAAAGAGAAACGGTCAGTACGGATCCGAGGAATCTCGTAAGGGTGGTACCTAGCAGCAAGGGCGTCGCCAGCCCTTGGCCTAGGGAGGGGGGGCAAGTTAATATTATGGAAGATTAATTAATAAATGAATAATTGTACTTTACCTTGTGAATTTATTCGAGTTTCGACATGCGGAATTTATCAGCAAAGTAAGTCAATAGAACGACCCTAGGACTTTGGTTGCTTTGAGTTGGCCACTTTTTTTTAATCTCTAGGGGGAGCAGCTGCCCTTGCCTAGCGGTGCGTCCGGATGTCCGATAGAAGTAAAGGGCAGGCAGAATGAGCTCGTGCAGCTCATGAGCACACTCCCCGAAGTACATCTTGTAAAAAACACATGACTTTGCTTTACGCATACTATTGGTGGACCTCAATGAGTTAAATATTAAAACATTTTAATAATATTAAGGTCAGGGACTGCGTTCAGGAAACGCAGGTACCGTGCGAAAAAAACGCACCGATATCGTGAGAAAATTACTAAACAAAACATAATGGAATGTTGGTTTTACTAAGTTAATAATGCGACTAATGTTCAAACATAGCGTGGTTTTGTAATTTTTTAAAACGTTTTTTATGACCCTTTACGGCAGCTTGTTTAAATAATTATAGTTATCAGTTACGAACACTCTAGTTTATATTCCTTATTGTGGTAGGTAGAGCATCGAGTGGTGGCTTTACAATATTTTTTCATTGAAAAAAAGAGTAGAAGAAGCGCCCGCTCTCTATAAAGCCTGACAAAAGTTGATACGGCAATAGGGCCGCCTATTTCTACTTCTTCTGTTTTTGTCTTACCGTCTGTGTTATTTTATTTGTCTTTTGTGTAAAAAAAGAGTATTATATCGCAGAAGATTTACCAATTAGAGATCACTGAGTTTTCTGATGCTTATATGGCGAGGAAACCTAGAGAATGTATTTTTAAGATTAAATAAATAAATAGATTAATAAAGGCAACTGAATGAGTAACCGTAACCCAATCCGACCATTTTTCCCAGTTAACAGAGTCACGGAGGTCAGATGACAGTCGCTTCACTGTGATTACCTGACCTGCCTATTCTTGTATCATTGTCAAGCGTACTCCGTATGACAAACAGTAAAAAGAGCTTGTATTAGTGTCTCTCATTGTTAGGAATCGATCAAAAAGTTCAAGCAACGAAAAGAGGGGCAGGCAACTTGATTGGCTGACCCTATCGTCAATTTATGTATTACTAGCATTCCGCCCGGGATTTCTTTCCCGTGGGAATCTGGGAAAGTTACTTAGCCTAAATAACTCAGGGATTAGTAGTTTCGGAGCTTATTCAAAGCAAACAAACAATAAATCTTTCCTCTTTATAATACGAGTTTCAGCAATCAATTTAAAAAAAAGAAAAGGTGAAAAACTTACATTTTGATAATAAAATTGATTTTCACTTTTTAAAAGGTTATGTCCTTTTTTAAAAATAGTTGTTGAATGTCATTAATAATAAATAATTCACTTAATTCCTTTAAAGTAGTCTTTTACACACAATAAACGGTCATATTTACTCAAAAAAATGTTGTCGAATGCTAAATGTCAACTTCAATCCCAAACAAAATGCAAAAATGGAGCAAGTTCTAAAATTTTGAAATCTATTGAATTAAAAAGAAAACTAGACCGGAAAGAATAAGAGAACATAAAAAAGATCGCAAGCAGAAATGCTGCAGAGTGTAGATCGCGAGCGTTCCTGTGCTTTTGAGAGCACGTTAGGCCGTCGGTCCCAGTCGGTTCAAAAACTGGATAAATTGTTATACAGGCTGACTTTTTTATCTCTGGCCAAATTTTACTTCGATTTCATAAAAAATAAATAAAATAAATAAACGCTACACACTCAAAGGCCCACACTAAGGTTTTCCCTTGTGTCGTGGGTCCCTCGGAACACACATAAAGACAAACACAAACACCCATGACCCGAGAACAAACATCTGCTTTTTACACAAATGTTTGCCCCGACTGGGGATCGAACCCAGGACCCGCCGATCAAGAGGCAGCGTCACTACCACTCGACCAAACCGGCCGTCAAAAACAAACCTGTTATATTTTTTTTGTAGTCGTTTCCTACAAACATTTGAAGCTCGATTTAAACGAAGCATAAAAAACATATCGTTTAATTTACTTGACACTATTACTGCGTTTCTAAAATTCACTCCTATAAGACGTTAAAAAGGTTTACTAATTAATATTAAAAACTAGCTTTACCATCCAAACATCCAAACTTTCACACTTATTATATTAGTAGAAGATTAAAATAAAACAAAACCGTATGTAAGTTCTGTCAATGACATGGATAAAAAAACATGAGAATAATATATGGTCAGTACCAGTGAAAAGGAACGAAGGAAAAAAACAAAGATTTGAGAGCACATAGGCCACAGTCAGTCAAAGGGCTTCCAAGATCACTTGTATAGAACTAGTTACTTCATGTAACCTAGTTGCTCAGAATGCATGGCTGGAGAAGGGCTACTAGTTCGACGCTTTGTTCTTGTACACACGACAGCACATCAAATACAAAAATCATTTTTTTATTGAAAACGGATTCATTCAGTCTACATTCAATAATAATAACTATTATAATTTGTCTACATGTTAAAATTAAGTACTGTATCTATACTAAAAATGGGTCTTTACCTATGAAATTGCCGATTTTTTCTCAAGCTTTATTTTATTCATTATTTATTTGATTGAATAGCTATTACTAAAATTGTTTTTTATTTAAAACCTTCGCCATATAACGGAGATATTGAGTCAAATTAATACATATTTACTTTAGATTTATTTGCTGAAAAAGAAGCTCAAATATAGCTCGATTCATCCGTTGCCCGTTTCATTGCTTTTTTTTGCTGTACCGTTGTTACAGTTACAACTTTCAATAAACTAAGTATGATGAAAATTAACTTAATGTTGTTCAAACCTTCCCACAAAATTTTGCTAAATTTGGATTTCGCATTCCCGAGAAAAATTCTAAAACGTTAGTATGGAAAATTCAGTTTTCCGAAAATATTGTATGAAAAACGGCAATTTCATAGGTAAAGACCTATTATTATAAAGAGGAAAGATTTGTATTTTTGTATGTAACAAATAAACTTAAAAACTACTGGACCGATTTGAAAAATTCTTTCACCATTAGGATGCTACATTATTCCTGAGTAACTAGGCTACATAATTTTACCGAATACCCACGGGAGCGAAGTCCCGAGTGGAATGCTAGTAAGTTATACATTGATAAGTTATACATAGGTAATTAATGCCAAAACAACGTCATACAGTAATTTTTGACGTCAGTCTGACGTAGCCTTGGAATCGCCTCTGACCTGATTCTGTTTGTATTATTGTACTGTACTCTCATTTTATGTCATTATCATCTGTTATGGTTGTTTGTTTAACGAAGGATATTTCGATTAGTTAGCTTAATGGTACCCATGATTATTGCGCGTTTTTTTTAAATTTTAAAACGAGATTCAAGACAAAACGTTTATTTGACATACACACTACAACACAACAACAACGTTACATAAGGAATAACAACACAGAATAATAAATAAAACATAAAATTAAAAATATTTAAATTAAAATGGATGGAGTTGTGATGTAGTGCGATGACAACCAGGACTCACCTCAGCATGTGTTGCAGCAAAGGCCACAACGCTGGTTTTCAAGAGTGGGTGGGTTTGCTCGTGGTCACAATCCAGCCAAGGGGCGAAGCGTCTGAATGGAGTCCGGGGATTGTCCCTGTGTGGTCGATGGAATGTCCGGTAGAAGAAATAATGTCAAGTTAGCGTTTCAGGCCTTTATTGAAGTAAGCGGCGTTGAGCACTTTTAGTATGGGGAAAAAATTTTAAACTCGCGATGAACTCGCGTCAGATCGTCAGATGTCACGTGACCCTGATCGAAAATGCGTAGGATAGGGTTGCCACCTTTTTTGAAGTGAAAACTTCTTTAGCAGCGTTGTGTACTTTGAAGTATGGGTGGAAACCCAGACGGATGGGAGCCCTATGGTAAAATTATCTCAGTGACAGATGTCAACGATTATTGGCACATAGTGCGCAAATACCGATAGACTATTTTACTGAATTGAAAGTAGACAGTTTGGTCGAGTGGAAAAGTTGCCAGATTGTAAGCAACAGGTCGAGGGTTTGAATCCTGAGAGAATATGGACTCTTTTTGTGTATTTTGTTTTATTTCCAAATTCTGCCGGCACTCCCGGAGTGCAACCCGTTGTTTTTTCAGATAAAGATTTAGAGTACCACGCTTGACTAAAAATCATCTTTTTTTTCATAAATATAAAAATGAATCGGTATTTGTTATATTTTTTGTATTAATGTTAAGTTACATTTAACAAAAACTGCAATATTTTCGAAACAATGTTTAATTTAAGCTGCATTTATGTGTGCGTTGTCACTTTTTAAAATTTATTTAAGTAAACATTTCTATCATTACTATTACTCTCTCTTCTTACCAGCCCATATACGTCCCCACCGAGTGGCACGGGCCTCCCTTCGAAATACGAAGGGGATTTAGGCCATAGTCCACCACGCTGGCCCAATGTGGTTGGTGGTCTTTCGAAAATGAATTTTCTTGGACGGGCGGGTTTCATCACGATGTTTTCCTTCACCGTTGAACAAGTGATAATTATAAATCCGTACATAAATCCGAAAAGACGAATTAAGTGGTACAGGCCCGCACCAGGGTTTGAACCCGCGACCTTCGGATTACAAGTCTGGCTCATTACCAACTGGGCTATCTCTATTACTCTCAACTTCTTCAATTCAATTATATCGTGATCGCCTTCAGGGTCTTACCCATCTGCAAGTCACTTTCTTTCATTCGAATTTATTAATGTTTGTTTTATTTTCTTTATTTCCTTTGGTTTACTTATTGTATGTTGCAACAGTATTTTGTAAACAACTGAGAGCACATCAGGCCTGATACTTTGGACAAATGTATTACTAACATTATTCATTCGTACTTGTGATAAATAATGTTTAAGTATCTCATTTCATTTCTACTGCCCAGCTTGTTCTGCTCTTAAGTGTACCTACAATTTAGTTAAAATTAACACATTGTCTATTTTTTCACGTCAACGCTCATTAGCTAATCCAGGATAATCTATAATTGGCTTTGTATATTATCTAAGACGTTACATTCTATACTTTTAACGTTTTATGCTTTTGATGACCTTTATATAAAAAAAAAATATCTATATCTTTAAAAAATAATCACTAAATCTGTTGCTAAGCGCAAAGTTTGAAAACGGCTGGCCCGATTTGGATGAATCATTTTTTGTTGCGTTCCTTATTGTCACGACCAAGTTAACCTTAAAAAAAAACCACCGGGACAATTCCCACTTGAACGAAGTCGTGGGCGGACAGCTAGTTCATTATAAAAGTGGTATACCTTTAATATTAGGTATTAGTCGACTAAGGTGCGCACACGCACATCCATCGCCCATAACCTCCGGTCCGTATCTCGTCAGTCATCAGCATTGTCAGCAACTGATCACCTTGCGGCAGCCTGCTGATAGGGAGGCGCTGACGCGTGGTACGGTAATGGTTTTAGTGGAATTACATTACTGATGAATTTTAATGTTATAATCAGGCGTGAGGCGTAATATGTATACTCATGTGTAAGTTCCTTAACGGAGTAGGCAGAGAAGCGTGAGGTTTTAAAAGCACTCTGTGCATACACCGAAGTTTTAACCCCCGACAAAAAGAGAGGTGTTATAAGTTTGACGTGTGTATCTGTGTGTCTGTCTGTGGTATCGGATCGATTTCTATGCGGTTTTTTTTTAAAGCTGAGGTGATCGAGATCATCATCGGATTCATTTAATTAAAATCGGTTCAGGCGTTTCAAAGTTATAAGCAATCGAATGTCGGGGGGTAATTTTTTTTTTAATACATACATACATACGCTCACGCCTGTAATCCCTAACGGGGTAGGCAGAGCATCAGGGTTATAGATTTTTTTTATTTTTTTTTATAGTTATATAGTTATTCTTTCACGCCCAGTCCAGCGTAAATAAAACTTGACTCACTTACTCCTCAATTTCCTATTTTTTATTTCAGACTCGACCCTTCCTTCCGAGGAAAAGGTCTTTGCGAGATGATGACGAAGCCAATAGAAGCCTTCGACCTTCGGCGGGACTTTGTGGAAGACAAGCAATATGACTTCTACGAGCTGGACCGGAACAGCCTGGAGCCATACTGCCCTGAGACCCTGAGGGGGCCTGGCATGCTGCATTCTGGGTTCTTGTCTTCAAAGCCTGATAGAGAAAGGTAAGTCTAAGTCAAAGTCATTTCATAGAACATCAATCATAATAGGTAGTCCGTGGTTTATTTCTAGGATTGACAATTCAAAATTACCATGTATCATGTTCGACGGTGTCCATTTACCGTTTTCTAAAACGGTCAAAAACTTGGGCATCATGTTTGACAACTGTCTTACATGGAAGCCTCAGGTGGCCGAAGTCAGTAGGAAGATGTTTGCCTCTTTATTTTTCTCTGCGGCGCCTTCATAATGTTCTTTTTTTATTTTTTATTATAAGATGGGTTAACTCTTGATCTCAATCTTGACCATAAGGTCAAAGATGAGGTCGACGATGGAGCGAGCTAACCCAGAAAATGCCTATAAAGGCACTGGTACTCCTACGCACCGACGGAACACAGCAAGCTGTTTGGCGTGGGACTTCGGTAGGAGGGTGGTCGCGAACCAGATGGCCCTTTACAGAGCCTACCACACCGCATGAGACGATAGGACGACACCTCAGATCCAAAAAAAAAGAAGTGTCGTTGCCTGGGATGGATTACTAGGAGGCAGGTCTCATTTGTGTTTCCTTAGTCGCCTCTTACGACACCCACGGAAAGAGATGGGGTGGTGTTATTCTCAACCGATCACCACACGGTTAAAACGAGGACTAAATATGTCCTCGAATACTCTATAAAAACTCCCACGAGGACTAAAATATGTCTCGCTCAATCGCTCCTGCTTCCTATACTGGATTACGCAGATGTCTGCTACCCAGACCTTTCCTCTGAATTGCTTAATAAACTCGAACGTCTTCAGAATCTTTGTATTCGTTTCATTTTCGGGCTCCGCAAATATGACCATGTCTCCAGTTTCCGTTGTCTATTAAAGTGGCTGCCGATTCGTCAACGGAGAGACCTCCATATCCTTTCTTCACTCTATTCTGTCCTAATGCTCCCTTCTACTCCTAAGGGGCCATCCATAAATTACGTCACACGAATTTCATGATTTTTTGACCCCCTCCCCCTCCTTGTCACAGCTGGTCACATTTTAAGACTCCCCCCTCCCTATCGTGACGTCACATATTTTGCATATTTTCAATTTTTTTGTAATTTTCAAATAAAAGCAGTACTTAGTAGTTGTTTTTTTTTGGAACTCAAAACTCATTGTCTCAAACAAAATAAAAATGTAAAAAGAGAGTGCTTAGGACAGAGTAGGTAAAGTTTGTCATTAATAGTTAACACGTTTTGATACTCATAACACATTTTGAAATGTGACGTCACGAAATTTATGACCCCTCCCACCCCCTTGTCACACAATGTCACACTTTTTCGACCCCCTCCCCTCCCCTTAACGTGTGACGTAATTTATGGATGGTCCCTAATTACCTCAAAGAGCGTTTCTCTTACCGATCCTTTTCTTTAAATCGCACACTTCGCACTTCTCTCATCCTAACGCTCGACATTCCTTCCCATTCCTCCGATTTCTACTCTCACTCCTTTACAGTCCAAGCCATCCGCAAGTGGAATTCTTTGCCAGAAGAAATTAGGCGGGCTCCTTCTCTGGATTCCTTTAAGAATCGCCTTAAAGCGCATTTCCTGAAGTAATTTTTTATTTTATTAATTCGTGTTTCTCTCGTCCTTTTGTTTACGCTATGTATGTATGTATGTATACCTAATATATATTTATTCTTATAGTTATATACTCATATTTATTTTATATACTTATATTTATTATTTTAAATAGGTACCTATTATACTAAGCTTTTTATTTTTAATCATTAATATTTGCACCACCCGCTTCTGTTTTTACCTTCTTATTATTTCTCCTTTATCACAAGGTTGCCTGGAAGAGATTGCTTTTTAGCAATAAGGCCGCTCTTCTGTACGCTTTCTTGTTTTGTTTGTTTTTGTCTGTGTTCTATTTATGTGTGTGCAAATAAAGGGTTAAATAATAATAATAATAACATCCTACTAATACTATAAATGTGCAAGTTTGTGAGGATGTATGTATGGATGTTTGTTACTCTTTCACGCTCAAACGACTGGACAAATTCTATGATAAATTTGGTATGGTACTAGCTGACATTTTGGATTAATACATAGGCTACATAAATTTACAAAATTCCCACGGAAACTAAGTCCCGAGCGGAAAGCTAGTAAACAATAAAAGACAATAGAATAAGTTTTAAAGGAAAATAAAAAATATACATTTTTTTTAAAATTTGATCATTTCGTTAACCTTTTCAGCTACCAATCCAGTTGGGATCGCAACGACTGGCCAGACCGAGGGTTGGGAGACCGCAACAGGTTCTATGACGACAGAAATATCGGCTACGGAACCAGACGACGATATGAGGACCCATACTTTGTGCCTTATCAGATTGGTTAGTGTTGTTCCAAAATTATTACAACTAGGTACTAGTTTTAAACACGTTATAATGGTTTTTTACCACGATTTTTGTTCATCCGTGATCATGGTACTTGCAACAGCGCCGAAATATCGAATACTCATTTAAAAAGTGCAAAAAGTACAAAAGTCCTGGTAAAAATTACCGCGAGAATCTTAAGCAATTTATTACGACTAATTATAAATTCTTGAGTTAACAACCTATTTGGACTATCGGACATTTGTCAAAACTACCTATACCGGTCTCTGTCATCAATACGACCAGGGTAGAGACGGCCTGACATCCGATGTTCCACTGCCCTAGCATACGTAATGTTTTACACTCTTATTAGAGTTGTTTCCAAGGAAAACGTAACCTTAAATGAAGTCGGTTAATGAATCTTTCTTTTCTTTACCCTACAGCTAGGCAAAGAACTCTCACTTACTTCGTCAGTCATTTCTGTCCTCGGTGAAATTCAGCCAGACAGTAGTCAGAACAAATCCATAGTAATATTATAAATGCGAAAGTAACTCTGTCTGTCTGTCTGTCCGTCTTTCACGCCTAAACTACTGAACCGATTTTGATGAAATTTGAAACAGAGATAGATTAGAGCCTGGGAAAGGACATAGGTTACATTTTATACCAAAGTTGGGCACGATATAACCTGTAGTCCACGCGGGCAGAGCCGCGGGTGGAAAGCTAGTATTTTATAAGCAAACGATCATTATAACGCAATCTCATTCAAATAAAACAATTTTAGGCCTAGCGCGTACTGATGATCAAGATCAGCACACCTGGGGAGCATACGGTGGGGTTTACGGTGGCGATACGTACTACAAAAACAGAATCGACCACCACAAATCAATATCTCACTGGGGCCTCACAGACTTAGCGCCCCCAGTGTATGGCGTCAGGCCACTGGGCCATCAGGACTTCGACTATCATAACCTCGGGAAGAAAGTTGATAGATATGGTTATGGAGGGTGGAAAAGGGGCAGGTGGAATTCTTCAGGTAAGAATGTTTGATTTTATGGTTTACGGTTTTCTTGGCGTGGTCTTCTTAACTTGTTTATTTTGACGGTTTTGTTGGAAAATAAGTGCTTACACTCTTTAATATCCAAGTTAATTCTGATATGAACTTTATTACCTACCAGTAAAAACGACATTTATGTGTATACTGGTTCATTGAAACGATTGTAATAAGATACATGGTCTTTAATAAGAAGTCAGTTGTTATCCTTTTGCCTCAACCACTGGGCCTCACTGACTTAGCGCCCCCATTGTTCAGCGTCAGGGCGTTTGGCCGTCAGAACTTCGACTATCATAACTTATGAATAAAAGTGGTTTTACAATAGTAATAGGGCGATACGGAAAGCGACCATGTGGCACTTTGTCACGAGCGTTTTATGTTCTTTAAGAGGGTAAGTCAAAGTTAACATATTCGTAGTTCTACAGAGAGTTCTTCGTCTGGCATTTTACTCTTCGTCCATGTGTTTCTTCTAAATTACAGGATCGTCATGGAATGGGTTAGACTATGGTGAGAGTGCATACTTTAAACCACCAAAACCAGCATATTATGAGCCCTCTGAACGATCCAATGAGGAGAGTGATGAAGTAATTGTCAAAGGTTAGTAGTTTCAAGAGTGAGAAAAGAAAGAAAACCGTAAAATAATCTAGTTCTTCCTAGTGCTGTAGACTGTTTTTTTATAGACCATAAATCATTCGAATCGCTTTCGACGTTATAACAAGTTAGGAGTGATAGGACAAGTCTGTACCTATCACTGTCATCTAGATAGCGCAAGAGAGATATACACTGAGCGTTTCCGACAGCCGTGTCTGTCGGATGTCTGATCGACTGACTGACTGACTGACTGACTGTCAGATTGGGTGAATACGGAGCCAGGTTATTAAAATAAATCCTCTAACAACCCCTAGGTATCTGTTTACATAACAGGGTCGCGAAGTAATTACCTACCTGATCTATTAACTTCTAGATTATGGTCACGCGCACCTTGTGAATGAGAAATGAGCCAAAGCGATGGGGAAAAAAAACAATTGAGTAAAATAGATTAAGAAAGAAGATGAGTAAATCCAATGCACAATCCTTTCTGAAATTACAGCCGGTTTGGTCGACTGGTAGTGACGTTGCCTCTTGATTAGCGGGTCCTGGGTTCGATTACCAGTCGGGGCAAATATTTGCGTAAAAAGCATATGTTTGTTCTCGGGTCATGGGTGTTCGTGTCTGTCTTTATATGTTTTCCAAGGGACCCACGACACAAAGGAAAACACTAATGCGGGCTTTTGAGTGTGTAGCGTTTTAAAAAATATGTACCTATGTGGCCCATAATAGGGAATATGCATGATTTTTTTTTATCGCATTGATTAACAAAATATGAAAATATCGTAGTAAAGATGACAAAAAGTGAAATTAAAATTAAATTGGCCAAGAAATACGACCGCTTTACGCATTTAAAAATATTAATTACGCACCGGTTAGACAGAGAGATCCGACATGGACTGTGACGTCACATGTCACTACGGCCATATAAACTCCGTGTTAAATTTCGTTTTGCTAGAAATAGGTAGATATAAATCTTCGATGGCTTATATCTTTTTTAATTTCATAGTTATTCGAAAATAGTTTTACTAAACTGTTTATTACATGAATGAGGATTAATTTTTTAAATAAAAAAAATCATGCATATTCCCTATTCCCAGATTGTTCGTCCCGGCGTCGTCCCGGCATGTCCCTGGGCTCGGGCTCGGTCCGCCGCTCTCTGTTCGCCCGCACCGTGGTGCAGTGCGAGGCGGCCTGCTTCGGAGAAAGGGAATTCAAATGCGTCTCCTATAGTTATAGGTGAGACAAGCTATTTATTAACTTGCAATACACTTGTGGCAGTATGTTTGTTCGGGTTAAATCTTAATTTTATTGCAGTTTTGCTCAACCCCTTGAGCTGAAATTTTGCAACGTGTTTAGTTAACATGACAATGTTTTATTAGCTAAGTGACGTTTTTCTAAATCCATCATGGCGAACCGCGCAACATGGTGGACTAGTTATTTTTATTGCACTTCCGTGGGTATTAAATTAGTGAGTTTGCTTAAAAAATACCAAAAAAAAGTTTACATTAAAGTTCGTTATTTTTTAACTATTAACTTATTTCTTCTTCTTTAGCAGTTATGTGATTGTGTTCACTGCATTTTCAGTTCTATGCCGATCTGATTTATGCTAATTTATGGGGTGTGACTTTTATTTAGCGAAACTTTAGCGGGCAATATCCTTTATGAAACTGAACAACTTTTCCCAATTCTCAATGAGGCAACAATTTTGTTTTTTTTTTCATATTTTTACCTTGTATTTATCATTAGGAAAAGTTTTGCAGTTTACCAGGCTGATTCAGATGCTTCATTTTCGCTAACTTTTTTAAAGACACCCAATATACTAAGGCACAGATTTTATGGAAAGGCAAGGCTTATATGCCTAAAATCGTCAATTTACATATACAACTTGAAATTTTAGTAGTAGTTCTCCCGTCCCCCGTTCAGTAGCGTTATTCGTGCAACTTTTACTATGGGAACACTAGTGAAATCTTGAAAAAAAAAACGATACAAATTGTCCGGCCCAGCTAGTGAACCTTATATGGGATATCGAATTTCTTTTCGAAATTTCACTAGTGTTCCCATAGTAAAAATTGCTCAAATAACGCTACTGAACCCCCTCGCGACGGGAGAACAACCATTAAAATTTCAAGTTGTATATCTAAAGTCGAAGGTTCCAACTCACTGATTCATCAACGCCCAGCCCAAACCCTTCAACCTAAAAATCCGAAATTTGACATGACAGTTCCTTTTATATCGTAGGAGATTTTAGGACATTCCAACGGGAAAGTCCTGAGCATCCTTAAGTACCTAATATTTCGCAGGTACTCAAGCTCCCACGGCTCGGACAACTGTTTCCTCAGCGAGCGTCCGTACCGCGGCGTGGAGCTGTCAGCTGACAGTGGTTCCGACGTATACGCCATGCCTGAACACCAGGGGTGCTCCGTTATCACCAATAAACCTCTGGTTGAAAGCGGTAAGTGGTGAATGATAGATCTGCTGAAGCTAGATTTCGTAATCCCATACGGGGTAGGCAGAGCATCAGTAGTTCAGAACCACTTGATGCTACTTTGTCATAAATTCTGAGGGTTATTAGATGAAACATGATGTATAGTGGTGAGAGGTTTATTTTTTATTTTTTTTATTATAAGATGGGTTAACTCTTGACCTCAATCTTGACCATAAGGTCAAATATGAGGTCGACGATGGAGCGAGTTAACCCAGAAAATGCCTATAAAGGCACTGGTACTCCCACGCACCGACGGAACGCAGCAAGCTGTTTGGCGTCGGACTTCGGTAGGAGGGTGGTCGCGAACCAGACGGCCCTTTACAGAGCCTACCACACCGCATGAGACCATAGGACGACACCTCAGATTCAGAAAAAAATGAAGTGTCGTTGCCTGGGATGGATTACTAGGAGGCAGGTCTCATTTGTGTTTCCTTAGTCGCCTCTTACGACACCCACGGAAAGAGATGGGGTGGTGTTATTCTCAACCGATCACCACACGATTAAAAGCCTTTCGCCTACAATATCACAATACTCGCGTCCCTATTACTGACTTGACTTTTATAGGGAAGAATTAGCAGCAGCTGGTACATTCTCAAAAAAAAAACTATTTGAATTAACAAACTTTTTGAATTTTGAATTCTAAGTTTTCCCAGTCCAGCGTGGAAGTAGAATTTTTCTAATAGAATGTTTCACAATTTTAATTTAGTATTTTTGAAAAGCTTACTCGCGTGAGGGATATTTATTTATTTATTTTTATTTGGCTGACCAACAGCAAGAACACTGATACATGTATTACTTATGCTAACTTAAATTAGAACTAAGTGCCTTACCACTTACAGGACAGCACCACACACAGTTTATATATTAAGCGACTTAAACAAACATGAATACATAAGATCTAAAAACAATGAAGTTAAGTTTTGCTAAAGTTATACATAGTGACAGCAGAAAGTACAAATTCGTTAAAGTAATTTATAAGCAGCATTTTTATCTAATACATTCTTTTTAATCTTAGCCTCTGAATCTATATTTAAATCTAAAATATCTGAATACAACTCATGTAGTTTAAACATTGTAACAACAGAGTAATGCAATTTATTTGTGATATTCACAAATAAAATTTTTAGGGTAAGAAAAAACAAATGATATGAAATGAGTCTGTAGTTCTCCGTACGAGACACAGATGGCGCTAACGTACAAGCATGACGTAATGTGCTTAGTAAGGGAATGAGAAATTTCGCCGCTTGACTTGAAGGCACGATAGCAGAGCTTAATTGTTTAGAGCACCATTAGATCTAATCTTGGAATCGTGGGTTCAAGTTCAATTTGCGCCGAACCTTATATGTGAATGTTTCAAAACTTAAGTAATGCTTATGTATATGTATTTTATTTATGTATGTTACGGGTTATTGTGTATTAGTATGTTATATACTTATGAAAATGACTTTCTATTTATTTATTTTGTTTTCTTTTTTATCACTACTTTTGCGCTACTCCCGGTTTTCTTGTGTTTTCCTTTCGCCTCGAGTTGCCTGGAAGAGATCTCTGTTTAGCGATAAGGCTGCCCTTCCACACTTTTGGTTGTAAATTTGCTTTGTATTTATCTATCTATTTGAAGCTCTCTTAGCCCAGTGGCGCTCGCTGATCTCAACCGGTCAGTGAGGTCAAGCAACGTACTCAGAGGCAGGGAACCTGATGGGTGACCAAAGTTGCAATTTATCAAGAGCGCTTCCGTGCTTCGGAGGGCACGTTAAGCTGTCGGCCCCGGCTGTTGTCGATTGACTACAGTCGTTAAATCCAAGTCAGAGGCCATTGTGCGGTTTGAAAACTCTGACACCAGGGTTAGTCAAGTTCGCCACACACTTGATTATCTACTCGTATCTATGTACTATTTCAGAGTGTTTCTGGCACGTGCGCTCGGGCGCGGCGGTGGGCGGCGGGCGGGCGCGCGCGGCGCTGTCGGTGGCGGGGCTGGGCGCGTGCGAGGCGGAGTGCATCCGGGCGACCGGCTTCTTCTGCAGGGGGTTCAGCTTCAGGTACATCAGTTGTTGTTGTTTAATTTATCCCTTTCGGGAAAGGCAAAGGAATCTATGTTCATACAGCCGTTGTCTAAGTTTTTATTTTTAATTATAAGATGGGTTAACTTTTGACCCCAATCTTGACCAAGGTCATAGATGAGGTCGACGATGGAGCGAGTTAACACAGTAAATGCCAATTAAGGCACTGGTAATCCCACGCACCGACGGAACACAGCAAGCTGTTTGTCGTCGGACTTCGGTAGGAGGGTGGTCGCGAACCAGACGGCCCTTTACAGAGCCTACCACACCGCATGAGACCATAGGACGACACCTCAGATTGAAAACAAGCTGACGTGTCGTTGCCGATAAATCACTATTAGGCAGGTCTCATTTTTGTTTCCTTAATCGCCTCTTACGACACCCACAGAAAGAGATTTTTTTCTTCTGTGTAGTTGACCGTAAACCGATAGTGTTTTGTTACCGGAAAAGAATCACTGCCGACGAACTGAGACCCCGAAGCAAAGCTAATAACATCGGGGCTCTACTCTGTACCATCTACGACCGAAGTTTCAAAGCGTCAAATGTCAGTACATATTTGTCATGCGCTATACAGATGACAGTGACAGGTTGTGACAATTATCGGTCGTTCGTCAATTGTAAATAGTACAGAGTAGAGCCCCTGGTCCGTCCAACATTTTTATTTATTTATTTTTAACACCTTCGTGTACACAAGAACCACGTGGCGAGTTCGTAGAAGTGACAGTAGAAAATCCCATAAAAAAATTTTCCCGCCTATTAACTTCCAGCGCTCTTTTCGTAATAACAGCTTATTAAAACACAAAATGTGAAACTTATCAAACCGATAATATTAATAGTTGCTATTACAATTGTTGGAATAATTTGTAAATTTCAATTTTGCGTGTTGGCACACAACGACATATGACGTAGTGTCACTTTTCAAAGATTTTGTTACCCCGCCTACAGACGTAGTGTCCACGAAAGCATATACACGTAATAGGTAACAGTTGTTACAGATGACATGAGAATATACACTACTACAAATAAAGTTTATGCAAATACAAATAGCTCAGTCTGTAGGTAGTTTTGCATTGCAAAAGGTGGCGTAGAAAATGTTTTGACACAATATTGTTTAGGTATGGCAGGTTAATAAAAATCCAAGTTCTCGACCTTGGAGGACCCAGGCGTTAGCCGCCATCTTGAATTAAAGGTGCCAAAATTAGGTATATTTTAAATAACTTCTCAATTGTTTACTAAATCACAAAAGTGTCTATAAAAGGTTCAAAGAAGACAAAATTGCCTACATTTTTTGCATACATGATTATTCTGTAAGTCTTATAGGTAAAAAGTTACAAGCGAAATTCGGAGTCTCTAGACCCAGCGGTTTGGGCTGTGCATTGATATGTCAGTCAGTTAACCCCCTTAATCCCCTTAGGGGTAGAATTTCCAAAATCGCTGATACACGTGTTCATTATTTTTTAATCATCAGCCTACATACGAAGTTCTAAGATCGTAACTTCAAAATTCACGGACTTTCATACAAACTTCCATCCCCTATTTAACCCCCTTAGGGGTGGAATTTCCGAAAATCGCTCCTTAGTGGATGCCTGCACTACATAAGGTATCTATGTGCAAAATTTCAAGTCCGTAAGTCCAGCGGTTTGGGCTGTGCGTTGTGTATCCCCCAGTCAGTTTATCATTTTATATATTAGATTTTTGTAAAAATTATTATTTCCGTCGCTTGTAACTTTTTACCTTTAAGACTTACAGAATAATCATGTATGCAAAAAATGTAGGCAATTTTGTCTTCTTTGAACCCTTTATAGACACTTTTGTGATTTAGTAAACAATTGAGAAGTTATTTAAAATATACCTAATTTTGGCACCTTTAATTCAAGATGGCGGCTAACGCCTGGGTCCTTCAAGGTCGAGAACTTGGATTTTTATTAACCTGCCATACCTAAACAATATTGTGTCAACAAATTTTCTACGCCACCTTTTGCAATGCAAAGGCCTTTGCATTTCCCCACAGACTGGGCTAAAATGGACTACACGTATTTTGACAAATGATATGACTTTTAAAGTTAATTTTATAAATACAGAAACTATAAAAAATTGTAACTCAAGAGAACTTGGTTTGAGCAGCAACTGAATTAATTTGCGATTTCTTTTCTTACACATACGAGAAAAGGTTTATATTACAAGCTTTTGAAGGAATATTACCTTTTTATTCTTCACAGGTTCGACTCCCCAACCATCGGCGATGATTTAGAGAACTGCATTCTGACGTCCACTCCACCCACTTCACTGGAGAATGGGCGTGGGCTGCGCCCCAACAGTGGGCATGAGTTGTACGCTCGAGGGAACTACGGCAGAGGTTGTGAGCCAGCGTTATATGATGATGTGCATCTTAAGGAGAGTGGTGGTGAGTAGAAAATGTCTTCACGAAATAGGTGCTTTTGGCGCCCTCATAGTAGTTGAGGCATGACGGTACTGTGGTATGCAGACCTTCATGGAGGCTCTGGCATAACGCAACTCCTTTCCCAATTGGTCGTTTCGAAGAAGATTATTCGAATATCATTTTAAAAGATTTTAAATGGTATTCGATGTCAGGATTCGAAATGATTGAAGATCTGGTCTTCCGGCATTCTTAGGAGAGAGCTCGCGTAGTTTCATGTATGCGATCATAGGCGTGCAAATAGCACTTTTCCAGGCGTTATATTGTAAAGTGAACAAGTGTAATAAAGATATATTGTATGGAAGTATATTATTCATAATATACACCTCGCAGAAGAGCTACGTCTTTCATTCATCGCCCCCGGAAAGGTGTTATAGTACGTACTTTTTTATTATATAGGGTTGTCTAAGTAAGGCATGTGACAATGTGACGAACTCGACTAACCCTGGTGTCGCAGTATCCAAATAATCTATTGGCCTCTGACTTGGTTTAACGATGGTAGTTGATCGATAACAGCCAGAGCCGATGAACACGAAAACGCTTTCTGAAGTACAGAAACGCTCTTAATAAATTTCTAATATACGTAATCACTTCCCTTATCACTGGGCCAACCCGCTATCATTGAATATCCACTTTTCTGCATAGTCGAAATCCTAACGGCCCAGTGGCCATCGTTGCATCGTACACTGGGGCGCTAAGTCAGTGAGGCCCAGTGAGTAAGGCGGTTAAAACGTAAAATCCTAAAAGTTTTGTGAAATTTAGTGCATTTAGTTCCAACAATAATTAAATTCCAGTGCGATGTTCTGCGGTAATTTCGGTCAGAACAGCTTTCACACATTTCTCGTCACTTCGTTTGAAAATATGAGAGATCACCGTGTTAAGTTTTCTTTAAGTATATTATTTGATTCCAGAATGTTACCTCCAATATGACAACGCAGCCAAGTTGATTGGCACGGCCGTGAAAGGACACGCTCGAGTTAATGACGAGCAGGCTTGTGGGCAAGCTTGCACCGACGCGCCTTTCAGATGCCTTAGCTTCTCCTTCAAGTAAGTATTCTTACTAAGGAAACACGAATGAGACCTGCCTCCTAGTAATCCATCCCAGGCAACGACACTTCATTTTTTTCTGAATCGGACGTGTCGTCCTACGGTCTGTGGTAGGCTCTGTAAAGGGCCATCTGGTTCACGACCACCCTCCTACCGAAGTCCGACGCCAAACAGCTAGCTGTGTTCCGTCGGTGCGTGGGAGTACCAGTGCCTTTATAGGCATTTTCTGGGTTAACTCGCTCCATCGTCGACCTCATCTTTGACCTTTATGGTCAAGATTGAGGTCAAGAGGTAACCCATCTTATAATAAAAATAAAAAAAAAATTGTAAGATGGGCAGAGACCATCGCTTCTTAGAGGTTAAATTAGGTAGGTATAGCAGCTTTCTGCTTGCAAATTTTTTCGCATGGTTGATATCTTATGTACCCTCCAGCACACTTTCACAAAAAATCATATCATACCATACTATATTATAAATTAAAGTACCCCTCCGCTTCTGTCTGTCTAAATGCAATAAACTCAAAAACTACTGAACGGATTTTCATTCGCTTTTACTAAAAGACAGATTGATTTAAGAGAAAGGTTTATGTACGATTTGTCAAATCAGTTGCTTTATATTGTTTGTAAAAAGAAAACGCTTTCTTAGCATATAATTTTTTTTTAATACAAGTCTGTGGCGTTACGCATTTTCGTCATTATTTGATTAGGTAATTTATCATTTGATAGTTTAAATTAAACTTATATCTCTGCAAATAACTGTTGACTAACTGTGACTGACAAGTTTAATTTTTTTTGTTGCATGTAGAAAAATAAAATAACCTTTTATATATTCCCAGTAACAACTCCCCACCCGACACCGAAAACTGTCTTCTGTCAGAGATCAGGTTGTTTGACCTTCAAAGAGGAGTGGACTATGAGCATTCTACAGATGATTGGCTGTTTGCCTTCGACCTCTTCAATGGACAATGCTGGAGGAAGGTGCATGGTCGGAGTGACTATGAGTAAGTATTTGTATTTTTTTTCAAGTGCTGCACTTCGTTGAATGAAAGAAAGAAAGAAGAAAGAAAATAATTATTCATTGCCAATTATTATTCATTGAAAGGAAATAAACACACGTTTTTGTTAAAGATTAATTAAAGGATTCATTTATTTATATTGGCGACTTCTTTGCTAAGTTGATGCAGATAATTTTAGTGGTTTATGAATTAATAGAAATGATAAATTTTTCTTTTGAAGAAAGACGAGAAAATACCCCAAACATAGTAACTTTGTGCCTATGTTCATAAATGATGGTGCAAAACGTTATTATATAGGGCACAATTGTCTAGCTAGATGTTTAGGTGCATGGTAGACGACTTGGGTCCAAACAGAATCATGGAAAGAGTCTAATTGGAATGGCTATTAGATCTGCCGCTACAAGCCACTTTAACACGTTTACAATTTCCAGCGATCCAGTGCCAGAACTGCCCCGGCCATTATCCCCTCCACCGCACTCCGGGGAGCTCTACGACGGTCCCAGTGGTACGGGGGCGTCTGGTCCCACCGGGTCGGGTCCGTCTGGTCCCACTGGGTACTTACCTGCGCCTCCTGCTCCACTGCCTATACCATCTGGTAAGTGAATCTTCTTCTTCTTCTTAACCTTTTCCCATTATCTGGGTCGGCTCTTCTTGTCTGCCTTCTCCATCTTTCCCTGTTTTGAGCAGTATAGATGTCAATTTGGCTGTCCTTTAAATTCCTCTGGACCGTAGATAGTATAACGAAAGGGGTATTCGAGAGGACAAAGAGGGAATGACTTTTAGTAATTTATTAGAGGAAACAACTACTCTGAAGTGAAGCTACGAGAAGATTGTGTCAAAATACCAGCTTTGACCGTCAAAAGGAAGCAAATTGGTTTTAATTCCAGAACACCTATCAAAAGGCTTCTCAAGTAGATGGATAACGCGAGAGGTATACGACCTCTCTACAATAGCCAGGTCGGCGTCATCGTTGGAAACTCTGGGGCCACTCGTACCATGTGGTTGATAGTACTTTTTTTTCTTTCGTGTCGATGGTATCATATTTCATTTTATAGTACTTATTTAGTGTGAAAGAAACAAATTAGCGATGATATTTTAACGATTTTTTGCAAATTTAGTAAATGATTTGATTTTGGCTTCAGGCGAGAACATTATTCGACCGTGATTTCGATTAATTTCTTTACATTAATTCTGCACTGTAATTCAAACTTATCATTGGAATTAAAAACAGCTATATACGTCCGACTGACATTGTTTAATCGAAATAAGTATCAGTGGTCACCCCCTGGACCCAGACAACAATTTATATTTTATTTTTATAGCGAATAGGTTAACTCTTGACCACAATCTAACTCAGGAACGAAGATCAAAAGTAATTTATTTCTGTCTCACGTATTCTTAGTCTAATTGGAGATGAGAATGCCTAAAAGATAAGGTCGAGGATAAAACAAGCTCACCTCTAGGTGAGGCATCTTCTAAGATGCCTTTTCACTCGAACTTCAAAGAGATTAAGGTCTCTTCTGTTTAAATTAATTCCTTACTTTTTTTTGCCCATTGCAGAACCCTATCTCCCCGGCTCGGGTCCTCCAAGCGGTCCCGGCTACAAACAATACCCTGACAGACCGGATCCAGGCTACCCTGGTCCCGGGTACCTACCCGCTGAGCCACCCGGGTACCTACCCAAACCGTCTGGACCTAGCGGACCGTATCGCCCTTCTGGACCCCCCAGGTGAGGCAAAACACTACTATAGTGTCTTCAAAGCTGTGACGACAAATTGCTTTAATACAGTCACGAGCATTAAATACACTGGCTTACCGCCTGCGGCTTCGCTCGCGTGGAATGCAGGTTATATCGTTCCCAGCTTTGGGATAAAATGTAGTCTATGTCCTTGCCCAATGTCTAATCTATCTCTGTACCTTTCATCAAAATCGGCTCATTAGTTTAGCCGTGAAAGCGTAAGAGACAGACAGACAGACAGACAGACAGAGTTACTTTCGCTTTTATAATATTAGTAGGCATTGTCACATTTTCTAAAATAACTTAATCATTCTAAGAATATGTTAACAATTTGTTTTAAATTACCTTACCTATTTATAAGGCACAGCTTAGCTTACTTTAAGCTGTGCCTTATAATTAGGTAATATATGAGATCTAAATAATATTGCTATGTCAATTTGAATTTTGAAGGTGTTTCTGTGTTATTTCTCGTGACTGTTTAGGTCTAATTGGATATAATCTAAAAAACATTTCTTAATTTCCTAGTGGCCCAAGACCATCAGGTCCTGGTTATCTCCCAACAAGCGGTACCGCTCCAGGATATCCCACTGGGCCTTTCCGACCCAGCGGGCCTCCTATCCCAGCCCCATCTGGTCCCATCGGTCCACCATATGTTCCGAGTGGACCCCAACCGGGTCGACCGTACCCGGATACGGCTTATGGTCCCCCTCCTGGACCCCCTGGACCACCTGTGTTGCCAAGACCTGGGGAAAGAGAAGAACCAAGTGAGTTTTTTTTAATTTGTAAGGCCTGCATTACAGAAGGACACTCAATTGTTGATCTATGCTTGAATATTGATTGTGACTTTTTTTTAATAACAAATGGCCAAGATGGCCAAATGATCAAGAGTTAACCCATCTTATAATAAATAAATAATAAATAAAATGGGTTCGATCTTGACCACAATCTAGCCCAGGGGCGAGGATGTGGTCGAGGATGTAGCGAGCTTACCGAGAAGATGCTTATTCACTCGAACTTTAAAGAGATCTGGGTCTTTCTCTGACTATCAAAATGACAAAGACCACCTGCTACTCAAGAATAGATCAGAGTCTGAGTTGCGTTCTGTCATATGGACCTAAGACTTGTTTTTTGTTCAGATTCTATGAAAGAAGACTTTGGTCTTGTCTTTGCCCAAAATTTGAAAAAATGATATTCGTTTCTTTTTTTACTTAGTTTATATTGATTGTAATAATTTTCTTTGTTCACAGATATGCTAATTTATATACTAATTGTTTTTTGTTTTTAACAGCATTTCTTGTACGCTAGGAAGTACACGAAGTAGTTAAGAGTAGTAGCAATTAGAAAAGTCACAAGTCATCCATCAATATTTCACATACTAGAATTTAATAAAGGTTTATTTTTATAACTGTGCACTTCACATGTACACTTAAATTCACAATTCACTTTAATTTTTTTTTTAATTCTTGCACACATAAATATAGCAATAATAACCAATGTGTTTTCATTTGTCATCCATACTAATTTAAAAATTTACTAACTACTTTAGGTATAATTTTTCTAGTAAATACTTGTAATCTTTTCTGTAGATCTCTTTTATTTCACTTTTGAAATAAAATTATGTAAGTCCTTAATACTTCAACTTGTTTTGATCAGACCTAACTGTCCATGATCCAGGTTTTGTCAGATTTTGAAGCTTTCTGATGGATATCTTGAGGGACGTAATCGTTTTAGCCAAGAAATATGGCATTCGTGCACTTGCCTTCAAGATATCTGCTTGCAAGCACCGAAAAATTTTCGCGAAAACTTCTGTTTTCCGCGGAAAATTTAGTGCGCGGAAATTTCTGTTTTTCGCGGAAAATTTGGAACGAATTTTGTCCAACCTTTTCTTCTTCTATTCACATCCCGTTTTTTGTTTTAAAATTTGTAAAAAAATTATCTTATCAGAGCCGGCGTTGCTCAACGGCGAAACGGCGCGGTGGCTCCTATAGGAGCTACCGGTGCCCCAGACATTAAGTCTTTCTTTTGCTACTTTCACATTTAGCTTCATATTTGACAACCGGTTTGGTCGAGTGATTGACGGGTCCTGGGTTCGATTCCCTTTTGGGGCAGGTATTTGTGTAATAAAAGGCAGAAGTTTGTTCTCGGGTCATGGGTCTTTGTGTCCGTCTTTATATGTGATCCAAGGGAACCCACGACACAAGGGATAACCTTAGTGTGGGCCTTTGAGTGTGTAGCGTTTATTATTTGTCATTATTATATTTATTTTGGGACCATTTTACCAATTCCCCCTGGACAATGGTTACACGTTTTTTTAGTCTTCTTCTTATCGTATAGGTAAAGTAAAGTGTGTGGCGAACGTTTGGTCAATAGAACATAGCGTTTAACCATAACTATTTCCTAAAGTATTATTGTCTGGTATGCAGTCGTAGCGTCCTGGCGACACTACACGGTGTCCGGCTTCCCGTGTAGACAGGGCTCATCGTGCGCGCAGAACAACGTCGCGGGGCACTGGGCCTGCGAGCCGGAGGGGGGGGAGATCGGTAAGTTCATTAAGGGCGCAGACCCACCGCGGCGCAGGCTGTGCACGGCCACGCGGCGCATTTAAGCTGCGTGGATTCATTTGTGTGACAACGTGGGTCTACGTTTCCACTGCAGTACACGCCATACACGAATTGAAACCCACGATTTTAGCTACGTGGATTAGATCAAAATCTAATTTGAGCCTTAATGTCAAACTCACTGAGTAGATATTCACCGCAGCTAAAATGTACCGCGTGCCAACCGTGTGCCGCATGCACAGCGTGCAGGCGTTGAGCTACGCGACATGTTCCAGCGAGCCACGCGTGTATCGATGACGTCATTTCATGCGTAGCGTGGTCGTGGGTCGCAGTGGACACAATCACATACATTTTCTTGCAAAGCGAAGCTTAACCCACGTGCGTAGCCTCTCCGTGCGCCGCGGTGGGTCTGCGCTTTTACAGTCAAAGTAAAAAATAACTTTATTTCATAGAACATAAAAAATAAAAATAAAATAAATCAAATTTTTATTTTTTTAATACTTAAAAAAATGAGGTACTCCCAGTAAGTAATAAAATACTTGTGTTGTGGATGTTACTTAAACATGTCAAAATTGTGAAGTACGTTAGGATTTTTGACTTTGCGCCATGGACTTAGTACTTTCTCTTTTAAAGGACCGATTACTTAGAAAAATCGTATTAAGAAATATGAAACTTAACCTCATAGCAATAAGGTACACTTTCGACTGCTTCTCCGACAGCCTCTATTGAAACCGAAAGGGACACCGATGTGCGAGGCGGATTGTCTCTTTCTTTTTTCTTGCCAATTTAAAAAAACTTCATTAATCAAAAAAGTCCGGCTTTGACAATGAAGTTAATAACGAAGAAATACGTTGCATTTGAAATGAATTTCAGTTCAAATTGATGTAAATTAATTGTCATCATAATAACTTCGTCATCTTTTCCTAAATTACCAAAAGAAAACGAAATTTTTTTTCAAACCATTTATTACTACTGGCATCCCGTAAAGTGTCATTGTAATGTCATGGCGGCATGCTTTAAATCGTATAAAAATAATTCGTAACGGCAAGGATTATACCAGTTTTTTAAATTAAAATACTGACAAAATGGTAGAAAGATGTTGTGTTCACACTTGTTCAAGTGAATCGTATGGTGGATGTAACATATCTTTTCACAAGTAAGCTAAAATAATTTCTTATAAATCTATGACTATGTTGTCCATGATTTCTTGTGTTTGGCGGAGAAAGGTTCTCAACAATGCTGTGCTATTTTATTGCAGAGTACATAAAGATTTAGAACAAAGACAAAAATGGCTCAACAGCGTTGAGATTAGACAAAAGATAACAAAAAATTCCGTTGTATGCAGCCGGCACTTTGTGCCAACTTGCTTTTATGCTGGGAATTCCCGCCAGTTACTCAAAATGAACGCAATTCCTACTATTCCTCCCACGGTAAAAACTATGTACTATTGCGAAATTGTATTTTTTTGAATTCGCACACCAATACACCATAAATACACGTTACATGTCTACAAAGATCTTTTGGCCCGCGGTTTCCATGGTGACGCCTTTATTTACAATACAAGTTCTTCTAGCTACAACTGTCACCTTTGTAGACCTATAAAATACTACTTAACAGTTATAGTTTTAAATGTAAAGTCCCCACCGAGTGGCACGAGCCTCCCTCGAACAGTGAAGGGGGATTCAGGCCATAGTCCACAACACTGGCCTAAAATGCGGGTTGGTGGGTCTTTCGGAAATAACCTTTAGAGTTACGGGTTTCCTCACGATGTTTCCCTTCACCGCTGAGCAAGTGATAACTATTAAATACGAATTAAAAGACGAATGTATAGTGATACAGGCCTCAACCTGGCATCGAACCCACGACCCTCCGCTCACAGGTCCCACTCACTATCCAGGGTTAGTTTATTCCGCCCTCATTCCAAACCACCCCCGTCCAAGTACAGTTAGCATCATCATCCTTTTCAAACTTGGAGTATTTGAAATGAAACTTCTTTGGGCGCGTTGAGAGTGAAATTTCAAAGTTGCGTCATGGTATTCAAAGTTTACCTTTAGAGAAATTTAAGACAGTAATTTAACAATGTAAAAAAAATAATTAGGCCAGGTACAAGGTTGTACCTACCTTGTAGTTTGAAAGCCTAGCGACCTTGCATTAAATCTGGTAGTTCTGATTTGTTGCTGACTTGTTTAGGATGTTACAACCTAATGAATAACCGCATATTTGGAAAATATACCTAGCCACAACGAATCGAAAAAAGGCAAGATTTTTTTTAAATGTACCTTTACCCAACACTGTGACGTCACTGGCGCGCGTTGATATCGGGTATATTTTCAAATTACTAAACGCGCGCGTAGGTATTTGAAAACATACCCGAACGCAACACGGCAACGGACTCACTCATTTAGATCAGAACGCCCGCTTAATTTTGACAACGAGTAACGAATTTTCATTAGGTACGTAAAAAGTTAAATAGAGTCATTAAACTTTAAGTTTCATTAAACTTAGTCTTTTAAACTTAAAGTCTCATTAAACTATAGTTCCATTAAACTAAAGTCTAATTAAACTTAAAGTCCCATTATTAAACTAAAATCCCATTATACTTAAAGTCTCATTAAACTAATCCCATTAAACTAGTCACATTAAACTTAAAATCCCATTAAACTTAAAGTCCCATTAAACTAAAGTCTCATTAAACTTAAAGGCCCATTAAACTGAAAATTTAAGCTTTTTCATAAACAACTTTTATCTACCTACATTTATAATTTTCAGTAGGGATAAAGGAATTAAGAAGTATATTTTGATATATTTTGCAATAACACAACACGGAATTTCCAGTTTGAAAATATACCCCGGAAACGCGTTGACGTCGGGTATATTTTTAAATCCCTAATATGGTAAAACATATTTTTAAAGTATACCTGAGCCCAACACTATAATAGACTCAGCGCCGAACGACACCATGTCAAAATTAAATTTAAAAAAATAAAAAAAAGTGTTCAGTAAGTGATAAGTACTGGTTCAGGATTTTCATTTAAAGCTAGGAGGTTCTTTTTCAACCTGTATACATATATGCTCACGTCAGTAATTCCTAAGGGGGTAGGCAGAGAATCAGTGGCTCATCTTTACCTATTTTCTTGATAAAGAAAATATTTATTACATAACTTCATCGTTATGTAACCTTGTGACGTACCTTGTGACATTTGAATGACCTATGGTAAGAAGTACTAGTCACAATTTCTAGTTTTGATTTTTGAGCGAAACAAAATCCAAGATCGGTTTTTAATACAACATTGCATAGTGTTTTAAATTCCAATCATGTCCAAATGATAGTATCAGGGAGATCTTTAATTTAAACTTCAGTTGATATTTTATAAAATACTCTATTTTTGAAGAAAACTACGAAAATGTGTAGCGTTCTTAAACAGCACCATCTATGGGATTTTTTTGGAAGCTTACCTCATTTTCCACTACCGCATTAAAAGTTACGTGTTAGACTCGAGTGCCACGATTTTTGACCTTGTGCTCTTTTGATTCTCTCGCTAACGCTCAGAATTCTAATTGTTGTAGCACTCGCTGCGCTTGTGATCCAATTTTAGAATCCTTCGCTTGGTCGGTCATCAAATTTGAGCACGCGGTTAAAAGCAACTTTGCACTCATGTATAAAAAATATCTCTCTGACTCTCATCAGCCCATACAATGTCTCCACCGAGGGGCACGATGTGTTAAGTTTACCTTGCCCAATGTTAAACAGGTTAATACCAATGTACAGATTAAGAATGTAAAACTGGACGTTGTGGAATCTACTGTATTCTTAGGAATAACTCTTGATGCAAAGCTTCAATGGGGTCCTCATATTGATAAGTTAGCGAGCAGACTCAGTTCAGCAGCCTACGCAGTTAAACAAATCTGTCAATTATCGGACGTTGAAACCGCGAGAACCGTATATTCACTTCCACAGCCTAATGTCGTATAGCATTTTACTGTGGAGTAATGCTGCGGATATCAATAAGATCTTTGTTCTGCAGAAAAGGACTATTCGCGCGATTTATCAAATGAGACCTAGAATGTCTCTTAGACAAATATTCAAAGAAATAAATATTCTGACTTCTGCATCCCAATATATTATATGTGACAATCTTTTATATGTGAAGGAAAATGAACATTTGTTTAAGAAAAATAGCGCTAGGCACAATATAAATACTTGGACCAAGCATAAACTGGAAGTACTAGACAGTCGTCTCCACAAGGTCACAAACGAAGGTATTCAAAATTTACCTTTGGATAAATTTAAGTCAGTAATTAAACAAAAACTTTACAAAAAGGGCTATTACAAAATTTCTGATGACCTAACTGACATGGCGCCATGGGAATGACTGCTCAGCTTTAGAGTTATTTCAGAATTAGTTAAAGTTAGAAAATAGGAAAATTTGTAATGCGATTAAAAAGAACACCCTCAGAGTTTCTTGCCTGTTCTTCTCTGGGGAAGACTGCACCTTTGCGAATAGGCGTAGAGTCAGTAGGATCAATAGAACGAATGCGTATGTATGGTATGTATTTAAATCCTTTAATGTTTGTTTGTATGTATTTCATGTAATCTTGATTTGTTTTAAGTGGCATCCTGATTATCCTATAAAATAAAGATTTTTTCTATTCTATTCTATTCTATTCTGTGAAAGGGGGAATTTATTATTTAATAGTTTCTAATAAAAAATAACATATGATCAAAATTAACTTATATATACCTATGGAACTAAACGGGCTCCTATGGAACTAAGGTCCGTTAGATAAAATAGGAAAAAACAAATTCTAAGCATAAAACTCCAATTTTACAAAAATCCAATATGGATTGCTTGGGGAAAATGTTTTCATGGGGAAAGTTTTGAAATTAAGTTAAAAGCATGTTTTAATGATTTGATTATAAGATGAGACGAAAGGTGAGTTTTTGTTTTATTTTTTCGCAACCTAACTACACAACTTTGTGCCGTGTGGTGATCGGCTTAGAATAACACCACCCCATTTCTTTCCGTGGGTGTCGTAAGAGGCGACTTAGGAAACAAAAATGAGACCTGTCTCCTATTAATCCATCTCAGGCAACAACACCTCATTTTTTATGAATCTGAGGTGTTGTCCTATGGTCTCATGCGGTGTGGTAGGCTCTGTAAAGGGCCGCCTGGTTCGCGACTACCCTCCTACCGAAGTCAAACGCCAAACAGCTTGCTGTGTTCCGTCGGTGCGTGGGAGTACCGGTGCCTTATAGGCGTTTTCTGGGTTAACTCGCTCCATCGTCGACCTCATCTATGACCTTGGTCAAGATTGAGGTCAAGAGTTAACCCATCTTATAATTTAAAAAAATACATTCCCGATGTCCACTACTCTGTGTCCTCCTTGTATATTATCATACAATTTGGTGTTTCATAACAAAAATGTAGTAACGTAAATGTTGCTGATGGTTTGTTATATAAAAATAAAATTACAGGAAAACTTCTATCCTTAAATGGAAGCCTGTATTTGTCTGTTACGTATACTTTGCACTCCCAAAAAAAAAAAATTATAATACGAGTAATCGCATTGTCACCCTACTAGAACGAGACGTTCTGCCTCGTTGCTCTATCTCTTCTTCGGCCCGCGTTTGAGCTCGAAGATTTCTATCCTGATGTATTAGATCCATGCTTTGCGCCTATTCGCAAGAATGCAGTCTGCCTCAAGAGAAGAATAGGCAAGAAACTCCGAGGTTGCTCTTTTTAAACCAATCATATAAATTTCCTTATTTCTAATTTTAATTGACTTAATATCTGAATAACTCTGGAGCTAAGAATTTATTCCCATGCTTGCTTGTCTAACAGATAATTCTATAATAGTCCTTTTTTAATTTCAATAATAAAGCCGCTCAGTTTCCTAGGTAATACAAATTTATTTATTTTTTATTATAAGATGGGTCAACTCTTGACCTCAATCTTGACCATAAGGTCAAAGATGAGGTCGACGATGGAGGGAGTTAACCCAGATGGATTACTAGGAGTCAGGTCTCATTTGTGTTTCCTTAGTCGCCTCTTACGACACCCACGGAAAGAGATGGGGTGGTGTTATTCTTAACCGATCACCACATGGTGTATTGTATTTGTTCCAGGATCCTGGGACTACTGTTGTGCTCCTACCCACAGATGTGGTTACAGCGAAGGTTTTCACAAACCATGGTAAGATACACAAAAAATCCTTTTGAATACTTTTTTTTTTCATAAGGGAGAACTAGCATGAAGGAGCCAAGTTTTGAAAAAGCCTCTTACAATATTTCGGTAGTTTAGGAACGGATTTGGTCGGGGGTTTTTCTTTTAAGTGGCAACACCTGAATTTTCGTCACCCACAAACATAAAATCACCCACCAAATCCGTTCCTAAATTACCGAAATAATGCAAATGGCTTTTTCATGCCACTTCATTGTCTGTCGCCCAACTGAGCTCTCGAAATCCTTTCTCATCCCGTTTAGATTTCGGGATACGCTAGACCATTATCCAGGATTTTCCAAGTCCAGGAGCCGATCCAAGATCATGAGCTCTCTAAGAACCTTGATTACATTTTCTGAATTCATGATCTCTCAAAGTTCTGATAAAATATTTTTCTTGACCAGGTGCTACGTAGGCCCATCCAAGGACCAATGGCGTCCATGCAGTGAGAAGTACTATCCATACCACCAGCATAATATACCACATCCCACGCAACAAGGTCATACAGGTATTTTTTTTATCAGCCCATATACTTACGACGCACCGAGATAAAAAAAAATATAAACATTGCATGCTGGAATGGAAACCAGCTGGGTGTGTACTTAGATCTAGTTTTATTTGTTATACTTACTATCTTGTGTCACCACGCCTGGCAATAAATGAATTGTGATTTGTTTTTTTTTTGACGGCCGGTTTCGAGTGGTAGTGACGCTGCCTCTTGATCGGCGGGTCCTGGGTTCGATTCCCAGTCGGGGAAAATATTTGTGAAAAAATCTTTATGTGTGTTCCAAGGGACCCCGACACAAGGGAAAACCTTACTGTGGGCTTTTGAGTGTGTGGCGTTTATTTATTATTTATTTATTTTTATAGGGGAAGGCCCTCGCCCCCCTCTCGGCCCCCCAGTCCGTCCCTACGACAGGCCGGACCACTACCTGCCTGAAGCCGACCGCAGGTACTGGGACGAGTTGTACAATAATGGACCTCAAGCCTATTACGATAAATACGGAAATCCTTTGCCAGGTAATAACTTAGAGTTATAAAATTTTCTAAGCGCAGGGATTAGTCGCAAGTAAAGTGAAAATTAGGAACTTAAAGAAACTAAATCGTAGATCTGTAGCCAGGGGAGATTTATATTACGAAAAAGGTTACCGTTTTTCTTTGTGAAATTATTACAGATTATTATAGAAAATGTAAAAAAAATCACTACATAATTGTTTACGGCGGGTTACGGTCATTGAAACCTCACTTTAAGTGTATAAAATGGCGAAATCTTTAATAATTTCACAAAGAGAAACGGTAACCTTTTTTTGTAATATAAATGTCCCCGGGCTACAGATCTATAGCGTCTGAAAAATTTTTATTTCAAGTTTTTTATTAACTAGCGACTAACGATGAGTGTATGTAACTTTGTTTGTTCGGGTCAAATCTTGCTACTGAATTATAATGCAGGTTACCCTCAATCGATTGAATTGGAATTTTTCGCAAGCCTTCAGTTTGGATGACAAAAATGGCGGACTAATTATTTTATTTACTACTCCCATGATGTGGATATTAAATTAAAGGAATTGTAGAGTACAATAAGAAAATAAAGTAAATATTTAAAATAAAAGCTTGTTTATAATAATTTTTTTAACAACTAAGTAATTGTTTAAGTTTTTTTTTTAAACGCTTACCCGTATGTGGGATATTTACTAATAATTTTAGGGAAAGAAAAATGTTCAGCGCGAATGAGACTTGACCCCACGACCCCAGGATTACATCTCCCAATGCTCTAACCAACTGAGCCATCGTGCCTTCAATTTAAGCGGCGAAATTTCTCATTCCATTACTGTAGTGCGTGTAGGTAAGCGCCGTCATGTGTCTATAGTTCTCCGTACGAGAATAGCATTACATACATACATACGCTTACGCCTATAATCCCTAACGGGGTAGGCAGAGCATCAGTGGTTCTAGAACCACTAGATGCCTCGTTTGACACATATTGTGAGGTTATCAGATGGAACAAGTTGTATAACAGTGAGAGGTGGTCAGCCTTTCGCCCATTATACAGCAAAATCCTCGTATCCTATTTGCAGACTTTTACTGTATACCTGGGAAGCTGGCACATTGTCAGTTTTTATTTCGCTCCCAGTCCAGCATGGAATCTGTGTAAACAATAAACGATTTCTTCCCCTTAGGTTACACTCGGGTCCCAATGGCAGAGCGTCCGTACATCAAGTACCACCACAACTACCCCTCCCCTGGGTCCGGCCAGTGGGTCCCGGTGCCCGCCCTACAGAACGAGCTGGACCCACCAGTGCCTGGGGGACTTGGGGTTCCCAGGTAAGATTTAATGGACTTGTCATCTTCTTCTTATCGTATAGGTATAGTCAAGTGTGTGACGAACTTGGCTAACTCTGGTGTCAGAGTTTTCAAACAGCACAATGGCCTCTGACTTGTCATTATGACGTGTGAGTCTACTACTGGACTGCTCCCTTGATCATGCTAACATTAAGTAGTACTGCCACAACTATCCAATATTTCGGTCCGTATCATAGAACGCGATCCAGACTGGTCTATACTTAAGTAGCAGTCATCTTTGTCATTTTGATAGTGAGAGAAAGAGACGGTCAATACAAGATTTGAGTCTCCTTCTGTAATACGGGCTTTAGTAGGTACTGACCCTTCAGGGTGACTTTAATTTAGTTGCGAAACTTCATGGCGTGAATCTCCTCATGAAACTGAACAAATTCCAAAGAACCTATATGGATTCTAAAAAAATGTTGTCTTACCATACGAAAACAAATCAGCTGACTGCACAATTTTAATGGAGCGGCTGATTCATATCCTTAATTTTTTCTGACAAATTTAAAATCACCTTGACCCGCATCCCTTTAAAGTTCGAGTGAATAAGCTTCTTCTGGGTGAGCTCGCTACATCCTCGACCACATCTTTGCCTTTAAGCTAGATTGTGGTCAAGAGCGAAACCTTTATTTAATTTGAAGTACGCTTGAATATGAGCGAAAAAATTTGCTTGCCTCACCATTCCCTGTAGGCTGGACTTGGAGTTTAAAAGTCAATAATAACGCAAAAGCAATAAGTCCCAAATAATGTCGACTACTTGTACTCATAACCATAACCCTTTGCCACACGAAAAAAATCTTAAGATTTTTTACCTTCAAATCTTGTTTTCAGATACTGGCCCGTAGCGTACCTCCACAAAGGCCCCCCACCAAACATGACGTACTTCAGATACAACCAGACAGACCACCGCAATTACAACCACATCCCCACCACAGACAAACATGACCCGAAATCCCCACCATCGCGACACTTTTCCAACCCACCTTCGAGGGATTCGTCTAGAGATTTTGATAGAGACTTCAGAGACAGAAATAAAGATTACCCTAGTGATAGGAGAGATCCAAACCGTCATTATGACTATCCAAGGAGAGACCACGATCGTGATGACTATTCAAGAGATCCAAATGGAGCTATCAATCCTGGAGATAGAAGAGACTCTAATGTAAGAGACTTTACTGATGGACGTCGAGATCCAAATTTCTATTATCCAAGTGACAGAAGAGATTCAACTAGCCAGAGAGGTTACCCTGACGATATGAGAGATTCAAGTGGATCTAGAAATTACCCTGATGACAGAAGAGACGCTAGTGGTTCTAGAGATTACCCCAGTGAAACCAGAGACGCAAATACACCTAGCGACAGAAATTATAATGAAAATAGGAACAGAGATACGCCATCTCTTCCTCCTAGAGATAGAAACCCTGGCAGAGAAAGACCGACTTCACTTACAAATAATGGTCCAGATCGACCAACAGATTTTGGCAAAGAAATAAAAAACCATCGTGATGAAAAAACGAGGAACATAACTAACGCAAACGAAGATACGTTGAATGTAAGCGCTGAAGTTACAACTACAACTCCTAAGGTAGAAGTAGTTGAAGCCATAAAAGACGCTAAAAATGATTCCGAAGTTGAAACTGTAAAATCTGAGACAGAAAAACCTAATATAGAAAAAGAGCTAGAAAATCTTAAAGGTATAGATGACAAAATTGGAGATTTCTCTAAATCAATTGAAGTATTAGATATAGAAGACGCAAAAAAGGGGGATAAACTATCAGACTTGAAAACACTTGAAGCGGAAGAGCGACAGATAGAGGCTATAGGCCGTCTCTTAGCTGCTAGAAGGGGAGGCAAACTTGTACTAGAAAAACGTTCACAGAAAGATCTAGAAACGAAAAGTATAGCTTTAGACAAAGATTTAGTAGACTTCAACTTTGGTAACAAATTTTCAACTGGCGCGATAGAACGCAGAGGTATTGTGCAAAGAGTGACGAAAGATGAAATAGAGAAGGAAAAAAATATAGATAAGAGCTTAGAAGTAAGCGAGACAACATACGTACGTCCTCCTCGAGTCTTAAGCACTACCGAGAACATTAGAAAAGCAATTATCAATGGCAAAGTGTTTTATAGTGCGTCAGTAAGAAATCAAAGAGATTTATTAAACAATTCTACAAGAAGACCAAAAAATCTTAGGCCTTTAGAAGAAAGGGCGCCGTCAGTTATAGCCAATACAAGTTATGGCAAGAAAAAAGTTATAAAGACAAGAAATGTGAATCCAGTCACAAAAGTGAGAAGAGTCTACAGAAGGAAGTATAACCCAGACGAAGTAAGAAGGAGATTGTTAGAGAGAGAAAGGAATATGAAAGAGAAGAAGGAGTGAGAAAGATTGAAATGTATTCGTAATTTCTGTTAGGCATAATTTATAACTTTAAATGGTTTTACTTACGGTCTTTAAAGCCGACGTTGGGCCTACAGTTTCGATCCTATACGACGAACTTTAAAATTATATAAAAACGAATTATGGTTTTTTGTAATGATCTTTTTCACACATTTTTAAGACCATCTTTTAGTTTAAGTACTTAATTTTAGTAAAAATATAATTATTTTTTAAATATATATTTAGCGTAACGAGGATTGGTACAAATTGTCAGTCTGACTTAAAAACTGAAGAAATTTTAAGTTGGATTGACGATGTTTAATTTGATTTTAAATTTAACTTAAAAATAAGAATCTTATTTATGTGATATATAAAGTTACCGAAATATTGTCAAAATTTTATTAATTTAGGTTTTTAGTAGGTAAACATGTAGAAATTTAAGAAAATAAACAATCACAAATTGGTTATTTATGAGTGTAGTATTTTTTAAATTTTAACAAGAATCGTAAATGTGAAAGCTTATGAGATTAATAGACGGATTGTTGCTTGTAAAAAACATGAAATATTTTGAACTACTAAACGGATGTTGTAGTTGGCATCACGTCGGGGTCACCAGTGTTGGGTTTGTAAGCAGGAACAGGGTAAATTAGGAGAACCAGATTTTCTAAGGCACATTTTCTAACAATGTCCAAATAAAAAATTACATTTTAAATGAGTAACCTGCGTGGCGGGCGAGAAACGACTGATGTCACCTCGCCCAACGCTACTGGAAGTGGCAAAAATGCTTAATTTACAAAACGAATCATGTGTCCCTACACGGATTTCGATGAATGAATGAGTGAAACGTTATTTATAGCTGGCAACAAACAAAACAAAAAAAAACATTTATGCCAAAACCAGTTTTTAACCCTGGTTGGGTTAGGTCCCAGTTCACCAGTTCAAGGAATGCGCCGCGGTCAAATTAATTATTATTTATGTATACATATTATAAATAGGAAAATTTGATTATTTGTTTGTTTGTTTGCATCTAATAGGCTCCGAAACTACTGGACCGATTTGAAAAATTCTTTCACCATTAGAATCCTACATTATCCGGAATGAACATAGGGTACATGATTTTCCCGAATTCCTACGGGAACGAAGTCCCGCGCGGGAAGCTAGTAATATTATAAAGAGGAAAGATTTGATTGTTTGTTTGTTTGCATTGAATAGGCTCTGAAACAACAGGACCGTTTAAAAAAAAATATTTCACCGTTAGAATCCTATATTATCCCTAATGAACATAGGCTTCATAATTTTCCCGAATTCCCACGGGAACGAAGTCTCGGGCGGAAAGCTACTGACACATAAAAATGTTGTATCACCCTAGACATTCGATCGCTTGCAACTTTTGAACCAATTTTAATCAACGGCTGAATCTGTCCAGTTTAGAATCTGTCAAGTCAAATGTAGAATCTGTCCAATGTAGACTATGATGTCAAAAGTAGAATCTGTCGAATTTACACTAAATGTTTTGATCTTTAGCTAAGAACATTTTCGATAACAACAGCCATTAAACAAAAAAACACATGCTAGCTATGCAGAGTACCAGGGCCGGCATTTCATAAAAAAACACAGCTGTAATGCTATTTACAAACAGACAGATTACGCAGCTTACCTACCCAGCATCCTTCCACGCTGGACTGGGAGTAAAAGAAAAACTAAGAACTTACCAGCTGCCAACTCTTCCCAGGCATACTGTAAAAGTCAGTAAATGGGACGTGAGGGTTTTGATGCATTATGGGCGAAAGGCCGACAACCTCTCACTATTAATAATATATATTCTTTATTTCACAAACACAGTAGAAAAATTTTACATAAAAAATAGTGTACAAAGGCGAGCTTATCTCTAGAAGAGATCTCTTCCAGCCAACCTAATTGGTGAGAAATAGTATACGAGACGGGAAGAGAGAATTGCGCACAACGTAACAAAATACCAAATAAGAGAAGGGCTTATATTAATAATAATAATAATAATAAACGCTACACACTCAAAGGCCCATACTAAGGTTTTCCCTTGTGTCGTGGGTCCCTTGGAACACACATAAAGACAAACACAAACACCCATGACCCGAGAACAAACATCTGCTTTTTACAAAAATGTTTGCCCCGACTGGGGATCGAACCCAGGACCGCCGATCAAGAGGCAGCGTCACTACCACTTGACCAAAGCGGCCGTAATATTATTAATACTTTAATATAATGAAATAAAAATAATATATATACTAACATATATAATACATATAAACGAATATAATAAATCATACATACATCTACACTAATATTATAAAGAGGAAAGATTTGTACTTATTTTTGTATGTTTGTAACGAATAGGCTCCGAAACTGAGTAACATAGGCTACATAATTTTCCCGAATTCCCACGGGAACGAAGTCCCGAGCGGGATGCTAGTAATATATAATTTGCTCATTACAGTTGGGACAGGTAGTATTCAGCATGTTTTATCTAATAACTCTCAGAATTTTTATTATTTTATTATTATAAGATGGGTTAACTCTTGACCTCAATCTTGACCATAGGGTCAAAGATGAGGTCGATGATGGAGCGAGTTAACCCAGAAAATGACTAAAAAGGCACTGGTACTCCCACGCACCGACGGAACACAGCAAGCTGTTTGGCGTCGGACTTCGGTAGGAGGGTGGGGGCGAACCAGACGGCCTTTACAGAGCCTACCACACCGCATGAGACCATAAGACGCCACCTCAGATTAAAAACAAAGTGAGGTGTCGTTGCCTGGGATGGACTACTAGGAGGCAGGTCTCATTTTTGTTTCCTTAGTCGCCTCTTACGACACCCACGGAAAGAGATTGGGCGGTGTTATTCTCAACCGATCACCACACCTACCACACACATGAAAACCAAACATTCTCACGGCACCTGCTCAATAAAACAAATAGGTACATATAAAGTAAAACGTTTATCAAAGTCATCAAATAACACTTTCTCTGCCCTTTACGTTGATTCCCCGAAGAAAAGAAAGCGGGTCGTGCCTTAGGGAGTAGACAGAGGTTTCACTGAGACCCCTGGGACCTTTTATTGTGGCTAGACCTAAAGCGATACTTAGAAAATGAAAGTTGTCGCAAGGTTGATATTTAAGATAAGATGAGCTCTTAAGCATTTGTTTACAACTAGCATTCCGCTCGGCACTTCGTTCCCGTGGGAAATCGGGTAAATTGTGTAACCTATGTGCATCGGGGATAATTTAGCTTTCTAATGGTGAAATAATTTTTCAATTCGGTTCAGTAGTTTCGGAGCCTATTCAATGCAAACAAACAATCAAATCTTTCCTCTTTATAATATTGTATAGATTACTTGACGTCCGGTTTGTTTGGTCGAGTGGTGGTGTCGCTGCTTCTTGATCGACGGGTCCTGTGTTCGATTCCCGGTCGGGGCAAACATTTGTGTAAAAAGCAGACGTTTGTTCTCGGGTCATGCGACTAATGGGTGTGCATGTGTGTCTTTGTGTATCTTCCAAGGGACCCACGACACAAGGGAAACCTTAGTGTGGGCCTTTGAGTGTGCAGCGTTAAAAAAAACTATTTTTTTATTTATTTACAACGAGTGCGCTCTTGACTACAATCCATACTTTCATATTATAAATGCGAAAGTAACTCTGTCTGTCTGTCTGTCCGTCTGTCACGCCTAAACTACTGAACCGATTTTGATGAAATTTGGTACAGAGATAGATTAGAGCCTGGGATAGGACAAAGGCTACATTTTATTCCACAGTTGCGCACGATATAACCTGTAGTCCACGCGGGCGGAGCCGCGGGCGGAAAGCTAGTATATCATAAAAGCGAAGCCTATTCACTCGAACTTTAAAGAGATTCGGGTTATATGAACTCGGAAATACAGACGCAGGCAGGGAATTCCATTCCTCGGCAGTGCGCAATATAAAAGATAATGAAAAGAGCTCAGTGCGAATCCGCGGGTTTTCAACAAGAGAAGGGTGGTACCCTGCGGTGCGTCTGGATGTCCTATAGAAGAAGGGGGCAGGCGGAAAGAGCTCGTGCAGCTCCTGTGCACACTCTCCGAAGTACATCTTGTAATAATTTTCCACGCTAGAAAAACGTATTGCGCCGGCTGGCTGCGGGAGCAGGGTGAGTCGGAGCACGAATCTACATCTACACTAATATTATAAAGAGGAAAGATTTGTACCCATTTTTGTATGTTTGTATGTTTGTAACGAATAGGCTCCGAAACTACTGGACCGATTTCAAAAATTCTTTCACGATTAGGATGCCACATTATCCCTGAGTAACATAGGCTACATAATTTTCCCGAATTCCCACGGGAACGAAGTCCCGAGCGGGATGCTAGTACTTAATAAGAAGATTACTTTAAGCTGGATTACAGTTATTAACTTTTGACGTTAGTTTATCACGAAATACATAAAACGCGTGCGGCTGCGACGGAAACTCAGTTAGGTCTGTGTCATCCTAGCGAATGACAACTAGAAGAGTTCAATTTGGAGGATAAAAACGAGGCGCATGCCGCCTCGTTACTGTATGAGTCACCGACTTCAATCCCAACAACAGTTCACACAAAGTAGATAACTAGTATTTTTTGCAGACTACAATGCCTATCAGCAGATAACCACAAACAAAAATGTCACTCATTTATTTAGATGATGTTTTCTGGTTTGTTGTATTTTTTTGTATTTGTTGATTTTTTTAAAAAACGCTGAATCATTGTCATCGGTGAACATACATAAAAAAAATATAAAAAATACATACAGTTGAACGTAGAACCTCCTCCTTTTTTGAAGTCGGTTAAAAAACAAAAATATCTTGCATATTATTAAGCTTGTGTAAACTCCAAGTAGAAAGTGTCAAGTCATTGCAACAAGCGCATATAATTGCATGCCGATGGTGCATCGGGAAAGCGGAGAGAGTAAAGGTCGTCTTGAAAATAGAGACTTTAATAAGTAGGTACTAGCACACCGCCCGCGAATTCGTTCGCATGGAAAGTAGCCTGTGTAAGTATCAATGTATGATGTATGACAACTAATCAACTAAGTATATTGTTTAAAATTCTCGCGGTTATTTTTATTAGTTATAAACTTAATATTATGGGTTTATCACATATCGAGACTCGTAAGAGAAGCGATATAAATTTCCACATACGCTAATTTCAATCGCGAAGACGGGTACTTATAATAATAATAATAATAATAATAAAATCATTTCTTTTCAGGCAACTAGGCCCATAGATAAATACCTCACAGACTAACATACATATAAAATATTATTTAACAAAATTAAAACTGTAGCACGGTGTCGTCGGGAAGGAGGTGAGGGAAACGACGATTCTCGGGAAACGAAGATTTATTGGAGTACGTTTACAAAGATTGGACGCTTAGTATAGGAGTTTGACCCAGAGTAATAGAGGTTGACGTTTCGAAAGAGACACCGTACCGATACTATCCAGGTATAGTCGCCTGTGTATAGGATAGCGAGTCGTCCAATAGCTTGAAAGCAACTCACTGAAGCCTATATACCAGCTCCGATACTAATCGACTACAAGGTATCTTACGATGACTCTTAACTGGTGGCCGGAACACTTCGATACCGCGTTTTAGAATACGTGTAGCGCCATCTAGCGGTTCGAAAGTGAATTAATGATGAAAATGATGATGCGAGTGGTCATTAAATAATGTTTTGGTGTTAATTAACACTATTTCCCGGGTGTTTTTCCGGGAGTGTCTACAACCGGGAATCTCCCTCGAAAACGGCGGAACACCACGCCCTCCGGCCAAAAGCTCTCCTTCATGACTGTGTGCAGCATGAACGTCGGGAACCGCACCACAAATGCTTTGAAACTAGCATGGTGACCCACTTATATGGAACGCAGTGGTGGATATGTGTATAAATAAGTTTCGTCAAAAATATTCAACCTAAGCGCTCGTAGCCCAGTGGCTCTTGCTGATCTCAACCGATCAGTGAGGTTAAGCAACATACACAGAGGCAGGGAACCTGATGGGTGACCAAAGTGGTAATTTATCACGAGCGTTTCCGTGCTTCGGTGGGCACGTTAAGCTGTTGTCGATTGACTACTGTGGTTAAAACCAAGTCAGAGGCCATTGTGCGGTTTGAAAACTCTGACACCAGGGTTAGCCAAGTTCGCCACATACTTGACTATACCTTCACGATAAGAAGCAGACCTAAAAGTGACTCAGTAAGCAAGCTATGCGTATCAGAAAGTATCACTGAGATGAGTATCACAAAGAAAAATTACTACGCACAGAAATAAAATTATTTGGTCGGTAGGTACTGAAGAGATACTCACACACACACACTCACACACACACACACAAACACACACACACACCCATACACACACACACACCCATACACACACACACACACACACACACACAAACACACACATCACTACACACAACACACACATCACTACACACCTTTTTTTTTTTAATTTCTAGATTTAGTTTTCAATTTTAGTAGGTTCTGACAGAATACCAGCGCGGCAGCCTAGCTGTTGCACAATGCTGAGTTAGCGCCATTTAAGTGTTCCGAATTAATTGTAATGTTTTAATTGTAATGTGGTTCACTTAATAAAGTTCTATTCTATTCTATTCTACTTCAGAACTTGGCTAGAGGGTCAAAATCATATGGGGTGACTTCAAATTAGTAACCGAAACTTTGCAGTGTGAATCTCTCTATAAAACTAAACTACTTTCCTACATGAAATTCTAAAAAAAAAAACGGGCAAGTGCGAGTCGGGCTCGCGCACGAAGGGTTCCGTACCATTACGTATAAAACCGGCCAAGTGTGAGTTGGACTCTATAAAAACCATTATCTCTGTATAAACGGCAAAAAAATCACGTTTGTTGTATGGGAGCCCCCTTAAATATTTAATTTATTCAACTTTTTAGTATTTTTTGTTATAGCAGCAACCGACATACATCATTTGTAAAAATTTCAATTGTTTAAATATAACGATTCATAAGATACAGCCTCGAACAGACTTTCAATAAAAACTAGCAAAAAAGTCACGTTCTTTGTATGGGAGCCCCCTTAAATATTTATTTTATACTGGTTTTTAGTAGTTGTTATTATGGAAATACATCATCTGCGAAAATTTAAACTATCTAACTATCACGGTTCATGAAATACAGCCTGGCGACAGACGGACGGACAGCGGAGCCTCAGTAACATGGGTCCCGTTTTTTCCCTTTGAAGTCGGTTTTTTAAAGTCGGTAAAAACCAAATTAAATTAAATCGCTTGTGTGGTGGACTGGACCTGAGACTGGCCTGTCAAAGTTGCTTTCAGGTTCCCGCTAGGTGTCGCTAGTTGTATTCTACAACGCGGTATCGTTTGGTTCACAGTAACCGAGTATACGAAACCATGACGGCCAAAGATTCTGAAGGTCTTTTAATTTTTTGAAAGTGCTGTATCAAGTAAAGGTTTGTCTTCCTTGTTTTATAAGGAAGATAGCCGGTATGCAGCACTATTTATCAGAAATTATATTTGTATAGGCCTTATATTAAAAGAGTGGACCATAAGTCCGTTAACATTTGAATCGGTCGCTGCGTCGAGCAGCGACGGCGGGGTGGGGCGGAAGGGATACGAAATGCAAGAGCGGCCAGTGAGAATTCAGTGCCATGGCGTCCTACAGCTAGGGATCCACAAATTTTCAAAAGTATCGGTACCTACCTACTCGATACCAAGTATCGAATTAAAAGTATCGATACCGATAAAAGTATCGAACTGAAAGTATCGAGTAATTTTTCGAGAGATCACAAAAACAACCTTAAATCTTGGTTACAATGTTTATTAACGCTTAAGTTTCGTAAGCTGTTGAAAAATCCGTTATTTCAGCTATTTATTCATCTATACTAATATTATAAAGAGGAAAGATTTGATTGTTTGTTTGTTTGCATTGAATAGACTCCGAAACTACTGGACCGATTTGAAAAATTCTTTCACCATTAGAAAGCTACATTATCCTCGACGGACATATTATATTTTCAAAAAAATTAGGGATCATTACTGAAACTCAAATAATGTAACCCAAGGTGTAAAAAAATTACCTAAAATATTCTTTACATTGCGTGCGCTGCGTAAACTATTGATGATAGAATAAAATAATGTACTACAACTTTGCACAACACATAAATATTTACAAAAAGTGTCGCGACAGCATATGTCTAACTATTGTATAAGTAGTTATGCCACAATATGTGTTCTTTTATTTTAAAAAATTAATTGAAATGCCGCCCGCTATAAAATGCTCTTTATTTGTATCATGGTATTAATCCTTATCAAAATAAATTACTTCATATTCAAGACTGCTTCAATATCTTTATATAACTTTTTGAATTATGCAATTCGGACATTCCATTCAAAAGATATCACGAGTTTAAAAATGTACTTAAGTATTAGAAAAAAGTTTCGTGGTCGCCGCTCATCCTGCTCAGAAGCAGCACCTTATACGATGTAGGCGTCACTGGGGTACGGGCCGTACGGACGGGGAGTCAATGTCAAGAAATGAAAAAAATCTTCAAAAAGTTTAATAATATGTTATAAAATAAATCAATATCTACAGATGTGTATGCTGTATGACAGCAATGCAGACTGCTTTTCCAGTCTCGGTGGACATTCCCTCTACTGGTAATTTAGGTCCGTATTACCTAAATTACCAAGCTTGATATATATTTTAGTATTGATTGTCTCTTTCTTTCACTATTAAAATGACAAAGACGACTGCTGCTTAAGTATAGATCAGTCTGAGTCGCGTTCTCTAATACGGACCTTAGATGCACATTGCATAAGTACTGAGAGCATTTCAAGCAATTAGAATACTCTCTTCGTATATGATAAATACTTTAATAAGGCTACCTATATGCTATTTTAGGTTTCAAACATTTATTAATTCATAACTTAATTGAAATATTTAAATTTAATATCTTATGTTAATATCTTATAAGCATAGCCAAATACAGATTACTCTGGATTAGCAAATATTCGTCTGTTTAAAAGTGTTTTTATCTATGTAACAAACATGATTATTCTATTCAGCTTACGTCTTTAGTGAGTAAGTAATTCAAATCAAAAAGTTGTATTTTTACAGCACCATTGTATTCTATGTAAACCTTTCTGCAGCTTTCTATGTAATACCTATCAATGTCAAGTGTATAAGATCTCAACTTTTATTTGTTTAGATAGGAATCATCAAAATGGCGATGAACTTTACAGCACTAAGAAAGGATTTTTCTAAATTCTACCCCTAAGGGGTGAAATGGGGGTTCGAAGTTTGTATGGAGAAAACAATTTTTTTGCACATTTTGACTCAAAACTTCGTCAAGACATCCCACTCGATGACATTGGCGAGAAAAAAAAATTCATCGCCCTTTCACGTCCATGGGAGACACCCGAAAAAATTTTTTTTTCTAAGTTTTTACTCTACAGTTCTGTCGGCGTGATTAATATGTATAACCATGCCAAATTTCAGCTCTGTAGTACCAAGGGTTTCTTAGAAAACCCGCGGACAGACGGACATGGTGAAACTATAAGGGTTCGTAGATTACTACGGAACCCTAAAAAATTGGACTTCCCATACAAAGGCAAACCAGCTCATTGCACACGTTTCATAGAGCTTATGACCCCGTGACACAACCCCCCCTCCCCCTCCCTATGTAAATCAAACTCAGACATCAATTCCCCACAATTTCAGTGAATTAGAAGATGAAATCCAATCTAACAAAGTTGGCCACGACAAGCTATAGGAAATCTATTAAGATATCTATTACTTATATATTTCGTATGAAGATTAATCAATCCTTACTTCCTTAACTAATATTATAAATGCGAAAGTAACTCTGTCTGTCTGTCCGTCTTTCACGCCTAAACAGTAGTTTTGGCATTCAGTAGAATCGATTTTGATGAAGTTTGGTACAGAGATAGATTAGAGCCTGGGAAAGGACACGGGCGGAGCCGCGGGCGGAAAGCTAGTATCTAATAATAGGTCTTTACCTATGAAATTACTGATTTTTTCTCAAGCTTTATTTTATTCATAATTTATTTGATTGAACAGCTATTACTCAAATTGTTTTTTATTTAAAACCTTGGCTATATAAGGAAGATATTGAGTCAAATTAATACATATTTACTTTAGATCTATTTGCTGAAAAAGAAGCTCAAATATAACTCGTTTCATCCGTTGCCCGTTTCATTGCTTCTTTTACTGTACCGTTGTTACAGTTACAACTTTCAATAAACTATGTATGATGAAAATTAACTTAATGTTGTCCAAACCTTCCCACAAAATTTACTAAATTTGAATTTTGCATTCCCGAGAAAAATCCAAAAACGTTAGTATGGAAAATTCAGTTGTCCAAAAATATTGTATGTAAAACGGCAATTTCATAGGTAAAGACCTATAACATACAATAAAAATGTAAACTGGTCGCTGTCTATACATGGATGATGGAAGATATGTGAGAAAATATATTATTGGAGGCTTTTATCAATGCAATAGAACCCAAAATCTGTATTGTAGTAAGCTTCACATAAAATTGATTTTTTGTTGTATGTCAATCAGTCTATACATAAAAAAGCTATATCAATTTAAGAATCACTATATCAATTATATGCTGTAAAATAACGCAAACGAAGTTGCGGGTATCAGCTAGTTTGTAATATAATTATTATATGCAAAAACTAAATTTATTGTGACAGCTTTCACGTATATCCAGTAATGTATGTCGTTTTTAATCAATTCTGTGATGTAAATCTATCAACAGAACATTATAAGTTGTTTAAATGCATGGAGATGTTTTGCTCTGGATTTGGTCTGTATTTATTTAATTGCCAAAGCTACATACATACACTTCTATTCCCTACCGAGGTAGGCAGAGCATGAAATACCTAAGAGGACGACATAAAAGGCTGTAACTGACAAATTGGTATAATATGTTGGCTCTGTTGTGACGGTTCTTGAGTTTGATTCCCAGTCGGGACAAACGATTTTGTGGGAAGCATATGTATATGGTCTTAGGTCTGCGTGTTCGTGCCTTACAGTGTGCCTGGGACGAGTTTGCAGCTGCCACATTTATTTTCTTTCTTGTAAAGTAGAATAGATACATAACCTAATGAGATTTTGAGGAAATAAACATGTTGAGCTTTATACTCTACAATTTTTTCAGTAAGTATTATTTTTAATATTGTAAAAGTTATTATATTACAAACTATCTCATAGACGCAAAGTAGCTTGCCTATGTGTTTTTTATGGGATGTACTTCGGAGAGTGTGCTCAGAGGCTACATGAGCTCATTCCGCCTGCCCCTTTTTTCCATCGGACGTCCAGACGCACTGCGGGGTACCACCCTTATCTTGTCGAGATCCCTCGGATACGTACTGAGCGCTATTCTTCATCTTTTATATTGCGCACTGCCAGGCAGTGGAATTCCCTGCCGGCGTCTGTATTTCCGAGTTCATACAACCCAAATATCTTTAAAGTGCGAGTGAATAGGCTTCTTCTTGGTGAGCTCGCTACATCCTCGACCACATCTTTGCCCTAAGCTAGATTGTGGTCAAGAGCGAACCCATTTTTAATAAATAAATAAATAATACATTGTTTTTTGTTTGTCCTTCCTTCAAATCGAACTGGATCGACGTAAAGGAACGACGTGATTTTTTTGCACAGGGACAGTTTTAGAGGTTGTGAGTGACATCCATTTTTATCAGCCCATATACGTCCCCACCGAGGCCCCTCGCGAGGGGCACGGCCCTCCGAATCACGAAAAGAAAAGACGATTTTAATGGTACAGGCCAGCACACGGATTTGAATCCGCAAACTTCTGGTAAAATGTCTGGCTCATTACCAACTGGTCTATCACTGCTTTTTAAATAACAAATTAAAAAACTACTCAAATATTATTTACCCACACTCTAAAGGCGACATCGTAAAGTAGAGTCAAGAAAAAGCCTAAAACAAATAGAAATTAATTACTTCCACTTGTACAACCTTACAAAGGGGCTGTTCATATAATACGTCACTCAAAATTTCATCTTTACGGATATTGGTGACTTTGCCATTTTAATGGGGAATTTGCCATTTTTAACCGTGTGGTGATCGGTTGAGTATAACACCACCCCATCTCTTTCCATGGATGTCGTAAGAGGGAAACACAAATGAGACCTGTCTCCTAGTAATCCATCCCAGGCAACGACAATTCATTTTTTTCTGAATCTGAGGTGTCCTATGGTCTCATGCGGTGTGGTAGGCTCTGTAAAGGGCCGTCTGGTTCGCGACCACCCTCCTACCGAAGCCCGACGCCAAACAGCTTGCTGTGTTCCGTCGGTGCGTGGGAGTACCAGTGCCTTTATAGGCATTTTCTGAGTTAACACGCTCCATTGTCGACCTCATCTTTGACCTTATGGTCAAGATTGAGGTCAAGAGTTAACCCATCTTATAATTAAAAAAAAAATTGAACCCTCGGACATTGGCAAAATCACAGCCTTATGGATGCCATTTTTCAAAGAATTGAATTCACTACTTACTTTATGAAAGATAGACATTATACTTACCTCCTACATTGCTATTATTAATGGTACCTAAGTACACATTTTTTTTTAAAATTTCTTAATTTTATTAAAATTCTTCTTTCTAGTCCTTATTCCTTTGCTCATACGGGGTACGCTTGACCATGATCCAGGATTTGGCAGGTCAATTCATTATCGTGGAGCGACTGCGATTCGACCTCAGTGACCCTATGAATAATAATAAATAATAATAAAAACAATATTAAAGCGAAATTATTAGATGAACTGCGAACATCTCGTCACGTTAAGCGACACCTCCTCTCCCCCCATGTATGTGCACGTATTTTATGAACGACCCCAAAGTCAATGACCGATGAAAGTAAGAAGAGTAAAAACTAAAGTTTGTAATAACATCGTTTGCACTGGGCTCAGATGTTCAAGTGAAAGTACCTTAGCAGCTTTCCAGAATTTGATATGCCCGATTTTGTATCAGTTATTTAGTTTTCAGAGCACAAAAAACTTGATAAAATGTAACCTTACTCTATAAATAAAAAATAAAAAAAAAAAATTTTGTTTATTTCCTAGAGAACAATTTTACAAAAAAAACAGTGTTGAGGCTTCTTTTAAGTAAAAATTTTACTTGTGTTAGAAGCCCCGCTCTTCTACTATACATTATGTTATTTATGTTGTTTATTTATATTTACATTGTGTTTATTTGTTGTTTTACTCTATAGCAGGGGCCTTTTTATAATTCGAAAATTGTATTACCATTTCCTCCTATGTAATATTAATACTAGAAGCTAAGAACATAGGGGGCAATGGTAATAGGGATGTTGACTAATTTTTTATTATTGTTTATCTTAAAAAGGAACTGAATCCAAGACCCAAAACCGAAATAATTTTTGAAAACTATTGAGAAATAAAAAAGTTACAAGCTATTAAATTTCAATAGAGGGGGAAACTGTCAAACAACGAAAAAGAGATGCACTTACCGGCATGTGACGTCACCGCCATTTGTTTGGGTAGGTAAAAACGAGATAGCTAGCTCTCCCCACAAAACGAAATAGCTAGTTCTTACGATAATATTAATGCTAATAACTTGTTCATTTATAAACCAATTTTAATGCTGTTTTCGGATATTAATATATTTCTAGCATTATTATTTGTTTCACATACAATAATTCGTAAAATCAAACACTGTCAACATCCCTATTCAAATTTTGAAGTATCGTGCCGTACCGTTCAAATTATAAAAGGCCCGACATAGGTGATCAAATGGTGATTTATCAGGAGCATTCCCGTGCTTTAGGGGGCACGTTAAACCGGCGTTTCCGGCTGTTGTCGATTAACAACAGTCATAATAACTCTAAAATTTAAAAAAATTCATTACCCCTACATTCACCACTTCTAAAGTTTTGAACGGCTGAAACGATTTTGATTAAATATAGCTAAAAACCATCTTCACGTAAAACTGCCATCTTCACTTTGCCGTGTGGTGATCGGTTGAGAATAACACCACCCCATCTCTTTCCGTGGGTGTCGTAAGAGGCGACTAAGGAAACACAAATGAGACCTGCTTCCTAGTAATCCATCCCAGGCAACGACACTTCATTTTTTTTCTGAATCTGAGTTGTCGTCCTATGGTCTCATGCGGTGTGGTAGGCTCTGTAAAGGGCCGTCTGGTTCGCGACCACCCTCCTACCGAAGTCCGACGCCAAACAGCCTGCTGTGTTCCGTCGGTGCGTGGGAGTACCAGTGCCTTTATAGGCATTTTCTGGGTTAACTCACTCCATCGTCGACCTCATCTTTGACCTTTATGGTCAAGAGTTAACCTATCTTATAATAAAAAAAATAAAAAATAAAACATAACTTTTTTTGTAAATTTGTCGAGCGTTCAAAAGTTTCAAATAAGATCTTCATCAGAGAGCAAGGTGGTCAATCTTCATATTTCGGCCTACGGTCGTCAGGGACGATTCTTCCATGCTGACCTGGGAGTGAAAGAAAAACTTAGAATGTGCCGCTACCTACTCTTCTCAGGTATACAGTAAAAGTCCGTAAGAGGGACGCGAGGGTTTTGCTGTATGATGGGCAAAAGGCTGACCACCTCTTACCATTACACAACTTATTCCATCTGATAACTCTCACAATTTGTGTCAAACGTGGCATCTAGAGGTTCTAGGACCAGTGATTTGATTGTAGGATTGAGCGTATGTATGCATGTACTTACCTATGCATGTCCTTCGGGAAAGAATAGAATAGAAAAAATCTTTATTTTATAGGACATTCAGGATGTCACTTAAAACATGTCAAGATTACATGAAATACATACAAACTACATTAAAGGATTTAAATACATACACACGCATTCGTTCTATTGACCCTACTGACTCTACGCCTATTCGCAAAGGCGCAGTTCTCCCCAGAGAAGAACATGCAAGAAACTCTGAGGGTGCTCTTTTAAATCGCAATTAAAATTTTCTTATTTTCTAATTTTAACTAAATCTGAAATAACTCTAGAGCTGAGCAGTAGCTCTAGCACGATAACGATAAACTCGCACTCGGCTCACGCTGAAACTTCACTTTGATTGCACGAGGGTCCCGCGCAAAGGCTTGCTCGCCCTATGGCGTTGTCAATGTTTTGACATAGAACCGCGGTGTTGTCGCGGTGCTGTCACTATAGTACTCGGCCTGCTGAGCAGTTGAAAGTTGTTCAATTAAGGAGGCTGATTCATATCTTTAATTTTTGATTAAGTACTAATTTAAAGTCACCCAGAGAAGAAGATTATTTTAATTTCAAAAATACAAGAGTCTGTCCGTTTGTGTGGTTGCTTTTGAGTGTGTAGCACTACGAGCACTCAACCCTATAGAGACGTAATACAAGGCGACCCGAATCTGTCAACTCGTCAGTGGCTAGTCACTGATATATAAAATAAATAAAAATAAATAAAATAAAATTAACTTTTATTACTCCTTAATTTATAGTTAAAAAAAATGAGACACTCCCAGTAAGTAATAAAATACTTGCGTTGGGGTTGTCTCGCTCGTTCCCCGTGACAATTCTAGCGGAGTTAATGACGAAAATAAAACAATAATATATTGCTCGTTTTTTAAAGTATTGTAACAACAACATAGTAGGTATTTTGCGAACATAATTTATGTACAGTGTCGTTCTTTAATGGAGTCATAGTTAAACTACTTAGTGCGATGCAATAGGGACTATGTTCCTATGAACATAGTTCAAAAGATTTCTCACGCACACAAGCTTGTAGCCTCCTCTAAGAACATAATTTTGTTAAGCGACATCTCTTGGCTCCTCGGTGAAGTTTTTGTAGGACGCATTCACCCGACATTGTACTATCCTCCACTCACCGCTGCTGTTGAGTCATATCAAACAATCGGTAATGTAAACATGACGTAGTGTATCTTTATTTTGTCGATTTTACTAGCGTTATGTATGGTCCAGCGGATAAGCACTGGCCTAGCAGGGAGAAAGGTTCACGGGTTCTAATCCCAGCCGAGTAATATCCTTTTGTATTTTATTTTTGTTTATTAAAGCATTAACAACTATTTTCACACATAATATTACATTAATAATAATAATGTTACATTATTGTATCAGTGATAAAGTATTTGAATAAAACAAATATGAAATTCGACTAGGTAATTTTATTTCCTACTAACAAAATCACATTTTTTTTCTGCAACTTGATCACTTACAGTTTTATTAAGGTTATAGCTTAAGAATTCGTTTTCGTGAAGAAAAGAGTATTGAAGCTAAACCTCAACAAAAATTAATATTCAACTTGCACTACAAGGCAGTAGATATATAGTTTATAATAACAAAAGAATAAGTTATAGATAAAAATCACAATTTCACACATAACAATATTTAATTCAACTTGTTAAGCCTAAGAATCGATGAACTCCAATTATCTTCTGTATGAATCCATTATTTTCATACATTTGCACCACACGCTGATTCATTGATAATTCGCGATCGTCCACTGCGCGGCCGAGATTACACGATACCCTCATTCCGTAATGATTCACCCATCCTTCACTAAAACCAAAATAACAAGATTAATATAATAATAAGAAACAAAAACTATGCACAATAGTTAAGCTTATCATTTAGATGATATGTTTACGTTCTCAAAATAAATTATAAATTTAAAAACAGTGTTAATATTAAGTAAACATTAGAATACTCACTGTAAGACCTGTCTCATTAGCAATTTGGGATATATTATATCCTATATTGTGCAGCGCTACAATACACTGCCTCTCCTGCAAACTTATTATGTATTTGTATGCATGTCGAAAAAAGAAATCACAGTAAACTGCCGATACGGTAAGAACACACGAGCACCTTCGCTTATGATCTAGCAATGACAAACAGGTTGCTCATGAACACCGAACCGAATGAATCTAAACTAACTTCATTGCATTCAATTTTTGTATGGTATGGTCTATGACTATAAAAATGTTTGAAAACCAAAACTTATCTAACAAAACTTCGTAGCTATTAGGCGACAGTTGGGCTCGAACCCGCGCCTTGCTACAGTAGGCAGACAGTGTTTCCGCTGCGCCACTAAGACTTATGCTTTGGTTCGTGAAATTATGCTTGTTATCAGAGCAACAAGCGTAGTGGGGTATGCGGTATACGTCATTTGTGTCCATGTGTGAGTACACGAGCGGCCGCAAGCGACTTGTTTTCTGCGTTTTGTATTGACTATGCCTCCATTTATGAACGTGATAGTACGTGTAAGTGTACGTGTGTGTGTGTTTGTGTGTTAGTGGGTGTGTGTGTGTAATTATGTGCGAACGAGTCTTGGGATCGGAAGCTGTCAAGACAGCTTCCACTAACTTGTGTGAATATATGTACATATAACGCACGCCCTAGCGATCGTGTTCGGAATATCTTCGGATTACTTCGCACCTAAAGTCGGATTTTTAATCAGACGGAGTAAACTGACAGATCGAATGTTGCTGCTTTTTTACAAAATGCAATTAATGTTGTGCTTAAATGATTTACTCAATTTAATCACTTCAGTTCAGTGATCTAAAATCCAAAATATCTGTCTAATGTGTGTTTTTGCTACCTAATAAGTGGAACTATAACATTTCGATCTGTCAGTTTACTCCGTCTGATTAAAAATCCGACTATAGTTGACAAAATCATTTTCTTTCAAATTCGCATGTATTACGTCTCTATATAGGGTTGAGTGCTCGTAGGTAGCATTTATTTATTTAATTCGAAATAGACTTTCGAAAAGTTGTGTAATTTGGTAAATATTCGAATTGCGTCACTTTCCATTCTCGCCACAATCGTCTACAAAATTTATCGTTGATGTGGCAGGCAAAGTTTACAATTCGGCCGTTTATAAACAGCAAGATATGTCGTTTTGTAAAATGACCTTTTTTTCGTATAATCTAGAATGTGGCGAATTAATTTAAAGCTTGTCAGAATTTCTAATTTCGACGTCAAATGACCACAGCCGGGATCTACAGCAAAACCTTTTTTTTTATTATTATTAAGTCTACAGCAAAAACTTATAATTCTGAAGAGTTTATTTAAACTTTTGCCATTAACAGACTATATTTTGTTACCCTTACATAAATGAATTTTAGTATGTACTTTTTGAATGAAATATTTCGCGTTTTCGCTCTGCAATGGACTGTTTTCACTTAATTCACATTTAAGTGAAAACAGTCCATTGCAGAGCGAAAACGCTCGTGAAAAATTACCACCGCTACTCCCATCACGCTTCGCTGTCCTGCGTACTTTGCTTAACCGCGATGATCGATTCTGTGCAGTGAGCGCCACCTATGAGCACTTTATAAAATTATTTCCGCCCGGTACTTCCCTGTGGAAATTCGGGAAAATTGGAAACAGTCGAATTTTGTAATTAATTATGCCTGCAACAGGCGAATGAGATGTGATTTGGTGGTAATGGAACTCGCATTCTACACGTAACTTGTGGTTTAGGACAGATGCAATTTCACTTTTTAATTTTATTAACTGACTCCAAAAAAGGAGATTCTGTAGATTTTTAAAATTTTTAATTTGACGGCTGGTTTGGTCGAGTGGTAGTGATGCTGCCTCTTGATCGGCGGGTCCTGGATTCGATCCCCAGTCGGGGCAAACATTTGTGTAAAAAGCAGATGGTTGTTCTCGGGTCATGGGTGCTTGTGTTTGTCTTTATGTGTGTTCCGAGGGATTCATGACACAAGGGAAAACCTTAGTGTGGGCCTTGAGTGTGTAGCGTTTAAAAAAAAATCTGAGAACTCCATAATTCATAAACTGATTTGGAATTATTTATTAAAAATTAAAACAATTATCACTAATCAATGGCGATTGGATGTCAATGACAGCCATTTTATCCGTTCAGCAGCTCGAGTACAATGATGATAGCGCGGTCCTATGTCAAAATCTCAACATTGACAACGCCAGAGGGCGAGCAAGCCTTTGCGTGGGGCCCTCGCGCAATCAAAGTAAAGTTTCAGCGTCAGCCAAATGGCCTGCCGGGCGAGTTTGTCGCCATCGAGCTGCAGATGGTGAAGAAAGTTGATAACTATTAAAACCTCTTACACTGACAGAATGACAAACGTCCGACCATCAACACCAACTGAAAGTTAAATTGCAAACTACCTAGCAACTTTCAGTAGACGGTGGCAAGGCGGTGGCAAACTAAGCAACTTAACATCCAGTCGACGGTGGCACCCCCAGTCAAGGTAGCTATCATCTGTATGAGGTTTCATACTTCTTAATTTCGCCACCTGAACCGATGAAATGGTCAGCGTTGCCATTCCACCGCTATCCATTAGTAGAATAGTCGCTGTTGTATATATCAACTGTTATACAAACAACCAACTTCATAAAACTCCATACCTAAGTAGGTATGGATTGGGCATTCTACTTCACTTTGCCAAAAATCACAGTTCACTTCAACTTCGTTTGCTCCGCCTCGCTCCGCTCGCTCCGCTGCACTCCGTTGAAGTGAACTGTGATTTTAAGGCAAAGTGAAGTAGAAAGCCCAATCCATGCATGATGATTTTGATCTTGATGCTTCATTCGTGAATTTTTATAACGAACAGGGTTTGTCAGACAAGTAAAATAAACGAAACATTTAGATTTAACTTGATTTGTCGCAAGTTTCCATGCACTAGTTACGGATACAAGGAAATGGGCGGGATATTTTACAATATATATGCAATCGCTTTTTCAAAATATTCTCATTCAATACCAAGCATCTCCCACAATTTGAAGAAAATGAAGTTTGTGAAACAGCCTCTACAGTTACAAGTGGAGAAAATTTGTCCTGATCTTAAAACTCAAATATTCCGTCATGGAAAACTCTTGCCAAATACCATTCGGTGTATAATTTGTGGTCCATCCAACTGTGGAAAGACTAATTTGATGGTAGGGCTTCTTTTACACAGAAATGGATTGCGATACAGAAATGTTTACCTTTACGCCAAAACTCTTCACCAACCTAAGTACGTTTTTTTGGAAAATGTTTTACGTCGGGTCCCAGACATCACATTTGCAAAGTATGGTGAAAATGAAAATGTTATTAGTTTGCAGAAAGCTAGACCAAATTCAATAATAATATTTGATGATGTTGCTTGCGAAAATCAGAATAATATTAGAGACTTCTTTGCAATGGGAAGACATCGAAATGTTGACTGCTTTTATTTAAATCAAACCTACAGTAAAGTGCCAAAACAACTGATAAGAGACAATGCGAATGTAATTATACTATTTAAACAGGATGATGTGAATATGAAACATGTCTACAATGAACATGTAACAACGGATATGTCGTGGGCTGAATTCCGAGATATGTGTTCAAAAATATGGAGTGAACCTTATAATTACTTGGTAATAGACAAGAATTGTGAAAAAAATAAAGGTTGCTATAGAAAAAAATTTGACACGTTTATAGTTTTTGATTAACAACTAGTATACTATATAAACACGATGTAATTTAATTTATGTCATTGTTTTAAAGTAGACATTGAAAACTGACGCACTTGTATCATGGAAACCAATTTGAAAAGAAAAATTGTTGAAGCAGCTGAGGCTATCAAGAAAAAAGTTCGTAAAATAAGAAACATTGAAATGGATAATGAAAGAGCCTTTAAAACCATTTTTAAGCCAATCTCTGAACCTTTAAATAAAATTGTTCAACGAAACAAGAAAATAACAAGAAAACCCCCTCCTGTAAACAACTATGCTCCTAAAAATGGTGAATATTCTGAAAGAAGTCATAGCAATAGTGAAAGTGTGGAAGAAGAAGAGGATGTTGAAGAAGAGGAGGAAGAAGAAAGTGACGAGACTGCTTCTAACCACTTTAAAAATACTGAAAATCCTGACACTAGTAATGACTCATTTAAATCGGTTATTAATACAAATGATTATCAAAATGTTTCTAACTGGTCTTTGTCTTCTGAATGTTATCAAAATGTTCCTTATGGTATCAGGAATGATCGAGGAAAACTCAAGATGGGTTCAACGAATGTTTATATTGCTGAAAACGATAGTTTTGTAATAATAGCAGGCCGTAAATATAAAACAACTCCTGGTTTAATAGAATTGCTCATGAAAAGGAACCCTGATTTATCGTTAGTCACACAAGAGGACAAAGCATATTACAAAATGATTTTATTAGACACAAATGCGCACAGACGAGGATATGATGCTACAAAACCTATAAATGCTAATAAAGGTTCTAAATACAATTTTATCATAAAACCGTTGTTTAAACAACAACGCAATAATTCTGTTAGCACAGACAGCAGTACTAAAGGCAAAGGATTATCGTTGCTAAAAAGATGGAAAAAGAATACAGATTATGTATACTGGGATGATCCTAATGAATTGGTAGAAAGACTAAAACTTTTAATTGCCTCTCATGATGCTGGTAATACCGGAGTTGAAAATGAAATTATATCTATATTAGAAGAGTTGAAAGAGGGTGGTATAATAACATAAAAAGTGTGTTGGTTTCACATTTTAAATTGAATTCTTGAATATAGTAGTCGTTTAAAATGAATGTGGATAAATTCGGTCATAATGTGTATAAAAAGTTACGATTATCAGATATCTTTAATCTTTCTAATACAAAAATTTTGACAACCGAAGAAGGAGATTTCGATTTACAGATGAAACGATTGAAAGGTGTAAAATACCCTTCTTCACCTGATGATGCCGTAAACAAAGAATATGTTGATACAGTTTATAATAAGCTTTGTTGTGAAAAAAGAGTCGAAGAATTAATTGAATCTGCTATAAAGCGTGTAATACTTGACTTCAAGAGTCAGTTAGTGAACGAATATTATGCAAAAAAGGACATTGATGAAATGCTGAAATTAAAAGATGGAAAAACAAAGAATCGTTAATGAAATTCATAGAGCAGCAAGGAAGAATTTTGACAGAAGGCATGTTATACTTAAAGGAATCGATGATTTATGGCAAGCAGATTTAGTTGATTTCCGAAATATAAAACAGTTTAATAAAGGATTTAAATTCATCTTAGTAATCATCGACTGTTTTTCAAAATTTGTGTGGACTGTACCAATCAAAACGAAAACAAAAGCAGAAGTAGTGTCAGCATTTGAACATGTTATTTCTACATCTAATCGATGCCCTCATAATTTACAAACTGATATGGGAACAGAATTTTATAACGAAAGTTTTAAAAAAATTATGGAGTTATATAACATCAACCACTACTCTACTTATTCTATAAAGAAAGCTTCTATTGTTGAAAGAGTTATCAGAACAATAAAATCCTGGCTTTTTAAGTATTTTAACTTGCATGGTAGTTACAAATGGGTGGGAGAACCTCTCAATGTAGTTGTAAAGACTTACAATAATAGCAAACACCGCATTACACGATTCAAACCTACAGATGTAACAAAATCGCGCGAACACTTGGTTATGCAAAATCTAATACGTACGCAAAGAAACAAAAAGGTTGTTAAAAAAGTTAAATTTCATTCTGGTGATTATGTAAGAATTAGCAAACATAAAAGTTGTTTTGACAAAGGTTATACTCCTAATTGGTCCACGGAATTATTCAAAGTACGAAGTGCTAACAATACCTCCCCTGTAACGTATAACATTATAGACCTTAAGGAGCAACCTATATTAGGGTCCTTTTATGAAGAAGAACTGCAAAAGACGTCGTATCCAAATATTTATTTAATAGAAAAAGTGATAAGAAAAAATAAAAATAAAATTTTTGTGAAGTGGTTAGGTCTTCCAGCTACTGAAAATAGTTGGATCGATATAAAGGAAGTACTTTAAAGAAAGTTTTCATAATTTTTTTAGTAATGAAAGGAGAAGGACTCATTAATAGCATAATTAATAATTTACCTCTGGAGTTGCATTTACCGGGATATAATTATTGCGGGCCAGGAACAAAATTAAAAAAACGATTACTAAGAGGAGACAAAGGTGTGAATGGATTAGACGAAGCTTGTAAACACCACGATATTGCCTATTCTAGATATTCAGACCTCGAAAATCGACATAAAGCTGACTTAGAATTATTGAACATGGCCAAGCAAAGACTTAAATCAAAAGATGCAGGAAAAGGTGAAAAGCTTGCCTCCTGGTTAGTAGGTAAAGTTATGAAAGCTAAAGTGAAATCGGGTGCTGGATCCAAAACTTTTAAAACCGTTATTTCGAAAATTCGATCTGATTTGAAAAAACGAAAACCAAATAATAATAAATCTGCAATTAAATATGCGTACAGCGCTGCAAAGAAACTACTTTCTAAAAATAAAGTCAATTTGCCACGTGTTATTCCTTTACCCAAAACCGGAGGAATCCTTCCTTTGATCCCAATTTTCGCTGGACTATCTGCTTTAGGAGCATTAGCTGGAGGTGCTGCTGGTATCGCAAAGACTGTAAACGATTACAAAACAGCTCAACAAAATTTGCATGAAACTGAGCGACATAATAGAGCCATGGAATCAATGTTGATAGGAAAAGGTTTATATGTCAAACCTTATAAAAAAGGTGCAGGATTATACATAACAAAATCAAAAAACTGAAAAAAAGGCTACCAAGAAGAGCTCTTACAAATTATGATATTAAAGAGAATGCTAGAGATATACCATTTTTTAGAGGTGTTTTCATGAGAGACAAATTACCAAAAAAGCCAAAGAAAAATGAATGTGGCATTATTAATCTGGATAAGTCTACTAGCGAAGGAACCCATTGGGTAGCCTATGTAAAAAATAATGATTATTGCGAATACTTTGATAGTTTTGGTGATTTGAAGCCTCCGTTAGAATTTTTAGACTATCTTAAATGTTTCAGCATATTTTATAACTATACGAAACATCAAACGTTTAATACAGTTAACTGTGGTCATCTTTGTCTGAAGTTCTTAAGAGATTTTTGGAAAAATAAAGAAATCTTATAAATAACTGGAACTGTTTTTAAATTTAGTCACTTACAAAATGTCTTTCACATTGTCAATAACCGGTAACCAGCCAATATTATCAACTATTTATTCACCTCCTTTGGAATTACAAGGTCGATATGAGTGCGCTTTGTTACATTTCTGTACATTTAATTCATTTCCTAATATTGATAGCAATAATAACAAGTTTTATTATGGTGATAACGAAGTGATAGAGATACCCGAAGGAACATATGAACTTCAAGATATCGAGGAATTTTTAAAAAGCAATGTAAAGGATACATCTTTTGACATGATATGTAATAATAATACTTTGAAATTATCGATCTTTTGTACGAAAAATATTGACTTCAGTAAACCCAATGCTCTGGGTAGTTTATTAGGTTTTGAGAAAAAAGTTCTTAAAGCGAATATATTGCACACATCACAGCTACCGGTTAACATTTTGTCCACAACAGTCGTACGAATCGAATGTGATATTGTGAGTGGATCATTTATTAACGGAAAACCAAGCCATATAATTCACGAGTTTGCTCCTAACGTGCCACCTGGTTACAGAGTTGTTGAAATACCAAAAAATATTATTTACCATCCAGTAAACCAAAACAACATTAGTTGCATAAACATAAGGATTTTAGACGCTAACAATAACTTGGTTAATCTACGTGGTGAAGAAGTTCAATTGTATATTCAACTTAGAAGAAATGATTTATTATAATAATAAATACTCACCACCACAACCCAAAAACCCCAGTTCGGTTTGTGCTATCCAAAAGAAAACATCAAAAACGAAGCCTAAATTAACTAAAGAAAACAAGAAATTTCTTCAATTACTAGGTCTACTAAAATGAACATATTAAATCTTACCAGCACGCCTAGCTATGATAACTCAATTGATAGTATTGAGTTTCATTCATACAAACCTTATGTAACTAGTTTTAACAGAAATGATGAAATTCGAATTGCAATCAATCAGCAGGATTTATATGTTTTACCATCAGCCAGTACCCTTTATTTAGAAGGCGTTGCTAAAGTTAATAAAAGAGATACACAGAAAAGTGTTGACACTGTAAATTTTACTAACAATCCTCTGATGTATCTTTTTCAAGATATTCGTTACGAATTGAATGGGATTGAAATTGATAAAATTAAAAATGCAGGTATTACTACAACTTTAAAATCCATTCTGTCAATGAACGATAGCGAGTCTCGGATGTCTAAAGCATGGGGGTGGAATATAGAGGGTACAAAAAACCATGGAAACTTTTCAGCATCTATTCCGCTTAGTAATATACTAGGATTCGCTGAAGATTATAAGAAAGTAATAATAAACTGTAAGCATGAACTTATTCTTTTACGCAGTAACACCAACTTAAATGCTCTAAAACTTGACACCGGTGAAGTATTGACTGATATTGTTGTAAATAAAATTGTATGGAGAGTTCCACATGTCAAGGTGTCTGATAAGGAAAAAGTCAATTTACTGCGCTTGTTGGATAAAGACCGCCCAATTCAACTAGCATTCAGAAATTGGGATTTATATGAGTATCCTTTATTACCTAAAACAACAAAGCATACTTGGTCTATTAAAACATCTTCTCAAATTGAAAAGCCGCGGTTTGTAGTCTTAGCATTGCAAACTAACCGGAAAAGTAATGCAAGTGCTGATATGTCGCGATTTGATCACTGTTACTTACGAGATGTAAAGGTGTATCTAAATTCTACATATTTTCCGTACGAAAACCTTAACATTAGTTTTGCAGGGGACAAAATTGCATTATTATATGAACAGTATGCAAGATTTCAGCAGTCGTACTATGGCCGTGAAAGAGTAGAACCGCTTCTAACTTTACAAGAATTTAAAGAAATAGCACCTCTTTTTGTAATTGACTGCTCCAGGCAAAACGATAACATAAAAACAGGACCTGTTGTCAACGTGCGCATTGAAATAGAGTGTGATACTGAAATTCCTGATCAAACTTCTGCATATTGTCTTATTTTTAACGATTGTTTAATAGAATACAGACCTTTGAGCAGTATAGTTAAGAAGATATCATGAATGCAATCATTGTGGATGTACAGGGTTTTAAAAACCTAAAAAATGAATTCATTATAAAAGAATGTGCAATTGCAAATGACGAACATACCCAAGTATTTTTAATAAAACCTCCATATCCTTATGTCAAATTAACAAAAGAAGAAAAGAAACGTGTGTTATGGTTAGAAAAGAACCGTGGCCTTTATTGGAGTGAAGGATACATTGACTTTAGAGAATTTGAAAGAGTAATTAAACCTCACTTACAAGGCAAAAATATTCTTGTTAAAGGAGAAGAAAAAATAAAATGGATAAAAGATGTATGCGAAAATTGTAACATAATCGATATAGGTAGTAAAGGGTGTCCTAATATTGCAAGTCTTCATAAAAAGTACTGTAACAACATTACAAAATTTAATTGTTTAATTCATTCAAAAGAATGTTCTTTAAAAAATGTGTTATGTATTAAAAAGTGGTATGAAGATAATAATATAAATCAATTTAATTTTTTAAACTAGTTTGTACATTTTAGTCTAATTAAATTACTTACAAAACAATCTACTGTCTTTTATTTATTATAACTAATTTAGCGACACTACTCTAAATAGTTTTACATTACATTAAAAATACTTATATTTTATTTTATTAATTAGCATTCGATAAAATGAAACAATAACAATTTATTTTTTTCCAAATAGGTACTATTTATTTACAATATAATCAATTTTACAAAATTTTCAAATCATATAACATTTTTAATAACTTAAAAAATTATAAATATTAGAACTAACTAAATACTATAAAGGCTGCCACAAAGATATTTTCCTGTAGCACTGCAGTTTCTGAAAGAGAGAAAATAAGATTTTAATAAACTCGCACTGAGGTGCAAAACAGAACACTCAAAAGCAAATAAACTTACCAGCTTATAGTCCAAACTCTGATCGCTCTCCCAACTCCTTGCACACATGATATAGCAGCTGTATCAACTGTCTGAGAACTGGATCATCTTCATCGTGCACGATGTAGTTGCTCTTCAAAATTGTTCGACAAATTTTCTCGTCGCCGTCTTCAAATTGGCACAGCTCCACCTTAACTCCAAAACGCGGAGTCTTATCGTTTCGAAGCACGCACAAGAAGGATGTGAGGTCAACTTTTTCACACATGACTAAAGCTATGCACTGCTTTGCTTGAAGAACTAAACGTAAATGAACATCACATTTAGACGAAACGGTGTCTTGTAATATAACACCTCTATTGTTCCTGATATTTATTTGAACATGTTAAAACTTGTTAAATTTTTCATTGAACGTTTGTATTAATTTTTGCTGTGCTAGTATTACTTACTTGGTAATTTAAAACTAGAGAACATGACACCTCATTGTTATGTTAGTAGATGGCTGGTATTTGTTTGAACATGTTTCAACTAGTTCATGGCAAATGTATGCAGATGCATTGCATGTAGTTACTATGTGATTTCATATTTCTAGTCAAATAGAGGTAGGTATTTAAATTAAAAAGACTTTAATTTTTCGCTTAGCTAAATTTATTGCTATTAAAAAAAAAACGATACATTAAACTTAATTCTAATGTACCTAAAACTAATGCTTAATTCTAATTACAATATCAAACATAGCCATATTATAATAAAACCTTAATAAAATATACACTGGCTGTAGCTACAATTTCTAACTCGATTAAGGAAAGGGGGTTGGCAAAAACAATTAAACGGTTATTTATATTATTCTGAAAAGCTGACAAAGAGTTAAAATTCAGGTTGCTTTCTACCTTTTTAACAAAATTAATTGCTTCAATATATTCGTTTTCAAGTTGAGATACTCTCAAGTTAATACAATCAATAAAACGAAATATCGCTTCGCTTACCATAAAACCAAATTGTAAAGAACAACGTTTATCACTATATATTAACACAGCCAAAATATGTAATGCAGCCTTTTTGTCTGTAAAGTTCACAGTGTCAAAAGAATTACTATTATTTAACATCTCACACACTAGATTCCATTCATTGATAGAGAAAAATAAACTTTCTTCCTCGTTGAAAATATGAAGTTGAGGCATGAAGTCATTTAAAACCCAAAGTCCTGATTTTATATTAACACCGTTGTCATGTGTATACACTCGCATTGAAACAACACAATCAGTTAGGTAGCTCTCGGCCATGATGAATTAGGAAGTAAAATTGTGTTAATTGAACTTAGAATCCAACACTATTTCCAATGTCCTCTTTCCACATTTTCTATTTACGTTTCTTATTCTTCCACATTTCAATTCTCCTATTAAAGATATAATTTCTTTGTCGTGGTCTGTTTTCACAAATTTTCGATAAGCTAACAAGTACTTTAATCTTTTTATTTGTTCATTTGGATCGCTCCATCTTTTTCTATTATCAGTATTATTCATGCTTATTAGAGATATTACTAGGAGAAGAAACGATTTAACAATGGACACATTACATTACATTTTGTTATTTTAAGTAAGCTTAAGTATATCATAAAACACCTTTTGCTCTAAATGAGCTAGTTTAAAAATAGCTATCGTAATGTCCCCACGACAGAGTGCTGGTCTTATCACTCAATATAATTCGTTTGTCATCGTTTGCTGACAAAGCCACTTTATTTTGCGCTTGAGTGAAAATTTCATGTTTGAGAGATTTAAAAATGATATTTTTTTTTCGGATTGGATCACTACCCATTAAAACATTACTGTATTCTTCAAAATGCACATCCTTTAAAACATTTTTCTGAACTCCTTTTGCTTTTTTTACTTCGTCCAATTCTGTTTTGATGCAGTACAATTTTGATCTCAAGCCTACAAATTCAAGTATTATGGTTCCTCCTAATTCGTCCTTAAATAAACCAGGCACTTTTTTATTGACTAAGGGTATGCCGTAAGAATTGTTTTCACTGTAATTACTCGTGTCAAAATAATGTAAAAAACTGTGCTTTAGATCTTTATAAAAATCTCTAGTCTCTATAGAGTATAAAAAACTGTCTGTATCGGTATAACAAAGCGCTAACTTACTACCATAAAATGGTTTCATAACAGAGTAGTGAAAATTGTACATATGGCTTTTAGATATCTCCAATACTGTAAACCCTATGTAAATAGGTTTGTCTAAAGTAATGCTCTCAGGTTTCATTTGGATAGCTGCAAAATTTTCACTAAAAACAGACACGCTATGAAAATTTGGTCTCGAAATCAGTTGCTGAGCAGAAATATATTTTTTTGTTTTGTTTCTGCTGTCATCCCATTTATTAACTAATTTTACATCAACCCTTTTTTCGGTATCTTCTAGAGTTTTCCCGAAAATGCTGTTATTCAGTAATTTGAAGAAATCTTGCTCAAAAGTAGATTTAGCTTTTTTACGTAATTCAGTGTTTAAATCAATGTATTTTTTTAAATAAGGACTTTGCTTGAATTTAATTACTCTGTGAATTTTTTTTAATCTTAAACCATGATTTAAACAAGTCTTCAGGTGTACGAAGTGTATAACATAGAAATATTTATCATACAAGTTAGGGATTAACTTTGAGCTCGTAGAACCAATAGGTATAAATTTTTCTGCACAGAATGGTATGTCATTGTGTAAATCGTGTAAATTTTCAGGGTACTCTAAATCTACCTCTAGAATGTAACCAATCTCCCCATCGCTCGGAACATTACAAAAGTCTATTTCTGCTATTTCAGAATCTTTCATTAATCTAAAATCAGACTGTGGTAAGGAAGCACACATAGCATAACCGTATAGATTATTACAGTCAATATACACTAGATAATTATTTGCCATAGTGGGATCGTAATTCAACAAGTATTCATTGTTAGCTTTAGAATGTCTTGAAGAACATAAACAAATCCCACCACGTATACCATTTTTTATCATTTTAATTATCTCTAAATTGTCAATAAGTTCTAATCGTACCCCTGTTTTTAATAACATTGCATCAAAACTTAGACTAGGAGCCGTTAGGTAAAATGTCGGGTCTAAGTTATAATTTGATTTACAGGTTTTCCTAAAACTTTCAAACACATCGGCTAGTAGTATTACATCTGATTTAAGATATAAATCTGTATACTCTCCTAAATTAATTAAATTAAAGTAATTCCAAACAGTTTGCGCGTGCTCATAATCCGCTTCCGAAATAGTATCATTAAGTAACGTACTAAAAAAGCACTCTCGTTGTGGTAGTTCACTTTCTTCGAACTTGTTCCAACTTGTCATATATTCGTAAGGGAACACTCCTTTACGTTTCATTAAATTAAATTCGATCTGTGAAGGAAAGAACTTTTGCAGATAAACAAAATCATTTTTATTTAAATTATTTACCAATTTTTCAAGACTTGTACCAAGAAATTTAAAAGAATCCACAAATCGAACTGGTACGTAGTCCTCATCTATTTGGAAAAACTTTGTAAAGGATATATAATTTTCTTTATTCTTTGCAATTACTTTTACCTTTCCCGGCATTTCACCTAACTGACGAATGAAGAGATGACTATCATATCCAGATAAGTTGTGAAAAAACACTGGAATAAATCTTGGTAATCGAAAACGAAGGTTACAGTATGAATGAGCTGCTCCACGATACCGGCCAGTTAAATGACAGTGATCTCTTGCTTTATCATCAAAAAGAATTTGCTTGCAAAGAAAACAATCAACGGCATTATCAAAATTTTCCCTGTCACTATCAGTTAATGTCATAGGTACCTCGGTCTTTAATATAGCGTTAATGTCTGCAACATCTGATTGTAGGTGTAGCAAAAATTTGTTGACACAGTCCGATCCACGATACGATACATACTTATTGAGTGAAGTATCATAAGAACAAACAATATAATATGCAAACGCAGCAGGCACATGTTGTTGCAATGATGTCGTGCAACCTGAGTGGGGTTCTAGTTCATTAGTGGGCTGCAATAATGACTCAAAGTCTGCGTAAATTACAAATGGCATATCTTGCATTCTTTCATAATGTTTAAACTGAATAAAACTTCCTGCATCTGGTAAAATTGTTTTTACACCGTTACAAATATGAGCATCAAGTTTATCATTTGTGTTAAAAAATATCATGCAGTCCTCGCAAAAAAATAATTTTTCATGATGCTTAGTAACCTGCTGCCGCAATAGTTTAGGTAAATTTTTAATTAAGCAATAATGAGAGCGATCACCATTTTCAATTAGAAGTAAATTTACGTGTGTATCTTTACGGTGTTCGCTTCTGTACAACGGACCAACTATATCTGTATTGTTTCGGATGCCATAGACATTAACACTTATCTGAGGATTATTTTTTTCAAACACTTTAATGTCCGAAAAACCTACTGGAAAAGTCATGTTCTTAATATTAAGAATCGTATTAAAGTGTGGATAGGATGACGTTCGGTGACCATTATTTTTAGCGGGAAATAGAGCTGCCATTATAGACCACAAAAAACAAAAGTTATCTAAATTTTTGATATTAATGCAAGCACGTCTGTTTTTAATATTTTTGGGTAGGTCTATGTAACTAGAGGCCTGTAAGGGATTATATTTGTTAATGTTTACTTCAAGATACAAGTTCTGTATAAAAGCCCACCCACTATCTCTTTCTTCAAACTCCTCAATTTTTTTGCAAATGACGCTAACGACTTTTGAAAATAAACTTTCAAAATCTAAGTTTTGGTGTAAAACTATGTTTTCTGTGGCAAATGACTTGATCGAAAATGAGTCATTTTTCGGCAAAGCAAACTCAGCGAATAATTCAAAATTCGCTTTTAAATTAGAGTGAGTTAACAATCGCGCTTCGATCAAATCATGCACACGTTTTCTAAGTGATAACAAGTACTGGGCTGGAGGACGTTCGCCTGTCTTACCCCGCACCCGGTACGATGCGATTCGACTTCGAAATGCACTACTAATTTTTTCTACAAAATCACTTTCGAAAACAGCATTATTATTTTTGTGTGCAGTACTTTTTAAGTGTGCAGAAAAGCCTTTGCTTTTAACTGAAATATCGCATACAGAACAAAATATGGATTTGTTGTTACTAGGCATTGTGCCAAAATTCAAATGATAGTAGTTATAGAATAATAATAAAAAAAGTTAACCAAGCCAGTTAAAAACGAAATCTTTTTACTCTAATTAAAATACGGAAGATAATTTAAAAAAATAATAATTAAAAATGTCTATATTGAAATATTTAAAAAACAAATTAAGTAACTAATAACTAAAAAAATATGTTTTCTATTTATAAGTCTCCTTAAAATTAAAAAAAATGAGTGAACATTTTTTCAGGACAAAAAGAAATTTAAAAAGTTATACCCATTCATTTAAAAAATTGAAATATACAAAAAATATTGAAAGAAAAATTAAAAACTATTCATTTCTTCTTCTTATCCTGAAAAAATGTTCCCTCCTCCGTAAATTTTTTCTTCGCACATTTAACGAAGTCTTTCAGCTTCAAAAGTTCCGGTGAGTTGCCGTCCCCTTGGAACCGAAGCCACAGGAACGCCTTCTCACACCGCTCGAGCCCGCCCAAATCCCGCACCTCTTTTTCTTTGTAAAGGCGGACTTCGGCAATAATGTCGCCGTCTAGATAGGCACGCCTACGAACTGTTCCGTTCGGTACTCGCCTTGAGAAGTAGGAGACGCTATCCGTCGCTTTTTCGACAGCTGCCAGGTCTTCCTCGCTGTCAGTTAACCAGTCGCCCGAACTCTTCTTTTCAGCTTTTGTGGGCTGCCGCTTTCGGGGAGTGGGAGTCGTTTTCACCCGCTTCTTTCCACTGAAACCAAATTAAATGAAAATTAGCTTAGAAGTATGAGTAACAGAGCGTTGTTCACTACTTTGGACATTGGCAAGTTAATAGTTGTGTTTACACAAGATAAGGTTATAGAGCGTTCACTTAACACAATTAAGTAGCTTAACCCAAAAAAAAAAACAAAAAAAAATTTCTACATAATAATATTGTAAAATAAGCACAGAAAGGACCATTACCTTCCGGTATTTTCGTCGTCTGTGTCGAACGCGTCCGACTCCTCAGCCTTCTTTGATCTTTTGTAGTTGGATTCAGACCTGTAAAAATAAATAAAAATTAGCATAAATACAGAACTCATTTGTTGGTAGAGTATGTCTACTGCTAAAAACTCTAAATAATATAAGGGGTATTTCAAAAGAAACACAATAATAGAATGCAAGTATTGATTTAAACCGTATGTCAAACTTTTCAAAACTTCAAATAAACTTTAAACATGAAAACAAATTTTACAAAACTTACGAACATTATTGCGATGCACTTGATCCGAATCGTGAAACTGATTTTAATAATCAGTAGGTAGGTACGCGAGGTCACGATCACGTAGATGTACGTAGAGTAGCAGCAGCTGTGAGGATGAACCCGTAGATACCACGCACACACCACACGAACGTTACGAAAACACTAAGAACTGTAGGACTTCGGGAGCACAAATCACGAACAGAATAAAATAAACCCCATTTTAATGACTTTATATTGGAAACTTTTTCCTAGCTTGCGAAAAATCGACAGGGCTGGTAAACCTTTACACGTATATCAATCAGGTGTGTTTACCAGAGTAAATTAAGGAAGTGAATATTGTTTAATATCAATAAAATATAGGTTTCGAGTTGTATACCTCTGAACAATTGAAAATTCAGCAACTTCAATTAAATTCAATTGAAGTGACATTTGCTGTGTTTGAAATATAATATCTCAGTGTTTGAATTCACCGCCCGACTCCAGGGGCACAGTACACAACCTATACAGGATGACTTTAAATTAGCTAGCAGAACATTAGAAGCTAATTCTCCTCATGAAACTGAACAACTTTCCCATACAACATTTTTAAAAAGTTGGACTCCTTAAACAATGGCAAATCTGATCGTACAAGTTATATGGAGAAGTAATTTCTTGTTTTCATTTTTCAACCTGTTTCTTGGGGAAAGTTGTTCAGTTACGTGGGTTAATTCATTACTTTAATTTTCGCTTACTAATTTAAAGTCACCTGATATACCTAACAAGTGAACCTACTGTACTCTTATTTATTTTAAATAAAGTGCCAATTCCATGAATCAGGGATCCTTAGGAAGCAACTGATTCGCTACAAAGCGTGGGAATCATTTTGTTCATCGTTTGTAAGTTCACGCTCTGCCTAACAGGGTAGGCAGAGCATCAGTTTGACATAAATTATGAGATGGAACAAGCTGTGTAATGGTGTGAGGTGGCCTTTCGCCCGTTATACTTGTACTTCAAAACTCTCGCATCCCTCTTACAGACTTTTACTGTATACCTAAGAACATTAGGTGACAGGCACATTCTAAGATTTTCTTTCACTCCCAGTCCAGCATGGAAGGAGTAATTTTGTACTTATCCAAATAATAATAAAATAATACCTAGTACCAAACTATACTTAGATTTAAAGCGAGTGAACCTAATTTCCATAAATTACATTTCTAAATTTATTTATAATTAAAATTTGTAGTACCTACCTATCTAGATTCTACAACAAAAGAAAAACATTCTTGTACACTTTTGTAGTTTATTGTATTGGAATGTATTTTATTGTCAGAAAGGTATATTTATTATTTATATTACACGCTTCTCATCTAAAAGGTTAGGCAGAGATACAATAACATAAAATAAAACTTTTTAAATAATAATTATGAATTAATGAATAGTTACAATGATAATTCAGTTTAGATTATTTTCATACTAACGTGTTGTTAAACCGAGTAATCATCAAGACATGTTTTGTAACCATGAGATAAAATGAAAAAAAAAAAAATAATCATCGAGTTACAGTATTAGAACAATAATATTCAAAAGACTGCATGTTATTATCCTAAACACTACCTTGACGAAGCTTACACGCTTGACGATTTTGCGAGCATTGCTTGGTAGACAAATTCAAATCGTTCTCACACTCTGTGACGATGACATCATCAGTGTTGCCATATATACGGATTTGTCCACATTTGTACGGATTTTGCAAGTTCAATACGGATGAATCAAGATTACAGATTTTTATACGGATTTACTCTAATGACAGAATAAGGTTCAGAAGAACCCCGTTTTTGAACCTTCTCTACCTAATTTTGACCAAATTCGTCTCAACACCCACTGGTGTGCACCGGTAGAGCGAAATTTCTCTAATGAAGACAAAGCAAAGAAATAAATCTTGTACGTCGACGACAACGGACCGCTATATACTCGTACTATACAACTTTTAAGGAAATCACCCTGTTTTGATTTATCTTGTCTTAAAAATGTTAAGGCAGATGAATTAAAGTATAAGGGAAAGTAACTGAGAAGTTTTTAATTTTCATACGGAATTCATTTGAATTTTCAATAAAAATACAGAATATTTTATACCGAATTTCAACAAAAATAGAAATACGGATTTTAAAAATAAAAATACAGTTTTCATATCTACTTCATGTGGTAACACCTTCATTTTGATTTGCGTTTTTACACGTGGTAGTTCATTATTTGTGAAAATATTAGTGAAAATTATGTTAAAATTTTCATTTTTGCATATATCTATCTAGATGAAAAAGTACAAGTGTTTTCTTGGGGTGGATAAAGTTCCGAGCGTAGTGCGAAAAGCCTCAACTTAAAAAGTTTGGATAAAGTTTCGGCGTTCAGAAAGCCACCCTAATGAAGACCTTGAAAATGTGCCTAGTAATTTGGACAGGATATCAATGTGAAAATATAATAACATGGAATCGATTGATCGTAAGTATCTGTCCAGTGAGAAAAGTACAAGCGTTTTCTTAACTGGGATAAAGTTCTAGCGTAGTGCGAAAAGCCACAACTAAAAATATTTAGTTTGGATAAAGTTTCGGCGCTAGAAAGCCCTTTTGATGAAGACCTTGAAAATGTGCCTAGTACCATGGACCAGATATAAACGTGAAATTGGTGCCGTGTGGAATCGATACGTCGTAAGTGTACCTAAAAAGTGGAAAAAGTACAAGTGTTTTCTTAAAGGGGATAAAGTTCTAGCGTAGTGCGAAAAGCCTCAACTAAAAAAATAGTTAGGACAAAGTTTCGGCGCTAGAAAGCCTCTTTAATGAAGATCTTGAAAATGTGCTTAGTACCCTTACATGGAATACAAACGATTATTGATTTATTTTGCATTAAATTCTTTATTTAAATTTGCATGAAAATAATCCATTAGTTCATTAATATTTTCACATTTATTTATTTGTATTAAATTCAGTTAGTTTTGTTAAATTACGTCGTAAAGTTAACTGAAAAAAGTGGTGTAAGAAAAATAATGGAAGTAGTGAAAGTAAAAAATGTGATGGTGGAAAGGTGATACCTATTATACATTGTACGATGTATAAGAAAGAAAAAAACGATTTTGGTAAGTCAAATTTGTTTTTGGGTGTGTAACATAAACTATAAAATGGTAGTATAAATTTAATTCAATTTCTTTCCTATGTAATCACTTACTTTAAATAAATTTAATTCAATTTCTTTCCTATGTAATCACTTACTTTAATTATCATTTCCTGCAGTATTATGTAAGAAGATAACATTTCAAACTTATACAATTGCACGACATTTTTATAGAATGTGGAAATTATGTAAATGGATATACAAATTTTCTTTATAGTTTATATGACACACCGTATTTTTTTTATTTGGTTTCATTCCACCGATGCATGTTTGATTCTCGGTGAACATTAGTTAAATTTATTTCGTTCATTTTACTTATCTGACAAACACGTTCATGAATTTAGTACCCTGTTCGTTATAAAAATTCACGAATGAAGCATCAAGAACAAAATCATCATGCATGGATTGGGCTTTCTACTTCACTTTGCCTAAAATCACAGTTCACTTCAACGGAGTGCAGCGGAGCGAGCGGAGCGAGGCGGAGCAAACGAAGTTGAAGTGAACTGTGATTTTTGGCAAAGTGAAGTAGAATGCCCAATCCATACCTACTTACCTATTCATATAACTTGAACGATCATCTGATTGACTTAATAAGAGAAGTGGAATGGTTTTTAACAAAAAAAAACACATCTAACTGCATGGGGAGCACACCCTTTTAAGTTGTAAAGTTTTGTTAACTAATTTATAAACGTCCCACATAATTGTAATTGTAAGACGGGCTGGATTTCGCAACTCGACGTCAACATGCGCCTGTTTGCGTGGTCAGTCTAGCCACCCCAACTCCTCCAGAAATTGCAGAAGTTCCTTAGGTTCTTCCACCACTTCCAGGAGGGATTCGGGTGTGCCCAGGTATTTGGCCCGGTAGTTGGCCACCTCCTTGCAGTTCAAGACGACGTGGGCGGCATTCTGTTCTTCCTCCAAGTCCTACATAGCCAGAATCTCTTTGAAATTCGAGACATCTTCTGGGTGAGCTTGCTACGTCCTCGACAGCTTTGCCTCTGTGCTGGACTGCCGTCAAGACCAAACCCATTTTTTAACCACCGACAAAAAATAGGGCTGTTATAAGTTTTACGTGTGTGTATGTCTGCGGTGTCTTAGCTTCTAAAGGAATAGATTCATTTCAATGCGGTTTATTTTGTATGAAAGCTGACATAATCAAGATGGTTTTAAGTCATAATTGATCAAAATTGCTGAGTTATAAGCGATAATCGTCGGGGGTTTTTTTTTTTTCATTTTAGAGTGGTTATTAAAACGGAAACTTTCCAAAACCTATGTAATTTACTTCTAAATGGTATTTATGTGATTATATCACTTTCGCTTTGTGGTGTAAGACGTGTATTATTGAGTTGGTTTCGTTTTTGACCATCTACGTAATATGAACTGCTTTATTTTAGACGGCCGGTTTGGTCGAGTGGTAGTGACGCTGACTTTTGATCGATGGGTCCTGGGTTAGATTCTCAGTCGGGGCAAATGTTTGTGTTAAAATCAGATGCTTGTTCTCGGGTCATGGGTGTTTGTGTTTGTCTTTTTGTATGTTCCGAGGGACCAACGACACAAGGGAAAACCTTAGTGTGGGCCTTTGAGTTTGTAGCGTTTCTTTAATCCTCAGCTTGCTGTGTTCCGTCGGTGCGTGGGAGTACCAGTGCCTTTACAGGCATTTTTTAGGTTAACTCACTCCATCGTCAAGCTCATCTTTGACCTTTATGATCAAGATTGAGGTCAAGAGTTAACCTATCTTATAATAAAAATTTAAGAAAAAGTGTTTCGAAGAGAGGCCCGTGTCCCTCGGTGGGTACTTATGTGGTAAGAAAACAATGAAGAAGTGTTTAATAAAATTTCTAATTTCCTCTTAGATAACCATCTAATAAAAAAACACTTTGTGGAAACCGGGTAAATAAAAAAAAACAAAGGAAGAAAGTCACTTTCAGTGATGCCACCTTATTGCTAATTAGCAATCTGTTATAGTCAATATTTACCCAGCAAATAAATAACATTAATTATGATGTAGAAATGACCTAATGATTGGCAGGGCTGGAGTTAGGTAAACGCATTTAAATGTTGCCGAGCGGGGTGGCTATTCCGCTGATATGGTGTTTCAATGGCAGTTTGAACCGCTCGTAGTCCAGTGGCTCTCGCTGATCTCAACCGATCAGTGAGGTTAAGCAATGTACACAGAGGCAGGGAACCTGATGGGTGACCAAAGTGGCAATTTATCACGAACGTTTCCGTGCTTCGGACGGCACGTTAAGCTATTGGTCCCGGCTGTTGTCGATTGACTAAAGTCGTTAAAACCAAGTCAGAAGCCACCGTGCGGTTTGAAGACTCTGACACCAGGGTTAGCCAAGCTCGCCACTTGACTATACTTACACGATAAGAAGAATGGCAGTGGAATGACAATGGTGACCATTTTATCCGTTTGGGTAGCGAAATTATGAAGTATCTAAATCTCAAACATTTGATGATAGTTATCTTGACTGCCGCGGCGGCACCACCACGAACTTCTTCGTCTTCTTATCGTGTAGGTGTAGTCATCCCGTGTGGTAATCGGTTGAGAATAACACCACCCCATCTCTTTCCGTGGGTGTCGTAAGAGACGACTAAGGGAACAAAATGAAACCTGCCTCCTAGTATTCCATCCCAGGCAACGACACTTAATTTTTTCTGAATCTGAATTGTCATCCTATAGTCTTCTGCGGTGTGGTAGGTTCTGTAAAGGACCGCCTGATTCGCGACCACCCTCCTACCGAAGTCCGACGTCAAACAGCTTGCTGTGTTCCGTCGGTGCGTGGGAGTACCAGTGCCTTAATAGGCATTTTCTGGGTTAACTCACTCCATCGTAGACCTCGTCTTTGACCTTATGGTCAAGATTGAGGTCAAGAGTTAACCCATCTTATAATAATTTTTTTTATTTTTAAAGTCAAGTGTGTGGCGAACTTGACTAACCCTAGTGTCAGAGTTTTCAAACCTCCAAATGGCCTTTGGCTTTGTTTTAACGACTGTAGTCAATCGACAACAGTCGGGACCGACAGTTTAACGTGCCCTCCGAAGCACGGAAACGCTCGTGATAAATTGCCACTTTGGTCACCCGTCAGGTTCCTAAGCCTTTGAGTACGTTGCTTAACCTAAATGATCGGTTGAAGTCAGCGAGTACCACAGGGCTACGACAGCCAACTGAATGTTAAGAATGTTAAGCAACTTCACGTTCGGTTTGTGGTAAGCGCCACTGGGCGCTTCGCAAAAATGAAAGGGGCGATAAAAATACCGTAGTCCATCTCTGTCTTTTGTATAAGGACTGAGAGAAGCAAAACAATAGTGAAATAATCATCAATAAATATTACACGACCCAACGTGAAGAGTTGTTGTGAAAATGTTACGCCTTACATGAACCGAGATATCTCGTCGTTTTCCAAAAAAAATACTGCGATTCGCTTATGACAACTCGACTCGTTGTTCATGTGTGTGGTAGGTGTGGTGATCGGTTGTGAATAACATCACCCCATCTCTTTCCGTGGGTGTCGTAAGAGGCGACTAAGGAAACACAAATGAGACCTGCCTCTTAGTAATCCATCTTAGGAAACGACACCTCAGTTTGTTTTCAATCTGAGGTGTGGTAGGCTCTGTAAAGGGCCGTCTGGTTCGCGACCACCCTCTTCCGAAGTCCGACGCCAAACAGCTTGCTGTGTTCCGTCGATGCGTGCCTTTATTACAGAGCCTACCACACCGCATGAGACCATAGGACGACACCTCAGATTCAGAAAAAAATTAAGTGTCGTTGCCTGGGATGGATTACTAGGAGGCAGGTCTCATTTGTGTTTCCTTAGTCGCCTCTTACGACACCCACGGAAAGAGATGGGGTGGTGTTATTCTCAACCGATCACCACACGGCCAGAACCTTTTTTTTTGTCGAGGGTTAAAATGGCGAATAAAGACTGTGATTTGAACAGTTACCCCACCAAACCTCATGGAAGGCATACCATTCGTCCGCTAGTGTAAACTTTAACATAATTTGTGTATTCTAAGTGCGCTTGCGCACAACAAACAGTGACTGGCATTGATTGGTTGGGAAAAGAAACTTGAGGCGATTTCTTTCTTTTCACTGTCTTTCTTTTCTTATCTTTTATTACTTAATTAGCCCAGTGTTGCTCGTTGTTCTTAGCCGAACCTGATGGGTGATCATAGTGGCAAACCGTCGTTCTCAGCTGTGATCAATTAACCAGGTCAACGACTCAAGCACAACATGCAATCAACGCGGTCAAATTTCAAAAAAGAGTCGAAATGAGTATAAAGAGCCCCCTTTGCGTGGGCTCTTTCTACTTTTAGCTCTTTTCTGTATTCTTGTCTCTTCCATCATTTGACACTGGCAGTAAATGGTCGTTCATTCAAGAACGGACCGCTTGCCATAACCTATCAAAGAGTGAAGTGAAGCACTCGCGCAATTGGAATGAAGTTTCACCGGCATCAGAGTGGCATGACGTGTGAATTTATCGCGGGCTGTGCTAGCTATGCAGGGGGCATTTGGCGGTTTGAAAATTGACTCTAATTGAGAGTATACTTATACGCTTTAATTTTAAACGACCCGACACCAAAAATTAGGCTACCTACACTTTTTTTATTTTTTTTATTATAAGATGGGTTAACTCTTGACCTCAATCTTGACCAAACAGGTCAAAGATGAGGTCGACGATGGAGCGAGTTAACCCAGAAAATGCCTATAAAGGCACTGGTACTCCCACGTACCGACGGAAAACAGCAAGCTGTTTGGCGTCGGACTTCGGTGGGAGGGTGGTCGCGAACCAGATGGCCCTTTACAGAGCCTGCCACACCGCAAGAGACCATAGGACGACACTTCAGATTCAGAAAAAAAATGAAGTGTCGTTGCCTGGGATGGATTACTAGGAGGCAGGTCTCATTTGTGTTTCCTTAGTCGCCTCCTACGACACCCACGGAAACAGATGGGGTGGTGTTATTCTCAACCGATCACCACACGGCTAAAACTTTTACACTACGTATAAAATTTCCCTTCAGCTTACACAAATAGCTCTTTTTTTTACAAAATGCCGCCGCCGTTTGTTGACGCAAAGTATCTATATACCTAGAGTTGTAAATACCCCCCACGAAACACAATGCAGCTACTTGCTTTGTACACCTGTCTCGACCTTCACTCACAATGATAGTAGGTAGGTTTTACTTGAAAGTACCGACAGCAACAATGTTTTTACTTTATTTGCACACAAACATGTTTTATACAAAAAAATATTTACACACAAACATAGTCATTTATTAACGTTCAATCAATGATACTGTATAGCTAGCACGGTCCGCGACAAATCGCACGTCATGCTCGAGAGCACTTTTTTTTATTATAGGATGGGTTAACTCTTGACCTCAACCTTGACAAGATCATAGATGAGGTCGACGATGGAGCGAGTTAACCCATACAATGCCTATAAGGCAATGGTACTCCTACGCACCGACGGAACACAACAAGCTGGCGTCGGATTTCGGTAGGAGGGTGGTCGCAAACGAGACGGCCCTTCACAGAGCCTAACACTCCGCATGATGCCATAGGACGACGCCTCAGATTCAAAACAAATTGAGGTGTCGGTGACTGGGGTGGGTTAATAGGAGGCAGGTCTCATTTGTGTTTCCTTAGTCGCCTCTTACGACACCCACGGAAAGAAATGGGGTGGTATTATTCTCAACCGGTGGAAACTGCGAAAACGCTTCCTTGCCCTCTGACGTCATCATTTTGGCACTTTTTTGACATTTGACCGTATTGTTAAACGTTGTACTAGAGCCGTTAATAGATGACGTCAGTATAATATGACCATGTAACATGGACTAATTTACCTTAATCGATTGTCATCAACATACTAAACTTCATAACATTACTCATTTCGAAGTTCTAAGTATAATGACAGGATATATTATGTTGCGCATTTTATTCGATAATGTAGTACGATTTCCTTGACCACCAGTGCCATCTACATAAAACACTCGAAACTAAATGCTTATTCATTCTAAATGGTGAAAATAAAATAAAAATATTATTTGTGTACATTATTCTTATGCTGCGCAGCAGGATGACTTTTTTTATCATTAAAAAAATAGGAAGTATTAAGGAGTGTATTGACACAAAAAAACTACTTTGTAAAAAAACTCTGTATATACAAAAAATGTATTATTGTTTACTCAAACTTCCTGCCCAACCCTTTCAAATCCTTCAACAAACAGTCTACGGCACGTTTCTAAATAGAGTAAAAAGAACTTTTTTTGTTGACCGTCCCATCTCAATAAACTTTCTATTGTATGAAGCTGTGTCAAATACTTTATCGATAAAATGCTCTTTAAAACGGTAGTGATGTCCGAATGACAAGATTTTACTGTCGATGAAAATAAATCGAAAAATTTATATTTGTAAGCTTGTAGGTAAGCTAGGCGTAGTCTACAAATGTGGAGGTTGCGGGTTGCATTCCCGATCAACACAAACATTTGAAAATCGTATATTCAAATATTTATGAGAAATCTGGGTGTTAATATATTAACAAAAAAACGACTTAACCTGCCCTCCGAAGCATGGAAACGCTCAAGATAAATTCCTACATTGGTCACCCATCAGATTTCCTGCCCATTACTTAAACTGGTCAGTTTAGATCAGCGAACGAAAAAATGTAGCTGAGTTGAGGACACTTTGTCTCCTTTAAGCTACATACATATTTCTTTACCTTTGTTTTAAGCGGGTTTGTTTTTGGAATTGTTTTACCGCCACAGTTTATTAATTAGACCTGTTCGTCCAAATGTAGTAACGAAAAACTTTGAAATTCAATAGAATCCACAAAAAAAATACAATATACAGGGTGTTAAGTAATTCGATCTTATCCTCTCGGGTGGTGAATCAGCCCATGAAACTGAACAACTTTCCCTAAGAACAAATGCCGAAATACGAATTTTTTTTTACTTCCCATACAAATTGCATCAGCTGATAAATCATTTTCAATGGGAAGTCAAAAATTTTTTTTCGTATTTCGGCATTTGTTCTTAGGGAAAGTTGTTCAGTTTCATGGGCTGATTCACCACCCGAGAGGATAAGATTGAATTACTCAACACCCTGTATAGATCGACACGATTCAAAAATAAAACCCCTGGTCGTATAATGTGATGTGATGACAATAGTCACAATAATTGGATAAAAACATTAACTTTCTCTTTCAACTATTCTAAAAAGTGATAAAACCAGAAATTGCTCGTTTTGCATTTCAATTATAAAGATTATACAAAGGATTTTAAAATTGCTTTTTTTCAATTAAGTACTTGAAATTCTTACAAAAGTATAACTTAATGTTTTTCTTTTCCCGCCGGAAGATTTCAAAGCTTCTAAATTTGAATATGAATGTGTTTTATATTGTTTTATTCAGTGAAAGTAAAATAACTGACTTATTAATTTTAGTCTTTCTTCGAGGAACACAGTTTGAAAATAGTTAAATGGCTGTTACTAGACTTTGTCTTTTATTAATCCATGTGTTTTCTTTTTACATAGGGTGGGACAGCTTTGCTAAATATTAAATGGTAGAATTTCCTTATAACTATGATTGGCTGAAAATACGTATTGTTTTTTCCGGAAATGAAAAGTTAAAGAGTTTTTCTTGTTTTCCTACTTTAGTGCTACGTTATTTAGAGCCAAACTCTAATGCTTGGAGATAAAATTGAAAATCGATTGAAGAAATTTGACAGTTTTAGATAGCATGATGTGCTATTGACCCTGTACCTCAAAAATGGCGCCCCCAAATGAGGCCAATTTTCACGTTTAATGCTGTTTTGGCAGTTTAATTTTCAAGCAGAAAATATTACAAAACATTTTAAAAAATTGAAAATTTTCTCGTGGGAGATTCCATTAGAATATCATTTAGCATCATTCAAATCTTTCATTCAGAATTCAGGGTTTCAGTTTTTTGCTAAGCTGACCCTGTATATCTATTTCCTCAGTTCAGTCTTGAAAAACCTATTTGAAATAAAACACACAATTAGATTAAAATAATGTCATCAGAGAACAAAAAAAACAAAAATATCGATAATAATGCTTGTATCCCATCACTACCTTGAGACGTGACCTCCAGCGAAAGTCACGATAGAGTTATGTGATTTCCCAGCGAGGTCAATGACCTCTACCCGTTGACCCGACACATTTGTACAGTGAGAAACCGAAAGTGATCATCCAGAAATAGCACACACTCAAACAGCCATAGTAAGGTTTCCCTTGAGTATCGTGGGTCCTTAGGGATACAAAAAACACATACATAATGCTAACAAAGCCGACGTAGCTTCAAAAAAAATAGACCGATTTCGATGCGGTTTGTTTTTGATGAAAGCTGACGTAATCGAGAAGGTTCTTAGCTATATTGTATCAAAATTTGTTCAGCCGTTCAAAAGTTATAAGCAATCGAATGTCGGTGGTGATACAACATTTTAGTTTTATAGTTATCAGTACGTAAGATTTATAAAAAATGCTCAGTATGAAAAAGCTGGATCTCGAAAAGGTGGAAACGCCACTTTATGTACAGAGGCGAGCGCATCAGGTTACCCCATTTTAATTATACAGGGCTTTAGGTAACTCTCTTTCAACCTCTCGGGTGGTTAATCAGTACATGAAACTGAACAACTTTCCCAAGAAACATAGGTCAAAATACGAAAAAAAAAATTGAGTTCTCATACAAACTTCATCAGCATTATAGCGCATTTTTATGGGAGATCAAAATTTTTTTTTCGTTTTTCCACCTATGTTCCTTGGGAAAGTTGTTCAGTTTCATGAACTGATTTAACACCTGAGAGGTTGAAAAAGATTTACCTAAAGCCCTGTATACATCCCTTTGTACCACAGCTGCCCAAAAAGATACAGTAAGGATTTCATATCACCAATGTACTGCCCGGTTTACGCTGCTTAACCTCAGTGATCGATTCCGAACACTGAGCGCTGTACCACGACAGCTTTAAAACGGTTCTATAATCGCACGCAAATTAAATTCAGCTGATATCTGATTAGTTTACCGTTTCACATCGGATACTCAATTATCTTTTACACTAGCTTCCCGCTCATGGCTTCGTCTGCGTGGAATTTGGTTATATTGCGCTCATTAAAGAATTCGTCACGGGAAAAAAATTTGTGTAAGAATGGGCATTCCTTACACTTTAAGATATATCTATATAAAATAGCTTTCCCCTCGGGACTTCGTTCCTCTTGAATCACTCCGTCCATTGGTGAAAGCCGTATGAAAATTCGTTCAGTAGTTTTTGAGTTTATCGCCTTCAGACAGACAAACAGACAGAAGCGGCAGGGACTTTGTTAATCAACTTCAAAAATTTAGGAGGTGCTATAATTGACTTTATGAACCTTTTTTTTATATAACTATGATAATTGTCCACATTAAAAACTTTAGAATCAACCGACTTTAAATTTAGAAAATCACAAATCAAACCGTCATTTAGATTAGCATTATTTTTGTTGAGTTTTTCAAAAAAGGTCTAAATAAATTTCGATATTTTTTTTTATGGGCACATCCCTAAAGCATTAACCAAATATTCAAAAAAATAATTATCAATATTAATTTCAAATTGATGAAGTAATTGCGTAACAAACATATTTAAAAAAAAACCTACAGTGGAATTGAGAACCTCCTCCTTTTTTTAAAAGGCGGTCAACAATTTCATCGAAATTAGTTGGCTAGTTTAATTGTCAGAACGTGACAGACGGACAGAGTTACTTTCGCATTTATTAATACATATTACTACTACTACTACCAATAGATTAGTTTGAATTTCACGCGCATGGGCAACTTGCATCAATTACGCATTTGTAAATCGTCACCCGTCCCTCTCGCACTTATACAAATGCTATAAAATAAGAGCGGGAAGGAACATGATTGTTTTTTTTTTAATGTTATGTCATTTTTGAGAAGGTGATGTATATATATGTAACCGTTATTATGTATGATTTGTTACAACGAGAGCACCACAGTCAAAAGTGGGGTGTATGGGGCAATAACATTTTAGCCGTGTGGTGATCGGTCGAGAATAACACCACCCCATATCTTTCCGTGGGTGTCGTAGGAGGCGACTAAGGAAACACAAATGAGACCTGCCTCCTAGTAATCCATCCCAGGCAACGACACTTCATTTTTTTTCTGAATCTGAGGTGTCGTCCTATAGTCTCATGCGGTGTGGTAGGCTCTATAAAGGGCCGTCTGGTTCGCGACCACCCTCCTACCGAAGTCCGACGCCAAACAGCTTGCTGTGTTCCGTCGGTGCGTGGGAGTACCAGTGCCTTTATAGGCATTTTCTGGGTTAACTCGCTCCATCGTCGACCTCATCTTTGACCTTTATGGTCAAGATTGAGGTCAAGAGTTAACCCATCTTATAATAAAAATAAAAATAAATCTTAGTGCTCCAAAATCCTCATCTTCACCTGCTAGAGGTGCACCCTGCTGATCAACGGACGAAGCTCTGACGTATTACAGCCCGTAAAGGGTTTCTCTGCTTGATATTAGCGACTTCACCATTCTACATTTTTAAATAACTTCAAAAAAGGATGTGTTCTATGTTCGCCTGTGTGTATTTTTTTTTTGTATGTGTTCACCGATTTCTCCGCCATTTGTGGACCGACCTTCAAAATTCTTTCTTCGTTCGAAAGAGTATACTTCAAAGGTCACTAAGTTAGAATCTGATGATGGAATCCCAAGAAAACTGAGGAAAACCCTCGAATTTTATAGGTACTTACATTATTTACACAAAATATAGAAAAATAAATAAACGAAAATTAACAGAGTATACTTTACATTCAGATTTTGAAGCTTTACGACTATTGTACAACTTTCCCCAAGGAACTTATAGGAAACTAGCTTTTCCGCCCGCGGCTCTGCCCGCGTGGACTACAGGTTATACCGTGCCCAACTGTGGAATAAAATGTAGCCTATGTCCTTTCCTAGGCTTTAATCTATCTCTGTTCCCAATTTCATCAAAATCGGTTCAGTAGTTTAGGCGTGAAAGATGGACAGACAGACAGACTGAGTTACATTCGCATTTATAATATTATAATCCATACATAAAAAAAGCATGTCGACTCCTCAAACTGCGGCAATCAGCTGATCGTTAAGGGCTAAGAAAAGGCCTTATATATATTTTTTTTATTTTTTTTCAATGGGAAAAGTTCATTTTTTGCCTAAACGTAGACATTACTCCTACACCAGGCACGCGAGGGGTGCGAGTAGCGCTCGGGGGGTACACCCGAGTGGTGTCTACGTTTAGGAAAAAAAACATTCCCCCCCCCAAAAAAAAAGTGTTCAATAAGTGATACTGGTTCAGGATTTTCAATAAAGCTAGGAGGTTCTCTTTCAACCTGTATTTCGATCAATGTTCTTTGAAAAAATTTGTTCAGTATAGTGGGCTGTTTCACGTTCTTAATTTTCACTAACAAATTTTGTTACTTTTTTATTAACAATTTTCAATCTTTAAAGTTTGTCTGTCAACCTGCCAGCCGCCTTCACTACACCTGTCAAAGTCGTGAATTCGACAGGTGTCTCGACTCTACAGCGTTCGCAGTGGCTCTACGAAAGAAAGTCAGCTGTCCTTGTCACTCCTACGTCTGTCTCGCACAATTTCTCATTTCACCGCTCACTCGTTTAGCGACTTGGCTCTAACTATGACCGAGTTCTACGACTTGCGAATTACTCTTCATTGTCTACTGTATGTTTATAACTATAGAGTTGGTTTTTCGTTGGAGAGTTTTCCCAAGATGGGACCTTATCAGAGTGAACTTCATTAGTAATATATGTGTTTCTTATTTTACAGTATTAAGTTGGTCAGTCGGCTAGTAGGTTCCGTGGCGCGACACCGAACGGACGTCTACACTGTAATAAGAGAAAAAAAACATTTCTAAACACGATAACTTTAAAAATGCCGAGAAAACCATTCCGGTGTCGCTTGTAAAGAACCTAAAAATTAAAAACAAAATGTGATTCGATTTCTGGAGGAAAAACTTAATTCTATTTTTAAAAGTTACTTTTTAATTATTTATTTTTATTTTAAATTAAAAAGTCAAGATGACAATTCGGGGGTGGTTTGAATTTAGAAGGCGTAGTGATGTGAAAAATATGTTTGTGCTACTAGTGCTTTTATCGATGTTGGACATTTTGCCCTTATCATGTAGGGGCGAAGAAAATAATAGAGGTAAATATTTCTTACTCTATCTTCAAATAACATGCATTTTTTTAATGGCACGAAACTCTTTCTTGTATAGGTAACTCTGTTGATAGCAACTTACTTTATTTAAATTCAAAGAGAAATGATTTTTTACGTACGTATGTACAGTCAACGGCACATCAGGTTACCACAAACTGTCAAATTTCCCCAATGGATAATAAACTCTAATACTTGGAGATAAAATTGAAAATCGATTGAAGAAATTTGACAGTTTTGGATAGCATGATGTGCAGTTGGTTGTACTTTAATGCTATCTTATTTATTGTAATTAGCATAATACCCAATTCACAATACTAGATCCTACTAGACCCTATTAACAAAAAAAATATCTGTTAAACTTCTGTAAAATCTAGAATAAAATTATAATACAATCGTATCGTTTTAGATTGCTTGTGTCAAAGGATCTACGACCATTTACACATTTGCTACTTAATAAAATAACCATTTTCTACTTACTCAGGTTTTTAGTCCAAAACTTGAGACGAAGTAACGTTGTAACCCGATATATTCTTATGTTTTATCAAAACATAAGAATCTATAAAATATCAGAACACCCATTTCTGTCACACGTGATATCCTTACTAATATTATAAACGCGAAAGTTTGTTTGGATATATGGATGTTTGTAACTCTTTCACGCTCAAACGGCTGGACCAATTTTGATAAAATTTGGTATGGAGGTAGCTGACACCCTGGATTAACACATAAGCTACATATTTTTTTCTAAATTCCCATAGGAATGAAATCCCGGGCGGAAAGATAGTCTATACTAACATTATAAAGAGGAAAGATTTGTATTTTTGTATGTTTATATTTTTGTATGTAACGAATAGGCTCCGAAACTACTGGTCCGGTTTCAAAAATGCTGCGTTATCCCTAAGTAACATAGGCTACATAATTTTCCCGAATTCCTATGGGAACAAAATTTTTATATAAGCTAGTATTTTATATTTTGTCTAAACTCAGGAACTATTAGAGCCAGGATTCCAAACAATTATTACTAACCTTGTGGGTTAATCTGAGTTTTGTGAAGAGGTATTTCGATATAAATTCAGCGAGTATACGTTAATGGAGCATTTTTTGAAGTTCTGCTTTTACTCATTTTCAGCTTAAACAGGTTCTTTAGAATGAAAAAAATCCACTTTTTTTAAAAGTTTTGTAAACACTACTTTTGTCAAAATACATTCTTTAAGTAATTTAATTAGCTTAATAAACTTATAAATAATGTACTATCGAGTTAAAACCTGGAGTTTAATAGTCCAATAAGTATTTCTGGGAGAATATTTTTTGTTATGTTTCGGAGTAATCGCTCTGCATAACACAAGCTATTTAAATGAACTGCTGTTGCTTAACTAAAGAATTAATAAAATTAAATATCATAATTCAACTTAAAAATAATCTTATAAGTACAGTACATAAGTACATTTCTTCAATCGATTTTCAATTTTATGTCCAAGTGTTAGAGTTTACTATCCACTGGGGAAATTTGACAGTTTGTGGTAACCTGATGTGCCGTTGACTGTACTTTCGATAAACCTGAGAACATCTCTACGTTAATTGATTTAAATAATTTCAATAAAAGAATGACAAAACATAACTCACCAATGCATTCAAATAAAGCTATTACTTAAAATTCAGATCCATCTTACAAATTCCGTAATAATAAGATACTCGTCTTAACAAATAGCCCGTAGAGCCTCACTTTCTCCTGTGAAGCCTTCTCAGTCATATTTGGGTCAGTTACACAGGCCCGAATCTAGGGGGGGCGAGAATGGACACTTGCCCCGGGCGGCAAATATTAGGGGGTGACATCCAGCCGCCGCCAGTCAGCAGTACTATCAAAATATTCCTATTAATTTATATTTTTGTAGTTTATAATATGTTATAACCTTTGCTTCGCTAAAGCGTGGATCCGCGTCGCGTCATACTGGTATTTGCCTCTTTCCTTACTAATCGCCGCATCGTAAGTATTAAACGTCAAACACTCAATAGATTGACTGGAATAAATTCCCTTGTGGGATAAGCCCGCCTTTGTACTGTGTTTTTTATGTGTCTTGTGGAACTTTTGCTCATATAAGTACAATAAAGAATAAATACATACATACATACTTCTGAATTGGCTGTATACATTTTTAATATAAGGGCTATGTGATGTAATATTTATAAGCTGTGAAGTTTGCAATAAAATAAAATAAACAAATAAATAACAAACATTGTGAAATTGTAATTGAACGTTGATATTTGTACATAGACTTGGTTCATGTCGTAATAAACATTTTATAAAAATCGTATTATTTTATTTGTTGAAATTTTTGGCCTAGAGGGCGACAAATTGGCACAGAGCCCCCCCTCTTTAAAAACGTAGATCCGGGGCTGCAGTTATAACCTCATTTTGAAATACTACACCGGTACCCAGCTGTTTTATTACTCGATTAGTTTAATAAAGATGTTTTTGTGTCCCTTAAAACTGTGTTAACACCTATTTATGAAATAAAAATTTGTGTTAACACCTATTTATGAAATAAAATGTTTTGTTAACACCTATTTATGAAATAGTATGGGGTGTTCATTAAGTTAAGATTAAGAAGATTTCGGGTTTATGAGTTTGATTTTCAGATAGAGTTTTATCCTTACGAATATTATAAGCGCGACAGTTTGTATGTATCGATGTTTGTTTCTCTTTCACGCTCAAACGGCTAGACCAATTTTGATAAAATTTAGTATGGAGGTAGCTTATATCCTGAATTAACACATAAACTACATAATTTCTCCAAATTCTCACGGGAACAAAGTCCCAGGCGGAAAGCTAGTAATATTAGATAGATAGATAGATAGATAATACGTTTATTCAATGACCAGCAACTTACATAAAACAAACAACTTCACACAATACACAAATATAAACAAAGAAAAAACATCAAGGGGAATCGTGATGTGAAACGCTGGTCAAGGAAGAGGTCCTGACTCAGCATAGCGTTGTGGTTGGAGCCACAACGCTGATATTCTGTCAGTGCCTTTAAAACTATACGCGCACTTCGTAGAACAAACAAAGAAAAACAGGATTAAGAGTAGGAATATTAGTAAGAAAAGGAAAAGAGATAGATAGTAATAGTTAAACAATATATAGGTAAGAATTATAGAAAATAAGTAGGTAGTAGAAATAATGAACGAAATAATTATGTTAATTAAACAACAAAAAAAAATTCGAAAAAATTACTTAAAATTAAATTGATGAGTTTGTTCCAAGTGCTGGTGATTTAGTAAATATGTTTTTTTTTTTTTTAATGTAAATTTAAAAATGCGAAAGTTTATGAGGATGGGTGAATGGATGGATACTCCTTCAGGCAAAAACTACTTGACGGAATTTGATCAAATATTACAGTAATATAGCTTAAATATCAAAATGACACATAGGCTACATAATTTTCCCAAATACTCAGGAAAATAAAGTCCCAGACGAAATGTAGTGGTTGACAATAGCACCAACAAGATAGCTCTTTTGGTAATTTAAACATTAATCAAAAAAATAGAGGAACATATTTTGTGATTTATAGTGACATTAAATTAGTATAGGAATCATAATTTATAGGAAACTGAACAACTTCGTGGAACCCAAAACTCATTGAAACTGCACAATTTTCTAAAAAAAAAAATTCCAGTAAGTTTTTAATACAATGTTTCATATCAACTGATCGCAGAAATTCTAAAGAGAGAAGATTTTTTTTTCATCTATAGAGGTTTCGAGTTTAATGATATGATTCACAAACTTAATTTCCACAAAAAAGTCGAATATAAATTATTCACGTTATCAGATTAACGAAAAAAAATATTTATCGAACGCGTTGATGTCTTTTATTTGTGAAATGAATATAAAGGGAACTATGAAATGAAATAGATATGTTCAATGACACCAATTAATGAAATTAATCTATATATACATATTATAAAGAGGAAAGACTTGATTGTTTGTTTGCATTGAATAGGCTCCGAAACTACTGGACAGATTTGAAAAATTCTTTCACCATTAGAATCCTACATTATCCGGGATGGACATAGGGTACATGATTTTCCCGAATTCCCACGAAATCCCAAGCGGAATGCTAGTAATATATAAAACTAGAAGGTACTTATTTATTTACAGCTTTTGTTGTTATTTTATTTGTTATTAATGTTGCTTTTAACTGCATTGCTCGTATCCTAGAGTCAAAAGAACTTCAGCATTTGCTAGTAAAAAGTTAATTAGCTCTAATTCAGTCCATCTATATCGAAATTGGTTCATTTGTTTAGGAGCCACGATGCAACAGACAGATACACACACAGAAACACACGTTAAACTTATAACAACCTTTTTTTTTCAGAGTTACACCATTTGAATATCTTGCATCGATACCACGCAATATTTTGTAAAATCTCTCCGTATTTGTAGTCTACACTGTTTCTGCAGATTTCCAACTGTCTAGCTTTCTAGGTCCAAGGGTTAAGTCTAGACGTTGTTGAATCAGTGAGTCAATAACCTGCAAAAATAATTATGAAAAAAAATGTAGTATAAAAAAATGGTTAAAAAAACAAGAATTTCATATCTTCAAAAATTTGCCCCATAAATCTCAAAAACCACCTCATAACTGACAACCGGTTGCCAAAAGACCAGTTGCGCCGGGAAGTGACCCAGTTTACGCATATCGACGGGCTATACTCACTGAGCCATCGCGGTCGTCGCGATGTAAGGGGAAAGTTGTTGCACAACATTATTGTTGGAGTTTTTGGAAGCTTTTGACTTACTTTAGGACTGCATTTATACCTATTTAGGTACTTTTTTAAACCCGGAAAAAAGGGGGTGTTATAAGTTTGACGTGTGCATCTGACAAACAGACACAGAATTAATTCATTCTTCTTATCGTGTAGGTGTAGTCAAGTGTGTGGCAAACTTGGCTAACCCTGGTGTCAGAATTTAAAAACCGCTCAATGGCCTCTGACTTAGTTTTAACGACTGCAGTCAATTGACAATAGCCGGGACCGACAGCTTAACGTGCCCTCCGAAGCACGGAAACGCTTGTAATAAATTACCACTTTGGTTACCCATCGGGTTCCCTGCCTCTGCGTATGTTGCTTAACCTCACTGATTGGTTGATATCAGCAAGAGCCACTGGGCTACGAGCGCTTTAAAACATACACACAATATACAAAACAACCACACGTACAAATATACGTAATAAACAAAAGGTTACAAAGTTATTTTGGAGTGTTGTGTGTGTGTCAGGGTGCAACAAAAAGGCAAAAGCTCAGCATAAGCTTTGTCCAAAGGTAGTTTAGGAACGGATTTGATTGGTGATGTTATGTTTGTAGGTGACGAGAAAACAGGTAATAAATCATCCTTCATCAGCCCATATACGTCCCCACTGCTGGGGCACGGGCCTCCCTCAATAACATGAGAATAATTCCGCCTGCCCCATTCTTCTACCGGCCGTCTAGACGCACCGCGGGGTACCACCTTGTCGAGATCCCTCGGATCCGTACTGAGCGCTTCTCTACATATTTTATACTGCGCACAGCACAGGAATACTGGACAGATATCAAAAAATCTTTAACCATTGGGATGCTACATTATCCCTGAGTAACATAGGCTACATAATTTTTCCGAATTCCCACGGTAACGAAGTCCCGGGTGGAATGCTAGTACAGTATACAATTTTCAAGGCCTTTCAAGGCCACAGTCTGTCCAAAGACGTCTGTATTTAGTAGGTCAAATCGAATTCCATCGCACGTATGGAGTTACTGTTCAGTGACCTCAATAGGTATGGCAGGACGACTCATAATGCTAATCAGAACGAGAGCTAGAAGTAGCGTTTTGTCTCGTTGACCCCTGACAAAAAAGAGGGGTGTTATAAGCTTGACGTGTGTATCTGTGTGTCTGTCTGTGACATCGTAGCTCCTAAACAAATGGACGATTTCGATGGGGATTTTTGTTTGAAAGCTGTATTAAATAAAAATTTATTCTCGCAAAAGCAACAAAAATCTTGTACTATATGGGACAGCCAGATAAAATTGTAGTAGTTACATTATTTCTAGTTACTTTTATATTATTTGTACGTTTATACGAATATTAGTAGATGCTAAGAAAATTCTGGTTTAGGCAACAATTTCTGTGATAACGTTCGGCAATGTTCGTTCGTTCGTTTTATTTCTGGCAACGTTCTGGTAGTTTTGTAGTTCCACTTTTTTCTGAACCATTTAAAGCTTAATTTTAAATTTTAGAGTAATAATTTCGGCCCTAAACGAATTAATTTTATGACCCGCCATAAGTAAAGATAGATAGATAAACTTTATTGCTTCTTAACAATTTGTAACATTGTACAATGTTCTTATACAATTAAAAAAAAGGTTAGCGAAATATGTGATGTAGATTGTAGAAGCAAATAGGACACAGAACTCAGCATACTTGCTTCTATGACAAACAACAAACTGATTTTCAGCTGTGCCTAGAGATTTTTTTTTTCGCGCGTACCTGGGGTAAAAAAAATATAATGAAGTAACTTATCAGAAATGTGTACCAGTGTGTATTCAAGTGAGATAGTGTAAGTGCGTGTGAAAGTGCGTGTAAGTGTTAGCTGTAGCAATAATTGTATTTAATTGCGATGGCATGGTCGCCATGATGGAGTACAGAGATATTAATGGTGTCTCAACTCCTGTCTTAATGTTCTTCAAACACGGACTCGAGGAAGAGAAGTTCTAAATCCATAAGCGAAGATACTCATAATATTCCATGTAAAACACCCAATTCCTGAAAGAAAACTCAATTTTTTAAATTTATTTTTACTAAATCATGCCTGCTCCGCCCCATTCACAGCTTCGGCTTGTGACACAAGGCTGAACAATTTTGTAATGTGTAAATGAATGTTCCATACATAATATAAATAAATTTAAAAAATTAAATTAATTTATGTATAAATGATTTACTGAGAATTAGTCACTTAGGATAAGTCAACTGCCCTCTCACAGTTATCTTTACACCAAACGTTAAGCGCATAGCTCATTCCTGTGCAGTCGAGACAATACGTACATACATACGAGTACATACTAGTACAGACGATAGGAGACAAGATAAGGAGAGTTCCTGGAGCGTTGGCTGTGTTAGTCATTATTCAAGATGAGTAGGCGTAGGGAGTACACACGGCAGCACATCAGGTTTACATGTTGACCTTAGCATCGCCCGTATCTCACTTTTATAATATCTTTTATATAATAGCATCGCCCGTATCTCACATATGTAAATAATTTTAAACAGGCAAACTTGTAAAGTCACTGCTTAGCATTAAATAGATAGAAATATATTTATATTTGTCACCGTAACATTGTTAAACCCGTTTTATAGTAATTTTACTTAGTAAGATTATAAACTTTCGGTACTTTGTAAACTGTACTTAGTAACATTTTGTTCAATTGAAGAATTTATCTACATAATTTAACTTATCCTAATTAATGCAAGCGGCTCTTAAAGTTTCGTTAATTTACAATTTTACTAGGCAAATTTTAAAATCGCGGGAGATTATGATTTCACTAGTGAAATTTAAATATTACGGTTTTTACAATGTCCCGGTGACATATATGACAAACGGCCTTATCGCTGAGCGCTATCTCTACCAAACATCCCGTGATATCCATTGTTGTAGTAATGATTGATTAAAACTCATGGTCATCACTCCATAAACCTCACCAAGGGTTATGGGCCTCCCTTCGAAACATAAGCCACCCCGACCCCCTTTTCAAAATTAAAAAAAAGTAATTTAACAAATTATGGGTTCACCATTTTTTTTGAGGTCGATATATTTAACAACAATGTTGCAAGCACCATGATCACGAATGATCACGAATTCATCACGGTCACAGGTGATCGCGTGATCATAGTGCTTACAGCCAAACCGAAACATTAGATACTCTTCAAAAACAACAAACGTCTTAACAATTAATGACAATATTTTTGAAAACAAGCGTAATATTATGCTCTTTACTGTACGTGCAACATCAAATAACAGCTCCAATTTCACTGTTACATAAAAAGTGAAAACTTATCTCACAAAAGTAACATACTTGTACAAGTAACATCACATAAAAATCAAACAATTGCATGATCGAAATCAATTTAAAAAGAAAATAAAGTAAAACGGAACGAACAATGCTTTCAAAATTGGATTAGACTTTATATACAGGCTGCGTGAAATGGAACATAAAGCTATTGATACACAAAAGAAAAAACGACGCGAATTCTTATACAAATAAGCTGTCTTTGGCGAGAACTCGGCGTGGGTGGTTGCTGTGCCGATTTAATTTTTGTTTTCTACATTGAAGAGTTGTTTAATGTGTATTAGTCTGCAGTAAACTAACTTAAACTAATGTGATGATAAAAGAATTCAAGTACTACAGTGTAAACAAAGTTCTTTGTGAACAAAACACTATCGGTTTACAGAGAATTGGACGAGGAGATTAATCAGACGAAATACGTTGAAGACATGGCTGTATGGACATAGATTCCTTTGCCTTTCTCGGAAGGGATAAATAAATAAAAAAAAGATACAGATGGGTTAATAAAACCCCGTCAAAAAAAGAGAAGTGTTATAAGTCTAGCGGGTGTGTCTGTATGCCTGTGTATCTGTCTATCTAAACACTCCTTTACAGTCGTCCAGTCCAATCCATTACTTCATTAATCTACAATCTAAGCTGAGATCACTGTCGTTTTCTAATAGAAAGTCGAAAAGACTGCAACAAATTATAAATCGATTCGTTTAAAGCTATTAGATCATTTGCGGAAACCATTTTGTAAATTGTTATCGTTTCGAGAAGAAATTTGTTTTTGTGTTATGTAAGGATCGGATTTCTCGCGCGTTTTGGAAGAAACAGATCAAACCAGTATACAGTGCTTCTTATTCCTTATTATGATTCAGCAATCATCGATATTCTTAATAGCTACGGAGCAAAGCTTTTTTCGTTGGTCGCTTTATCTTTAGGCGACGGATGTCTCATCGTGCTATTCGTGCTTCTATTTTCTGCAAAAAAAACTATTAAGATTCATTTTACGTTACGTTCGCTCGTAGCCCAGTGGCTCTGGCTGATCTCAACCGATCAGTTAGGTTAAGCTACGTACACGGAGGCAGGGAACCTGATGGGTGACCAAAGTGGCAATTTACCACAAGCGTTTCCGTGCTTCGGAGGGCACGTTAAGCTGTCGGTCCCGGCTGTTGTCGATTGACTACAGTCGTTAAATCCAAGTCAGAGGCTATTGTGCGGTTTGAAAACTCTGTCACCAGGGTTAGCCAAGTTCGCCGCGCCGGCAGCTCGAGCACGATGTGTACTCAAAATGTCAACATTGACAACGCCAGAGGGCGAGCAAGCCTTTGCGTGGGGCCTTTGCGCAATCAAAGTGAAGTTTCACCGCCAGCCGAATGGCGTGCCGCGCGAGTTTGTCGCGCATCATGCTCGAGCTGCTGGTTGCTTATGTATAAACAGCGCCTTATGGTGGCGTGCCTCACTTACGCCTCAAAAATCAATGGTATGCCTTCTACAGATCGTGATTGGAAAATCAGAGCTCTCATTGGCCGTAAGACCGTAACACACCTCACGTCTCTATGACAGCCTACTTAACAGAATAGCAGTATATAACTTGAATTTTATAGCTGACACTAGTCACTAGACTAGCAAGCCGTCCCGACTTCGCATAAATGGGATGTGTGGGGTTATAACATCTTAGTGCTCCAAAATCGTCATACTCTGGCATCTTCTGGGTGAGCTTGCTACATCCTCGACCACATCTTCGCCTCTAAGCTAGATTGTGGTCAAGAGCGAACCCAGTCGTTACAAAAAAAACAACGGGTTTAGGTGTAGAAGCAAAGAACTACCAAAACTCATACACTTGATGCCAGTCACCCCGATCAGGAGCGCCACTAACAACCAAAGTTTAAGATAGATGGATAAAACATTTGTTTGTACACACTTAACCACAGACATAAAATCAAATAAACAATACATGCAAAAATAAAATTAAAATAGATGCAAAAAGATCAAGATACAAAAAAACGGGTTACACTCCGGGAGTGCCGGCAGAAGTGAAAACTTGAACATATATTACTTCCTTGCGGTCTACTCTCCCTCCGTCTTACGAATTTTCGATCACGTGTCTTGACGCGAATTTAACATTTTTTACTCATACTTCAAAGTGCACAACGCCGCTAAAGAAGTTTTCACTTCAAAAAACCTCACCTGCTAGCGATGCACCCTGCTGGTCAAGGGAAGAGGTTCTGACGTACTACAACCCGCTAGGGTGTTTTTACTTTATATCTGTGACTTCACAATTTTATTTTAATTGAAATACTCAGACATTTTGCTAAATCACGATTGTGGACGCCAGTTTTCAAAGAATTGACTTCGCATGGGTAGAATTAGGCAGCATTTTCAATCAAAGCTCAAAATCGGCTTGATTTTTTCTGACATCTTCAATATTTATCACCGTATTTCAACTAATTAACAGAAATCTATATCTATATCTTCTATATCTATACATATTATAAAGAGGAAGGATTTGATTGTTTGTTTGTTTGTTTGCATCGAATAAGCTCCGAAACTACTAGACCGATTTGAAAAATTCTTTCACCATTACAATCCTACATTATCCGGGATGGACATAGGGTACATAATTTTCCCGAATTCCCACGGGAACGAAGTCCCGCGCGGGATGCTAGTCTATACATATTATAAAGAGGAACAATTTGATTGTTTGTTTGTTTTTTTGTTTGTTTGCATTGAATAGGCTCCGAAACTACTGGACCGATTTGAAAAATTCTTTCACCATTAGAATCCTACATTATCCGGGATGGACATAGGCTATATAATTTTCCCGAATTCCCACGGGAATAAATTAATTGCAAATATAATTATTCCTCTTGAATCACTCCGCCCATTAAAGAAACCCGCATGAGGATCCGTTCGCTAGTTTTTGAGTTTATCACGTTCAGACACACAGACAAACGCGGCGAAGGGAGTTTGTTTTTAATATGTAGTGATAGTTATATACCTAATTATAATTTGACATAAGTATGTAAGTTTGATAATGTAGGTTTAATGTTCTTAGACGTCACAGAAGGAGGGAGTTCAAGTGAAACGATTAAGTTCAGTTCACGAAAGTCCGGATATATTTGAAACACACAAAATTGTTACAATTGATGGTCGGAAGATTTATGAAATCGCTAACGCGTGTGCGCGCGACGGGCGAAGGCAGGACGACTGAATCCGCGAGTCGAGCCGCTTGCGCACGTTCCTCACCATACCTACATATATGCTAGATAGGTCGCTACATCATACCCCCCTAAAATTTGGTACAAAGAGAAAAACAACAATCCAAATTTTACACAATAATTTCGAATTACAAACTTTCTATAATAAAGCAACTTGCTACACGCTAGACCTGGCCTTGCTATTCTACACCCTGCGTTGCGTAATCATTGTATGGAATGCAAAACAATATGATAACACGAGTACTTGTTACATTCAACTGAGTGTTTATAAAATACAATATTGCTCGCATGACTTAGTGGTTAACTTGGCGGCTTACTATCTAAGGTCTTGGGTTCGATACACAAAAATATTTTCACATAATATCATTAACAATTGCTACATTTATTCTATTATACTCTAGGCTTAACTGACATAATGCAGTTGAAAAACATATCTCAAGTATACCTCACCCAAATGCTAAGTATATGTATGACAATAACACAGTATGGTAAGTACACTGGACTATTAATAAATGTATTGCGTATACTGTATAGGCATAGTAAGTAAGTCAATGGTAAGTTTACATTTTAATAGGACATAATTAGTGTTTATTGAACTGGTGACTGTAAAAATATTTGACCAATTGCTTTCGTGACTGTCTTCTAATACTAAAAAATGAAGTTGACAAAAAAAAAACAAAACTTATACTAAGACTACCTGTTTAGGTACGTTGATCTTCGAATCTGGTGGAATTCCCGTGGGCATTGGCAAGTTGGACATGGCTGCATTATTGAACATGTCACTTACTTTTCTGTCGCAGTACTTTTTGACGCGATTGCAACATCCTCGTCCACAAAGACAGCAAATGAGTAGCACGAAGCAGACTGCTCCTACTGTTAACATCATGCCGTACAATTCGACTTTGACCCTTATCTCGTCGACCTGTTGGTTGACTCCTGCCTGGGCTATTATAACTTCTTCATTCTTGGTATTATAGTTACCCATTGTAATTTTTAATATTACAGACGATTTTCACGTTATTTGCTTTGACGCTGCGATGTGTCTGTCGAAAGTGAACACCGGACCAATGCACCTAGATTCTTATTAAAATTTAAATGCTTACCTATTACTAAATTTTTACCTAAAACGAACAGGCATTTTTATGCGACGTCCGCTTCTCGACGTTTTAATTTCTGGGTCGGCGATTTCGCTGTGTTTTTCGCTCACGTTGCCCGCGCCGGGTATCGTTGGTGCGCTGACGTCATCCGAGTCGTTTAAAATGTAGGCTGGTTTTAGCCGATCTATTGAAACGTTACTTTTGCGATTAGGTAATTGCAGTTGGAAAACCTTTGAATCCCTCTTAAGGACTTGATAGGGACCGTCATAGGGTGGTCTCAATGGTTTTCGCACTGCATCGTCCCTAACAAATACGTGTGTACACGACTTAATGTCTGGATGTACAAACCATTTTCTGTTATCGCGATGTTCGTTAGGAATTGGCTTTAATTTTTGAATGACGTCACGAATGTGCTGTACCTCAACCTCCCCAAGCGCTGACTCAGTGGAGGAAAAAAACTCGCACGGCAACCGTAGGGGTTTACCGTAAGTATATTCCGCGGCACTGACGCCGTTGTCGCTGCGCCCTGCCGCTCGTAATCCAAACAGTACTGATGGTAACTCGTCGACCCATGACCTGGTGTCTAGACGAGCCATCAACGAAGCTTTCATTGACCTATGCCATCGCTCGACCAACCCGTTGGCCTGCGCGTGATAACTTGTAGTTCGAAGTTTTTTAATACCTAGGTATTTAAGTAAATTCGTGAATAGATGGCTTTCAAACTGACGTCCTTGATCTGACGTAAGTCGGTTTGGACACCCGAAACGGCATATCCAACCATCGTAAATTACCTTGGCAACTGTATCCGCGGTTATATCTTTAATAGGGAATGCTTCTGGCCAACGTGTTGCTCGATCGATGACAGTGACGCAATATCTATATCCTTCTTCCGATATGGGCAGCGGTCCCACGATGTCTACGTGTATATGCTCGAACCTACCTGCACTTTGAAATTGTCCATATTCAGATATAGTGTGTTTACCTATTTTCGAACGTTGACATGGAATGCAAGCCCTTGTCCATCTGTTTATATCAGCATTCATGCCGGGCCAAAAGAACCGTTGTGCTACCAGTTTGCGTGTGGCTTTAATGCCGGGGTGGCTAAGTTCGTGCACACTATTGAAAGCTATGCGTCTATAGTTTTCTGTCAAGTAAGGTCTAACTCGTGACGTTGAGGTTTCGCAAATAATCTTCGCGTTACAATTTGGCAATATAATTGATTTTAATACAATTTTACTTTCCGAATAGTCATTTGACAATCTATATTGTTTTAAACAGTCGTCTAACTTTTGCGATTCTGCTAATTGTTCGTAATCAATGTTCGTGGGGCAAGAAATTGTCGCGACGCGCGATAACGTGTCTGCTACTACGTTGTCGTTACCTTTAACGTGTCTTATGTCGGTCGTAAATTCGCTAATGAATAACAACTGTCTGGTCCTACGCGGTGTTTCACCATCGCTAGATAGCTTTGTAAAGGCGTATACTAACGGGCGATGATCGGTGTATACAGTTAAAGGCCTGCCCTCGAACAATTTGCGAAAATGCCTGATGGCCATGTATATAGCTAGAAGTTCGCGATCATATGTGCTATAGCGTTTTTGAGTTGCGGATAAGGCTTTCGAAAAATAACCTAGGGGGCGCCACAAACCTTTTTCAAGTTGTTGTAGCACGGCTCCCACGCACGTATCCGAGGCGTCACACATAAGCGATAACGTCGAATTAGCACACGGGTGTGCTAACGTGACAGCCTTCTCCAATTGCAACTTACATTCGTTGAACGCTGCCTCAGCGTCTGGCGTCCAACCGATCGGCGTGCGATCGTTTTTTTTTGCGTTATGTAAATACCTTGATAGAATTGCCTGACTGTTGACTGCGTGTGGAATGTGAGCTCGATAAAAATTCACCATCCCTAGAAATCTGCGAAGCTCGTTTACATTTGTTGGCTTGGGAAATTCCTTGATAGCACTCACCTTGTCTGTCATTGGTTTGATGCCATCGGTAGAAACGTGATAACCCACAAAGTCAAGCTCCTGAACGCCGAAACAACATTTGTTAAGGTTAATAGTTAGCCCGTACCTTTGTAAACGCTCGAATAAAAGTCGTAGATGCTCTCGATGTTCTTCCTCGCTATTACTAGCAATTATAGCATCATCAACGAAGGAAAAAAGAAAACCCAGGCCCTGCAAAACAGTGTGGTGCATAAAACGTTGAAATGTTTGTGCCGCATTTCTAAGGCCAAACGTCATGCGCGTAAACTCGAACAACCCGAAGGGTGTGATTATCGCAGTTTTCTCTACGTCGGCGGGATCTATAGGGATATAGTGGTACGCTCGATTAATGTCTATGCGAGAGAAAATCTTTTTACCTGTGAGTAGGTATGTAAAGTCGTGGAGTCTCGGAATTGGGTATCTGTCGGGTTTGGTGACGGCGTTGAGCTGCCGGTAGTCACCGCACGGTCGAATGCTCCCATCCTTTTTCGGTACCACGTGAAGCGGGCTCGCCCACGCGCTTTTAGAAGGCCTACATATCCCCAAATCCTGCATTAACTGAAATTCTTCTCTTACCTTTTTGAAGCGATCGGGTGGTAGGGGTCTCGCTTTTGCGTACACCGGCGGTCCTGATGTTTCAATATGGTGTCTGACGGTGTGCTGTGGGGTGTCTTGAAAACATTGAGGTTTGGTAATTTCTATAAATTCGCCTAATAAGTCACGATAAGGATTATTTTCGTCAATTGTTTTTACAGTCGTTATGTTACATTTTTTTATGCTGGCTACTACATTCAAATTTGTTATCTTATCGATTAAACGCTTGGAGCTCAGGTCAACAATCAATCCAAAATGGCTTAAAAAATCGGCTCCTAAAATTGGTTGACTGACCTCTGCTATTATAAAATTCCATCGAAATGCTCGTCTTAATTTGATATCTAGTAACAATGAACATGTGCCGTAAGTATTTATTTTAGTGCCGTTCGCGGCGTACAAGGAAAAATTATTTTCTGTATTAACATTTGCCTGCATTTTGCGTTTAATTAAATTGACAGGTATTACGGAAACATAAGCTCCCGTGTCGACTAAAAAGTTTAGATTACTATTCCTATCGAAAACACATAATCGACGGCTGTTACCTTCCATGCAGTTAACCGTCGCTGACCGCACGGCGTCTAGTTTTCCTGTTTCTTTTCCGCCCAGGAACACGGTTCACGGCATTTTCGAGCCTCATCCTTGAAACGGTAGTGGTAGTAACAATATGGTCGGTTTCCCTTACGTGTACTGGAACGTCTGCCGCGCCGACTTGAGTTGCGCGATCCATTGCTTGCCCTTTGTGGTTTTCTCGCGCCTTCTCTCCACTTGCGTATCTCTGCCACTTCCAGCGTCAGTTTAGCCACGGCGTCGACTAGATTGCTAGATTCGTTCGGTGTGACGGCCGCTAACTCCAGAGGCTTGCTTGTCTCGATGACCTTGTCCGCTACGTCCGCTAGGGTCTCAGCGTCCTTGATTGCCGTAGCTGCCAGGACAGTGCGTACCGCCACGGGCAGATGGTTTTGCCACAAAACTAACAGCGTCTCCTGGGGCATCCTTGTTCCTGCCAGGGTGCTCATCCGCCGCCAGAGCTGCGATGGCTTTTGGTCCCCTAGCTGCATATCGCTTATTAATTTCTGCAATCTTTTGTTTTCAGACTCTTCGTAAACGTGCAGTAATCTTTCTTTAGCGAGTGCGTATTTTTCGGTTTCCGGCGGGTTTTCCAAAATGTCAGCTATTTGCTGAATAACCTGCTTCCCAAGTTTGGAGATAAGCAGTTGAAATTTGTTAACGTCCGATGGTTTCTGAGGTGAGACTGCGGCTTCGAATTGCTTGAACCATAGGTTGGGCTGATCAGTCCAGAACTCCGGAATCCTTGCAGAGACTGAAATCAGGAGGATGTCAGGTTTTTCGTCTTCCGGTTTCGGCATGGCTGTTTACTCGATCAGTTATTGTAAACGTATACTTTTCCGACAGGGTCCCGTCGCGCGCACGAAATTGAGCCGCCCCGCAATGTACACTGTCCACTGAACTATTTCACTAACGGGGTCACCGTGTTCATATCACGTCGGGGTCACCAATGTAAGTTTGATAATGTAGGTTTAATGTTCTTAGACGTCACAGAAGGAGGGAGTTCAAGTGAAACGATTAAGTTCAGTTCACGAAAGTCCGGATATATTTGAAACACACAAAATTGTTACAATTGATGGTCGGAAGATTTATGAAATCGCTAACGCGTGTGCGCGCGACGGGCGAAGGCAGGACGACTGAATCCGCGAGTCGAGCCGCTTGCGCACGTTCCTCACCATACCTACATATATGCTAGATAGGTCGCTACAAGTACATACATCTAGGGGTACGGCCGGCACATACAACACAAAGTTCTAAAGAATCTGGGAAAATTATGTAGCCTTTGTAATAATCCAGGATATCAGCTACCTATATACCAAATTTTATCAAAATCGGTTTAGCCGTTCTCGAGTTATAAAAGTTCGAACAAACCGGCTGCAACAGAAAAACATAGCTCTAGATTTTATCATCATATTGCTGAATATATGTCACCGTAACATTGACAAACCCGTTATATAGTAATTTGACTTATTAAGATTATCATATTAATATTATATAATCTTATCTAATCTTATAATTTGCCTAGTAAAATTAATAATTTACGAAACTTTAAGGACTGCCTGATCAGCCTATTGCAGTCCACTGCTGAACATAGGCCTCCTCCAAGAATCGCTACTTTGCGCGATCCTCCGCTTTTTTCATCCAGCCACTACCCGCTATCTTCTTTAGGTCATCTGACCATCTGGCTGGAGGGCGTCCTACACTACGTTTGCCAAGACGTGGTCTCCATTTGAGAACCTGTCTACTCCAACGCTCGTCGGTTCTGCGACAGACATGGCCAGCCCACTGCCACTTCAGCTTGCTACACTTTTGGATAATATCCATCACTCCGGTTTTCTGTCGGATGACCGCCTGCATGAAATTAACTAAGATAAGTTAGGTTAGGTTACAAAGAGGTTATAAACTCTCGGTACTTTGTGAACTGCCCCATTTTTCCACATTCATAGACTTTTTTATAGTATCAATGCAACCTTATATAATTTATCCTAATTTCACGCAAGCGGTCCCTTAAGTTTCGTAAATTTATAATTTTACTAGGCAAATTATAACATCGCGGGAGATTAAAATTTCACTATACCAATTGTAATATTACGGATTTTACAATTTTCCGGTGACATATACACTTTTACATAGTATTCTATGGCTTCTTAACAATGTACAATTTTCGAAGCCATTAAATGCCCCAGCCATGATCCACCATTGTCAAACCGCAAGGCAGGTGTGCGCGCGCGCAGGCCTCCACACTAACACAGTTTTCACTCTCTATGACCCCCGCACTTTCTATCCAACGTACTACAAACTTGGCTTGTGCGGTTTGTTGAAGGCTTCGATTTGTGTCTCAACGGACGCCGATAGGAAGATTAGTGGGACCTTTCAGTGTGTGACTAGTTTTTTACTAGCTTCTCCCCTGGGACTTCGTTCCCTTGGGAATTTTGGGAATGAATTTTCCACATAAGCCTTCCTCTTGAATCATTGGTGAAAACCGTATGTAAATCCGTTCAGTAGTTTTTGAGTTTATCGTGTACGGTAAAATCAGAGGAAAAAACATAATTGTTAAAAAAAAAACCTTTTTAAAATTCAGTTGCAAGATGTAACCTGAACATATACACCATGCATTGCAAGTTACAGGAAAATAGGAGTACTATACATACATACATACATACATACATACAACATATACACCATGCATTGCAAGTTACAGGAAAATAGGAGTACTATACATACATACATACATACATACGCTCACAACTAAAATCCCTAACAGGGTAGGCAGAGCATCAGTGGTTCTAGAACCACTAGATGCCACGTTTGACACAAATTGTGGGGTTATCAGATGGAACAAGTTGCATAATGGTGAGAGGTGGTCAGCCTTTCGCCCATTATAAAGCAAAACCCTCGCATCCCTCTTACAGACTTTTACTGTATACCAGGGAAGAGTAGGTAGCTGGCACATTCTAAGTTTTTTTTTCACTCCCAGTCCAACATGGAAGGAGTACTATGGTTCTGCGTAAAAAATAAAAAACAACGGGTTACACTCCGGAAGTGCCGGCAGAAATGAAAACTTCAACATTAACGCTGTGCATTAATATTTAATTTATTTTTTTCCATGCCGACACCGGATGACATCTTGACTTTTGCAGTTTTAATTTCCTATATTTATTAAACACCCCTACGCCTTACGGATTTTCGATCGGGTTCACGTGACAGACACGTGACTCTGACGCGAGTTTAACATTTTTACCCATACTTCAAAGTGCACAACGCCGCTAAAGAAGTTTTCACTTCAAAATAAAGTTGTTTACACGCTTACCCGCGTGAGGGAGATTAACAAACTTGAAGGCACAATAGCTCAGTTGGTTAGAGCACCAGGAGATCTAATCCTGGGGTCGTGGGTTCAAGTCCCATTTGCGCCGAACATTTTTCTTACCCTAAAATTATTTGTGAATCTAACTTTATTGTTTGGAATCTACTCTGAAATTTTACGACCAATATTTTGCAGCATCATATGTCAATAGATCTCTCTATTTATTGCGCTAGACAGATGACAGTGGCAGATATTGATATCGATAATAGTGACAGATTCGTTTATTATTATACTATTTGCAATAGCTTTTTCCCGATGCTTCGCTCGCGCGAAGAACTCTTTTAGTTACCCATTTCATTCTTGACCCGAAAAATCTTTTCGAAAAATCGCGAAATACGTGTCCGTTTATTTGCTTTAAGATATATCCTGGCGAAGTTTTGAGTCAAAATGTCAAAAAAAAATGTTTTCTCCATACAAATTTTGAACCCCCATTTCACCCCCTTAGAGGTGGAATTTCGAAAAATCCTTTCTTAGTGCTTGCTTACGTCATAAAAGACACCTTTTTACCAAATTTCAGCTTTTCAGGTTTAAGGGTTTGGGCTGAGCGTTGATTTTTACTCTCTTAATATAAAAAACAAAGTCGGCTTTGTTCGAACACTTATTACTCGAGAACAGCTGGCCCGATTTCATAGTTTTTGATTTGTTGTATTAGCCTCCGTCCCGAATAGCCGAATAACTATTAAAAACATTGGAAAATTGAAGAAATAATTCCCACGGGAAGGAAGTCCCGGGCGAAAAGCTAGTTAAATGTACACAACGTTACATTAAGTGTCACAGTTTACAGTTTCTATGACAGGTCGTATATTGGTAGACCATTAGACCTATTACACACACCGGCACATTTAGCGAAACAACGTCTGTTTTTCATACAATCGACTTATATTGGGAGTTCTAAAAGTATACGTTTTACGTGCACAACTGCACTTTTCTTTATGCAAATAAATTTTATAAATGATCGTCTCTTTTTTTTTTACAAAAACTGACGAAAAGCCCAGAATTTCTCAACTCTTTAATCAATAGAAAAAAAACTCTTTAAACGTTTCATACGAAGTTGTATGATAAGGTTTTTGCAATGTTCTCTTTTGACCATGCGGCACATTGTTGAAAACTTCTTGTATGTTTTATATTTGGTTTTAACAGACAAACATTTTGGCCTAAACTAAGCGTAAAATTTTAATAACAGCATCGAATAAAAATCTCCAGTTATAAACCCAAAGTTGACTTAACTGTATGAAAAACATATGTTGTTCCGCTAATTTTGCCGGTGTGTGTATTATTATTCTATCTGATATCATAAAGTTAAAAATGCACCCGTCACACCAAAAAGTATCACATTAGATACATGATTTTTATCGCACGGCGCGTAAGCTGGTGCGTGAGCGTGACTTATACTATGAAAAGTGTTTGCAAAATTGTAGGTATTATAATTCTACACTAGCTATTTAAGTAAACAATTTATGTTATTGTTTACGTTACTGTTATGTTATTTTAGTGGTATGTAACCAGGTACCACTAAAAATTATTGTGATTACTCGGTTATTTAAGTCACATGTATACAAATTATCAAATCCTCATAAAATTGAATACTTATAAGCATCGTAAGCATGCAAATAAAATAACTTAAGAATTCTACTGCTTTGTAGTAAGAACATACCTTTTTATTTTGCTTTAACTATTTTTACATACATACATACATACATACACTCACGCCTGTAATCCCTAACGGGGTAGACAGAGCATCGGTGGTTCTAGAAAACCACTTAATACCATGTTTGACATAATAACTATTTTTAAGTAAGCAATATAAAATACCATTAGGGGGATGGTCAGATGACCAGATGGTCAGATGACCTAAAGAAGATTACGGGTAGTGGCTGGATGCAAACAGCGGAGGATCGTGCGAAGTGGCGCACCTTGGGGGAGGCCTATGTTCAGCAGTGGACTGCAATGGGCTGATATGATGATGATGAATATAAAATAAAGATGTTAGTAACTTTTGTTATTGCGGAAACTTTCGCTTTTATAAATAATAAGAAGGGTATTCTGATTTCTGAGGCTTTCGCGGTTTTAATAAATAAATATAATCGCAGGTATATAAATAAGTGTCTGACCAAGTCATTTACTCGACATTTGATACAAAATATCAGAATCAAGCTATAACATAGACACCATATAATAATTTATTTATTTATTTATTTATTAAGACGTTCACAACAGTACACAATTATATAAACAAATAAAACATACATATGTCTGTCATAGTTCTAAATTGTGAACCTTGGGCGTGGACGTACAGCTTGATTAATCAAATAGGCTTTTAAGTAAGAGATACTTTTAAACAACATGAAATGTGACTTAACGTACTAAAGCAAGAAGATATTATTCTATGTGAGGTTGAGGATCTTTGAAACAGATTTTTTAAATATTTTTTGTTCAGGGTTAAATATATCAAGGTCCCTGCAATGGTCATTATAAGAGCGACACATCCTTGTTAAAGGATTCTAAGATAGACACATATTTTGATGTCACTTAAACATGTAAAATCCTACTTCCTACTAATACGAAAGTATGATGTATGGATTTATGGATGTTTGTTCCTCTTTCACGCTCAAACGACTTGACCAATTTCAATAAATATTTGGAATGGAGGTAGCTGACCCTGGATTAACACATAGACTACATAGTTTCCCACGGGAACGAAGTCCCAGGTGGAGCCTGCCAGCCTTAGCCTTAAAGTTGGTTTAAAAAATAACATTTGCGTTTATAATATTACTAAAGGCTAATAATTAAGTTCTTTGGGTAAAGTTGTTAAGTACACACATCAACACGGTCTAGGGATATTGCACGATTTTTCATACAAAAAGGTCTGTTTGAGAAGCTATAAAAGCATACTCGAGATACATGGAAGGCTATAATTTTCAGACCAAGTGCTAAACCTGAATTTCAATTATAGTCAATAAATTTTGTTTTACTTAAAATTTGTGAAAACGTGACGAAAATGAAAAAAAAATGCCGTAAATTCGACCATTTTCATACAAAAAGCAGGCAAAAATTTCAAGTAAAACAAAATTTATTGACTAGAATTGAAAATTCAAGTTTAGCACTTGCTCGTCTGAAAATTATAGCCCTCCATGTATCTCAAGTATGTTTTTATAGCTTCTCAAAAAGACCTCTTTTGTATGAAAAATCGTGCAATATCCCTAGACCGTGTTGATGTGTATATTATGAGAAGAATCATCCCCCAAAGTTTCGCTAGCTATTTTAAAATCACCTCATAGAGTATATTAAAATAAACAAAACAAAATATACAAACCAGACACAATTCCAACTGATAAACAAGTTCATAATGATAATGACATCCAACCTTAACCCAGTGAACCTTTGTTGAACAAACAAAGGAAAGTGACATTATCTTAACAAGAAAACTTACACGCTAGTGTTGTAACTAAAACAGTATAATATCGATAGTATCGAGATACTATCGTGGCTACAGCAGTTGTACTTCTTCTTTCTAGCGTTAAGTCCTCCATCAGATTTAGGGTACGCTTGGATCCAGGGTTTGGAAAATCTGGTGCTAATGGAGCGAGTGTCATCTGACCTCCGTGACCCTGATAACAGGGAACTTCACCGGATTTCAGTATGGTTACATACTCTTCTGAATTTGCTGGTTTCATTACGTTTTCAGTATTTTTGTAAAAAGTAGATGAATGAATGAATATTACTTTATTGCACAAGAAAGACAAAACAAAGAAAGTATATTATTACACAAACTGCAAAAGGCGGCCTTATCACTAGAAGTAATATCTTCCAGACAACCCTTTGACTGAGAGGAACGATGATGAGTAGATGTTTGTACTGATGTAGGGTACAGTCTTCATTTTTGTTATTTGCCCCAACTCTAGGTTCCAGTGTAAAGGATATTAAATAATTTATGTTTTGGGATATGTTTGGTTTTATATGCATGTCAAGATGAGGGTGGCATTTTATACAATCATCAATAAATAAGGTACCACTGAACCTGATCCACCACAGTCCACATCATTACCTCTATCAATCTATAAGATAGAATATAATGTCAATATTTTCTGACTACTCGATAGTAACTATCATTCAACGCAAACTATCGACACCGAAACCATCGCTATAGTAACAACACTATTGCAGTTTTTCCCGTATCATGGCGGCAGTAATGTCGAGAATTATATCCATTATACCTCATGTCGGTGACAAGCAGACCGACAAGTCAGGCCGAGTTTACTTTTATTTTAGTAGTGAAAGTTGAAGAAAGAGAAATTCGTAAGTGAATCGGAGAATTCACAATATTTACTTTACTCTTATCAGTAGTATTCTGGTACAGTCGGCTTCAGAAATAACTCATCCCCTACGGGAGGGTCTTTGGCGGGAACTAAAATTGGGCAGTTGCTTTGTCAATTGAATTTTTGTTTTCTGCGTGAAAAATTTGTTTAATGTATAACGGTGATTAGTGTATTATGCAGTAAATTGACCGAAATTCGTGTAGTGTTAAAAAAATCAAGTGATAACAGTGTTTCTGCTCCGTTTGGTACCGATAAAGATCCTCGCGGTTGTGCTTCTCGCCGCCAGTTTTCGTAAAACAGACGCTATCCGGTTTCACACAGAACATGAGGAGCTTAGGGCCTTAGGTTAAGTTAAGAAAGAAGATTTTTCACTGAAGACATGGCTGCATGGACATAGTTTCCTTTGCCTTTCCCGAAAGGGATAAATTAAACAAAAAAAAATCCCCTACGGGAGGAGCATAAAGTTACCTATATATTTATTTATTTACAGTTCTTTGCACACGTGACAGATTTACATAAAATTACAAAACAAAAGGTTAGCTTATCTCTGAAAAGAAATCAAAGAAAAAGGTAGCTTATCTGTTTTTTCATTGTGATTAAGTAAACGTAATTTTAAAATTTAGTGTATTTTATTGAATAATAGATGACTTTAAATTTGTTAACAATAAATGAATGATATAAATCAGCCAAGAAAACTAAACAACTTTCCCCAATGAACATAGGTGGAAATTTTAAAATAATTTAATTGATTCACATTTATATGGGACTTATTCTTTTAAACATTTTTTGAGAATTTCATATACTGGGTGAAAACAAACCTCCTAGCTATATTCGAAATCCTGAACCATTATCACTCAAAGAACACATTTATAAAACAAAATTTTTTAATATATTTTTTCAATGGGAATGGTTCATTTTTTGCCTAAACGTAGACATTACTTCTACACCAGGCACGCGAGGGGTGCGGGTAGCGCTCGAGGGGTGCGCTCGAGTGGTGTCTACGTTTAGGAAAAACAAAAGAAAAAAAAAGAAAAAAAGTGTTCAGTAAGTGATACTGGTTCAAGATTTTCAATAAAGCTAGGAGGTTCTTTTTCAACCTGTATTAGGTTCCTTAGAATAGAATAGTTTATTTGCCAGAACATAGTAAATAAGTTGTTACAGAAATTGCGTTTCTAATGTTCAGCCTAGACCAAAGCATGCAAAAAATTAAATGAAAATTCCTGTGAGTAAAAAACTTAACTATTTTTATTACGCACAGGAATTTCCATTTATTTTTTTTAAACCGAGACACGTAAGGCTTTATAAAGGCTTTAATGGGTAATAATAGAATGGATGAATACATTTGTAGTATTTACATTTCTTTTAACACGCATTTTAAAGTTCACTTTCACGAAAACGTGTTCATTTACGTTCTAAAGCAACTGTCAAAAATTAAATAAAGGAATGGAACACCTATAATTAATGAATTTCACATTGTTGACTTGGGTGTATTGTATACCTGCAGGCCAAGAACGATAGTGACAGCGCCGCGACAACACCGTGGTCCTATGTCAAAATGTCAACATTGACAATGCAATAGGGCGAGCAAGCCTTTGCGCGGGACCCTCGTGCAACCAAAGTGAAGTTTCAGCGTGAGCCGAGCGCGAGTTTGTCGTTATCGTGCTAGAGCTGCTGTAGATGATGTTTTGAATTTTTATTAAATAAATTGATTGATTGATCCTCAATTTTTGACAACTCATATAAAGTCACCCATTGTAAGAGGTCAACAACCAATTGGTTTAAAAATAAAACTAAAATACAAAATTCAATATAATCACACAGCCAAAAAGGGCTCATTTCGTGATGGTTTAGTTGCAAAACCAGCAGCTCTAGCACGATAACGATAAGCTCGCGCAAAGGCTTGCTCACCCTTTGGCGTTGTCAATGTTGACATTTTGACATAGGACCGCGGTGTTGTCACGGTGCTGTCACAAGCCAAAAAGCGCCCATTTCGTGATGGTTTAGTTGCAAAACCTGTTTAACTGAAATAACTTTTCCTCGTTACTTTAGAACGTGAGTTGAACCTCGAAACTGACTGTACGCTTGTTAGGAGAGAAGGTGTAAGTTTTTACAATACAAAGTCTAGTTCAGTTTCTTTGGTATTTAACGAACATTATTGAAAATACGAGTTTGAAATATTAGAGTTAGTCGAGAATCGAACCCGCCACCTTTAGATCAGTAGACAATGTCATTACCATCTGAGATATCAAGCCAGTGTGTTGAAGCTAGTCACAAAAAAGCCTAATGGCACAATAATAGACAGTTCCCGTAGACTACGTGGTAATAACGTACCACTAACATATTTCTCACACTCTATTAACACTATAAAAAACAATTACCTTTTATTACTACTTTAGTAATAAAACTTTAGTAATTTAGGTTGTAAAAACTCAAACTAATGAAAAGTAGTCCCAAGCTTATGAATTATTATTTTCATCAGCCCATATTCGTCCTCACCGAGCACGGGCCTCCATTCGAAAGACGAGGGGACTTAGGCCATAGTCCACGCTGGACAAATGCGGGTTGGTGGACTGCGCGCCAAGCGAAAACGAATTCTCTTAGAATTTTCAGGATTTTTTTCACCCCACCCCATATATTCTGTTTGTAAGGATCTACTTGACTTATTCTTTTAAACATCTTAATTACTGTTTCGTTGATAAGCCATTGAATCTCCCATTTGTAAGTTCTTGATGAAATGGCGTCCATGATTTTCGATATTTTGCCAATGTCAGGATTGTCAGAGTATTAAAAATAGAGAATGGCAAAGTCGCCAATATTAGGCAAAGAAACGATTTTGGAGCACTAAGATGTTATATTATAGCACTAAGATTTTATATTATAGAATTTTTCTGTTAGACAAGCAACCGTGAGAATAAATTGCTCAGCTCCAGAGTTATTCAGATGTTTAAGTCAATTAAAATTAGAAATAAAGAAATATGATTGAGTTAAAAAGAGCGACCCTCGGAGTTTCTAACCTATTCTTCTCCTAAGGAAGACTGCATCATTGCGAATAGGCGCTAAGTTAAAAATGCTAATGTAGTTCACAATTTTGACTTATTTTAAGTAACAATCTGAATGTTTTATGAAATAAAGCTGCCTATTATAACTTTAACTTTGACTATGAACCCACACGATGATAGCCCAGTTGGTAATGAGCCAGACTTATAATCCTAAGGTCGAGGGTTCAAATCCTGGTGCGGGCCTGTGCCACTAAATTCGTCTTTTCGGATTTATGTACGGATTTCTAATTATCACTTGCTCAACGGTGAAGGAAAACATCGTGATGAAACCCGCCCGTCCAAGTAAATTCATTTTCGAAAGACGAACGGTCCACCAACCCGCATTGGGCCAGCGTGGTGGACTATGGCTTAAATCCCTTTCATGTTTCGAAGGGAGGCCCGTGTCTCTCGGTGGGGACGTATATGGGCTGGTAAAAAAAAAAGAACCTATACATCCTTACCTTAAATATTATAAATAATGTTTGTATTTAGTTTCCTTGTAACAATGAGCGTATGCCTAGCCTACTCTTCTCACCTAGTTGCCCATAAATGGTGATAAATCGTTCTAAAATCCATAAAAAACGCAATAAATCAGCACTTGTCACAGGAACTAACAAATTAGCTTATAATAAAGACTTTATGAGAAAAGAAAGGCGTGATGTCGATACAAAACCGATGGTTCCGCATACAAACAATAGATATTAATTTTCTATTGACGAGCTAGAGACCCAATGGAAGTGTGATAATACTCGAGGGAAATGTTTAACTTTCTCGATTGTATGGAATTTTATAGGTATCGCTAGGAGCAAGGTGAAAAACTCATGTCTAATATTCCTATCAGAGTATAGGCAGGGTATGACAAAGTTCTCATCGTGCGCAACTTGACTAACCCTGCTATCAAGCTGGTAATTAAAATTTGGCGATAGAGATTTTTCATTTCATTTCTATTCAATTTAAACCACTGATACAGCAAGAATGAATGAGTTATATTTCCAACACGACCGCCCCAAATATTCACAACGCGTAAGAAATAGAATTAGATTGGTACTTCATTGTTTTTAATTATAAAAGAAAAAAAACAAGAAAGTAATATAGTAATGGAAGATGAAAGTGGAACGAAAACGCCGTCGTCGTGAGAAAATTCTGGCAGGTTAGGTTATAATTAAATTGTTATCTTGTTCAATGATTAATTAATTATTATTAGATGAGATTTCAAATAATTAACATTTTTGCATGACATTGAATTAAATTGAATTAAATTTATTTAAATTATTTTCAATTTTACAACAATCTTATTGCATTTCTTATTAATTTTATAGTTATCATTGACATTATTTTGTTATAATTATCATTGTATTATTTAATTTGAATTGTTTTTCTTCGTTTTAATTTAATTTGCCATGTGTTTTTTTCTTCTTATTTTATATTTTTAGATTTTAGTTTCTTGTCTTTGCATGTAACATCTTAATAATTTCAGTATAAGGTTTGCAAATGTTGTGTACACCTGTAATTGGTGCATTATCAGATGTGTAACCTAGATTGCGGATATTGCTTATGAATGAATATATGTACTGTTGGTGTTCCTATAAATAAATAAACAAATGATTTAGATAGATACTGTTTACTACATACAAAATTACAAAATGTTTTTGTTAAAACTTTATTTGTTTAAGAATAATAATGATAATGATAAAGTATATTGTACAATACAATACAATACAATATACTTTATTGCACAATTTGAAAATAAATACATTGATGAGACAATTACAAGTAACTTTACAAAAGGTACAATATAGGCGACCTTATCGCTTCAAGCGATTTCTTCCAGGTAACCTTTGGGTATGAAAAGTCGCATAGTGAAATCAAGAGCGGGCGCAATATATAAACCTAAACAATATATATTAAACAAAATATAAACATATATATATAATATAAATACATATATATAATATAATACAATTTAATATAAATACAGTTTTATATGTAATTATTCGATACATAAGACACACACACACATAGTTAAAGAGGACATGGAAATTGTATTGTATTGTAATGATAGCCATCTGAAATTCTACAACCAAACATAAACTGGATATATTAGATACTATGGCCTATATTACATAAGGACAAGGGCGTCGCCAAGGGGGAGCAGGGAGGGGCAGCTACCCACCCCTAGAGAAAAAAATGTAGCCGACTGTAAGGCAACCAAAGTCTTTTGTCATGAGCTCGTGAAGCTTTACACATTGAAGTTGGAACCGTTCTTTTTACAATCGCCATTTTGTCAGAGCCAAAGACTCGCGCTACAAGTGTAAAGCTTCATGCTCTTGACTGTACCTTCAATTCATCTAAATATATAAAAGGAGAAACTGACTGACTGATATATCAACGCACAGCGTAAACGGCTAAACGTTGGCACTTGAAATTTTGAAGAGACGTAGCTTAGGTACCGTAGAGGTGCACTATGAAAGGAATTCCCGAAATTCTCACGGGAACGGGAATTAGCGGGAAAATCCTTTTGTATGAAAAATCTAAACCGCTTAAGTTAGACGCTTGAAAGGCATGTAGGTACCTTAGTAAACTTAAAGCTTAGTTGCAACAGGATATTGCAAAATTTCCACGGGAACGGGAGTTAGCGGGAAAAAACTTTTGTAAAAAACTTAAACTAAATCAATATTTAATAAACTAAATGAAGGTCCATTAATGGACCGTCAATAAAGTGTAATCTGTTCAAAAGAAAAAATTAACACGCAAACGAAGTTGCGGGCATCAGCTAGTTTAATATAGAGAGTTAAATTGACAATTAAACTTTACTTCATTTCATCAGCCCATATACGTCCCCACTGCTGGGGCACGGGCCTCCCTCGATAACATGAGGGGTAAATGCCATACTCACCACGCTTGGCAGACGGGTTGGCGAGGGTTTTGATATAATTGCTGAGTTTTCCTTCTCTGTGTGCAGATGAACTTGCTTGCATATTTAGTCGCCTTGTACGACACCTCGATAAGAAAGAGGGTGGTCCTATTTTACTTTGCTGGGGACTCACACGGCGAAATTAAACTTAAACTTAATTTAAGATAATGAACAACAACAAAAAAAATAGATATTTCTTTTGGTTTTTTTTTTATTGTTCGTTATCTTAAATTAAGTTTAATTGTAAATTTAACTCTCTATATTAGTGCATGTGGAACTAGCATGTTATAAATAGTGCACTTAGTAAGTAAGTTTCATGAACTTAAAACATAAGTAACAATGTAACAATTGTAGCTGGTCAAATAAATAAAAAATATAGATTTTTTTTTTAATTTTAGAGTTATTAATTACGTAACTCTACACGGTTTGGCCGGGTTTTTTATTTATTTATTGTATCACTACTGTTGCGCTACTCCCGGTTTTCTTGTATTTCTTTGCGCCTTGGGCTACCTGGAAGAGATCGCTATTTAGCGATAAGGCCGCTCTTGCACATTTTTCGTTGTAAGTTTACCCTTTCAGGGTTCCGTACCCAAAGGGTAAAAAACGGGATCCTATTACCAAGACTCCACTGCCCGTCCGTCTGTCCATCGATCTGTCCGTCTGTCACCAGGCTGTATTATATGAGCCGTGATAGTTAGACAGTTGAAATTTTCACAGACCATGTATTTCTGTTGCCGCTATAAAAACAAACACAAAAAACCAGAATAAAATAAATATTTAAGAGGGTTCCCATACTACATACCACAAATTTTTTTTAGTAGTTTTTATAGATAATGGTACGGAACCCTTCGTGCGCGAGTCCGACTCGCAATTGGCCGGTTTTCAAGTATGCAATTAAGTATCTATCTATCGATAAAAATAGATGCACATCTTCTGAAAACCGATACTTTTACCCTCTTCGATCCCGTAAGTGCATCGCGGAAAACCCAATTGCTAAACAGAGCGTGGTAGAAACGCATAGCTGCAACGATGCAGATGCATTCTCGCTGTTATCTCACGGCTGCAATGTGCATGTGCATAGGTTGATGACCTGTTATTATTGGTTTCTTATTGATTGGGCCTTTTTATAATTCGAACGGCACGGCACGGCATGACAGAGTTTGTATTACCATTGCCTTCTATGTTCCCAGCTTCTATGTATTAAATTATACATGTCATTTCACTGGTTATAGTGAAAGAGAAAATTTTCTTACTTACTTAAACGGCTAAACCAATTTCGATCAAATATAGCCAAAACCATTCCAATTATGTCAGCTTTTAAAAAAAAATTATCGAAATCGGTGCATTTTTTTGGAATCTACGATGCCGCACAGAGACAGACAGATACACACGTCGAACTTATAACAGTGATGTGAAAAAGATGAATGAAAATAAAAGACGATCGCGCTCCGCGTCCCAAGATTTTAAAAATAAAACTTTAATGCGATCTTCTTGCTTCAGCAGCACGATAACGACAAACTCGCGCTCGACTCACGCTGAAACTTCACTTTGATTGCGCAAGGGTCCCGCGCAAAGGCTTCCTCGCCCTATGGCGCTGTTAATGTTGACATTTTGACATAGGACCGCGGTGTTGTCGCGGCGCTGTCACTATCGTACTTAGCCTGCTGTTTTCAATGGCGATTGAAACCGCTTACAAAAAAATTAAATTTGATGATGAGCTATTCTTGTTAAGAAATTCTTGTATGTATAGAAATGTAGTTCCAACAACCGCTCAATCAAAATTTTAAATACTTAATCGTACTTTAATTTATTATTTTAATTCAAAAATTTTTTTATTTTTTATTATAAGATGGGTTAACTCTTGACCTCAATCTTGACCATAAAGGTCAAAGATGAGGTCGACGATGGAGCGAGTTAACCAAGAAAACGCCTATAAAGGCACTGGTACTCCCACGCACCGACGGAACACAGCAAGCTGTTTGGTGTCGGACTTCGGTAGGAGGGTGGTCGCGAACCAGACGGCCCTTTACAGAGCCTACCACACCGCATGAGACCATAGGACGACACCTCAGATTCAGACAAAAATGAAGTGTCGTTGCCTGGGATGGATCACTAGGAGGCAGGTCTCATTTGTGTTTCCTTAGTCGCCTCTTTCGACACCCACGGAAAGAGATGGGGTGGTGTTATTCTTAACCGATCACCACACGGCACAAAATTTAGTATAATAATGTAAGCTTTGTGTGTGCAGAAATAAACGATTTATTCATTCATTCATAACATCTTAGGTCTGCATTACAGAACGCCACTCAGACTATGATCTATACTTAAGTAGCAATCGTCTGTGTCATTTTGATAGTGAGAGAATGAGACAATAAATACTTGAGTCTCCTTCTGTAATACGGGCCTCAGACTCTGATATATACTTAAGTAGCAGTCGTCTTTGTCATTTCGATAGTGAGAGAAAGATATAATCGATACTTAAGTACAGATCAAGACTTGAGTCTCCTTAACACGGCCCTTAAAATAATCACACTTGCCTCCCCCACAAAATTCGCAAAGTTTCGCGTTCAAAAGCGCTCCGCTATCAAAGTCCAAGTCATATCTTACTGGGTCTCAGAAAGAAAGTAAGTGAAAGTGCGTCACATTCAGGCCGGTGTGTTACGTAAGTCGTAAGGTTGACGTTAGCCGCTTAAGCCTTCTGTACGCTGAATTCTGAGGCATTTTTAACCCTTGACAAAAAAGAGGGGTGTTATAAGTTTGACGTGTGTATCGGTGTGTCTGTGTATCTCTGTGTCTATATGTGGCATCAAAGCTCCTTAACGAATGGACCCATTTTGGATGCAGTATTGTTTGAAAGCTTACATAACGGCTTACCGTTAAAAAATTATAAGCAATCGAGTGTAGGCGGTAATATTTTTTTTAAGCTCTGAAAATTCTGGAATGTTAGATCCGTATTACAGAACGCGACTCAGACTCTGATCTATACTTAGTAGCAGTCGTCTTTGTCATTTTGATAGTGAGCGAAAGAGACAATCAGTACATAAGTATATATCAAGACTTAAGTCTCCTTCTGTAATACGGCCCATTTAGGGAATGTGACGTTTTTGTGTGTCTATGACGTCTTATCGCGTACAAGAGGCCTAGAAAAAGTCTAATTTAGCCACGTGACTTTTCTTTTGTGTCTGTTAACGATTTTCTATGACGCGAATAGAATCTGACATTGTAAAAATTCAGTGCTCCAATCTTAACCGATTTCAAAAAAGGGAGAAGGTTCTTAATGCAGAGTATTCTTTTTGTTTGTTTGTTACGCGACAACTCCAAAAATTGACAGTTGATTTTTAAAATTCTTTTTTTTTTATTAAAGATATGCAAACGCTTACATCGCTAATACAATAAGTAATCATACAATCTTCGAACTAAAAACTAAACGAGTACACAATTAAAGGCAAATACCACATTCGATATTAAGAACACGTTTTTGTGCTACAATAATAACAGTACATTCTTTTACAAAAATTAACAAAGTTTTAAATGTTTCCAAGCTGCTGCATGACTTTCTTACGAAATTGTGGCAAAGAGTCCTCAAAGAAATCAATTGCTTGGTGGTACTTATTTGCTAGGTTACTAAGACGCGGAACAGGAGAGTTGACGCCAAGGACAGTCCTTCTAAAAGGAGCACTGAAAGGAGCGACGCTGGATCTGGGGAAATTGACTGGTATCCTGTAACGGAACAGAACATCATCTGTTCGTTAGTTCTCAAACATATGAAACTTAAACCTTAATGAAAGGGAAATAATTAAATAAGTATTTCATTACAATCAGTTAAGATTAAATTATTCGTAAGTAAATCTAAAACAATAATAACCTTCATTATAAAAAAATAAAATACTGAATAAAATCTCATTGGTGCTGCCATGTAACAGAGTAAGGATGCTAAATAGGACCGTATTACGATGGTTTATAGTTCATATTGCTGTGTTGGAGAGGAAGGTGGAATGTACGGAGAACAGCTGAGAAAAGAGATGCAAAACTAAAAAGATTCTATTGAAGTCACGATTTACAGTAGAGTAATGGAATGATATTGAAAGGTGAAATACCATGTAGGTTGTATAGCAAATAGACGAATGGCGCGCTTTTTGGCTGTATGGACGGCTTAGGGAGGGAAAAAAGTAAAAAGATCGACGCCATCTTTTCTCCTCGGATTTTGGGGAATGGGTTGAATTTTCCTAATTTATTAATTTTATTGTTTAATTTTGTGAAATATCTTGTTTTCTTTGATTATAAAAGTTGCTTATATTAACTAAAGTAAAATCTAACTATTTATTGTATGGGATATCAAAGGAAGTAATACTATCCTTATCCCAAATGTATTGAGTTTGGTTGTGTTAGTAAAACTCAATGTTTCTGATGAGGAGGAAAGATTAGTTAACGCGACGTTTGTCGTGGTTGGATTTATAGGCGCCTAACGGTGTCAAATGTCTATAAATTCAATACAACGCCTTATGGCGGGACCTTGTTATGAGACGAGCAAGGGATTGATTTATAATTCTATATTGTAATTCGATCTATAGTCTCCCAGTACAGTTTTGGTTTGCACAGTGATCTCGGGGAACTGTCGAAGAAGATCCAGGCCTTAGGCACTGAGTATTGCGTGTAAATCACTATTGTTTCTGGTCTCCTATATATCTTACTTATTTATCCGCATTTTATACATGCCCGCATTTCACACAAACCAAAGTTCTTTACGGCCGTGTGAATGCACATACACTCAGCTTTAGGGATTAGGTACACGAGGAAAGCTGCCTCAAACTTCTACAGTTTAGTCAGGAGTTTCCCATTGCACCGTGGAAAACTACATAACTCACCACACGCACACGTTTAAAGTTAAATGTGAAGTAAAATACTTCTAGCTTGTTTATTTCACAAGAAGATAGTCTAGGAATCTTATTTAGGCAGAGACTAGGCAGGTAAAATCAAGTATATAAAGGTAAATAGGACATTCTTAGGTATTTACTAAATTTAAGAGAAATCAGTCTAGGAAATTTTCTGAAATAAAATATAATTAATTTGGTTAATTATTTTCTATGAAAATGTCTTATGTATGTATGTAAGGCGTGAGCTTATGTATGTATGTAAAATGTTTTAATAAGAGACATCAGCATTATGAGATAGATTGTAATATTAACTTCCTTATCTATTATTTACTTAACTTAGATCTGAGTCTACGGCATATGCTTGTTTCATTTATTGTATACCTGAGCTACGTGCTCACGTAGGGCCTTGATTTGAATAAATCAAGAACTTCTTGGGTGGATGTCCTTCCAGGGATCATGGAGGCTCCACTCTTTAGATAATGGATGTTCTCTGTGGAAATGAGGAGACTCCATTTCGTCGAGTTGGTATTTAATGTATGAACCATCATTGCCAAATTGAGACTACTATAATACTAGCAATATTAATTTTATAATATGACCATGTAAGGAAGACTAAATTGCATTCTATTTTGCAAATCCTTGAATCTGAATAATGTATGTGACTAAACTTCTTGGTGAAAAGTATAACCGAAGATTTACTAAAGTATTTTGTGAAACAGCTAAGATTACTTTTGAAGAAAGATCTGGCTTTACTATTTATGAATATAAATTAAAGATGGGAAACTTTTGGAGAAAATTCCATCTCTTCGAACCATGTGTATAATTAAAGATAGAATACTTTTGAAGAAAATTCTATCTTGCCTACTACTATTAATAATGAGAACTATTCACCAAGTTATAATAAACATACATAATACAGATCACTGTGAAGAAAGATCTAATTTCTACTAATTTTATTATTCTTATTAACCTTAGGAACATTCTTCTAAGATATTGTAATAAATATATTTATTTCATTTGGTTTTGTAAAATTGCTTGCTTTGATAAAGAAGTCATTGACTCAAAATAAAGTAAATTATAAGATTAGCATCTCCTTTTATGGGTATGTATATAAGTATATATACTTAGGATTCCTGTAGTCACCAGTCTGACTCGGCTCGACTTACTGACAAAGACAGTGTAAATTTACTGAGTCAATGCAACTTGACTTCCTCTCATCTTTTGCTGTAGAATACTAAACTATCTGATTGTTATTGAAAATAGTTAAATACTCTTCCCCCCCATAAAAGGAGTACAGCGGTGGGGTGCTGTCCAGTCTTTGGTCGAGGCACACAGTTCTAACAGAAGTTAGAGGGCAAAGCCCTGGCGCGGAGGTGGAGCGCTGACCTAAGCCGCAATACATAATTATTGAGATTTAATTTACTTATTTTTCATGTTTAAAAATACTTACTTTTTAATCTCTCGATATCTGGTTGAATGTTCCTCATCTTAGTACTTAAGTTTAATATGAATACCATTCTCACTAACTCTTAAAGAACCCAGGTTACTCATAAATCACAACGTAGGTCCTTTAACACTAGATTGATCACTTGGCCAAATCTAGATCAAATGAAAATTTTAGTCACTTCTTAATGGTTAGGTTATGGTTCAGTTAGTTTTAAAGTTAGGTAGGATGTAAGGGATTTATTTATCTTAAAACAGGGGGGGTTGTTACAATCCTAAAGTTAATTTGGTTGAGAAGTTGGTCTTGAGGTGGTCCCATATAAAATATGGCCAAGTAGCATTGCGCCGGCGCCGCTATGATCTTTATCTGAATTAAACGGAGCGGATATACCATATTAGTCGAATTCTTTAGTCACTACACTGTTTAAAGTTGGTTTACTGCACACTGTAATTATTATTACACATAAAAATACACAAAAATTAAATCTACACAGCAACCGCCCACGCCGAGTTCCTGCCAAAACCTCTACCTCACTGGCACAGATTAAATAGACAAATTAAACAATTAGTCGCAAAGATTTTAGTGTAGCAGCATTATGGTGAGTAATACTCGAGTTCACGCGCTGTTCTAACCCAAAAATATACTTATGTATTTGAATATCTACTCAGGTGACTAACACTTTTATATTTTTGAAAAGTTCGGATTCACTTGAATGACTATAACTTTTTGGTAAATGGAGTATTTAGAATTTGCGAATCATGTTGTTTCTAATAACTACTTATTAGTTTCTTCTGTGTCAATTCCACTAATCAATGGGCTTTTTTATGAACGACAAAATTGTATTACCTTACAATTGCCTCCTATGTACAAGTGATACTAGAAGCTGGGAACCCCCTGCAATGGTAAAATAAATTTAACTGCTAGTTATATTAATTATAGTGATCTCAATTTCAAACTTTTGTCTTTGCCTTTTTTATTTTAAAGATTGTCGTACAATTATTATAAATTTTATTAGCCTGTTCCCTGTTCCCGCATAACATCTTAAAGAGAATAGGAAATGGATTTGGCCTCTCACTGCACAAGCTGAGCCGTTTTCCTTTTTTCACACTTTTTTATTATTATTTTTTAAATTAGTTATTAAGTCTTCATTTGTAATTATTTTTGTTACAATAATAACTTTTTACTTTTACTTAGTGTTTCGTGCCGTGCTGTTCGAATAATAAAAAGGCCCAAAGGCGTCTCAATAGCAGTAGAATGACGGTGGTAGCCATCTTATCCGTTTAAGTGTTGAACTCTTACACTTGATGCTAGTCACCCGGACTAGCAGCGCCATTGATAACCGAACGTTAAGCTGCAAACTACCACAAATTCAGCTGGTGGTGGCGCTGCCAGGCAAGGCAGCCGTCATCAAATGTATAAATTGTCGATAGTTCTCAATTGCGCCACCTAAACGGGTGAAATGGTCACCAAACGGCCGGTTTGGTCGAGTGGTAGTGACGCTGCCTCTTGATCGGTGGGTCCTGGGTTCGATCCCCAGTCGGAGCAAACATTTGTGTAAAAAGCAGATGTTTGTTTTCGGGTCATGGGTGTTTGTGTTTGTCTTTATGTGTGTTCCAAGGGACCCACGACACAAGGGAAAACCTTAGTGTGGGCCTTTGAGTGTGTAGCGTTTATTTTTTTTATTTTTTTTTATTGTCATTTCATTGATTTATGGAATAGCCCCTTCAGAAGTCAGTAAGTAAGGAAATTAATGAGCGAAACTTTAGGGGTTGATACTGTCCACGAAACTGTATTTCATGCCGTGTGGTGATTGGTTGAGAAAAACACCACCCCATTTGTTTCTGTGGGTGTCGTAAGAGGCGACTAAGGAAACAGAAATGAGACCTGCCTCCTATTAATCCACCCCAGGCAGCGACGCCTCAATTTGTTCTGAATCTGAGGTGGCGTCATATGGTCTCATGCGGTGTGGTAGGCTCTGTGAAGAACCGTCTGGATCGCGACCACCCTCCTACCGAAGTCCGACGTCAAACAGCTTGCTGTGTTCCGTATATTATCAGCATATTTCAACTATTGTTGGGTGGGGTATGTTGTTCAGTTTAGCGGGCTGATCCTGAACTTTCGTTAGCTATTTTAAAGTCACCAAATGCATTTCTTCTTCTTCTTATCGTGTAGGTATAGTCAAGTGTGTGGCAAACTTGGCTAACCCTGGTGTCAGAGTTTTCAAACCGCACAATGGCCTCTGACTTGGTTTTAACGACTGTAGTCAATCGACCAACAGCTTAACGTGCCCTCCGAAGTACGGAAACGTTCGTCTTAAATTGCCACTTTGGTCACCCATCAGGTTCCCTGCCTCTGTGTACGTTGCTGAACCTCACTGATCGGTTGAGATCAGCGAGAGCCACCGGGCTACGAGCGCTTCAATGCATTAAATTAGGCCAACGCATCAGGTTACCCTATTTTCATTGCAAAACTGCCCTTATAGTAACGGCACAGAGTGCACGCTTGTGGTTATCTGATGTGTGGCCCTCTGTACATACATTTAAAAAACTACTTATGTATAGTAGGATATGTAAATGACTTCTCTAAACTGCTTCGTTAGCTCATCTTTCTGACATCATCTGTTTACAAGTGTAATATTTGTGTGTTGGAGAAAGTATGTCATTAACTAACGAAGACAGTATCCTATTGACTCACTGTATTGCTTCTTTCTGTTTTTTTTACATGACTTGACATTACGCGCTTATCAGCACTTTTTCTGTATGTACTATGGGGTGACTGAACATTTTTTAGCGAAACTTTAGGGAACTTTTACCCTTCTACTGAACATCCTTCCCCAAAAATCCCATATAAATTCTCAAAAAAATAAATGTATACATTTATTTCACTTATTTGTTAAGGGAAGTTGTCGTCACTTTGTAGGGCTAACTCACACACAAAATACATACACACACGCACGTACGCACGCTCACACACCAACACCATACACTCCTAGGTTTCTGTAGATTTCGAATCTTTTCGTGTTACAATACCTTCGTTCCGTTGGGAATTGCGGGAATCAATGATACACATACTCGTAAATCTTCCTCTTGAATCACTTCGTCTATTAGTGATAACCGTATGAAAATAGGTTTAGTAAATAAGTGGAGTTTGTCGCGTTCAGTCAGACAGACAGACAGACGCGGCGGGGAACTTTGTTTTATAATATATATGATTTGCACACAAAGATACACAACAAAAGACATATGTGACTGTGAATATGGAAAGGTACAACTTTCGTGATAGTCGTTAAGGTTCACAATTAGTGTGATGAGCTATTGTAAATAGCTCTTATTGACTACCCCGAAAGTTGTACCTTTTACTAAACACAGTAACATATTATGACATACTTAGAACATAGAATTTCTTCCAGTCCAGAATTTATCACAATATATACTACAAAAATATGTATTATAAATATGTTTTCATCAGCCCATATACGTCCCCACTGCTGGGGCACGGGCCTCCCTCAATAACATGAGGGGTAAATGCCATACTCACCACGCTTGGCAGACGGGTTGGCGAGGGTTTTGATATAATTGCAGAGTTTTCCTTCTCTGTGTGCAGATGAACTCGCTTGCATATTTACCTTAGTCGCCTTGTACGACACCTCGGTAAGAAAGAGGGTGGTCCTATTCTACTCTGCCGGGGACTCACACGGCTAAATAAGTTTACTTTAGCTAAAACCTATTTACTTAGGGAATGAGCGAGATACTACCTATACAAGCAAAACATTGCTTACTGGGATGACCTGAACATACTTAAGTTCTGTTTTGGAAATAAATTTATATTTTATTATCTATACTAATATACAATTATAAAGAGGAAAGATTTGTATTTTTTATGTATTTTTTTTTATTATGACCATAAAGGTCAAAGATGAGGTCGACGATGGAGCAAGTTAACCCAGAAAATGCCTATGCAAGCACTGATAATCCCACGCACCGACGGAACACAGCAAGCTGTTTGGCGTCAGACTTCAGTAGGTAACGAATAAACTTAAAAACTACTGGACCGATTTCATAAATTCTTTCACTATTAGGATGCTACATCCTTGAGTAATATAGGCTACATAATTTTCTCAAATTCCCACGGGAACGAAGTCCCGAGCGGAATGCCAGTTATCTATATAGATAAAAGCCTTAAAAATCAAGTCAACGTACAAGGATTAACCTCAAACCATACTAATCAAGAACTCCTCGCAAAATCCAAATGCCTACACCAATTCAAAGTAATTTAGCATTCAGCTCTTACAAAGATCTCTGTTGAAATTTCACTAGAAGAGACATTGGAAAGTGGTCGATGCTCTATTTACTGCGATTACTATGCAGGGCGCCTGCGCAGCCTATGTCACATCCTGCTTAAATTTAATTCGTTGCCAACTGGCATAGTTTTTTCTTTGAGAATTTAAGTTAAGCGCATTCCATGCCTTTTTTAATAGGCTTCAAAAACAACAATATTCTTACTAATATTATAAACGCGAAAATGGATGGATGTTTGTTTTTTAAATGGATGTTTTTTACTCTTTCACGCAAAAACTGCTTAATGGATTTTAATGAAATTTTACAATAATATAGCATAAACGTCAAAATAACACATAGGCTCTATGATTTCCAAAAATTCCCACGGGAACGAAGTCCTGAGCGAAAGGCTAGTACAATATACAATTTTGACGGCTGGTTTGGTCTAGTGGTAGTGGTGCTGTCTCTTGATCTTTATAAATCAATATAAGTATGAGTGTTTAGTTTAAAACTACTGTATAAAACTGTTTTCCTGGTCTGACGCAAAACAGCTTGTTGGTATGTAGAAGTACCAGTGCCTTAATAGACATTTTCTGGGTTAACTCGACCTTATCTATGACCTTGCTCAAGATTGAGGTCAATAGTTAATCAAATTAATAAATTTAATTTTTTAAGAGTCTTCTTATAATAAAACTAGCTTCCCGCGTGGGACTTCGTTCGCGTGGGAAATCGGGAAAATCATGTACCCTATGTCTATCCCGGATAATGTAGGATTGTAATGGTGAAAGAGCCTATTCGATGCAAACAAACAAACAAATAAACAATCAAATCTTTCCTCTTTATAATATGTATAGATAGATAGAAAAAAACTTTGAAATAATGCTACTTTACAGTGTTTTTACAGTACGAGAGCAGCTTAACTAGCACACACATCACACGATTACAACTTCTTAAATAAAATCTCTATGATCACAATCTATTTCCAATCTATAAATCTGCAATCACATCATTACCTCAATCAAATCATATTTAATATAATAACGTAACTGCTTGACAACTAAGGCATTAAGAAAGCGACCTGAAACAGATAGAAATTTAGAAAATGTCTAGAATTTCTATCGGAGATAAAATCGTCGGCTCATCAGTCGGAGCACGTGCTTTCCTCGATCGAAACAGTTTTCTCTGTACGTGAAATTGACTACTCAATTAGGCTTACCACAATACTACTTTAGACTATTTAGCGGCAGTTTATTTACTTACTACCTTTCCGTCTGGGACTTTGTAAATTGTAAATCTTATCTTAAATTGTAAATCTTATACTTACTAAACTAAGACAATTCATTGAAATGGCTGTCTGTACAATGATGCCTCCCGCCGCCGCCTTCCGCGTCTATCCCGCGGCAAACTATTTTATTATGTGTTTTAAAATATCTGAAGAGGACATAGATTTACCCTAAAGGGATCTTAGGGGGTCGCCATAACTTTATATGATCCAAAGGGGTCGCGAATTCAAAAATATTGAAAAAACACTGTATTAAGGAATACACCGTAATACCTATATCTTTTTTTTGAAAGAAATTCGAAAGTATTTTTGCGTTTAACAATCGGGACCCATTATTAGCAAGCCGGATTTTATAATAACCTAAAATTATTTTTTTAATAATAATAATAAGAATAATTTATTTCATCAATTGAAAAGAGGGTACATGAGCAACAGTGGTCGCCGCACTAAGCGTAGCTTGTATCGCGGCGGCCGGATTAAAAAGGTTACCATGAGTTTTTAACATTGTTGAGACCCGGTCGAGTACATATTAGATAATTAATTAATTAAGTTATTTTCAGGCTTATCCAACTTAATAATTAAATTAATAAATTTATTAGTATAATTTTGGCGAATACAAAATATATACATTTATATATATATACATTTATTTATATATATTTATATATATATAAATATATGTTTATTTTGGTATATTTTTTTTTTTTGGTATATTTTGTTCCTGTAGAAATTCGGAAAATTGATTTAGCTCATGTTTTATTAAGATATCTTAGCTATATTATGGCATAGTTTCATCAAAATCTGAAATTGCGTTTTGTAGTTTTTGCGTGAAGGAGTAACATACACTCATCCATCCAAGATAATATTTTTAAACACTTCTTAAATATACTTAGACAAGCAGTCACTATCACTAGCATCCATTTTGCATGCCGGTGGCAGTTTGAATGTCTGAAAATAAAGATATTGATTTAATAGCCTAAAATAATCTTACAAAGGCATTACTTACAAGATTATGACTTATTTGTTTGGCATACCAAATGCACATTTTTTTTAAAGTTTACCTATCCACGGTTACTCAATTGGAAAATCATGATTGCCTTTAAGAATATATAATAATGTCAATAATCTGGAAAGATGTGTCATTTTATTGAAATATGTACTTACTAGCTTCCCGCCCGCGGCTCCGCCTGCGTGGACTACATGTTATATCGTGCCCAACTGTGGTATAAAATGTAGCCTATGTCCTTTCCCAGGCTCTAATCTATAAATTGGTTCGGTAGTTTAGGCGTGAAAGACGGACAGACAGACAGACAGACAGAGTTACTTACGCATTTATAATATTAGTATGGATTAGTTGCTGAAAAGCGTATCCGTGGATATTTTCTGATATATAAAAAATTATCCCTATTTCCCTTGGTCACGGCATCACGCGTGAACGGCTGGACCGATTTGGATAATTCTTTTTTTGTTGTATTCCTTATTGTCAGGAAAAGGTTCTTATAAAAGAAAAAATTAAGAAAGTTGAAAAAAAACAGGACAACGTCTGTCGGGTCAGCTAGTCTTAAATGAAAACTAGTTTATAAACAGAGATCAAGAGGCTTACCATGATCGCTTAGCGCGATCCAATTTAGGACCTAAACAAGTCTGCAACGCTTATTCGTACCATTCAATTTTGGCGCTGTTGCGATTCAAAGGCAGACCAGCGACAATTTATGTAGACATTTAAGTGGACCATAGACAACCGAGCAGTTCAAAAGCAGCGCCATCATGGTACCATTTTAAAAAACATTCCAATTGCGAAGCAGTTCAAAGTTGGATCCTAAACAGAAATGCTTTTAAACGATCGTGGTAGGTACCCAGTCGTATACTTTCGTATACTCTTTCCTGTTACAATAAGAATGTTTTTACAAAATTAAATGACCTAATACGCTAATTTGTTATTTTTGATAGTGGGAAGCGGCAGCCTTTTATCAACCGACTTCAAAAAAGGAGGAGGTTCTCAATTCGACTGTTTTTTTTTTATATTTGTTACGCGATTACTCCGGCAACTGTGGTCCGATTTTCAAAATTCTTTATTTGTTCGAAAGAGTGTACTCCTGAAGAGGTCCCATATAAATTTTATCGAAAATGATTCAGCGCTTTTAAAAAAAATCAACAAAAACAAAATACACTACAAACTAGAACATCATCTAAATAAATGAATGACATTTCTGTTTGTAGTTATTTGCTAATAGGCATTGTAGTCCGCAAAAAACTAGATATCTACTTTGTGCGAACTGTTGTTGGGATTGAAGTCGGTGACTCATACGTTTTTAACGTGGAAAATTATTATTTATTATTATTATAAGATGGGTTAACTCTCCAGCCTACCTTAAAATTTCTCAATTCGTCATCCTCACTTGCTAGCGGTGCACCCCACTGATCAACGGACGAAACTCTGGTGTATTACAGCCCTTAAAGGGTTTCTTTACTTGATATTGGCGACTTCACTAATCTCTATTTTAATTTATATAGCCAAAATCACGATTTTAGATGCCTTTTTACAAGATATGAATTTAAAATGTTCCCTGTAAAATGCCATATCATGTCGAAAATGTTTACTTTATAGAATTTCACTTTTACTTGAACTCTACCTTTAGACGTTCAAGAACAATCGACCTTTACACTAACACCATCTTTCTCTTCACTTTCAGATTCAAGAAAGCTATTTGGCGGTTATAGAATAACACCGGCGTATTGCAAGGCCAGTCGTGCGGCGAAATATAATAGAGGAAACACTATATGTATGTTCAACCATGAATGTGTTCAGCGGGGGGGAGAAGTTGTCGGAGCTTGTATGGATGGGTTTCTTTTTGGAGCCTGCTGTCAACTCAAAAGTGACAGCCAGTCACACATACCCAAAGGTCCAGGCGTTGTTATGACAAGTTACTTAGACTACCCTGACCCGGAATCCGAGACCGAAGATTACGAAGGAGAGTCCCTAAGCGCCTGGCATAACAGCTTCAAGCCTATAGTCACCCCTGGATACAGACCTAGTGAAAAAACTCCCGTAGGCGCAACTGAGAAGCCTGCAGACCAGAATTTAAGTACTGAAGGCGCTCAAGCTGAAATTATTTCAGAAGGATTTAGTCAAATTACTAACAGTCTCCTACAGTCACCACCGAAAGATGATAGCTTCGTCTACATCAAGCCTGTTAAGCCTGGGAGTATCTACACACATAGCACGATAGACCACAATGTGGCTGATACGATTTTAGTAAACAAAAATGGATCAGCTGTTGACAACATCGTCAGACCATCAGATTTCAATATACAAATATCATCAATGCAAACTAAACCGACATCAACTCCTACTACAACGGTCACATCTCCTCCAAAAACTGTTTCTACTCATCGACCTATATATTCGAAACCAATATTTAAGCCCAAGCCGAACAACAAAACAACTACTACAAAAAATCCAACTACAAAGAATCCAACTACAAAAGGCCCGTCCACTAAAGGTCCGAGTACAGAAAACTATGTAATGGTATCTACAGTGACGAAAGAAAGTCAGAAAGTAACAGAACTTTCGTCAATAGACAGTATCATACAAATGCTAAATGACAGTACTCCGATGATGAAAGAAGAGGTGACTTCACCAGCCACAGAAGCCATAGAAACTAAGTCCTCACCTCCACCTACAGCGACAGTTGCTCCTGTATCTTACAGCAGCGGTTACCCCAACTACTACGTTTCAACAGGCCATTATGTTACACTCAAACCCTATCAAAGCAGTACAACGTCCACTACTAGCGTTAAATACCCGAACAAAAAACCCTCATTTTCAACAAAACTGCCAACATATTCTTCTTCCCCTTCTGTGACAAACACAATTGATATAAAACCTGCAAAGAAACCTTACGTCACTTCTAAACCTAGTCAGACAACTAGTCAAGCTATCGATGCTTTCAATAGATACCCGACAGATCCTAGCGATTTTGGAGATTCTGTGACTACCTTCAGTTATATCAGTTCTTCTACAACTCGAACACCGCCTACTACCACCACAAGAAGACCTCCGTCTACTAGTTATGTGACTGGAGCTAAACCTTCACGAAGACCTGTCATTGTTGATTCTACTCCTCTACCCAGCTATGATGCTCCGCCTGATACTTTCTCCAGCGTCACTCCTACAGTGATAGTCCTTAATGGTTTCCAAACAGCCAAACCTGAATCTTCGGAGGAGCCTCAATTCGTCGAAATATCTCAAGAACCATTTAAGAAACCTGTCAGTCAGATAACTGTCAATACAAATATTGAAACGACAAACAATATTTATATGGGCAAACCGACAACTTATGACCGCCCTTCGTCCCCTACGGTTTTAATTACTCCAAAACCTTCTCCAAGCACCAGTCCATTTCCAGGTAAAATCACTGTGTCGTACTCTACAAGACCTGTTACAACTAGCAGTCCTTACGATTCTTATACCGAGTTCTACTCGTCAACTACTTACAAGCCTGAGCTGCAGACATCTCCTGATGATTTAATCAACTTCCCTCCTGTACGAAATCCGATGCTAAATGCAACTGGCTCTAGTGGAATTTTTAACACCAGCGTTGCAGTGTCAGACTTAAATGAAATTGATACTCTTCATGATTTAGAATTCTCTACTCCTACTTGGCAAGAAGATCAGAACTTGAACGAGAAAATGAACTTATTTGTGAACAAAATAGTAGGCAGTCTGCAAGGGACGTTCCAAGAGTTGCACGATATAGTAATATTGGATAAGAAACCCAACTCAACGATTATAAAGGATACAAAGACGACGACACAAAAGCCGAAGAGGACCCCGGCGACCACAAGAAGGCCTTTTACGACTACGAGGAAGCCGGTTCGGTTCACAACGACAACTCGGAAGCCGACAGTGAGAACGACTAAAAAGCCGACTAAGTTAACGACAGCCGCTAGAAGACCTACAACAACAGCGGCGCCCCCTACAACAACTACTAAGAAATCTGTAAGTATTAAACTGAAAACTTAATAGCAGAGACGGTGAATTTAATGTAGTTTTTCATCTTGCAAAATTTAAAACTTGAAAGGAACATTCTGCTTATAGAAATCTAGCCTGCTTAAGGTATTGCGATTGATTTTTAGTCTTGAATAGCATTCATAACGCAAAACATTTTAAATAAATCGAAAGAGGTGTATTTGGATGGCAACATGGTAATCTGCCATCTTTGCCTGCCCCAATTGGACAGAGACGCGTGAGTTATAATATGTGTATAACAACTTTTCAATATCTGGCGAAAATCTGGTAACAAGAAAGAACAAATTCTGCACACAGTTTTCATTTATGATGTAGACAATAAATAAGATTGTTCTTTCTATCATTCCCAAGAGTTTTCTAGTGGGTAATAAACCAAATAAAATATATTTAAAAAAAACAATAAAAGGGTAAATATATACTAAAATAAAATATTTTTAACAAAAAATTTACCCGCCTTCAAAAAGTGTGAAATATTTTTTTAAAGCTATGTTCACGAGTCAGTAATGGTTACGGGTAAAACAGTAAATAGGTGAATTCATAGCAGAATATGGTAAATAGAGAGGAATTTTTTCCACTAAACGGTAGAGCTCCAGGACACAAAGGACACAAAGCTGGTTAAGGATAAGCTTCAAAGCCTAGCTCATAGACGCAAAGTAGCTTGCCTATGTGTTTTCTATAAGATGTACTTCGGGGAGTGTGCTCAGGAGCTGCATGAGCTCATTCCGCCTGCCCCTTTCTTCCATCGGACGTCCAGACGCACTGCGGGGTATCACCCTTATCTTGTCGAGATACCTCGGATACGTACTGAGCGCTTTTCTTCAACTTTTGTATTGCGCACTGCCAAGGAGTGGAATTCTTTGCCGGCGTCTGTATTTCCGAGCTCATACAACCCGAATATCTTTAAAGTACGAGTGAATAGGCTTCTTCTGGGTGAGCTCGCTACATCCTCGACCGCATCTTTGCCCGGAGCTAGATTGTGGTCAAGAGCGAACCCATTCTTAATAAAAAAATAAAAAACCCCCAAAAAACAATCAGTCTACAAATGACCGAGTTTTGAGGCAACAAACTTTAAAAAAAAACATCACCCGAATTGAGAACCTCCTCCTTTTTTAAGTCGGTTAACGACGTTTCTTTCAAAACATGTACGCCGGCCTGTATCCCCGTTCGTTTCAGGTGACGACGACGAAGAAGAAGCCCACAAAGAAGGCGACCACCACAACCGCAGCGCCCTCTACCACGACAGTAACGACTGAACTTGCTGATGAAGTCACGACGGAGCCCTACACTGACCAGAGCATCGACTACAATGATAAGAATTGTAAGTTTACATACATACATACGCTAACGCCTGTAATCCCTAACGTGGTAGGCAGAGCATCAGTGGTTCTACAAAACCACTTAATGCCAATAGCGGTGAACGCCCAGTTGGTAATGAGCCAGACTTGTAATCCGAAGGTCGTGGATTCAAATCCTGGTGCGGGCCTGTACCACTAAATTCATTTTTTCGGATTTATGTACGGATTTCTAATTATCACTTACTCAACGGTGAAGGAAAACATCGTGATAAAACCCGTAATAAAATTCAAGAAAATTTTCGAAAGACGAGCGGTCCGCCAACCCGCATTGGGCCAGCATGATGGACTATGGCCTGAATCTCCTTCGTGTTTCGAAGGGAGGCCCGTTCCCCTAGGTGGGGACGTATATGGGCTAGTAAAAAAAAATGTTGTGTAATGGGGAGAGGTGGTCAGCCTTTCGCGCAGTATGCCTGGGAAGAGTAGGCAGCTGGCACATTCTAAGTTTTTCTTTCACTCCCCGTAAGTTTAAAAACATACAAATTGAGTTCGCTTTTGACCAAAAGATGTGGTCGAGGATACAGCTCTCTCAAATGAAACTCAAATTGTATACAAACTCAAAAATATAGGCATAACCAGAGAATTCTATTACTTGGCAGTGTTTAAAAACACTAATAAGTATACTAATCTAATAAGTATTGTTTACTATACAAATAAAAAATAAAAAGGCAACACAAACAAGTAAGTATACACAAAATGAGAATATGTATCATCTATAATAAACTATATATTTTTTCCGAAGAAACCCATATCAAAAAATTCTCTAGGTACTCATACCATAACACGAGTTGTTGGGTCTGAAGAGATATTTTTTTTTAAGATTACCAAGTCTGTTTCTTAGGAAAACTTGTTCAATTTATTGGGCTGACCAGGTTCTCGCCGCAATGCAATTTTGCTTTAAAATGCCCTACCTAATTATACATAATGCCCTACTTAAGACTGTTCGTCTGACTTAAATCCCTCACTTTCTCTTACTTCCAGTATGCGGTGTCCGTCCCCTAGTGAAGTCCGGTCGTATAGTGGGAGGAAAGAACGCCAAGTTTGGGGAGTGGCCCTGGCAGGTCCTTGTCAGGGAGTCCACCTGGCTCGGACTCTTCACCAAGAACAAGTGCGGAGGCGTCCTTATCACCAGCAGATTTGTCACCACCGCTGCGCATTGTCAACCTGGGTAAGGTTCTTTTATATGTTTTAAGTAGCTGGTTATTTATTATGTCAGTCTAATTTTGATTCTATTGATTGAGACATAACAGATGGCCTTATTGAATTAGTCCTTGAGGACTAAAAATATATTCAATAAACATATCATGAACAGGTAGGAAAAAGGCCTATTTCTACCAATACACACAGGTGAACGCTAGATGCAAGTGACTCAGAACCGACGACTCGTCTGTATCCAGCAGAATATTTCTTTTCCTTCTAAAAGACAACGCTCAACTGGAGGAGACGTCAATGAAGGAGGCCTGGCCTGCTTATGCTGAATTTGTAACGTCAATCAATTCATGACAGAATATTTCGTTTAAAAAAAAATGAAAAAGGAAGTATGTTTTCTTTTCTTCTTTTTTTTATTATAAGATGGGTTAACTCTTGACCTCAATCTTGACCATAAAGGCCAAAGATGAGGTTGATGATGGAGCGAGTTAACCCAGAAAATGCCTATAAAGGCACTGGTACTCCCTCGCACCGATGGAACACAGCAAGCTGTTTGGCGTCGGACTTCGGTAGGAGGGTGGTCGCGAACCAGACGGCCCTTCACAGAGCCTACCACACCGTATGAGACCATAGGACGAAACCTCAGATTCAGACAAAAATGAAGTGTCGTTGCCTGAGATGGATTACTAGGAGGCAGGTCTCATTTTTGTTTCCTTAGTCGCCTCTTACGACACCCACGGAAAGAGATGGGGTGGTGTTATTCTCAACCGATCACCACACGGCAGACTTATTCTTCTTCCTTGCACTTTCCCACTTCAGCTGGGGTCGGCTCTCCTAATTTTGCGGCGCCAGGACATTCTGTCCAGGGTTGTCGGGTCGGGCAATTTATAAGAAAATTTGGAAGGGAGTGGGAAAACATATTATGTAAAAACTAAAGGCAAATTTACATGAAAACCATCTCAATATTCCAGATTCCTCGCCTCCCTAGTTGCAGTGTTCGGTGAGAACGACATATCCGGTGATTTGGAGCCAAGACGACCAGTGTCAAGGAATGTGAGGCGCGTTATTGTCCATCGCCAGTACGACGCTGCTACCTTCGAGAATGATCTTGCTTTGTTAGAGCTAGATTCGCCTATAAAGTTTGATGCTCATATTGGTAAGGAATCACTTTTTTTAGATTCAGAATATTTATTGGACTATACATATTAACACACTACAACACCACAAAATACAACAACAGCAGCTCAAGCACAACGTGGTCAAATGTCAAGTGTCGAAATGGTAACGACAGAGTTCGAGCAAGCCTTCCCGTGGTGCCCTCGCTCAATCAAAATGAAGGTTTTCCGTCATCGGAGTGGTGTGACGCGCGAGTTTGTCGCGACCCGTGCTAGCTATGCAGACACCAAGAACTTAGGATATATTTAATAACAGGAGATGTTTTCGGTCGTACTGTAGAGTCATGTCAAAACAGACCCATATCAGCATATGTTGTAGCCAACGCCACAACAATAAAATAATAATAAATAAACGCTACACACTCAAAGGCCCACACTAAGGTTTTCCCTTGTGTCGTGGGTCCCTTGGAACATACATAAAGACAGACACAAACACCCATGACCCGAGAACAAAAATCTGCTTTTTACACAAACATTTGATCCGACTGGAAATCGAATCCAAGACCCGTAGATCAAGATGCAACGCCACTACCACACGACCAAACCGGCCGTCACAACAATGGTTTTCAGCTGTTTGTCCTCCAACCCCTACAATTTCCACTGCTTTATTGGGTCTCTCCTAAAGAGAACGATTTGCTCAACCGCCAAGCTGAACAAGCTGTTTGAAGATCGCAACAGTGAGTCCCTTATGGTCAATAGCATGAATCCCACGTCACCGCTTATGACACCCATCATATAAAAATAATAACCATAGATGCATATAATGTTAATAACAATGTAACTTAAACACTATGTAAGTATAAATTATAAGAAAACTAAACGCGAAACACAATGTAAAATGATGGTAACTACCCCAGATGGGCAGACTCACCGGATTTTAACACATGTAGTTCGGAAACAAGCGGTGATAGCCCAGTTGGTAATGAGCCAGACTTGTAATCCGAAGGACGTGGGTTCAAATCCTGGTGCGGGCCGGTACCACTAAATTCGTCTTTTCGGATTTATGTACGGATTTATGATTATCACTTGCTCAACGGTGAAAGAAAACATCGTGATGAAACCCGCCCGTCCAAGAAAATTCATTTCCGCATTGGGCCAGCGTGGTGGACTATGGCCTAGTTGATAGTTGATAGTTGATAAGGGCTCCCGTTTCCGCATTTAGGCTCTAGAGTGGCCCTTTATGCGTGTGGGTCGGTGGCTATTCCAGCCACCTCAGCTCCGACCAGAAACTCAGAATCCTCCTGGGGAATTCACAGGCTTCACGAAGCGACCTAATTTCTGGTAGGATTTTTGCCCGTTGGTTCGCCACTCCCACGCATTCTAAGATTACGTGGGCGACTGTTTCATCAGCCTCTAGGCAGCCCCTACAAAGGACTATGGCCTAAATCCCCTTCGTACTTCGAAGGGAGGCCATTGCCCCTCGGTGGGGACGTATATGGGCTGATAAGAGTTCGGTGAACCTGCCCATCAGGCTCGAGTCGAATCGACCGGGTGATCATCCTCATCCTCATTATGATCTAACAGTGCCACTATTTTAATTTCAGTGCCAATCTGCATGCCTCCTGATGAAGCTGACTTCACAGGGCGAGTGGCCACCGTCACTGGCTGGGGACGGCTCAAGTACGGCGGCGGAGTACCTGCCGTCTTGCAGGAAGTTCAGGTCAGTAGCTTAAACATATAGAGTGACTCCTCCTTCTTTCCTTAACGTGTAGATGTAATCTAGTGTGTGGCGAACTTGGCTAACCCTGGTGTCAGAGTTTTCGTTCCGCCAAATGGCCTCTGACTTGGTTTTAACGACTGTAGTCAATCGACAACGGCCAGGACCAACAGCTTAACGTGACCTTTAAAGAACGGAAACCCTCGTGATAAATGGTCACACACCAGGTTCTCTGCCTCTGTGTACTTTGCTTAAGTTAGAAATTCAAAAAAAAACCCTAGACACTCAAAGGCCCATTAAGGTTTTCCCTTGTGTTGTGGGTCCCTTGGAACACATATAAAGACAAACACAAACACCCATGACCCGAAAACAAACATCTGCTTTTTACTCAAATATTTGCCCCGACTGGGAATTGAACCCAGGGCCCCTTGATCAAGAGGCAGTGCTACTACCACTCGACCAAACCGGCCGTCGATTCTAAATGGAGTGACTCTAAATTAGTTAGCGAATCTGTAGGGTGTGCTTTTTCCCATTAACCTGAACGACTTTCCCAGAGGAACCTACATGAAAGAAGGCAAAAACCAGTTCCTTCAGTTGCACGGAAACATGTTTTTATCGTGTTTCGAGGTATGTTCCTCGGGGAAATTATTTGCTTTACTGGGTTTCACATCCTGAAAGAACCCAGAATGCTTCATTTTCGATGAAAACGACTAAATGGTTTTGAAATTTCCTCCTAGTGTGATACATTTACACATGGCAGCGTCAGGCTAAACATGTTGCCCTTGACGTCACTCTTATCACGCTCGTAATAGTGACGGGTTTCGCAGTGCAAATGCATAACCTGACGCGCTGTTATCTGTACTGTAGAGAGGTCGTATACCTCTCGCGTTATCCGTCTACTTGGAATACCTTTAGCCGAAGGTTCGATCTTCAAACCGATTCGGGACTTTTCGCGCCTTTTGACATTCAAGTGATACAGATCTCTCGTACCTTCACTTCAGACTAGTTTTTTTATTATTATTATTATAAGATGGGTTAACTCTTGACCTCAATCTTGACCATAAGGTCAAAGATGAGATCGACGATGGAGCGAGTTAACCCAGAAAATGCCTATAAAGGCACTGGCACTCCCACGCACCGACGGAACACAGCAAGCCGCTTGGCGTTGGACTTCGGTAGGAGGGTGGTCGCGAACCAGACGGCCCTTTACAGAGCCTATCACACCGCATGAGACCATAGGACGACATCTCAGATTCAGAAAAAAATGAAGTGTTGTTGTCTGGGATGGATTACTAGGAGACAGGTCTCATTTGTGTTTCCTTAGTCGCCTTATACGACACCCACGGAAAGAGATGGGGTGGTGTTATTCTCAACCGATCACCACACGGTTAAAAAGTTGTTTCTTTAATTAAAAAATTAAAAGTCAATCACTCTTTTGTCCTCTTTTATCCTCTCGACTACCCCTCTATATATTGTCCCTCGTTACTGGCACATCAGTAACGTTGTTTAATAATCCAAACAACTCCATAATTCCAGGTGCCAGTAATAGAGAACAGCGCTTGCCAGGAGATGTTCCAGACAGCTGGCCACTCCAAGAGGATCCTCAACTCCTTCATCTGCGCTGGATACGCGAACGGACAAAAGGACTCTTGTGAAGTAAGTTATTATTTTATTTTATTACTCGTTCCGTGGAAATTAGGGGAAATTATGTAGCCTACGTTACTCAGGGATAATGTAGCATCCTAATGGTGAAAGAATTTTTGAAATCGGTCCAGTAGTTTTTAAGTTTATTCGTTGCATACAAAAATACAAATCTTTCCTCTTTATAATATACTAGCATCCCGCTCGGGTGAGACGAGTACGACTTGCACAATAATGTGAAAAACAAAACAAAACAGAAAATTAAACTTAGTCAATACAATTTAAATTAAATACAAAACAAACATACTTTATAACCTAAACAAATGAAATGGTGAAATAATTTTTGAAACCAATACAGTAGGTTTGTGAAAAACACACAAAAATCCAAATCTTTCCTCTTTATAATATTAGATCAGATATGTTCGCTCTTGACCACATTCTAGCTCAGCATAGCTAGCACGGCTCGCGACAAACTCGCGCGATGATGGTAAAACTTCACTTTGATTGCACGAGGATACCGCATAAAGGCTTGCTCGCCCTCTGGCGTTGTCATTTCGACACTGGCCGTGTGGTGATTGGCCATGTGGTGATCGGTTAAGAATAACACCACCCCATTTCTTTCGGTGGGTGCCGTAAGAGGCGACTAAGGAAACACAAATGAGACCTGCCTCCTAGTAATCCATCCCAGGCAACGACAATTCATTTTTTCTCTGAATCTGAGGTGTCGTCCTATGGTCTCATGCCTCTGTAAAGGGCCGTCTGGTTCGCGACCACCCTCCTACCGAAGTCCGACGCCAAACAGCTTGCTGTGTTCCGTCGGTGCGTGGGAGTACCAGTACCTTTACAGGCATTTTCTGGGTTAACTCGCTCCATTGTCGTCCTCATCTTTGACCTTTATGGTCAAGATTGGGGTCAAGAGTTAACCCATCTTATAATAAAAAATAATAAAAAACTTTCTTGACATTTGAATGTGTTGTTTTCACATTGTGCTTGAGCTGTTTATACAATGATGCGGTCAAGGATGTAGCGACCTCTACATGTGAAATGATCCCTTCTGCAAATTGAAATCAAAACTATTTAATACTATACTTTGGGAAAATTATGTAGCCTATGTGCAGGGCCGGATCTACCATATGGCTTTTTGGGCTTCAGTCCAGGGCCCCGTGGATTCAAGGGGCCCCCAGCTAAATCAAGTCAAAGTCAAAAATAGATGATCATGGGAAAGAATCCATAAATGTATTAAATTAAACAGATCGTATGGTTTGCAGCGCTGCGAAACCTACGATTAATCAAACCCAATCAAGTCTACGTTCAGGTGTTGGTACTTCGAACTAATAGTTAAAATGTTCGGCTGCCATTACACATTCATCTCAATCGTGCTCCGCTGTTTCTCTCTCAGACTCTGTCTTTTTCTATCTTGCTAGAATAATTTATAAGTACCATTATTTATAATTTTTTAAAAGTATTTTTAATTATTTATAACTAATAGGATAGAAAAAAATAGGTAGAGTTTTGGAGGAATTTAGCGGATCGTAATCCAGATTGAATGTGTATTGGCCGCCTACGTGTTGGCAACCCTGAACTCTCGGTATGCATCTCTATCAAACGGAACGGGAATTTTCCCGTCGATTTTTCACGGACGACAGTATATTGTCTTAATTTTCTAGAGTTGTGGATAACTGCTTAAAAAACTTTGCAAACGTGTTCAAATATCAATGTATCTGAGGCTGTCTTCTTTTTTTATAATTTCATTTGGTAACGATATTAGATTGAAAAAAGGTGTATTATTAGTATCTAGTTCAATTAACTCGGCGATCTATAGGTACGTAAGTACGATAATAATTTCACTTTGCGATTAACGAGAGGTTTTGTCTCATCACTAGTACATAGACTAAGAATAGGTCAATGTCAGTTGGCCATATTTGCTTACATTTTTGATGATTTCTATAGAATCAGAGTCTATATCTTGCCACCAGGCCATAAACACAAAGAAGCTTGTTGACGTATTCCCGAACTGCTAGGTATACAATATTAAAAATATGTTTAACCGTGCCAGTAACAAGCTGTGAAGCCGAGCGCTCCTTTTTCAGGATGGCATATGAGAATAAATACAGAACGTCGATGTCAAACTCACGACTTAACCATTTATCCGTTTTGTCCGTAAATATTGATTTAACTAAGAACCTATAATGTGAGGAGCAAATTAAAGAATTTGCCAAAGTAAAGTACACAAAAGTTGCTGCATAATTTGTCAATTTATTTACGGTTGTGTAACACTAAGGCATAATATAAAATAAATCAAATATTTTACTGTCTCATTTTTTCTATACTTTGAAATAAATGAGACAGTAAATCTAATTTTTGGGTGGGCCCTAAGTAGTATTAGCCCAGGGCCCCCTAAACTCGCGGTCCGGCCCTGCCTATGTGTTAATTCAGGGTATTAGCTACCTCGATACCAAATTTTATCAAAATTGCTCCAGTCGTTTGAGCGTGAAAGAGGAACAAACATCCATACATACTTACAAACTTTCGCGTTTATAATACGTATTAGTAAGGATCCTTCCGTGTGTGTATCATTTTAAAACCAAACCTTCAAACTTTCCAGGGTGACTCCGGGGGTCCCCTGGTGCTGCAGCGAGAGGACGGGAGATGGCAGCTAGTGGGAACTGTTTCTCATGGGATCAAATGTGCGGCCCCCTTCCTACCCGGCGTGTACATGCGGACCACGTATTACAAGCCTTGGCTCAAAAGCATTACTGGAGTACATTGACGATCAGAATAGATAGAAGGATCAAGAAGATAACTCTTCCTTTTACTTTCATGAGTGTTATGTATGATCCACGGGCGTAGACAGAATAGGAATGTTGACTTTTTTTTTTATTGTTTATCTTAAAAAGGAACTGAATCCAAAACCCAAAACCGAAATAATTTTTGAAAACTATTGAGAAATAAAAAAAGTTACAAGCTATTAAATTTCAATAGAGGGGGAAACTGTCAAACAACGAAAAAGAGATGCACTTACAGGCATGTGACATCACCGCCATTTGTTTGCGTAGGTAAAAACGAGATAGCTAGCTCTCCCCACAAAACGAGATAGCTAGTCCTTACGTTAATATAAATGCTAATAACTTGTTCATTTATAAACCAATTTTAATGCTGTTTTCGGATATTAATATTTTTCTAGCATTATCTTTTGTTTCACATACAATAAATAGTAAAATCAAACACTGTCAACATCCCTATTCTGTATCGGGGGGGTTTAAAAAAAAACAAAAAAAAACCTCATGACATCGTCAACATTATTGCTACTTTACACACTTTGTGTTCTGCTTTGACGACAGATGTACTTCTTTCGGGAAGCACTGACGAGTACATACAAATCGCTTCGTCAATTTCAGAACTGGTCACCAAATTTGGAGGTAACACAACAGAAATGCCGATGCTACTTTACGGTGTTTCGTAGAGGGATAAGGGCATGGAGATGACGTCCATGTTTTTGAACATTTTGGGGGGTTTGAACCCCCCCCCCCCCCTGCTACGCCCGTCGCCCATACTTCTTTTCTAGTTTCTTTGGCATTACTTTTGTCTAATGTCCGTATTACAAAACGCGACTCAGTTAATCTATACTTAAGTAGCAGTCGCCTTTGTCATTTTGATAGTGAGAGAAAAAGACAATCAATACTCAAGTATAGATCAAGACTTGAGTCTCCTGCTGTAATACGGGTTCGTCAAAGATTTACAATGTACAGACGTTGAATGTACAGCCCCTCAATTAAATATCCACCCATGTTTCTTATATACTGGTGGTAAGGTTTAAATTAGAATGAATTTGTGGCATTGAATGTATATTTGATCAAAGAAGTTGGACGATTATTTTTACGAAATAAAAATGTTCGGCGGGAGAACTAACCCTGGGGAACATTTTTATTTCCCTAAAAAAATATTTGTGAATATTCCTCTCGCGGGTAAGCGTTTTAAAAATACCAAGTTGGACGATTTCAACAAATGTAATATTAACACCGCTATAGCTCTATAGAGCAGGGTTTTTCAAACTTTTGACTCCACGAACCACTGTTAAGGTTTCCAGATGACAGCGAACCCCTTGACTAATCAATTAAATCCTCCCCCCCCCCTATAGAAAATAATAAAGTTGATTAGTTGGCTGTTGAAGAAAATAAGATTTTTATTTCAATAAAAGGTAACAAATACAGTGTCAAAAGAAACATATTTTTAATATCAATGTGATGGGTGGGCTTGTTTCTTGTCGCAAATTCAGCCACCACGTGTGCCGCATGTGCCCGCCAGTCATCAAACCGCCATCACATAGATCTTGCCGCGAACCCCTTACCGATTAATGGCGAACCCCTAGGGGTTCGCGTACCCCACTTTGAGAAACCCTGCTATAGAGCATACGTCAGATCTTTGAACAAACATGACCCAAGTCCTGCTATTAATGTTTTAGCCAATCAAACTTAAAACTGTGACATTTTCACCAATCACAAAGCCGAAAAATGACGCCATCTTCAAGAACTGTGATGTGATTGGTCAAAACTAAAGTTGTCTTTACAGAGTGGCAATACCACTCAGAGTTTTTAAAAGAACAAAATGTGAAATACATGAAAAGCTCTCTATGAAGTTATTCAGAGCAAATAAGACATTTGTAAGAACTTTTAGTGAATTTTTGTAATATACAAAATTGTATATTTTGTTGTATTATTATTGTAAATTGAATTGCATTTATATTTATTGAATTAAGTAAGAATTTAGTACGTTAAGTTTTATTTGTAAAAACATATTTTGTTAAATGTTTGTTCTTTGAATGATTAAATTATTGATAATTATGTTCAGACTTTCTAACAACATTTCCAACTCTGTATAAAAAAAGTAAAATATTTTTGTACTGCTCCCTTTGTTTCTAAATCTTTAATTTACGTAAACGCTTGAAAAAAACTGCTCAATGTAAAACTAATTAAATTTAGAATTAAATTGTAGAAAAATGTTTTATAGTAAAATGACTGTTATGCATTTATTAAAAGTTTTAAGAATTAATTTGGGTTTGTTTTTCTTACAAATGGGCCTTTTTATAATTCGAACGGCACGGCATGGCATGAGAGAATTTTCTATGTTCCCAACTTCTAGTATCTCTAGTGCGTAGGAGGCAATGGTAATACAATTTTGCCTAAGCTTTTGGCTTAGGATAATTGAGGGGAAGGGGAGGGGGAAATTAAGAGGAGCGTCTCAGTTTGGACTAGTGTCTTAGTTGTTTTTCATGCTGTCTCCATGTCGACCCTCAGACTTGTGCGAAAGGGACAATTGCAGCTTTCCGGCGAAATGCCGAATTTTACTTCCAAAATTATGAGTTTAGGCGTCAATGAATTCCTACTCCAAAAACTGAATGAAATCGTACGGTCTCTATCGATTTGTAAGCGTATAAACAAGTTTGTGCATTTTGTTTTTTCCAAAATTGTTCTTGGTTTTTCAACAGTCACCTCTTAAATGTTGAGAATTTTTTTGGCGAAAAATGCTGACTTTTAGTCTCAAATATCTTTTTATCTACTAAAAATATCACAAAAATCAAAACGTACGGACCTAGTTTTTGGTGTTCCTAATACTATACCAAAATTTACCAGAGATCCGTTGACGTTTAGGGGATGGAATCCATTGACGCCGTTTGTATGGGAAAAAAACACTAAGACGATCCTCTTAAATCGGTGTGAGTAGTAATTATTAGGTTTTCGTTGGCGTAGGGAAGACAAAGAGGAAGGACGTAATTCATCAAACCCCGTAAACGCACACCGTTTTTTACCAGCCCATACACGTCCCCACCGAGGGGCACGGGCCTCCCTTCGAAACACGAAGAGGATTTAGACCATACCCTGGCACAATGCGGGTTGGTGAACGACCGCTCATCTTTCGAAAACGAAGTTTTTTAGACGTACATACACAGTATACGCTCACGCCTGTAATCCCATACGGGGTAGGCAGAGCATCAGTGGTTCGGAACCACTTGTTGCCACGTTTGACATAAATTCTGAGGGTTATTAGATGAAACATGACTATAGTGGTAAAAGGTTGTCAGCCTTTCGCCCTCAATACAGCAAAACCCCCGCGTCCCTATTACTGACTTTTACAGTATGCCTGGGAAGAGTTGGCAGGTGGTAAGTTCTAAGTTTTTCTTTTCACTCCCAGTCCAGCGTGGAAGGTTTTATTAGACTTGAGGGTTGTATGTATGTATGTATGTAAATTCTTTATTGTACAATAAATATTCTTACAGGAGCAAAATATGGTACTTAAAGTTAGAATACATTTAAGGTACAAAGGCGGACTTATCCCACCAGGGGATCTCTTCCAGTCAACCTAACGAACATTGAGAAGAAATCTTGATGAGTAGGCGTAAGGTACAAAAAGGAAAAATCGAAATAAAGGGTTCGAAATAAACGCACGCGTCGGTCCAAAATTAACATGGAAAAAAACTAACGGGGATCATTTATTTTTAAACGGATTTCCCTATGATATTTATAAACAAATTTTGCTCCATTAATTTAATTATAACAAAATTTTAGTGTCATAACTATTTATAAATACGTAATAATACTGTTTACCGTATAACTAGCACACTTAAACAACATTTTAGAGATCTTTATCAGCAAAATTGATTCTATCGTATCTTAGTAATTAGGTAAACATTGAAGTTAAATGTCATAATTATATTAATATTATTATATGGTGCAATTTTTTTATGATTTATGTTTATTATCGATGTACATCCGTTGCTTATCATAAGATGGTGACGTGTTACAAAATACTTGTTTACTGTACAGGTTTGTTTTTTAAAAACTAGACTAGACAATTTATTAAAATTGATATCACTAATGAAATTGTACGTTGTAAGAGCATATTATAGAGCACATATATACACTAAGGTCGTGGGTCCCTCGGAACACTTACATAAAGACAGACACAAACACCCATGACTTGAGAACAGACATCTGCTTTTTACACAAATATTTGCTCCGACTGGGAAATGAATCCAGGACCCGTCGATAAAGAGGCAGCGTCTACTACCACTCGACCAAACCGGCCGTCATTTGTTGTTTTTTTGGCAAGCGTAATTTTAATTTTTTAATCAGAAATGTTGCTTACGCAAAAAATCTGACTTCCTCGCTGGACGGGAGGGAAAGGAAAACTTAGAATGTGCCAGCTGCCAACTCTTCCCAGGTATACAGTAAAAGGCTGACCACCTTTCACCATTACGCAACTTGTTCCATCTGATAACCCTCACAATTTCTGTCAAACGTGGCATCTAGTGGTTCTAGAATCACCTATGATCTGCCTACCCCGTTAGGGATTATGGGCGTGAGCGTATGTAATGTTAAAAATATTAACATAAAATTACAGGTCTTGACTCAAGTGACTGAGAGCTGAAATTTGACACGAAGTTTCCTTTTAAAACATAGACAATCTATTAGTTCAGGATTTTGCATCGCATGAATATACTGAGAACTCATCATTCTGAGCAACCCTCAGAGTTTTCTGCCTGTTCTTGTTCTGCAACGCACAATAGCACGAGCAAAACATACTTTTTAAAGTGGATCAGATGGTAATATGTCACTAATTTTTTTGATACATAAAATCTGTTTAGTTTTAGTTTATGCTTGTTATGTTTTTTTTTCTTTTCTATCATTCATTACTTCAATTCATTAGCTTCCAGCTATTTTTTATTTCAATTAATGTAATTTATATTTAAACTTTTAACTTCTATGTTTTGCTGAACATAGTTTTGTGGTTCTTCGAGCCGGATATGAACTAGCGACCTATTGGGCTTTTTATAATTCGAAAACGGCACGGCAAAATTGTATTACCATTGCCTCCTATGTAATAGTAATACTAGAAGCTGAGAGCATAGGGGGCAATGGTAATCCAAACGTCGAAGTGCCGTTTGGATTATAAAAAGGCCCATTAAGAAAGTTTTTATGTTATACTGAACAGTATCTGTGCGGGACTCTACGCTGCGTTCTAAAACAGGCATAACAGACGTTGGTTGCAAATCTGCTTCCCTGAAACGGGATTGGGCTGGCCACGTAAGCCGAATACACCCTCACTGGTGGGACATCCTAGCTACTCAATGGGCCTTTTATAATTCGAACGCTCCGTGTGGTGATCGGATGAGAATAACACCACCCCATCTCTTTCCGAGGGTGTCGTAAGAGACGACTAAGGAAACAAAAATGAGACCTGCCTCCTAGTAATCCATCCCAGGCAACGACACTTCATTTTTTTCTGAATGTGAGGTGTCGTCCTATGGTCATCTGTAAAGGGCCGTCTGGTTCGCGACCACCCTCCTACCGTAGTCCGACTCCAATAAAAATAAAAAGAACGGCATGGCATGGAGAAATTTCTATTACATAGGAGGCAATGGTAATACAATTTTGCCGTGCCGTTTTCGAATTTTTAAAGGCCCAATGGGTGCCCCAAGACGGGAAACATCGTAGAGGCAGACCCAGAAAAACGATGGCAGAATGACTTAGCTGTTCATAAAAAGGACTGGATGGAGTTTGCACAAGATCGGGAGAAATGGAGTGCTCGTGGTGGCTTTTGCCCAGCTGTGGAACAATAATGGCAAAAAAATCTCCAAGTGACGAAACGGAACCCTTTTAGGATCACTGGTGTGTCTGTCTGTCACAACTGATTTGCTGCGAATATATTAGATCCATTAATTGTTGGTACACTTATTTTACAAATTACTGGTTGTTTATTTCCATTATACAATGCACGGTATTGTAATTGACTTAGTAAGATTATAAACTTTCGGTAATTTGTGAACGTCCCCTTTTATTGACATTGTGGGATTTTTTCATAATATTGAAGCAACCTAACCTACTTTTTATAATATTGATGAAGCGGTGATAGCCCAGTTGGTAATGAGCCAGACTTGTAATCTGAAGGTCGCGGGTTCAAATCCTGGTGCGGGCCTGTACCACTAAATTCGTCTTTCCGGATTTATGTACGGATTTCTAATTATCACTTGCTTATCGGTGAAGGAAAACATCGTGATGAAACCCGTTCGTCCAAGAAAATTCATTTTCGAAAGACGAGTAGTCCACCAACCCGCATTGGTCCAGCGTGGTGGACTATGGCCTAAATCCCCTTCGTGTTTCGAAGGGAGGCCCGTGCCCTTCGGTGGGGAGACGTATATTAGTCGGGCAGAGTTAGGTTTCACGTCAAGGACGCCAGACGCGTAGTTTACCGGTAAATTGCAAAAAACCTGTTTTGACAGTTTTGGAAAAAAAATTTGACAGCCGCGTTGCAACTCTAAAGTTGTACAAAATGAATATGTTTATATTCATCTATAAAAAAATCATTTTTAATTGCTGGTTACAATTTCCCAGATTTTAGCACTGTGATCGGCTAATTCTGCCCGACTATATTGGCTGGTAAGAGAAGAAAGAGAGAACCTAACCTAACCGAGACTAAAAAGATCTAACATAAGTAACTAATCGCAATTTCAGTTTCATAAAATAATTTTCAAATTGTAAATCGCGAGAGATTTTTAATTTCACTAGTGAAATAAGAGGCAAATAGTCTCTCTCTAACTATGCAAACATTATGCCTATTTATTTATTTAATATTTGGAAAACCAACAGCCTTGGATACAGAGTTATTATAACAAAAATAGCGCCAGAGGGCCAATTACAGGTCTTCGCCAATAGAACCAGATTATAATAAAAAAACAAAACACATAATAGGCGATCGCATAGACCGCAACGCATACCCAATTAGGAAACATAACAGATATTTATAATTGATACAAAATTATGCTATGTTCGAAAGCTCCGCTCTTCCTTATTTTAAACCAGCTACCCGCTCGGGACTTCGTTCCCGTGGGAGTTTCAGAAATTAATTATACAACTAAACCTTTCTCTCGAATCACTCCGTCCATTGGTGAAAACCGTATTAAAATCCTTTCAGTAGTTTTTGAGTTTATCGCGTTCAGACAAACAGACGGAAGCGACGGGCGACTTTGTTTTAAATTATACGAGTAGTGTAGATATTGATCTGGAATGCTGTGTAGCATTCTAGATCTAGGTATCTATAAGTACTACTCGTTCAAATTAGCATTCAAAATTAGCCAGTACCTAGATAAACTAGTAATAAAAGCAGTAGCATAAAAACTGCTAAACAAAAAACACTGGTCGACTTTTCAGTGACCCATGGCGGATACAAATTGATTTTAGCAGTCATTTGAAATGTGTTGTTAGTTTTTAAACGTATTTTGGATAGTCACCATCAAATCATTAGCATATTAGTTCTAGTGAATGAATTTACGTATTAATTCGGGGAAATACTAATTATTTACCCTGAAGAAGTTTATTTACCTAACTTAGATTTCTCATGCTAATAGACCTTCTTTCGGTTCTTCTCAAGGTTTTTCCCCGTTCTCATTTGGGGTATGCTTGACCATATTTTTTTTTGCTAAGGATGGGTTCGCTCTTGACCACAATCTTGCTTAGGGCAAAGATGCGGATGTAGCGAGCTTTTTTTTGAAGTGAAAACTTCTTTAGCGGCGTGGAGCACTTTTAGTATAGGGAGAAAAATTTAAACTCGCGATGAACTCGCGTCGTAGACAGAGATTCTCTGTCTACGACTCGCGTCAGATCGTCAGATGTCACGTGACCGTACATAACGCGAAGTAGCTGTACTGCGTAATAGGTTTACACCGCGTAAAGGATAGTGAGCAAATACCGATAGACTATTTTACTAAATTGAAAGTAGACAGTTTGGTCTAGTGGAAAAGTTGCCAGATTGTAAGCAACAGTTCGAGGGTTCGAATCCTAAGAAAAAAACGGACTCTTTTTGTGTATTTTGTATTATTTCCATATTAATGCACAACGTTAATCCAGTTTTCACTTCTGCCGGCACTCCCGGAGTGCAACCCGTTTATTTTATTATTAAATGATGGGTTAACTCTTGACCTCAATCTGGACCATAAAGGTCAAAGATGAGGTCGATGATGGAGAGAGTTAACCCAGAAAATGCCTATAAAGTCACTGGAACTCCCACGCACCGACGGAACATAGCAAGCTGTTTGGCGTTGGACTTCGGTAAGAGGATGGTCGCGAACCAGACGGCCCTTTAAAGAGCCTACCACACCGCATGAGACCATAGGACGACACCTCAGATTCAGACAAAAATGAAGTGTCGTTGCCTGGGATGCATTACTAGGAGGCAGGTCTCATTTGTGTTTCCTTAGTCGCCTCTTACGACACCCACGGAAAAAGATGGGGTGGTGTTATTCTCAACCGATCACCACACGACAACTCAGACGAAGCCTATTCACTCGTACTTTAAAAATATTTGGGCTGTATGAGCTTGGAAAAACAGACGCCGAGATAGTTTCTATTGGTAGAATAAAGGGAGGGCTTTACCCAACACCTTGGCCTGTGACACAATATGGGCTACATAAACGAAATAGTCTTCTTCTTCTTATCGTGTAGGTATAGTCAAGTGTGTGGCGAACTTGGCTAACCCTGGTATCAGAGTTTTCAAACCGCACAATGGCCTCTGACTTGGTTTTAACGACTGTAGTCAATCAACAACAACCGGGACCGACAGCTTAACGTGCCCTCCGAAGCACGGAAACGCTCGTGGTAAATTGCCACTTTGGTCACCCATCAGATTCCCTGCCTCTGTGTATGTAGCTTAACCTCACTGATCGGTTGAGATCAGCGAAGCCACTGGGCTACGACCGAAATAGTATTAAGAAAGAAACTTATCTTTTTGTCAAAATATGGTGCATCCAATAGGAAATGCTAAAAATCCTTCCACGCTGGACAGAGAGTGAAAGAAAATCTTAGAAGAGCCAGCTGCCAACTCTTCTCAGCATAATAGTAGTCAGTAATAGGGAATATGCATGATTTTTTTTTATTTAAAAAATAAATCCTCATTCATGTAATAAACAGTTTAGTAAAACTATTTTTCGAAAGATTTATTTCTATCTCTTTCTAGAAAAACGAAAACACGGAGTTTGTATGGACGTAGTGACATGTGACGTCACAGCCCATGTCGGATCTCTCTGTCTAATCGCTGCGTAATTAATAGTTTTAAATGCGTATATCAGCCGTATTTCTTGGCCGATTTTAATTTTAAATACACTTTTTGTCATGTCAACTACGGTATTTTCATATTTTGTTAATCAATGCGATAAAAAAATTCATGCATATTCTCTATTGGAACGCGAGGGTTTTGCATGTATTTCGTGGGCGAAAAGCTGACAACCTCTCATCACTATACTTCAATAACCCCATTTATGTCAAACGTGGTTTTAAGCGGTTCCAGAACCACAATGCTCTGCCTACCCTGTCAGGGATCATAGGCGTGAGTTTATGTATTCAAGACACTTATCTGTCTGTCAAAACATCGGACATCCAATAGGAAATGCTAAAATTTTCATAAAATATAGGAAAATTTGTTTTTCCCGATAAAATCTTTAATCTCAGAAGGCCATCTAAAAGCGTAACGTTCAAATTGATAATAAAGTCGTTTAACTTTATAGACTTCTTACCATTGATATCATGTTTGTTATGTTTGAATGTACAGGGACAACAGCATATCACGCTATCCAAAACTGTCAAATTTCTTCAATCGGTTTTCAATTTTATCTCCAAGCATTAGAGTTGGGGAAATTTGACTCATTTTCCCCAACTCTAATGCTTGGAGATAAAATTAATACTCATTTGGGGAAATTTGACAGTTTGTGGTAACCTGATGTGCTGTTGACTGTACATAACACACAACCTTCGACCAACAATACTCCAACTAGATACCGGGATTTTTAGTTCAACTTAATAACAACCATGACACCTATATACGAGTAGTCCTTAACTAATAATATACACATCAACACGGTCTAGGGATATTGCACGGTTTTTCATACAAAAGAGGTCTGTTTGAGAAGCTATAAAAGCATACTCACAGTCAGCCAACACTGAATAGAATAGAAAAATCTTTATTTTATAGGACATTCAGGATGTCACTTAAAACAAGTCAAGATTACAATGAAATACATACAAACATACATTAAACGATTTAAATACATACATACGCATTCGTTAATCTGATCCTACTGACTCTACGCCTATTCGCAAAGGTGCAGTCTTCCTCAGAGAAGAACAGGCAAGAAACTCTGAGGTTCCGTGTCAAGCTGCGGCGCTATCATTTTATTTGGATTGCGAGCAAGTGTTTTTTATTTTTTTTGCGTAAATAATTACTCAAATTCAAGTCAAATTACAAAGATGTACTCGACATGGAGTGTACTTCAATTGAAAGAAGAGTTGAGGAAAAGAAAAGCTACTTTTTTTTAACTTTTTTTTTTTCTTTTTCGATCTTCGGGGAATACATGTACACCCGTATTTTTGCAGTTAATAGCTGCGCAAATCGTCATAATTCATTAATATAAAAAAAATTGTTTGCTTACGAAAATATTATGGAGATTGACAGCTACACGTCAAATTTTAGGATCAGTCAACAGAGACGACATCTGAAGTGAGAAATTGACAGTTTATTACCCCATTCTATAACAGGCTGCTTTGACTAGCGGCACCACCGCCAACTGAATGTTAGGTTGCTAGTGCGATTGACAGTGGCGCTAGTCGGGGTGGCTGTCATAAAATATTCACCATCTGAATTGGGTAAAATGGTCACCATTGTCATTCAACCGCCTCTGAGATCTCATTGATTAGTGGAATAGAAGCCCTGGACTATCACTTGGAACACAAAACTGCAAGGCGTTGACCGAGATGGACCAGATAAGGGAAAGGCAATATAATAAAAGCTTTATTTCAAATTATATACAGGATATTACTTAAATTATGACAATTACTGAATTTCATTTATTTTTAGGGTTTCGTACCTCAGTCGAAAAAAAAGACGGAACCCTTATTCCTTTGTTGTCCGTGTGTCTGTCTGTCCGTCTGTCAAGACCCTTTTATGTCAGGAACGCATGGAGGTTTCAAACTGAAGTTAACATCAAATACTAGTCTGAGCAGTGAAAAATACGAATTTCTAAGTCAACGCAATCTAAAGATAATAAGGTCATTTATGACGGTCAACTTCCCGTTGACCTACAATCATGAAATTTGGCAAGAAGCAACGAGTGAGGAAAAAAATCCAAAAACTAATTTATCCAATAATTTTCCACGTTAAAAACGTATGAGTCACCGACTTCAATCCTAACAACAGTTCGCACAAAGTAGATATCCAGTATTTTTTGCAGACTACAATGCCTATTAGCAGATAACAACAAACAGAAATATCATTCATTTATTTAGATAATGTTCTAGTTTGTAGTATTTTTTGTTTTTGTTGATTTTTTTTAAAAGCGCTGAATTATTTTCGATAAAATTTATATCGGACCTTTTCAGGAGTGTACTCTTTCAAACAAATAAAGAATTTTGAAAATTGGACAACAGTTGGCGGAGTTACCGCGTAACAAACATACAAACATACCGACGAATTGAGAACCTCCTCCTTTTTTGAAGTCGGTTGAAAAGTAATTAAATTTTATTTTAGCTGATAAACTATATAACCGCGATCTATGTTGATATATGGGGACACACTTTTTTGAAACTAATTGTCCCCATGAAACTGAATATCCTTCCTAAAGGAACCTGTATGAAATTCCCAAAAAACGTATGATTTTCCATTTAAAGTAATCAGTTGACAGCTGAAGTTGTATGGAGTGGCGAATATTTTTTCGATATTGCGACCACTGGTCCTTGGGAAAAGCTGTTCAGTTTAAAAAAATTGTTAGCTAATTTAAACTCTATAAAATATGCATATCCTACAAAGATACTCTTCTATCTACCTTTTTTCTTACTATATCTCTGTGTCTTACTTATCGGTACTTTAATAACATCATTATTTACAAAAATATTATTAAACCATAAATAAGTTTTTAATAACTGTATTTGTACTTTTTGATCTGATTGGGTTGCGTCTGCGCACATATCTGTCTCAATTTTATACAAGATGAAAGTAATTAAAGAAAAAAATAATATGCAGACAAAAAAGGTAAAAGGTATTATAAAAAGGAAAGATTTGATTGTTTGTTTGCATTGAATAGGCTCCGATACTACTGGACCGATTTGAAAAATTCTTTCATTATTAAAATGCTACATTAAACCTGAGTAAAGTAGGCTTACATCATTTTTCCAAAGTCGGGGGAGGAATGCTAGTATATTATATAATAAATAGTAAGCTCTACACACTCAAAAGCCCAATCTACGATTTTCTTTTATGTCATGGATCCCTTGCAACATACACGAAAACAGACATGAACGAACAAACATGACTCGAGATCTAACATCTGCTTTGTACACAAATATTTCGGGGAAAATAATCGGGAATCGAACTCAGGACTGATCGATCAAGAGGCAGCGTCATTACAGCGACCAAAGTTTGCCCCAAAGAACATAGATTGAAATACCTAGCTTTCCGCCCGCGTGGACTACAGGTTATATCGTGCCCAACTGTGGGATAAAATGTAACCTATGTCCTTTCCTAGGCTCTAATCTATCTCTGTACCAAATTTCATCAAAATCGGTTCATTAGTTTATGCGTGAAAGACGGACAGACAGACAGACAGATTTACTTTCGCATTTATAATATTAGTAAGGACTAGCTTTCCGCCTGCGGCTCCTCCCGCGTGGACTACAGGTTTTATTGTTGCCCAACTGTGGGATATTAGTAAGGATTAAGAAAAGTTTGACCTCTCCATACAAGTTCGATACATCTGATTAAGAATCGAAACAAAATGTCGTTGGCATTTTGTTGAGGTGTTCGATTTTATAAAACGCCGGAAATCATCAAATCTTTATTTGCTGCAATGTGCTGGTTAATAGAGTTGTAAATTTTACGTTATTTTGTTAACACATTCAAGCTATGACCAGCATGCAAAATGAAAAGATCCAATGTGTTCCACATACAAACATTCGATCACGCCTGTAATCCCTGGCGGGTTAGGCAGAGCAGTCCATGTAGTCCAATTTTTGACAAAAGGTAGGTATCATAGCGCCGTTTAAAAATTGCCAAGTAACAGATTGTAGAACCAGAAGCATTAATTAATTAATTAATTAATTAATTAATTAAATGACTACGAATGCTACGAGCCCTTACTACGAAAAATGAGAAACCTTCAAAAATCGTATTTTATAAGAGCTTAGAAAATCGTATTTTATACCCTAACACAAAAAGAGGGGTGTTATAAGTTTGACGTGTGTGTCTGTGTATCTGTGTCTCTGTATGTGGCATCGTAGCTCTTAAATAAACGAATAGACCGATGCGGAATTTTTTGTTTGAGGCCTTGATTCTGTAACTTCAGTTGTGTCGATGGAATGGAGGCCATTTTTTTTTTTTATTTAATTTTCATTAAGAACAACCACCCCGACCAGCAGAGCCACCGCCAACCGAAAGTAAAGTTGCAAACTACCTGCAACTGAAAATTCAGTTGGCGGTGGCACCACCAGTCAAAGCAGCCGGTATTAGATGTATGAAATTTTGATAGTTCTCAATTTCGCCACCTGAACGGATAAAATGGCGACCATTCCATCAACACACAACTGAATTTACAGAATCGGGGCCCAGTTAAAATGGTCACCATGGTCATTCCGTCTGGTACACTTATCCCTATCGAGCTATCCCTACTGGTTGGGATAACTTTTTGTAGATCTATCCCTACTGGTAGGGATAGGTGCACTGTTCATTTCCACTATTTCTAATATGTCTTTACCTATGAAATTGCTGTTTTTCATACAATACTTTTGGAAAACTGAATTTTCCATACTAACTTTATTGGATTTTTCTTGGGAATGCGAAATCCAAATTTAACAAAATTTTGTGGGAAAGTTTGGACAACATTAAGTTAATTTTCATCATACTTACTTTATTGAAAGTAGTAGGTAACTGTAACAACGGAACAGCAAAAATAAGCAATGAAACGGGCAACGGATGAAACGAGCTATATTTGAGCTTTTTTTTCAGCAATTAAATATAAAGTAAATATGTATTAATTTGACTCAATATCTCCGTTATATGGCCAAGGTTTTAAATAAAAAATAATTTTAGTAATAGCTGTTCAGTCAAATAAATTATGAATAAAATAAAGCTTGAGAAAAATCGGCAATTTCATAGGTGAGACGCTATTGTTTAGAGGAATAGCCGGCATAGTTGTTATCGATTGACTACAGTTGCTGAACCGAGTCAGGCCTTTGACGGTATGAAAACTGACACCAGGGGTTAGTCAAGTTAGTCAAGTTAGTCAAGTTTACTACATTGGGCCTTTTTATAATTCGAACGGCACGGCACGGTACTTCGAAATTTGAATTACCATTGCCCAATATGTTCTCAGCTTCTAGTATTAATATTACATAGGAGGCAATGGTTAATACCATTTTGCGTTTTCGATTTATAAAAGCCATAGGCACTTGTTATTAGAATATTAGGGATACCTGCAACTATATGGGTGGATTTAAATTATTTAGTGAAATTTCAGGGGATGATTTTCTCCATGAAACTGAACAAACTATATTTTAACAAAAGTATTTTAAAAAATGCGACTAAGAAAGGCAATTCAGCTGATCGCACAAATTGTATGGAGAGACGAATGTTTTTCATATTTCGATTTGTTTCCTTTTTTTAATTAGTAAGATTTACTGCCAATGTAAACTATAGGTACATACGTTTATCCTTACTAATTAAATATTATTTATATTATATATTTATTATTTAATTATTTATTTATTATATATATAATAATATTATAAATGCGAAAGTAAATCTGTCTGTCTGTCTGTCCGTCTTTTACGCCTAAACTACTGAACCGATTTTGATGAAACTTGGTACAGAGATAGATTAGAGCCTGGGAAAGGACATAGACTACCTTTTATCCCACAGTCGCGCACGATATAACCTGTAGTCCACGCGGGCGAAGCCGCGGGCGCAAAACTAGTTAGTTATACAAAGTCAATTACAAATCTTCGCCTGGGGAAAGTTGTTCAATATTTTTGTTTAAACATACATACACACACACATACATACGCTCACACCTATAATCACCATCAGGGTAGGCAGAGCATCAGTGGTTTTAAAACCACTTGACGCGACGTTTGACATCAATTCAGAGGGTTATTATCTAATAAAGTATTTTAACCCCTGAAATATAATAAATTTATAATATGAAATATAATATAATTATAATATGAAATATAATTTCATCTGAAACATAAAATTGAAATAAAAATGAAATATCTTTATTTTTGTTTAAAGTCACCAAAATATGGATTCTCTCTGCTTACCCTACTACCCACATAGCGTGAGCATTCATCGTCCTGCGTGGCACGTTTTGACGCACAACTTAAACGAAACTAGTAATCGATACGATTTGAATCAAATCTCATTAAAATATTGTCAGTATCATAAGTTTTAAAGAGGAAAACTAAGTATATTCAAAGTGCTCATACTAAACATTTTTCTATTGGACTGCGCCCTAAGGCTGTTCATAAGGTGCTAGTATTGGCGATATGCGGAGCGGAAAGCGATAACGCTCATGAAGATGGTTTCAATAGAATTTAATAGGTTTTTAACACGATATATACGTATTTAAATTTGCTATTTAATAACTATTAAAAGGGAATATGCATGACTTTTTTTATTTAAAAATTTTATCCTCATTCATGTAATAAACAGTTTAATAAAACTATTTTTCGAATAACTATGAATCGAAGATTTATTTCTATCTCTTTCTAGCAAAACGAAATTTAACACGGAGTTTGTATGGACGTATTAGACGTAGTGACATGTGACGTCACAGTCCATGTCGGATCTCTCTGTCTAATCGGTGCGTAATTAATAGTTTTAAATGCGTATATCGGCCGTATTTCTTGGCCAATTTTGATTTCACTTTTTGTCATCTCAACTACGGTATTTTCATATTTTGTTAATCAATGCGATAAATTGATTAATTCATTCATGCATATTCCTTATTATAAAGAGTCTTTCACCCTCATATTACACAAAAAAAGTCCTAATTTAGTCCTAATTTACATTAGAAGGGTTAATTATTTCGCTTTTTCTCCCAGCTCGGCTTGTAGCGCTATTCCCTTACACAACTTGAATCAATTTGAAACAATCTCGGCTAGGTGTCGGCCGATTTTCAAAATTCCTTTTTTGTTCGGAAGAGTTAAGGTGGTGCCATATACATTTTACCAAAATGGATACAGCGCTTTAAAAAAAAAACTAATATTTTTTTTAATCAACTAATATTAGTTTTTAGTTATCTGCTGATAGGCATTGTTGGTATTGAAGTCGGTTAATTCTTACGTTTTTCAACGTGGACAAATAAGTATTGTGTAAAAAATTACATATTTTAGATTACGTAGACGTTCCTAATACCATTAATTTACTTAAAAATAAAACGACCAATACTTTCATTTAAAACACTTAAATACAATACATAAAAATATTTATTACTTACTAGCATTCCCGTGGGAATTCGGGAAAATCATGTACTCTCTATGTTCATCACGGATAATGTAGGATTCTAATGGTGAAAGAAATTTTAAAATCGGTCCAGTAGTTTCGGAGCCTATTCAATGCAAACAAACAATCAAATCTTTCCTCTTTATCATATTAGTATAGATATAAATAGTTTTAACTTTGTTTATCTCAAACAAAAGTGATATTCGATTAGGAAATAGTAAAACTACATAGCTAGCAGGGTCCGCGACAAACTTGCGCGTCACGTCACATGACGATAAAACTTCACTTTGCTTGCGCGAGGGCACCGGCTTTGCTCGCCCTTCGACTTCCCAAACATTGGCAAATCAGCTGATCGCACAAGCTATCGAGAGGCGTATTTTTTAATATTTTGATCTATGTTACTTGTGGAAAGTTGCTCTTTTTTTATTATAAGATGGGTTAACTCTTGACCTCAATCTTGATCATACAGGTCACAGATGAGGTCGACGATGGAGCGAGTTAACCCAGAAAATGCCTATAAGGTACTGGTATTCCCACGCACCGACGGAACACAGCAAGCTGTTTGGCGTCGGACTTCTGTAGGAGGGTGCTCGCGAACCAGACGGCCCATTACAGAGCCTGCCACACCGCATGAGACCATAAGACGACACCTCAGATTCAGAAAAAAATGAAGTGTCGTTGCCTGGGATGGATTAGAGGCAGGTCTCATTTGTGTTTCCTTAGTCGCCTCTTACAACACCCACGGAAAGAGATGGGGTGGTGTTATTCTCAACCGACCACCACACGGCGCTCAGTTTCGTGGGCTGATTAACATCCTTAATTTTCGATAACTTATTTTAAAGTCACCCAATGAAGATACTTATACAGATCGCTGCCCGCTCCGTTTATCACTAAACCCGCTCCCTCACTCGCTGAAGTTGTCCGTGGCGTATTTCCACCCCTATATAAACGCAGTGTAACCTAACCAATAGAACAGTGTCACTCGGCCACCCTCCGCGGTCGCATCGCATCCTATTCTGTCTAGCAGATTGGTGGCTCCATTGTTCCCGGGTCGAGTTTGAGGACATTTCAAATTGTAAGTTTTTTTTACACTGCTGAAAAATAATATTTAATATTTGCATGTTAAAGTAATTCAATCATTGATTTTTAATATCTATTCAGATTGATTTCGTTTTGATAACTTATATAGTTGTTTGTAAATGAAACATTATTCAAATGACATTAGTGCGAGCGGTTATGGCGCATGATCGCCGGGTCCTGGATTCGATTGCCAGTCAGGGAAAATCCTTGTGTAAAAAGCAGATATTTGTTCTCGGGTCATGGGTGTTCGTGTCTATCTTTGTGTATGTTGCAAGGGACCCACGACACAAGGTGTATTGTACTTATACAATTAATATTATAAAAAATATAAAAAGTAAATTTGCTAAATTACGTTTTGTGTATTTTCTGAAATAACATTAAGTTATTTCTTTTGCTGAGTGTACATATTGTCTGAAAGAGAGCAGCTGATAATAGATAAAGTCAGCTGCTAAGCTAACTCTATTGACTCTATGAAATAAGAATAAAGTCATTTCACGATTTTATTAGGTAGTCAAACGTTATGTTCCCACATATGAAATTGCTATTTTCCATGGAAATTGCTGTTTTCCATGGAAAAATAATTGTGTTCCGTCAGTAAGGAGTACCAGTGCCGTATAGGAATTTTCTGGGCTTACTCGCTCCATCGTCGACCTCATCTATAACCTTGGTCATGATTGAGATCAAAAATTAACCCATCTTATAATAAACTAGCATTCCACTCGGGACTTCGTTCCCGTGGGAATTCGGGAAAATTATGTAGCTATGTCCATCGGGGATAATGTAGCTTTGTAATAGTGAAAGAATTTTTTAAATCGGTCCAGTAGTTTCGGAGCCTATTCAATGCAAACAAACAAACAATCAAATCTTTCCTCTTTAAAATAGATAGATATAGATAGATAGATATAATAAAAAAGTTGACTGTAAAAGGGTTTAAAAGTTTCAAGTTTACTTTAAATCAATGAGCTTACATAAATTTGAATAATTTATATTAAGTAAATTACTATACTTAATATTCGATCTTATAACCTTCTGAATGAATGTCAAAAGTGGCGTCGAGTGGTTCCAGAACTACAAGACGTTCTGTCTACCCCGAAAAAGCATGAGTGTAGATAGTGATTATTTTTTTGTTTTCAAACTAGCTAAACCCCTATATACAGGGTTACTTTTTAATCAGTACACAAATTTTTCTTACGGTGTCAGTAACCTTGATAGAACGTAAATAAGACGGAAATTTTTTTTTTTCAAAATTTTCAGATTTTGATACCCCTTTTTAACGTCTTAGAGGATGAATTTTGTAAAACGCAGAAACACGGGTGTCACAAATAATGTTGAAGAGTACTATTACCAAGTTTCAAGTCAATTGGACGAAGTTTTTTTTTTTTCCATACAAAAAAATTGATTTATTTTCATGCTTCAGACGATCTAGCTTGAAATTTTTATATGAAACGATATAAAACAAAACAATACGGGTCTGTTAAATTTTCATAAAGTTTACGTACAAAAAATTTGTGTACTGATTAAAAAGTAACCCTGTATACAGGGTTACTTTTTAATCAGTACACAAATTTTTCTTACGGTGTCAGTAACGTTGATAGAACGTAAATAAGACGGAAAAAATTTTTTTTTTCAAAATTTTCAGATTTTGATACCCCTTTTTAACGTCTTAGAGGATGAATTTTGTAAAACGCAGAAACACAGGTGTCACAAATAATGTTGAAGAGTACTGTTACCAAGTTTCAAGTCAATTGGACGAAATTATTATTTTTTCCATACAAAAAAATTGATTTATTTTTATGCTTCAGACGATCTAGCTTGAAATTTTTTTATGAAACGATATAAAGCAAAAGAATACGGGTCTGTTTAATTTTCATAAAGTTTACGTATAAAAAAATTGTGTACTGATTAAAAAATAACCCTGTATATCTACAGAGCTTTAGGTAAGTATCTCTCTTTCAACCTCTCCGGTGGTTAATCAGTCCGTGTTTTTTTTTTTTATTGTTAAAAAAATATATATTGATGATTCTTTTTATTAATTTTATGAAATATTGAGCAATGTTTTCGTACACCATTCCTCAATGGTAAAATGTGTTGGACGATGTTTATTACTTTAAGATCAATCAATTGTAACCACATTTGCACGAATAAATGATTCTTGATTCTTGATGAAACTGAACAACTTTCCCAAGGAACATAGGTCAAAATACAAAAAAAAATGTTGAGTTCAAATTACGTACGGGACCCACTTCATCAGCATATAGCGCATTCTGGATGCGAGATAAATATTTTTTTTCCGTATTTTGACCTATGTTCCTTGAGGAAGTTGTTCAGTTTCATGGACTGATTAACCACCCGAGAGGTTGAAAGAGAGATACCTAAAGCCCTGTATACTTCTTGGTCAGTATCTATATGTTTTTCTTGCAGTATGACAAATAGACCATTTTCTCAGCAACTATGATTCAGTAATCTACAGTGATCCTATTTTCTCAATGTATCTCGGAAAATTTCGCGTGTCAATGTACGTAAACACTTTGTTGCACATAACATAGTCAATGTTGTACATAAAGCCTTTTCTAAGGACACTGGCAGTTTTTATATGACATATTAATTTGAATATGATTGATTGTACCTATTGTTTTTTGTTTACTCGTGTGTCTAACTTGAAAGCCTTTACCACTGTTTATAAATAAAATTAATATACACCTGCTTAATTCTTATCTACTGTACTTTACTTCCATTTCCTGAACTGCAGGTTATGGGCCCAGAAAGCCTATTGACCTTGCAGGTGCAGAATATTTAATTGTAAACGCGGTGACTTGAAAAAATCAAGAAACATGAACTCGTCGGGACAGGCTGTTGGTGCGGCGCAAGGCGACGGAACAGCGGCTACGAGAGCACTACTCGTCCCCAGCGGTGTCCCATCCACCATACCCAAGTTAGAAGGCCGTTCTAACTACGGCTCCTGGAGCTTCGGTATGAAGATGTTTCTTATAGATTGTGGTCTGTGGAAGTGCATCGAGGAACCTACCGTCTTCGCTACGGAAAGACCGGACTTCGAAAGACTCGACGAGCAGGCACGGGCGAAGATTTGCCTAACCGTGTCTCCGCGCATGTATTCAGTGGTGAAATCGGCTAAGACAGCTAAGGAAACCTGGCAAAAACTGCAACGGCAGTACGCAGACACAGGCCTTGACCGCAAACTTAGCTTACTCAGGCAACTCTTCAACACGAAGATGACAGGCAATATGGAGACCTACATAAATGCTATAAGGGATTTGCAAGAACAACTTCTTGAGATTGAAGCTGGATTGGACGACGAATTTGTTGGAGTGATAATGCTCGCTGGGTTGCCAGATACCTACAAGCCTTTGATCATGGCGTTAGAACACTCTGGCGCGAAGATCTGCTCAGACTCCGTGGCAACAACACTTCTGAAGGAAGATCAGCGTTCCACGCCTGAAGAACCTTCGACCAGTGCATTAGTTTCGACCTCAAATTCTAAATCTAAAATTCAGTGCAGTTTTTGCAAAAAGTTTGGACATATTATTAATAACTGTAGAAAAAGAAAAGCAAGTAAGAAATCGAATTCTGTTAATAATGAAAACAAAACTAATATTATAGCAGAAATTACACTTTCATCTTCTTTTCATCACTTTCCTCAAGGTTCTCAGCATGACAAGTATTGGTTACTTGATTCTGGAGCAACTTCACATATGTGTAGCGATCCTCGCAGCTTCCAGTCGATGACCAAAACTTGTAAGCCCATTTTCGTTGCCAATAATGATCAAGTTTCGTGTGAAGGAACAGGTACTGTTCATTTGCCTTCTAGTAATTTAAGCACTATCTCGAACGTACTTTATGTTCCCAAGCTAGCTGCAAATTTACTTTCGGTAAGTAAGCTCGTAAGTGACGGCTATGTTGTTATATTCTCCCAGCGTGGTGCTACAGTTTTACGTAAGGAAAACTGCAAAATTTCAGGCGAAATCGTAGCAACTGGATCTAATTATAATAATTTGTACAAATTGGATGTTTGTCAAGTAAATTTGACACACCAATGTTTACAAACAATGTTGCTATGGCACCGACGTCTTGGACACCTTAATGTCAAGGCAATAAATGTCTTAAAAAATAGACAAATAGGCATAGACTTCAAAGAAAAAATGCTAAATCCTTGTGTGCCATGCTTACAAGGAAAATTAGCAAAGAGGCCCTTCCCACTTTCTACGAAAGAGTCTAGTTGTAAGTTAGAGATTATTCATTCGGATCTGTGTGGACCGATGAGTACCCATTCTTTCGGAGGAGCTCTATATCTCTTATCTTTTACAGACGATTTCTCACGGAAAACCTTCGGCTATGTTCTTAAGGCAAAAAGCGAAGTTTTCATGAAGTTTGTGGAGTTTAAACATTTGGTCGAAAACCAAACTGGCCTCAAAATTAAAACACTCCGTACTGACTGCGGTGGTGAGTACGTTAACTCTCAAATGCGTAATTTTTTAAAGGAAAATGGGATCATTCAGCAGACCTCTGTTCCTTACAATCCACAACAAAATGGATTATCCGAACGAGTTAACCGTACCGTAATAGAAAAAGCAAGAACAATGCTTCAAGATGCTGGACTTCCTAAAGCTTTCTGGGGCGAAGCTGTTAACACAGCCATATACTTAAAAAATCATTCGCCAACACAGGCACTAAATAATAAAATTCCTGAGGAGGTATGGTCCGGGAGAAAAGTTAATCTTTCTCACCTGAGGATTTTTGGATGTGAAGCCCATGTACTAATTCCTAAGGAAAAGCGGGATAAACTAGATCCAAAAACCCAGACTTGCGTTTTTCGTTGGCTATTCAACTGAAAGCAAAGGTTATCGCTTGATCAGCCCGGGAAATCCCTACAAAATTATAGTTGCTCGGGATGTTGTCTTCATCGAAGACAAGATGCCTTACCACCAAATTGTGAAGCCCAATGTGGAATCAACTTCCGACGTGGTACCTGATTTTTTTGAAATGCAGCAGTCTCTTACCCAAGTGACTCTCCCACCAGCGCCGCCATCCCCGACAGTAGAACCGACTGTCTCAAATTTGGTTATTCCTCCTGTTGAAGTGTCCCAACAACCCAGTTCTGATCCCACTCCGACTACTGTCGAAGAGGAACCTGTAGAGGTTTTTGCCGATGCTGAATCGGAACCTCCACTGGAAGCATCAGAAACTGAGACGATCGACAGTGAGAGGCGATATCCAACAAGAGAGCGACGACCACCTATCCGTTTCCCTGAAAACGACAGGTCGACTCTCTATATGGTTTCCTGCGATTCTGAACCAGAAACGTACAAGGAAGCTATGGCGGATCCTAATAAAGATCAATGGGTCAAAGCTATGGAGATGGAATACAATTGCCTCATGAAGAATGGGACGTGGGTACTTGTAGACAGACCTGATAATCGAAAAGTTATAAAGAATAAATGGGTTTTCAAAATTAAGAAGGACACTGACGGCAAAATTGCCAAGTTTAAAGCTCGACTTGTAGCCAAAGGCTTCACTCAAGTCTACGGTGTTGACTATGGCGAAACATACTCCCCAGTAGCCAGATTGTCATCAATTCGACTCCTTCTAGCTTTTGCAGCCCAATTTAATCTTACTATCGATCACGTCGATGTAGAAACTGCCTTCCTCAACGGTGACCTGGAAGAAGAAATATATATGGAACAGCCTGATGGCTATGCTTCCGAAGGCAAAACTAAAGTGTGTTTGCTTAAAAGGTCCTTGTACGGTTTAAAGCAGGCTCCTCGTCAATGGAACCTAAAGGTTCGTGAAGCGATGAAGTGTCTCTCTATGACACAACTAGAAACGGAGCACTGTATTTATTTCAAAAGAAATGGCAACGATCTTTTAATTGTAGCGGTATTTGTTGATGACTTCTTTATCTTTAGTAACTGCGATTTGATGAAAACTGAATTCAAAGTTAAACTTCAGGAAAAGTTCGTCATCAAAGACTTAGGCCCACTTAAAGATTGCCTCGGGATGCGTGTGTCTCAGATAAATAGTGTTATAACACTAGACCAAACTAATTATATAGAAAAACTCATTTCTAAATTTGGTCTGAATGATGCCATCACTGTTTCGACCCCTCTCGAACCGGGACTTAAACTCATTTTACCCCCAAAAGAGGATGAGCGACCTGATCTCCCCTATCAGCAGCTTATCGGCTCATTAATGTATGTTGCTATTGGCACGAGACCCGACATCGCACACGCGGTGTCACTTCTCAGCCAATTCAACACACATTACGGGGAGGTGCACTGGCGAGCCGCTAAGCGAGTCCTTCGCTACCTTAAAGGCTCCAAACACCTAAAATTAAATTTCAGTCGGCAACCCGCCCCCTCTGTGGTAGGATTTGCCGATGCCGACTTTGGATCTAGTCTGGTAGATCGTAGATCGTACACAGGCTACGTCTTTGTGCTAAGTGGCGGTCCCATTTCATGGGAATCACGTAAACAGCGTACAGTCGCCCTGTCCACGACGGAAGCTGAGTATATGTCTCTCAGCGAGGCATGCAAAGAGGCGATCTACATTAGGTCCATTGTAAATACATTGTTTTTCATTAACTCACCTATCACTGTGTACTGTGACAACCAAAGTGCTTTAAAATTAGCTCACAGTAACACCTACCATTCTCGCACCAAGCACATAGACATTCGTCACCATTTCATACGATCACATCCGGACGACATCATTCTCAAATACATATCCACTACACAGATGCCCGCTGATGTTTTAACCAAACCTCTTCAGAAGTTAAAACATCAAAAATGTACAAAGTCATTAGGTGTAATTTAGTTGTATGTATGTAGTTTGAATTGTCATTTGTTTTTTATTTTAAGGATGTGTATAGTTTGACGTGTATAGTTTGGATGTTAGTGTTAGGTATAGGTTAAGGTGTAGTTAATGTAGATAGATGTTTTTATATTCATATTTTAGTGTCCTTATTACGGGGAGGTGTTGTACATAAAGCCTTTTCTAAGGACACTGGCAGTTTTTATATGACATATTAATTTGAATATGATTGATTGTACCTATTGTTTTTTGTTTACTCGTGTGTCTAACTTGAAAGCCTTTACCACTGTTTATAAATAAAATTAATATACACCTGCTTAATTCTTATCTACTGTACTTTACTTCCATTTCCTGAACTGCAGTCAAAAGTTCAAAACAAAAGAGATGGATACAATAGTACATTGTTACTTAAGGGGTGAAAATAACTAGAAAATAGTTCGAGGGACTAAATAAGTCTTTCACCCGAGGTAAGCACTGTGCTTTTCATTACGAATACAAGGAAAATAACAACATCAATAAGCTGAACTCATTGCATTCATACAAATCTCTGCAATCCAGAAGTATGAACAAAACTTTACAACTCGAAAAAACAAATGAAGATCGGAATGCCACATTCCCGCCTATTATGTTTTTTTTTCTGTGGCTGGTCAGCTATTCAGCCATTATTTTTCATTTTCATCATTGAAAAAATTGGTAAATATTTTGCCTGAATCTATGTTATTTAAAAGAAATACCTAAAAGTATATTATTATAAAGTCATGAAAAAAATATTCTTCAATGAATACTTCACTTTTGTTATTTCAATTTTACATCGCGCTGTAAGCCACTCTACTGTATATGATGTCGGAACATGTTTTTTTTAATACTTAATTTGACAGCTGTCAGTTGAAAGCGATTCTCCCTAAACCTGAAAAGTATTACTTTCAAGCCCCTCCTTAGGCAACTTCAGACCTACTTTCAGAGTATGAGTAATGAAAAGAAAATTTAAACAAACTGTTTCCGAAATTATAATAAAACAATATACGTAATTCTAAAATTAAATTACTGTGGACGATAAAACTAATAAGTAAATTAAAACAAAACAACAATAAAGTATATAGTTCTGAATTTAAATTATAGTAGGCGATAATTCTAATAATTCATAGACATATACATTTGTATTCGTGTGCATTCGGTAAATCGATTGGAAGCGCTCGTAGCCCAGTGGCACTCGCTGATCTCAACAGATCAGTAAGGTTAAGCAACGTACACAGGGACAGGGAACCTGATGGGTGACCAAAGTGGCAATTTATCACGAGCGTTTCTGTGTTTCAGAGGGCGGCTGTTGTCTATTGACTACAGTCGTTAGAAACAAGTCAGAGGCCATTGTGCGGTTTGAAAACTCTGACACCAGGGTTAGCCAAGTTTGTCACACACTTGACTATAGTTTAGTTTAGTTTCGTGTTTTGTTTGAAAATATATCTAAACGAAAAGAAGAAGATGGTAAATCAATGACTGCCGAGAGACAACAAGAAATATGAAGTATTGTAACTATGTTAAATGGGCGCTAAGTGGTTCTAGAACCACGTGATGCTCTGCCTGTACCGATAACTGGTGAAAAAAATGTCTTCGTGTCGGGCCTTTTCAACCGACTTCAAAAAAGGAGGAGGTTCTCAATTCGACTGTATTTTTTTTTTTGTATATTTGTTACGCGATTACTCCGGCAACTGTCGTCCGATTTTCAAAATTCTTTATTTGTTCGAAAGAGTATACTCCTGAAGAGGTCCCATATAAATTTTATCGAAAATGATTCAGCGCTTTAAAAAAAAATCAACAAAAACAAAATATACTACAAACTAGAACATCATCTAAATAAATGAATAACATTTCTGTTTGTAGTTATTTGCTAATAGGCATTGTAGTCCGCAAAAAACTAGATATCTACTTTGTGCGAACTGTTGTTGGGATTGAAGTCGGTGACTCATACGTTTTTAACGTGGAAAATTATTATAATAAGAAAACGGCATGGCAATGTCTCCTATGTATTTCCATGTCTCCTATGTACTAGTGATACTAAAAGCTGGGAACATAGAAGACAATGGTAATACAAATTCTGTCATGCCGTGCCGTGCCATTCGAATTATAAAAAGGCCCATAAAAGTTAGGTCGCAAAGCAAACATCGCAAGTGAGAATAGATTGTAAATAAACTGCAGAAATATGAAACACTCAGCAAATAATGTGACAGATTGAGACGTATCGTTGAGGCATGAACGAACATAGGCAGTAGTTATTGTAGACTAGTTCAACCTTAACGCATTTAACATGACCTTTCCGAAATAAAAAAGCCCGTTGAAGCCGTCTCTGAATGTTGCTTAGTCTAATTTTGGCTTCTTTGCTCTAAATTCAAGATGGCGGCCAAAATGGAGCCTTAATTTAAATCAAAAGAAAAAAACAATTTTTTTTAAACCAGCTTTTATTGCGGAGTTCCTATGGCCAGTTCCTATGGCCTTCCAGCGCCAGCATCAGACCCTGGTTACCATATAGGATCAAAGTACTCTACAATACGAATCAAACGAGCCCAAACTCAATGGGATGGGTCGTTTTATTGCGGATTTCCTATGGCCATCTTCCAGCTCCAGCATCAGATCAGCTCCCTCCCTGACATCATAATATTTCATTGTCATGCGATATACTTATGCTTTCAAAACTTATAGCTCAATCGGAGACCGGGAAGTGGGCCAAATTTAACTTGCAAGATTTCATTACTACGCCTGTCATAATCAACACGAGAAATGCCTAAGGTCTAAACCAACAAACTAACGGCTAATTTTTATTTTAATATATATGTTGTTAGGACCAGCATCTTATATCCAAGTTTGTAGGTTCGAAAGACCTGTACTAACTTTGCAGCACTCTAAAAATTTTCGCACTTTTTTTAGTATTCTCAATATAAATCCTAAAGTATGCGTTTTAAATTAAAATTTATAATTTTTTTGTTTTATAAAATTTATAATTTTAAATTATAAAATTTAAAATTATAATTTTTAAATTTTATAATTAAAATTATAAAATATTATAATATTATAACGTTTTTAAAGTAGAATAAAGTTGCAAGAACCAGCTCTGTATACTAACCAAGAAAGTACAAAAAAAAACATTTAAAAAAAAAAGCTGATAAGACCAGGTGGTTGCCAAATCTCAAACGAATAAGTTTCGTTTCACGCAATGTTTTTGATCAAAAAAATAGCAATTTCGCGATTTCCCTAGTAATTTACCTGAAATCTCAAGAAATTAGCACAGGTCTTTCGAAGCTGCAAACTTGGTTATACGATACTGGTAGTAGTCCTAACAACATATGAAAAATCAGAACTAGCCGTTTCTTTGTTAGTTTAATATTCGATATGACTGGCGTATACAGACATCGGAACAGATGGAAGTAAATAAAAGCTTGTAAAAACTGACTCAAGTGAAAACAATGTATGGAGAAAGTATAGGGCACATCGAGGCGAGTACGGAACCTACCTTCCAGCCCGGAGCGTTGAAGATGGACTAGGGGTACTCGTAAAAAATTCCTGATCAAAGCCTATAGATGACATCATTTTTTTAAAAATTCTCAAAAACAAGATGGCCATACAAAAAAGAACCGGCAATATCTCCTAATCTATTAGAAAAGAATGGGACCTGGAATTCTGGAACCGCTTAACGACACATATGACAGTCGTCCAGAAAACACATAAAAACTTACTACTTTATTACTTTACTTACTACTACTACTACTTACTACTTTATTATTTTATTAATTTATTGTTTGTTTTCTAAATTACCTATTTTATTGTTTATCTAATAGGGTCAGGCACGTGCTCAATGGTTCTGACAGAATATCAGTGCTGTAGTTTGCTACAGTGTGTGCTGAGTCAGCACCAATTTGGTAGATACAATACAGCCAGCGCAGCAATTTGTTTCTGTTTGTATGTATTGTGTTTATCAATAAAGAGTTTATCTATCTATCTATCTATCTAAAAAAAGTGGTAGGAATAATGACAGACCACTGTCCGCTAAACAGGCATATGTTTCACACGAACATATCAGACAGTCCCCTATGTCGCGGCAGCTGAACATCTCAGACGACACTCAAGCGCTTGTTATGATAGAATGCCACAGCATAAAAGCACAACGGGCACAGATCCTGCATAACCCGGGATCCCTATCAGAGGCATGCAGGAACGTAAGAAATCTTGCGTGCTTCTGGGAGGACATTGGCTGGCTGGAATAGCTAGTCCAAACAATATCACGCACAATGGCCCAATTGAGAGGCTAAGTGCGGAAAACGCCCGACAAACATAACATAACATAACATTTAACATTCATTCTACGGGGTTATTAAATGTATAATGTACAGGGCTTTAGGTATCTATCTTTCAACCTTTCGGGTGGTTAATCAGTCCATGAAACTGAACAACTTCCCCAAGGAACATAGGTCAAAATACGAAAAATAAAATTTGATCTCCCATACAAAATGCGCTGCTTAAAACTTAAAATATTTTTTTCGTATTTTGACCTACTTTCCTTGGGAAAGTTCTTCAGTTTCATGAACTGATTAACCACCCGAGAGGTTGAAAGAGAGATACCTAAAGCCCTGTATATACAGTTAAATAAAGTCGTAAATTTTTGACAAAGCATTAACTAGATCGAACGTAGCTACAACTACTACTAGTTCGATATAATACGTTAATCCGCGCCAGACGGTGGAAGCCCTATAAGGGACACACCACACTTTGTAGTTAAACCCAGCGGGGAAGTGGATCACGGCATATGAGACCTATTACTACTACACAACTTCTTAGGAAATATAATAATTTAAAGTGACAATTAATCTATCTATCTATATCTATATCTATATTATATATATAAAAGAAAGTCGTGTTTGTTACAACACTTATAACTCGAGAACGGCTGGACCGATTGCCATGGTTTTTGATTTGTTGTATTTCTCTCCGTCCCGAATAGCAGAATAACTATTAAAAACATTGGAAAATTGACGGGAAAATTCCCACGGGAACGAAGTCCCGGGCGAAAATCTAGTTTTAAATAGTTAAAAAAACTATAGTAAAAATGTGTTTTATATTTTAAAACCTATGCAGTTGTATATAATGTCATTTTTTTGTTATTAAAGTATTAAAGGTCAGTGTCAACTAAACAGGGTACCTAATGATGTAAATGTAACAATATGGATGGGCGAAATCCATCAGTTTCCGAGGACCTATGTTCCTTAGAGATCATTCAACAATTACGTGATCACCGGAAGGGGGGGGGGGGTTGGGTGCTTGTATATACATCTGATTATTTGGGGGGAGAGGGGGGAGAGAATCCATGATTACGTCATCATTTCATAACTTGTTAGCTAAAGAAATTTTCTAAAAAATTAAAAAGGTGTTGTGGAAGCTAGAAATACTTTTAATTAGAAAAGTAATAAAATTACTTCAGTCATCCACCTGAGAACATTATTGTAAAGCCAATTTAAACAAGCAGGCGCCGCTACTGATGAGCATGGAGTACCGAATACTGGGTTGTGCCTCGCCACAAGCTTATTCCTAGGTCATTTATTAAGACCCAATAATAAACAGCAAACATTACATTTTAAGCACGGACGAAGATTACTTAATCAAGGCGGGGGGGGGGTTAAAAACAAAAGATTACGCTGTGATTACATAGGGGGGGGGAGGGTTAAAAAAACGGCCAAAAATGATCAAGTAATTGTTGAACGATCCCTTAGGGCAATGGTAATATAAAAAAACGGAAACTATCACAATATGATACCAACCCGTAGCGTGCTTGTTTACGCCGCGTGCGATACAAATCTTGTACACCATGTGTTCAAATGCACGCGAAGGTTTAAAATCAGTATATTATACTTACGCAGCTTTTTTATTGTTTCAGAATAAGACACTCGACGAAATATCCTGAAAAATGGAGCACGCTGAATTCAGAGTTAAAGGTATGGTACCTCTTTATATAAAAGTTATATAATAATCCGCACATGTTTTATTTACTCACTAAATTCTTCGTAGGTTAAGTATACACAGAAGTAAAACTTTTAAATATATATATATATATATATTTTTACGCCCGACGGAAGACAAAATAAAATTTTATTAAATTATTAACAACGTTTTTTCAAATGTTTACTTTTAGGATTTTTTACCCTAACAAAAAAAGAAGAGTGTTATATTATCTGTATGTCTGCATATCTGTGTCTGTCTTTAGAATCGTAGCTCCTAAATGAAAGGAGCAATTTTTTCGTTTGATAGCTACCGAAATCGAGATGGTTTTATCTTTATTTGATCAAAATTGGTTTAGCCTTTTTAGAGTTATAAGCGATGACTGTCGGGGGTTATAAAAAAAATAGATAATTATTAATTCGTATGTTAAGAACTTGGTTGCTGACTGCGAGTTTGTTTAGCTATTCCTGAAATCTCGTTGAACCAGGTTATAATACAAACAGACACACAAATATCATCGACTTTAATTTACGCACATAAACCTTCACGAACATTAAAAAAAAAACAAACAAAATCATTTTGCTTTGTAATAAAAAATCGGAATACTGATAAATTCAATTTGTAAATGTGATTAAATGTCATTTTAAATCGTTCAATCTTGAAGACTCGTGTAAGTTAGTAATAGTACACACGGCAGCACATCGGGCTATACATATTGACCTTGACGTCGCCCTTATCTCTCTTGCAATAACGTTAGCTTTCGTATTGCAAATGGATAACCTGACGTGCTGCTGTATGTACAGGGACAACATCACGTCATGCTATCCAAAACTGTCAAATTTCTTCAATCGATTTTCAATTTTATCTCTAAGTATTAGAGTTTACAATCCATAGGGGAAATATGACAGTTTGTGGTAACCTGATATGCCGTTGACTGTACATTATGAGTTTAGAGAATGTAATATCCAATGCGCACGCGTGTCATACGACGTTTTTCAACACATTCGCGAGGAAAGAAATAAATATAAACTATAACTTGCATGTTGCGCCTCGGAAAGTATTTCTGGCGGTGTACCCACGTAGGTTTCCTGTTCGGCTCTTGAAGAAGTCATTTTTTATATTGTATTACTGACAATAATTACAATCTGATGAAAAAAAATGCTGTTTGTGGAAACCAAGTGGAAACATCTGACTGAAAAAAGGCTCGCTAGGACTAAGTATATTCAGCATAGACATAGAAAAAATAAGTTAAAATATTCTGAGACGCGATTTTTTTTTCGCTCGCAAAATGAGATTCACATTGACAAGTATGCCATACAGCCAAATAATAAAAAATACTGTAATTGTCATCGTTTTAGCATAAATAAATGATAATCTTCTGTTTTCAAATAATCCAGCGGAATTATATTTTTATTCACACATATTTTTTTTTTAAATAAGGTCTTTGCAGATCAAAATTACGTACTAGTGTTTTATTTTTATTATGCAAGGGTTGGGTAAACATATCATTATGAACCTTAAAACAATGATATAAGACCCACTTTATGAGCAAATGTGTTGAAAAATTCGTAAATAAATCATAAAATCTTATCTTCTTATCGTGTTGGCACATATTGTAACAGTCATAGCAAGCTGCTCTTTATTAACCCCCGACACAAAAGGGGGGAGTTTGACGTTGTATCTGTGTATCTGTATGTCTGTGTATCTGTGTGTATGCTGTGTCATTGTAGCTCCTAAACGTATAGACCGATTTCGATACGGTATTTTTTCGTTTTAAAGCTGACGAAATCGAGATGATTCTTAGCTAGCTATATAGGCTATATAGCTATATTTGATGACAATTAGTTCAGCCATTTCAAAGTTATAAGCAATCGAATGTAGTTTTTATTTTGGGTACAACTTTTTTTCAGGGGTGGTACAACTTTTTAAATTTTAGAGTTATGTTAGAAATGGAAGTTAGGAATGCTCCTAATTCCTGCGTCTAGGACTTGAGGGACTTTTTTATTTTTGTAGTCTCCTTTGAGATTGTCATGAGCGTAATTAGAATTGAATAGAATAGATTTTAAAAGAGAAAATAGATTAGAAAAAAATCTTTATTTTATAGGACATTCAGGATGCCACTTAAAACAAGTCAAGATTACAATGAAATACATACAAACATACATAAAACGATTTAAAAACATACATACGCATTCGTTCTTTTGACCCTACTGACTCTACGCCTATTCGCAAAGGTGCAGTCTTCCTCAGAGAAGAACAGGCAAGAAACTCTGAGGTTGCTCTTTGAAATCGCATCACAAATTTTCTTATTCACTAATTTAAACTAAATCTGAAATAACTGTAGAGCTGAGCAGTTCATTCCCATGGCTGTCTGATAGATAATCAGAAATTTAGCCCTTTTTGCAAAGTTTTTGTTTAATTACTGTCTTAAATTTTTCCAAAGGTAAATTTTGAAATCTTATTATAGAAACGTATACATTGACCAAGAGTTCGTGACCTTGTGGAGATGACTGTCTAGTACAGTGGTTCCCAAAGTTGACTGGGCGGCGACTCACCAAAATGATGTCCAAATTTGGCGACCAACCTCGACCTAAAAATGTGTTAAAGGATATGGTATCTTTACGACCTACGTTGCAGTAACGTACCTAGTTTAGCGCCATTTATCCGACGCCTGGGGAAAAATTTTAAAAAAATAAAAATAAAATCCCTCATTGGCTAGTTGCATTCGCCACCGACGCCCGCGCGCTGCCCCGCCGCGCCGCCCGCCGCGCCGCGCCGCCACCGTATAGGCTGAGCTGAGTTACACACGACACATGCGGATGCTGACCGAAATACACGTTTTTTGGTGTTATCACCGATTTTGGGAAATACTGTTCTAGTACATCCAGTTTATGCTTGGTCCTATTAGACGCCCAAGCCTCGCCAGAAGCCATTTGGCATCTTTAAAACTCTTGCACCAGGGTTATTTACGTTCGCCGAATGCCAAACACTTGACCATACCTACACGGTAAAGAAGGATGACTTAAGTAAGGTTTTAATAATTAAATTACTTACTCCCATGCTGGACTAGGAGTTGACAAACTTACAATTTACCAGCTGCCTACTATTCCCAGGCATACTGTAAAACCTAGTGAGTGGGACGCGAGGGTTTTGCTGTATTGTGGGCGAAAGGATGACAACCTCTCATCACTATATTCGTGTTCTATCTTATGACCTTCGGAATGTATGTCAAATGCGGCGTCATGTGACTCTAGAACCACATTTTCCACCGTGTGGTGATCGGTTGAGAATAACACCACCCCATCTCGTTCAATGGGAGTCGTAAGAGGCGACTAAGGAAACACAAATGAGACCTGCCTCCTAGTAATCCAACTTAGGCAACGACACCTCAGTTTGTTTTCAATCATATGGTCTCATGCGGTGTGGTAGGCTTTGTAAAGGGCCGTCTGGTTCACGACCACCCTCCTATCGAAGTCCGACGCCAAACAGCTTGCTGTGTTCCATCGGAACGTGGGAGTACCAGTGCCATAATTGGAATTTTCTGGGTTAACTCGCTCCATCGTCGACCTCATCTATGACCTTGGTCAAGATTGGGGTCAAAAGTTAACCCATCTCATAATAAAAAATAATAAAAATGGTGTTCTGCCTACCCCAAACAGGGATTATAGGAGTAAGTATGTATGTAAAATTAAACCTTCGCGTTTACCACGGTATCTCACTAATTAATATCTATAGTGAGATATATATAGGTAATAACCTATGAAATTGCCGTTTTTCATACAATTTTTTTGGAAAACTGAATTTTCCATACTAACGTTTTTGGATTTTTCTCGGGAATGCGAAATCCAAATTTAGCAAAATTTTGTGGGAAGGTTTGGACAACATTAAGTTAATTTTCATCATACTTACTTTATTGAAAGTTGTAACTGTAACAACGGTACAGCAAAAATAAGCAATGAAACGGGCAACGGATGAAACGAGCTATTTTTGAGCTTCTTTTTCAGCAAATAAATCTAAAGTAAATATGTATTAATTTGATTCAATATCTCCATGATATGGCCAAGGTTTTAAAAATAAACAATTTTAGTAATAGCTGTTCAATCAAATAAATTATGAATAAAATAAAGCTTGAGAAAAAATCGGCAATTTCATAGGTAAAGACCTAATATTATAAATACGAAAGTTTGTGAGGATGTATGTGGATGTATGATCATGTATGGATGCTTGTTACCCTTTCACGCTCAAACGGCTGGATCAATTTTGATAAAATTTTGTATGGTGGTAGCTGACACCCTAGATTAACACAGGCTACATAATTTTCCAAAATTCCCACGGGAATGAAATCCCGGGTGGAAAGTTAGTATCTACAGGGGTTTAGGTAAATCTCTTTCAACCTCTCGGGTGCTAAATCAGTCCATGGAACTGAACAACTTTTCCAAGGAACATAGGTCAAAATACGAAAAAAAATTTGATCTCCCATACAATATGCGCTATATGCTGATGAAGTTTGTATGGGAACTCAATTTTTTTTTCGTATTTTGACCTATGTTCCTTGGGGAAAGTTGTTCAGTTTCATGGACTGATTAACCACCCAAGAGATTGAAAGAGATTTACCTAAAGCCCTGTATATATGTTTGCGCTACTGCAGGTATTCTTGTATTTTCCTTTCGCCTTGGCTAGTGTTTTGTCTTTTTTTTTAAGTACTTATGCAATAAAGTATTTATCTTCTAAATATATAAAAGGAGAAACTGACTGACATATCAACGCACAGCCTAAACGGCTAAACGTAAGCACTTGAAATTTAGAAGGGCCGTAGCTTAGGTACCATAGAGGTGCACTAAGAAAGGAATTCCCGAAATTCCCACGGGAACGGGAATTAGCGGGAAAATCCTTTTGTATGAAAAATCTAAACCGCTAGTTAGACGCTTGAAATTTGGCATGCAGGTACCTTAGTAAACTTAAAGCTTAGTTGCAACAGGAACGGGAGTTAGCGGGAAAAAACTTTTGTATGTAAAAATCTAAATTAACACGCAAACGAAGTTGCGGGCATCAGGTAGTCTACATATATATGTAACCTTAAAGTACTAACTTCATCAACTGCATAAACTATCCAAGGAGCCTAGTTAAACTAAAATTACATGTTTATTGTAAACTTGAACAAAGATTGCTGTAGTTTTTGCTACGTGTGTAGAATATTTAATCAATAGTAAATAACTATTGAACGACAGTTTTTATGATTGTCAAGGTGGCTTTAATCTAATTAATGTTAGGTTACAGGCGGAAAGTTACCTACTGTGCGGGGTTTATTAAATGGCTTTTAAAATAAAATTTATGTCAAAACCAAATTAGCGAGTTTTGGTTTACTAAAGAAATGGGGCCCGACTCTGTAACTTCAGTTGTGTGTCGATGGAATGGTCGCCATCTTATCCGTTCAGGTGGCGAAATTGAGAACTATCCAAATTTCATACATCTAATGACGGCTGTTTCGACTGGTGGCGCTACTGCCAACTGAGTTTTCAGTTGCTCGGTAGTTTGTAATTTTAACTTACTTAAAGATCGTTTTATAACGTAGGCAAGGAATAAGGAAGGATTTCAAGAAATTAAATAAGCCTTTCTTTAAAATAAATGTTCTTTATAATAAAGCCTTCTTGACTTTAAGTTTATTAAGTTAAATCCTTTGGTTAAATCACAGAAATCATAAAAATCTTACCTATGAAATTGCCGATTTTTTCTCAAGCTTTATTTTATTCATAATTTATTTGATTGAACAGCTATTACTCAAATTGTTTTTTATTTAAAACCTTGGCCATATAACGGAGATATTGAGTCAAATTAATACATATTTACTTTAGATTTATTTGCTGAAAAAGAAGCTCAAATATAGCTCGTTTCATCCGTTATCCGTTTTATTGCCAATTTTTTATGTACCGTTGTTACAGTTACAACTTTCAATAAAGTAAGTATGATGAAAATTAACTTAATGTTGTCCAAACCTTCCCACAAAATTTTTCTAAATTTGGATTTCGCATTCCCGAGAAAAATCCAAAAACGTTAGTATGGAAAATTCAGTTTTCCAAAAATATTGAATGAAAAACGGCAATTTCATAGGTAAAGACCTATTATAATCTGAATAACTAGTATTCTTTTTTTTTACGCGAACAAAGTAACAAGCGGAAACCTATGTAACCAATAAATAAAGCGCCCATAACACCCTCCGACGCGAAATCAATAAGTGCAAATCCAAACAGATAAAGCTCGCTATAAACGGTCCGATTTACATTAATAAACCGACTGACAAACGCGCCAATATGTACGGACAAATCCTTTTGATGGAGACTCATTTTATTTTATGTGTTTGTCTTTATTTTTGCTTGTAGGGAAGCGGGATTGTGAATAGATGTTTTACCAAGACGTTTTTCTAGACCAACTAGCACCTTTAGAACGATAGGGGCCTAACTAACTCAAAACTGAATTTACTGAATAACTGAGACTAAAAAAGCATGCTCTATACAAAAAATATTCAAAAAGGTACAACGCATCTTCGCCTTTGTGCTAGATTGTGGTTAAGAGCAAACCCATTTTAAAATATTTTAAAAAAATAATTAATGATTGAAATTATTTCATTCATTTTTTTTTAAATATGTGTGCTTATGTTGCAATATTTACTGTCAAAGTTAAAAGTTCTGTATTTCCGAATCTCCCAAAAAGTTGTTTTTTTGAGTTTTCGTTCTAAGGTTACAATTTGCCCTACAGTAGATTTTTTGTGTCAATTAAAATAAAAAATGGAAAAATAATGTTTTTTTTTATAGAAAAACCCAAAAAAAGGAAATTCTAAAATTTTATTTTAAAAGTGAAATAGTCGCAACTCTAGTAATCAGTTGCACGGTTTGACATCTTTCAAAATGAAAGTTTCATACAATTAATACTTTAAGTATGTACTATTTAATTATTAAGATATACTTGTCATATTTGTAATAGAGCTGCGCGTTAAGCTAAATTTAAATTATAAATTTTGAATTGTCTTTTTTTTGTTTTTTTTTGAAACAAGTTGTAGAACCATGTACGCTAGATAAGGGCCACAAGAGGAAACAGTGGAAACTCAATCAGAGAATCAAACACTTGTTGCACAAAGACACAGAATGAACGCCTTTGAAGGAAAGTAATCAATGAAGAACTCAAAATAAAAAACATCTTCGTTTCATTCTTTGTTCTGTAGGAAGAGAAAATCGTTTTATCTAGAGGTTGATATAAAAGCTTCGACTGTAATTAATTATAACCTTAAAATGGCCATACAATACCGGAATATACAGTTTTATAGATGCGTTAGGAACTGAAGACAGGTAGAAACCACTGCTGACTTAGATAATCAAAGACTTGTTAATCTATTTATTTTAGAATTTTTATGGATTGTAAACATCTCTAGATGAGCATAAAATTTGATGAATAATGATAACTTAGATATAACAATATTAAATATAATAAGACAATGGCACGGACATTAACTCTGTGGATATATAATAAACTGTTAAAAATAAAGCTAAGACTGAGATTTTACAAGTCAAAGTCAAAAATAGCGTCACTTCATAAGTGAATTACTCACATAGCTTACTATGTATGTTCCATTTTTCAGTTTCGTCGGCTGATTCGCGTCCTAAACTTTCGTTAACTTATTTAAAGTCAACCAATATTAAAAACGCTGCCTTGCCTGTACTAGAGAGTGAGTTCCTTGACCATATTACCAGCGCAGCACTGAACTGAGGCATTATGGCACACTTATTAAGGTATACCGCCCGGTGTAACCTCCATGATAACCAGCTACTTAGAACGCCTTTAGCGAAAGATTCTATAATCAAACTCGTATTAGGTTCTATATTAATTTGACGCGTTTTTGTTTACATCTGACACACTCTCTCCCGTGGCATCGGCTGGGCGAATTAGGTTCCTCTGAATAAATTCTTTAGGTGATTCTGTGACTTTTCCTGGTCTACATCAGCTTTTCCCTGTTGCTCCCTCTGAGCTACGCTTCAGTACTCATCGCGCATTTTTTTCAACAGACTACGTTATCTGACACAGTCTCTCCCGTAGCTTCGGTCGAGCGATTTAGGTCCTCTGAATAAATCTTTTAAGTGATTCTGTGACTTTTCCTGGTCTACATCAGCTATTCCCGGTTACTCCCTCTGAGCTACGCTTCAATACTCATCACACATGTTTGTCAACAGCAAAAGAAATGATAGACTACGTTATCTGACACAGTCTTTCCCGTAGCTTCGGTCGAGCGATTTAGGTCCTCTGAATAAATCTTTTAAGTGATTCTGTGACTTTTCCTGGTCTACATCAGCTATTCCCGGTTACTCCCTCTGAGCTACGCTTCAATACTCATCACACATGTTTGTCAACAGCAAAAGAAATGATAGACTACGTTATCTGACACAGTCTTTCCCGTAGCTTCGGTCGAGCGGTTTAGGTCCTCTGAATAAATCCTTTAAGTGATTCTGTGACTTTTCCTGGTCTCCATCAGCTAGATCCCCGGTTGCTCCCTCTGCGCTACGCTTCAGTACTCAACGCATATTTTTTTCAACAGCAAAAGAAATGATAGACTACGTTATCTGACACAGTCTCTCCCGTGGCTACGGCTGCGTGAGTTAGATTCCTCTGAATAAACGCTTTAAGTGATTCTGTGACTTTTCCTGGTCTACATCAGCTTTTCCCGGTTGCTCCCTCTAAGCTACGTTTCAGTACTCATCATTGCTAGTTTCAAAGACCGGTTGGCCACCCCTGCTGTAAGGTATTTATCTATGGTCCTAGTTGCCTGATAATAGATGATTTTATTTATTTATTATTGTCAACAGCAAAAGAGATGATAGACTACGTAGCGGACTACCTGGAAAACATCCGGGATAGGCGCGTGTGTCCCAACGTGCAGCCCGGGTATCTGCACCGGCTGCTGCCTGATGCTGCGCCGGAGGACCCGGAGCCCTGGGACGATATCTTTGATGATGTGGACAAGAAGGTTGTTCCAGGGGTAAGTGTATCACTACATATTCTAAGAAAAAAGTCTTCCGCCGCGTCTGTTTGCAGTGGTTCTTAACTGGTGGTCCGCCTCCCATTGGTGGTCCCTGGAAGCATCTGAAGTGGTCCGCGAAACCATCCCAAAAATATGAAATGGAACAAGTCAACACAATCACTGCAATCAACTGGATGCCAAAGCCTACAAGTGTTTGGCTTTGGCCTTAAGCTAGCAATTAACCAAGTATTCATAGATAGTAAGTAAAGAGATAAAGAGTAAATAAATTTTTTTAAAAACACTTTAATACGAACAACGTGCATGTAGGTATAACTGTAGAAAAACCCTTAAATAATTTTTACCTCCAAACAGTCGGTGGTCCGTGGCAAAACAGATATTTTATAAAATGGTCCCCCTTTGGTACCCAGGTCCCTTTCTCAGCAATTGTGTACCAAAGAACCATTAATTCAGAAACAGCGCAAGTAACATGAAAAACCAAAGCTTCTGTTCTAACGGCGATCTTCTTTCCAGTTGGTGCACTGGCCCAGTCCTCACATGCACGCGTATTTTCCCGCCAACAATTCGTATCCCTCCATCTTGGGAGAGATCTTGTGTGCTGGGTTCAACTCCTTGTGTTTTACTTGGGTAAGTTTTTTATACTAATTAAGTGATATGTGTATATTTGTAGCCATTTGTCTCTGAAATAAAGTAATTTAAAATAATAAGAACGTGGTTAATGTGTGTTATTTAACAACAATGCAAAGATTATGAGTTTGTCATACATTTTATGAATAGGTATGGATTGTCAATAAAGTGTGTTTTTCTGTCCATCTGTGTCCATCTATATGTGTTTATAAGTTCCATTCTTCCCTGAACACGACTTGAAATTAATAGCTGAATAAAACAAAAATATATCCAACCAGGCTTCATCACCTGCTGGCACGGAGCTGGAGACCATAGCGATGAACTGGCTCGGCAAGGCCTTAGGGCTTCCAGACAGCTTCCTGAACCTAAACGACCATAGCACTGGCGGCGGAGTCATGCAGGTATGCTAGCATATGGTCAGCCCATATACAGGACGTAGGTAAGGGAAAGCGTAGCAAAAAATGAAACCCTAAATTCAGACCATCACACTGAATGATTAACCCGTGGAATTTTTGTATTTTCTGCATTAAAATAAAGTTATTTATTCGAATACACTCCATTTCGCAAAAAAAAACAATCATTACGGCATAAAACCCTAAAACCAGCAATGTACATAGCATTCTGACAGCGGCGGCGCGGGCCGACCGCACGCGCCAAGTGGTTTCTCAGTACATTGCGTAGCGCTTAAGTAGGTAAATAACGAAAGCTCCTTAACTTACCTAACTTTTCCGGGAAAAAAGTAACTTGTGACCGATCGTAATTATGGATAGATTTCACCACTTAAATATTTGCTAAGCTGTCCCTTACCTACACCATAAACTTCACCACCAAGGGGCACGGACACTCTTTGAAACAGTGAAGTAGGTTATGACCACCACGCTGGCGTCATGTAGTCTTCTTGAAATTAACTAGCCAGATTCCACTGAAAACTGAATTCACTGAAACCACATGGTCTGTGTATACCAAATTAGAAAATTTACTCATTTCAGAGTCCAAGAAGTCCTACCACTAATTGCAGTGAATATCAAAAGTCTAGAAATTATTACTTTACTTATTCAATATTCATATTTTTTTTTATTAAACAGCCATTTATTTGTGTTTTTATTTGATAATTTTAATTTTTTTTTCTTAACTTGGTACCATTACTGAGATTTAAAATGAAATTAACACATTTTTACTTTGCATTTCTGTACTGAAAACTACGTTTCAATGCCTATTTTTGTTTTAATATTGTTAAACTTGCCGCTCTCAATAATCTTTATGTGGTTGAAATCATCCCTAAAATTTGGTAAATTAAGATTTCGCACTAAAATGAGAAAATAAAGAAATTTCTATGATTAAGTTAAAAAGAACAACTCTCGGAGGTTGCCTATTCTTCTCTTAGGTAGACTGCACCAAGTTAAAAATTCAGTATACTTTGTAACATTTTGAATGTTCTATGAAAGAAAGATTTGATATCCGAGAAAAATCCAGAAATGTTTGTATGAAAGAAACAGTTTTACTTAACAGTAATCATCATCATCATCATATCGCCTATTGCAGTCCACTGCTGAACATAGGCCTCCCCTAAGGTGCGCCACTTTGCACGATCCTCCGCTGTTTGCATCCAGCCACTACCCGCTATCTTCTTTAGGTCATCTGACCATCTGGCTGGGGGGCGTCCTAGGTACACTACGTTTGCCAAGACGTGGTCTCCATTCGAGTTCTTAATAGTAAGGAATACGGCAATTTCGTATTAACAGACTCAAAACTAAATATAACATCCTCACCCCAGGGTACAGCTAGCGAGGCGACCTTGGTCTGCTTACTAGCAGCGCGCACCAGAGCTCTGATCGCTCTCTCCAAGGAGAACCCTGACCTGCAGAGCTCAGAACTCCTTGGACACCTCATCTGCTACTGCTCAGACCAGGCGCATTCGTCCGTGGAGAAGGCTGGCTTGATAAGTACGATTTTTGTTTACCAAGGGACCCACGAAAAGTGCTAAACCTATTTCGACAGTTAAAACATACAAAATACAATACAAATATGTATATGTATATTTTATTGCACACCAACATCATTACCATTATATATAATAAAACTAAGTTAATAAAATGTGCGTGCCGATAAAACTTAAAAAGTAGTCCCAGCACGATAAAGGGACTTATATAGTGTGATAGCCCTTTATCCCCCCTCGAACAAGAAAGTTCCCGTTTTAACCTAAAGGGCGTGTGTTTAAAGATATAAGGGCTTTTCCAATCCTTCAACTTGGAAATTAAGTGTAGTGGCGCCATCTGTTGTCGAGTATTTGAACTTCATTCAGAACAACGATTATTTGGATTGCATTTCGAAAGGCGCTGCGAGCAATTGCAGCATGTGTAGAAATGGCGCGAAATTTAAAATTAATTGTTACTATAAGACACACTGGATTAACACATAGGCTACATAATTTTCCTCAAATCCCCACGGGAACGAAGTCCCGGGCGGAATGCTAGTTACAAAATATGATACAGAGTAAAAGTTACAATAAGGACAGTAATAAAGTTAGGGTACAAAAGGCGGCCCCATTGCTAAGAAGCTAAGAATATCTTATCGGCATAATATCTAAGTTCTGAATTCACACCGTTGTAAACGGTAAAATTCAAATTATTACAGCAGAAAAATTCAATTATATGAAAAGAAAAATATTCGGCGCGAATGGGACCCAGGACTAATAGGACTTGGACGTGCTTAGTAAATAAGGGAATGAGAAATTTTGCCGCTCGACTTGAAGGCACGATAGCTCAGTCGGTTAGTGTACCAGGAGATCTAAATCCCGGGGTCGTGGGTTCAAATCCTATTCGCGTCGAACATTTTTCTTTTTTTAAAATCACGCGGGTGAGCGTTTTAAAATTATTAAATATAAAAAGTACTTATTTGAAAGATTTCGGAAACAGATCAGAGAGATTAAGAAAATCATTTCAAAATATAGATAAATAAATAAAATAAAATAAAATAAATAAACGCTAGACACTCAAAAGCCCACACTAAGGTTTTCCCTTGTGTCGTGGGTCCCTTGGAACACACATAAAGACAAACACAAACACCCATGACCCGAGAACAAACATCTGCTTTTTACACAAATGTTTGCCCCGACTGGGGATCGAACCCAGGACCCGCCGATCAAGAGGCAGCGTCACTACCACTCGACCAAACCGGCCGGATAGATAGATAGATAAAATATTTATTTGTAACACTTAAACACACACATTATTTACAAAATCAACACATACTAGAATAAAAAAGAAGCAAAACAATAAAGATACAAAAAAGATTAATAATTATTATTACTTATTCTATATGTGTGCCACAGTGCCACAAAATGGTCGTAGCTCAGCATTTGTTTTGCCTTTCGACAAAACACCGTTCTGGACAAAGGCCTCCCTCGCTTTCCTCCTCAGGTGCCTCTCCCGCGATTTCCCACCCACTTTATCAATACTATAATCTATACTAATATTATAAAGAGAAAAGATTTTATTGTTTGTTTGTTTGTGTGCAATGAATATGCTCCAAAACTACTGGACCGATTTGAAAAATTCTTTCGCCATTAGAATGCTACATTAAATCTGATGAACATAGGCTACATAATTTTTCCGAATTACAACGGGAACGAAGTCCCGGGTGGAATGCTAGTTGCACAATAAAAACAATGATATAAGGCTTAATTAAATATCTATACCAACAACCTGTATTTTTCGCCTAGGTCTGGTCAGGATGCGGTACATAGAGTCCGATGAGCATCAGAGCATGAGGGGGCCGAAGCTGGAAGAAGCTATCCTGGCAGATAAGGAGAAGGGACTCGTACCGTTCTGGGTAAGTAATGTATTTCACTCCAAACCAAATGTACTTACTGTATTATCTCCCTTAGGTCTCCAGAGAGTGAAACCGTTGGAATCGCATCACCATGCTAGTTTCAAAGCATTTGTGGTGCGGTTCCCGACGTTAATGCTGGAGACAGTCATTAAGGAGAGCTTTTGGCCGGAGGGCGTGGTGTTCCGCTGTTTTCGAGGGAGATTCCCGGTTAAAGACACCCCCGGAAAAACACCCGGGAAATAGTGTTAATTAAGTTTTGATTTTGTTAAATTATATTTTAAATGTATTTATCTATGGGCCTAGTTGCCTGAAAATAAATGATTTTATTATTATTATTAACTTTAATGATATGTCTCTGCAAGATACACACGTCAAATTTATTTCACCCCTCTTTTTATCGGTGGTTAAAAACGTTTACCCTACTACAATACCTTTTTAAAGAAAATTGCAATTATTCAAAATAGTAACAAATCTCCAGTGTAAAATTAAAATGGCTATTTTTCATAGCACTTAATTTGACAAGATTGTTACGTAGAGATTAGTGCTTTCGTTTTAAAGCGCGCTGTCCCTTTGGGGCCAATTTGTACCAGACTGGTGGGGCCAATTTGTACCCCGAAGCGGGACTCGGTGACGGACGGACGAGGGGTTAAGAGAGGAGAGCGGGCGAGTGTGTGGGCGAGTGAATTTTCTGATAGAAATGTAGAATATGCTAGTTGACTAACACGATTTATTTATTTCTAGAATTCCGCTCAGGACTTCGTTCCCGTGGGAATTCGGGAAAATTATGTAGCCTATGTTCATTGGGGATAATGTAGGATTCTAATGGTAAAATATTTTTAGAAATCGGTTCAGTAGTTTTAAGTTTATTCGTTACATACAAAAATACAAATATGTACTCTTTAAATATTAGTGAAGATAGTGTATATTAGTGTAGATATTATTTGATAATGAGCCAGACTTGTAACTGGAAGGTTGCGGGTTCAAAGCCTGGTGCGGGCCTGTACCACCGAATTCGTCTTTTCGTATTTCTATTATCTATCACTTGCTTAGCGGTGAAGGAAAACATCGTGATGAAACCCGCACGTCTAAGAAAATTCTTTTTAAAAGACGAGAGGTCCACCAACCCGCATTGGGTCAGAGTGGTGGACTACGGCATAAATATGGCCTTTTTGAACATACTGCTTGCTTGATTTATTTATATTTATGTATGTATATACCTACTTTTTGTTTGTTTCTGCAATCAAGTATAATTCACTCAATCATTCAAACGCCTGTGACTTGTACCACGCAGTTCCGTTTGCTTAATAACTTGTTGAGCAAGATGTACTTCTTGATTCCTTGCTGTAAGCCTCCAATGTCTCGTGGCTTTTAAGTAAAGTGAATTGATTTTTTTTTACAAATAGAAAGTTATTTGAAATTAATTTTCATATTAAGACTAGCTTTCAGCTCGGGACTTCGTTCCCGTGGGAATTCGGGAAAATAATGTAGACTATGTTACTTAGGAATAATTTAGGATTTTAATTTTAATGGTAAAAGAATTGTTGAAATCCGTGTAGTACTTTTTGAGTTTATTCATTACAAGCATAGAAATATTTCTTCTTTATTATATTTTTATTGAGGATACGAAAAAAAAAAATTAAGTATATAGCTGGTGAACCGCGCGGATTTCGAAACTAATTTTTTGTGTGAGTTTTATCACGTTGTTTTCATGTTAAGCTAGTAGTAGTGATAATGATAAAAGACGAATTTAGTGGTACAGGCTTGAATCAGGGTTTGAACCCGCAACCTCTGTGATTACAATCCACTATTTCATTTTTATTCTTAATTGTTTATGTTGTCCAGGTATGTGCCACTCTCGGCACCACAGGCTCCGTGGCGTTTGACAACCTGCGCGAGATTGGAGAAGTTTGCGAGAGACACAACGCATGGCTTCATGTGGACGCGGCTTACGCTGGCAGCGCTTTCGTGTGTCCTGAATACAGGTATAATACTCTAAATTTGTTTTTTAAATATCACCCACAACATTCAATTGCTTATCTTATCTTACTAATATTATATAGAGGAAAGATTTGATTGTTTGTTTGCATTGAATAGGCTCCGAAACTTCTGGACCGATTTGAAAAATTCTTTCATCGTTAGAAAGCTGGACATAGGCTACATAATTTTCACGAATTTCTACGGGAACGAAGTCCCGGGCGGAATGCTAGTCTATACTAATTTTGTAAAGAGGAAATATTTTATTGTTTGTTTGTTTGCATCGAATAGGCTCCGAAACTACTGAACCGATTTGAAAAATTCTTTCACCATTAGAAAGCTACATTATCCTCAATGGAAAAAGGCTACAATTTTCTCGAATTCCCACGGGAACGAAGTTTCGAGCGGAATGCTAGTAACTTATAAACGGCTAAACTAATTTTGATGAAATATAGCTTAGAACCATTTCAATTACGTCAGCTTTTAAACAAAAAACCGCATCGAAATTGGTCTGTTCGTTTAGGAGCTACGATGCCACATACAGACACACAGACACACGTTTGGCCTAACCTCAACTTATCTTAAATAGACAATATGGATGAGTTTGCAGAAGTGTAAGATTCACAATGTCTTCTTTGATTCATTGATGCTGAAAGTGAGTTTGCTAAGCCTTAATCTGTTGTTTCAGGCACTGGTTGGATGGCATCGAGTTTGCTGATTCCTTCGCGTTTAACCCGTCTAAGTGGCTGCTGGTCAATGCTGATTGTAACGCTATGTGGTAAGTACAAAATGTGGAACCCAGATGGAACCGAGTAGAACCCACTGGAAATCATTAGAACCTAGTGGAATCCAGTAGGAACCTATGAAAAATAGTTGAACCCAGTAAAAACAATAGAATCCAGTGGAAGTGGGACGTAGTTGAAATATATACTGGGTGAAAAAGAACCTCCTAGCTATATTCAAAATCCTGAACCAGTATCACTCAAAGAACACATTTAATACACTTCCATTCAAAGGCAAATCAGTTGATCGCACAAGTTTTATGGAGAGACGAAATTTTTTCTAATTTCGACCTATAATTCTCAGGGATAGTTGTTCAGTTTCGTAGGCTGATTCACATCCTTGATTTTTGCTAATTTAAAGTCACCCAATACAAAACTATGTTTTTTTTACCAGCCCATATACGTCCCCACCGAGGGGCACGGGCCTCCCTTCGAAACACGAAGGGGATTTAGGCCATAGTCCACCACGCTGGCCCAATGCGGGTTGGTGGACCGCTCGTCTTTCGAAAACGAATTTCCTTGGACGGGCGGGTTTCATCACGATGTTTTCCTTCACCGTTGAGCAAGTGATAACAAGGACATATCTCCATGTCGAAATCTAAAATGTTTTCCCAATTTTCGTCGTTTGCAACAGAAAAAGTTTTTTACAACTGAAAATAACAAAATTCAGCGAATAAAACTGCCCCTCAAATGTAATGGCATTGGTATCCATTAACGGGCTTTATTTGCTGAAGAACGCGCATCAGTTAAAACAGGTTTATTTGTTTTACATTCGGTGACTCATTAACGCGGTTGATAATGAAATAAAACAAACTGATATGAATCGCTACAAATAATTACGAAAATTGGTTCATATAATGATATTCAGTGGTCAAGGTTGATCGGTACCCGCAACAACATTAGAATCGTAATGAGCTCCAAGTCTTTTATGAAAAATAAACCTTATTGCGAGTTTGTACGGTACAAATTTCAATACAAATATAAATAAATAAATAGACTGTGCGCCTCACACTAATTAATTAAATTGTTACAAGCTAATTCAATTACACGTGTACACCAATGGTCTTTTTAAGAGGAAAAATGGTCATTTTACCGCGAAAGCTCGACGAGTGAGAGTGTACTAAATTAATAATTTATTAAATTGGAGTAAACAAACATGGCAGGTTCTATTTCCGAAGGACCAAACTGGATTAAATTAAGTGACCCGTTTTTTGCAATGTTTCCTGATAAATGCAGTAACAGGATGATCTGGCTCATACGGACATTGCCAACTACAGTACCTACGGACTCGGATGGAAAATCTCTTTCTATTCTACAAGTATGAATGTTTTCGAGATAGCCTGTCTATCTTTCGAATCTGGCCTTTGTGTTCTTTATCTAAGTTGACTATTTTTTTTGTAGTTCTTCTTGTCTATGGATGATGAAGACTTCTGGATGGTGATGGACTGTTGTCCTAAGTGCACAAACAACATTCTTTTTAACGTACGTGACCGGTATGTTGAAAGGAAAATTAATCGGTTACGGAACACAGCCGTCCAAGAAAGAGATTTAGAAATGGCCATTTTCTTCAAGTCTAGTACGTAGAACCAGTCAAGACACTATTATACCTAGAAAGTGTGTAGATGCTCCCTCGAAATTAATGAGGTCTCCAAAAATGAGATTCAATAGTCAGTCAAATAATAGACGTGTTACATGAAAAGTGTTTAATTAAATTGATTAAAGTTCGGAAACATTTCTTCCTTGTTTTTGACTATGCGCATTAAAAATATTTGAAATATTATCGAGGGAAATTCTAATTATTCTAATGTCATGCAACTGCTCTTTGTATACAACAAAAAATATTTTAATAACTTACACCTTCTTTTACTTATTCATAAATCCAATTAATAGTTACTTCAAAATTTAACAAATGAAAAAAAAAATAATGTTCTAAAACTAGTTGATAGGAATCACAAACTTAAACTTCAACATTAGATGCCAAATTAATTAATTTCTATACATAATCTCTCATAGCCTCAACATTTATCTTTTTCACAAAATTTTAGAGATCACTAAACACAACCACTTATTTAATTATTGACTTTCGGGACCCCGCGACAATAACCCGATCTTTAACAACATCTGGTCTAAATCAACTGGGAGTTGTTTTGACCGAGTTATTCAGAGCTTGTGTCGGAACTTTCATCACTTTCATAATCACTTGACAGACTGTCTTCACTACTCGGAGGTTCACAGTCGGAGCCAGCCTTTTTCAGAATCTCCATAATTTGGTGCTCTTCTCTCCGAAAAGCCAACTGATACGCAGTCAGTCCTTCGTAGTTTCTGGCTTCTAAATTGACGCTTGGCTCCCCACACAGCCATTCAGCAACCTGGTAATTCTTCTCCATCACACACACGTGCAGAGGAGTAAAACCAGCATATCCCTCATTGCCATTGAGATTTGCTCCAAGATCCGTCAATATTTGCATCATAGGTACAGCCCAAGGTGATTTACCCTTAACGACCAAGTGGACGCACTGCTCTCCATTATAGTTTATAGTGTCCAAGATCTCTGTAATTGGCTCTTCTATGAATTCTGCCGCTCTTCGAAGAAGAGCATATGATTTTGCTTCACAAACTTCGTGAAAGAAGGTGTCCCCCAATTTGGTAGTTCTGGCGCTTAGCATGTCCATCAGCATGTCGGATTCCATATCTTGAGTCATTTCTTCAAACAAATACTCAGTACTGACCTGGCGAAAATTTGTTGTAAGATTGACGCCGTAGATCGGGAGAGATGATATTTATAGCAGCTGTATATCGGGAAGAGTTCATTAAAATTACGATAAAAGGTCTGGGAAAACCCACAACGTTCGTTTCAACCTATTTGTGTCGCTGTTATCGGGAGTGATTGGAATAAATTGGCTTAAGTAATACTTACATACTCAGTGTTTCCAGTCACATTTACAAGTCAGTATTTCAACTTATATGCCACTTATATGAGAGATTATGAATTTTTGGATTAAATATTAGGACAATCATTGTGTGCTTTGTTTGTCTTCCTCCGCTCGTAGTACATGCTCTATAATCTTGTAAATGCACATGTATTGTCCGAGGGTAACAACACTGGAATGCCGCATCCTTCTAACTGATATCACACTGCCCGGAACAGAGATTTTTTTTTCCTTCTTCAATCGATTAAGGGCATGATCAGCAGCGGAAAATGTTCCCGAGCGACCAACCCCCGCCGAACAATGCACTACTATTGGTCCCGGTACCGGCAGATTGTTATCTTTGGCTTTCTCTATTGTTTCCTCTCTTTGTTTATTAACTGTTGATAAAAGTTTAACAACAACTTGCAGGTTTTCAGGTATACCGTGATTTGGCCAATCAGAATACCAATAGTGAGTTATTGGCCGCGACTCTCCTGTTGTGACGTCGGTGATTTCCAGGTTTGATATTACGAAAGGAGATTCCATCATCATATCAACGGTCTCGACGAGGTACCGGCCGTAAACAAGTTTATAGTCTTCACATCTGACCCAATAATCAAAGTAATTTTCATCATCATCGTATAAATTTATTAGTTCTACTATGATATTAGTATTTTGCTCCCAAATTAATTTGATCATATCTCCAGCTGTGCTTTCTTTCGGGGCCTGGCATAATATAAATTTATTTTCGTCCTCAAAGCCATCCACGTAACTAGCATGGATATACGTAGAAGGACTATCCATCAGAGTTACCACGATAGTATCCCACTCGTCAATTATGTCTGAATGCTCGTACTCTTGAGTCCCATTTGAAGACAAAACCACCCTAGAATGGTCCCAGCATGGGATGTCAGGGTAACGGTTCTTGTTCATATTTTCAAGAAAGTTGTTAATAGTACCTTCTATTGGAGTGGACTTTAATTGCTTAAATTCCTGGGTGATGAGGTCCATAGCGTTCGGCTGCTTCATCTTCTTTACAAACTCGTCGATGGTGAGTGTTTCAAAGTGATTGGCCATAGTAGTTTGCTTGGGTACTTTTCACTTGACTCACTAAGTAATTAAAAGTAACAAGCTGTTGCTACCCACGGCTGTACGGTTGATAGTGAGACCAGTTTCACCCCTCATGCTTATATACATGCCACTGGATCAGTATTGATTGTAGTTGATTTCCAAGAACTGATCTTATCCCGTTGAAAACACACGCTGGAATCATTATGCAAAGAACACACGGGCTGTAGCGGATCCTTCGCAGCAAAACGGTTCACATGTGTGTTTTATGTATGTTATATATTGACTTACTCTAAATAACCAAATAGCTGCTTTCTTTACTTAATGATTTTGTAATGCTGAAAAATCGTTAAAAAAACCGTCGAAGTTTGTCTGAGGTCTACTGGACTGCGCGTGTACTCAGTGCTTAATTGTTATCAGTCAGCGTATAGCAGACATATATGCCAATAGGTCTTAAACTCTGCTCATTAACTACGGCATTGTTAGAGGAAACTGAACCTAATTGAGAGACCACGAGAATCCGAAACCGCGACTAAACAATTATAGTATACTTCTATAGAAGAATCACATAAATTCTTGGAATTCGCGGAACTGTAGGCATCAAATAAAGATAATGTCATATTAAATAAGTATCAATAAAATTGTTTATTTTTAGTAAGGTTAGGTGAAAGTGAACGTTTGGCATGCACCCTGTTTAACTCTAGTTCGAGGAATTAGTCAGGACACTGTGTGTTTAGGAAAAACTGATATCTAGGAGATACTTAGGTAATCCCACCCCCGAAGTTATTAAACCATTTTAGAGAATCAGATCTACTTGTTGCTGTCAAGTAATAATCGTGTTACATCATTATCACAAGTGTTTAATCCACAACACAATATTCTCACTGTTATAGGATGTTAGGAACTCGTTGATCAAATGATCAATTGTATTGTTCCACCCGTAGTACATGCTCAATGATAATTATGTTGTAAAAGAACATGTATTGTCCCGGGGTCATAACACTGGAATGTCGCATCCTTCTAACTGATACCACACTGTCCTGAACAGAGATTTTGTTTTCCTTCTTCAGTCGACCTAGTGCATGATCAGCAGCGCAGAATGTTCCTGTGCGACCAACCTCTTAATATTTTTAATTAATAGGCTTCAATAAAATTAATCCATCTCAGTAGAGATGGGCAATCTTTGAACGTTTGGCGCAGCCTCTGTTATTTCTTAGCATACTTAGAATTTGACGTCACATATGTCACGCGCACGTATATAATAGGCATTATTTCAATTTTATTAATTTCGTTAGTAACAATATTAATTATTACACATACTTATGTACAATACGTCATTAAACCACAAACTGAAGCTAAGTCATTATGAGTGATGCGGTTTACCTTTTATGGCAGTATTGCAATAATTGGTAAAACAGTCCTTATTTGTCTGGTACAATTTATAAGTTTAATTTTATTAATTCAGTTAGTAATGACGTCATAACAATTCAGTAGGTCCATACTTAAACAACGAACGTATTTAAGTATTGCGGTTTACCTTTATCTCCAGCGTCACCATTAAATAATTGATAACAACGTACATTAATCCATAAAATATCCGTATATAAACCCGTAGTCATATGATTAACCCTTCAGTAATTACTGGACATTCTATTAGTGAAGAAGGACGTGAATACTTTATTGTGTGTTATTTTTGCAAGTAAAATATCTATTTCTGAAAATGGCTACTTTTAAGGATTTCAAGCACCAAGACTTTGTAGCATTGATGGAGCAGGATAACTACGAGGTCACAATTGCTGAAGAACATCGACGAATTATCACCGAGAAAATAGAAGGGACGTTCGAGGCCAGCGAGAGTAACCCACGTTTAAACCGGTTCGCCCATACCGTCTGCTTTGACCACTCCAGGGTGGTTCTACCAACAGAACGGGACCAGGCGAACTACATAAACGCCAATTACGTTGGAGGAGTTTCTGGTGACAAAGACTATATCTGTGCAGAGGCCCCAAAACACAACACCTGCTACAATTTCTACCGGATGCTGTGGATGGAGCACGTCCAGGTCATCGTGATGCTTTGTAGAAAAACAGAGGACGGTCGGGAAAAATGTGCTCCTTACTGGAGCGAAACGGAACATGCCTCCATGTCTTTCGGGAGGTTCGAGGTTACTACAACGCGGGTGGAACGATTTCCGCATTTTGTGAAAACCACTCTGCTTCTAACAGACGGAACCAATGCCAGGCAAGTTCTTACACATTTCAACTTCCTTTCTTGGCCAGACCACGGCGTGCCATCAGATATTCAAGAGTTTATCAACTTTGTTCAAGAGGTGAAGCGATGCCGCGAAGATCTGTTCATACAGTTGCTCCTGGATGGCCATGAGTTATCTCATCCACCGCCAATCGTAGTTCACTGCAACGCAGGTCTAGGCAGGACTCCATGCTTCCTCGTCGTAGATATCAGCATTACCAAATTTGACGAAACACAAACAGTATCTATAGGATCAATAGTTTCCAAAATTCGCAAGATGAGATTTCACTGTTTGTTTAACGGATCCCAATACTTGTTCTGCTACAAGGCTGTCAAAGTATTTGTCGATTCAACCCCTGTTAAAACTAACACAAAAACCTCTCCTATTGAGAAAGCTACTACATTTTTTAGGAATTTTGTTAGGTAACTATCAATAAGATTAGTTGTTAGTTAAGACTATATTTGCTCCAAATGATCTCTTATTTTTTACAGAATGTTATCAGTTGTTAGTTTTGTTTAAATTGTATTCTAGTTATTGTTTTAGTGTCTGTGAATTTTTCAGAAGTACTGGGTATTGTAGATAGTAATAAGTCATGATCTAACATCGCTTATCATTGTCAATTTCGCCTAAATATTAATTTCTGGGAATTTCTTGAACTGTGCTCATCAATTATTGTTAAATGTCTTAATAATCCAATTAGTATCAGTCTTTTTATCAAAATACACTTAAAATAGTCGTGGTATACACATCAGCTTACAAAGTTTAGCGAATAAACGAGCGGCCCCGCCTCTCAATAGCTGTATTAATTAACATAAACCATTACTTGTGTGATTCATTATGAGCGAAGAGTAACATTATTGGAATAACTGTTAAAAGAATAAACAATGTCCATATCTATGACTATGATTAACCCTTGTGACTTGAACCATACCACAATTAGTGTGTCAGGGAACTATCATCAGAATTACACGATTTAGTTTCCTCATATAAGTCTGGTCAAATGAATAAACATCAGCATTGTCCGTTGAACCGGTCTGTAAGAAACACCTTAAAAACAATACAAATATGGGCTCCCGTACTCGTTCTCATGAGCTCAAGTACCAAGACTTTATAAAACTTGTTGAAAAGAGTGACTTTGAGAAAACAGTTGAGCAAGAGCACGAGATAATTGTTTGCAAGCAAGTGCATGGAGAGTTTAGAGAAGCTCGGAAGAAAGAAAACTTACATCTCAACAGACATAGAGACCTACCCTGTTTTGACCACTCGAGAGTGATCCTACCAGTTGAAAAGAAACGAGGAAACTTTATCAACGGCAATTATGTTGACGGCTATGACCAAGCCAAGAAGTATATACTGATGCAGGCCCCGTTGCAGCATACCAATTATGACTTGTGGCGTACTGTGTGGATGCACCACTCTCGGATAATTGTGATGCTCTGTGAGAAGACAATCTTCAATCGGGAGGGGTACGACGCGTACTGGTACCACCTGAAGGGATCCATCGAGTGTGAGAAATTTAAAATTACAACAAAAAAGATTCAAGTGCAACCTAATTATGTAAAGACAACATTAGAAGTGACGGATGGGACTGAGACAAGTCTACAAGTGCTGCACTTTGCGTTCACCACGTGGCCTGATGCTGATTTGCCGGCCAGTGCTGATGATTTTTTGAATTTTGTCTTGACTGTGAGACGTCATCATGACGAAATCAAGGCACAGTTAACCCAGGAACGTTGCAAGTTTCCTAATCCTCCGATAGTGGTACATTCCAAAAGAGGCATCGGTAGGTCAGGTGTTTTTGTCGCCCTTGATATTGAAATATCACGATTCGATAAAACTAGGATGATTTCCTTAGCGTGTGCAGTATCCACAATTCGGACACAAAGGTATAATGCTCTTTGGAATTTTTCCTACTACCTTTTCTGTTACCAAGTTTTAGCGTGTTATGTTAAGCTATCAAAGAATCAATCACAGAAACTAACTGTTTTTTATTCTTTGCCTTTATTTAAAAAATGGGCTGTTCCTAATTTCTTTAGTTTGTACAATAGTCAAGTTTAGAATTATGCAAATATGTATAAATATATATAACATTAGACTTAAGTAACTGGGGTGCAATACACGCTTAAATTGTAATGTAGTTATTTCATTATTAGTCATGTTTTTAATTAAATTACATTCAAGTGTTATACGTGGGTTTTTTTATCAACGAGGAAAACTAACCCGGTATTCCCACTAAAAACCCAGTGCCGTTGTCACGCTTTCAATGGAACGTAAAGTCCAAATACCTATTGAATAATTTGAAACAGCTGCACATTTGAGACTATAGGTAGATTAATGTAAAACTACAGATCGAAAGCTGCCTATTATCAGATCATATTAACACCCTAAGTACCTTAACGAGACTATTTTCAACTCTATCCTTTCGATAGTAAAACATGTTTCAAAACTTTGTAACAAAACGCATACTGTTCTGGTAAAAAAACGCTAGAATGCCTTTGACTCGTTATTTTCAGCAACGTTTGAGAAAGTGAAACCCTTTTCTCTATCAAGTTGTGCTAGGGCATTATCTATGGCGCAATAGGTACCAGTAAAAACAGAAATTTTATTGCACCCTAACATCATTTGATGACGTGTGATCTGACGTACAAGTTTTGGTACAAGTTTAAAGTATACAATCAACAACTACTGGTAATAATCTATTGATTTAATGAATTCATTATTATAATTCATTAATTAAAAAGCTATATACTTTGCATTTTATTCGTCTATAATATGTTATCGATATCGTAATTGTGAACGATAAAGTTGTGATACAAATTCTACGCTACTGGACTTAGATAATGACTCTCTTTTCTTATATTTAGTTCCTACTAGTCTGCCGGTCAGTTTTTGGCCAAGTCCTAACTTTCGAGATGGAGTATTTTCCTTGTAATTATAAATCTGTACATAAATCCGAAAAGATGAATTTAGTGGAAAAAAACTATGTCACGGTCTAAAATAACTAGTTTCAGTAAAAAAATTAAAATAAGTGAAATGAAGTCTAGAATAAAACATTAATGAGACGAGATAGATACGCAATTTATATTTTTCCATCTTTAACAAACAATGAATGCTTTCCCACCTCTCATATTTCATCATTATCATCTCAGCCATATGGGCTGAGACCCACTTTCTCCAATGTAGCGCTGATGGTCACGGTCTTTTGCCAACCTCATCTATAGAAATCCCGTCTATTTGACGATATCGTCTGAACATCGAGCTGGTGGTCTGCCCACTGGCCTTGTTGCTACCCCTGACCACCATTCGGTGACTGCCTTGGTCCACCGTCCATTGCATCTCCTAGCCAAGTGTCCTACCCATGTTTCATAGGTTTGTCTACATTATTTTCAGGGTCAAAGACAGCACTGCTCTTCATAGGACGTTCAATGTAAACCCCATCTACTTGCGTCATGAGAATTCTGGAAAAGCTATTGATTACATGGTAAGATTTGATTAAAACTATTAATTAAGAAATTACTTAACATACCTGAAAAACTGAAAGTACTGCTAAATGTGAAACTACTTCTCTGTATACAACAAACTACTGCCACAAACAAAGAAGTTTTAAATTAAATGTATATTGTACACTGATGAACTGATGCTGATGATGTTGATGCTGATGCTCTGCCTACCCCAATAGGGATCATAGGTGTGAGGTGTACTTGTATACATGTTGTTTTTTTTGGTTTTTTCAATTTACACGTTCTCTAATTTTTTGAGCTCATATTCTACATAAGTAAATACATCGAATTTTTTGCTCCACGATTATCGTAAACCAATGATTTTCTCATTATAAATTAAATTTCCGTTATGTCAAAATGTTTAGATGGGCAACAAAAAGAACAACGATCACAGTTCGAGGAGTATTATTAACACGTTCAATTCCCCAAAGAAAACAAGTGGACAGAGTCTTACAAATGGCAATGTCAACAGAGCTGATGTTAAAATCAGTGGAGACAATATAAAAATCAATGGAGATAATATAAAAATCAATGGAGACGATATAAAAATCAATGGACATGATATAAAAATCAATGGAGATGGTATTTACGATGATGGTGAGGATTTATACGAAGATGGTAATACCGGACAACTACACGGATACAACAAAATTTCTCCAGGGTGCGGAGAGAACATACAACTGGAAGATCCCAGCAAGAAGGAGTTTCTTGTATGTCTTTTTAGATTAGGTGGTGGTATTGGTGGCGGCTTCTTCTGAATTTCTTTCAGTGATGTTATTCAACCTGTTTTTCGACTTTATATTGACCCAAACAATGCTGTATCATCTATTTTCAGTAATTCTGTAAACACAGTAATTGAAATGTCAGCGATGCTGCATGCGTAATGGCGTATTACTAAAGTAACTGAAACAAACGAGCTCTTTCAATATTGATCACTTATATTACAATATTTAATAACTCGCCCATTCTTGACGGGCTTAGGCAGAGGTAGATAATATTTACTACCATCTATACGCTTGTTGCTTCAAGAAAATTGTGATATGTCAAAATTCTTCCTACATCTGGTTCTTATAATATTTCTATGGTGATGGGCTTGATAAATGGGTTCATATCAAAAGAAAATAACAGCTTTAAAATAACTTTACTGTTGTTTTACTTACTTACTAACATCGCTGGCTCAAAGTGGATCTTGGCCTCCGATATTATTCATTGTTTTGGAGGTAGCGGCTGATACCAGGCGAGCTCCATACACGTAGATGTTGCAGAACTGGACCGATCCACACGTTGCTGCTGCTCGTTGCTAGCCTGCCTGCCCGCTGTCCTGGCATTCAGGCTGGTGTGAGGTTTGAAGTCGGGCTAGAGTTATTGTTGTTTTATTCATGTTCAAATTGTTTTCAGCACTGGCAAATACCTCTCACTCGTCGCTTTAGGGCTCTGAAGGTTTGGTTCGTGCTGAGGAGCTACGGTATTTCTGGCTTGCAGAAACATATTAATGAGGTATGTGATTCAATGAAGTTGATGTTATTTCTAATCTTACTATCCTAATCTGAAATTCACTTTTGAAATTATCAAGCTCAACGCTGCGCTTCTAAGCAACTTGCATCATGCAGATATTATTGTTGGCTTGTATTTAATGATAGCATGTCTTTACCTATGAAATTGCCGATTTTTTCTCAAGCTTGACTTTGTTCATAGTTTATTTGTCTAAACAGTTATCATTAAAAAGGTTTTTTTTTAAACGGGTTTTGGGTTTATTAACTGAAAACGAAGCTCAAATATAGCACGTTTTATCTGTTGCCCGTTTCGTTACTTATTTTTGCTTTACTTTTGTAACAATTACATCTTTCAATAAGTTAAGTATGATAAAAATACCTATTATACAGATCTTGCTTGCAATATCATTTTTTTCCGATTTTGCAGGGTGTTCGATTGGCGCAGAAGTTCCAAGCATTGGTTTTGTCTGATCAACGATTTGAGATTCCACAACCAAGCAATCTAGGTTAGTAAGATAAATATTACTACAAATCATAAGTGCACTGTCTTTTTTCATTACATCTAGTCAAAACTCTTGAGTTTTTAGCAGAAATAAGCTAAAATCTGTTACCTAAACGAAAACCATTCGATCTTTCTAGCAAGCATTAGGACTAGGATCAAGTTCTGTGTCAATAAAGTCTCTAACTATACCAACACTAGCATTTTAAATTTTAGTTGTAAAAAATATCATCTATGTTGATGACATTCTTTCAGGTCTGGTGGCGTTCCGCCTCAAAGGCCCTAACGTGCTCACTGAACGTCTTTTGAAGAAGCTAAACTCCCGCGGCTACATCCACGCGGTCCCTGCTTGCTTCAAGAGCACTTACGTCATTCGCTTCACTATCACGTCTCCTAAGACCACCTACCAGGATATTCTTAGTAAGTACTATTACCAATGCCATATTTTTTTCGCCATTTTCTGTAGCAGTCAGCTTCATCTCACATGGCGTGACTTGAAATTAGCTTGCGAAATTTTACGGGATGTTTCTATCTATGACACTTAACAACTTTTCCCAAATAACCTATAATATGTAATACACACTACACTTCATAATAACTTTGTAACCTTTTGTTTATTACGGTATTTGTACTTGTGGTTGTTTTGTGTGTTTTAAAGCAATGAACAAATTCTTGGTCTGTTTAAAATTCTCAAAATAAAAAATTCGACATCTCATAGTATGTTGACCTATGTTGTTTTGGGAAAGTTCTTCAGTATAGTGTGCTGATTTACATCCACTTTTTTAGCAAAATGGTTTCGGCTTAGACCTGAAAGCAAAAATGAGCAAAACAAATCCATTTTAATGAAGCCAAAATTCAAAACAGATTCCGGCCAATATTACCTACAATACGAGAATTATACAGGGCTCTATGTATCTCTCTTTCAACCTCTCGGTTGGTTAATCAGTCCATGAAACTGAACAACTTTCCCAAGGAACATAGGTCAAAATACGAAAAAAAAATTGAGTTCCCATACAAACTTCATCACCATATAGCGCATTTTGTATGGGAGATCAATATATTTTTTCGTATTTTGACCTATGTTCCTTGGGGAAGTTGTTCAGTTTCATGGACTGATTAACCAACCGAGGGGTTGAAAGAGAGATACCTAGAGCCCTGTATACTCTTATTATCCAGAAATAAGAAAATTTTGGAAGAAAACTAGGCAATTTAGATGTTAAAAACTCTGGTAAGTATAAAAATTTGAACACTAACTTGACTCTATAAACTATATGTGTTCCTTTCAGATGACTGGAATGAGATAAAGACAGTGGCATCCGAGATCCTGAAAGAGGAATACGACAAGGAGGACGGCAACATTGTCGAGGTTCCAGCCAGGCCGAGAATTTCTCTGAAGGGTGGGTCACAATTTTATATTTTTATCAATAGTAGAGTTGAAAATAGAAAGAAGAAGAAAGAAAGAAAATACGTTTATTTTTCCTATTTTATAAGACACTAAGACAGTACATAATGTAGAGTTTAGCTAAGGAACTTAATTAACAAACAAAAAAAACATTAAATACTATTCTGCACGCGCTGATATTTTATTGCTCCCTGTCATTTTGTCAGCCTGATCTCAAGAACATATACAGGATGTAAAGGACAGCTTAGCAAATACTTAAATGATGGAATCTACCCATAACTATCATCAGTTTGTGGCGGATGCCACCGCTCCGTAAAATGGAGCGACCAAATTCTGTGGCTGCTATTGGCCAGCCTGCGAGCGCCAAATACGCGCCAATGTTTAAGCTTGCCAATGTACGACAAGTTTCTTACTTGGCCGTTCCTTTAAATAAGATGGAACTGTGTTATAGGAGACACAGTATGACATTGTGAACACGCAACGCGGAACTAGAAGTTGTTACCTAGTTAAATAGACACTTATTTACTTGTGAAAATACAGTGAAATAAACAGTTACTTATAAACTGAGGGGTGTGTTAGATAATTTCCTGAAGCTCCCCAAAAGTTATAAGTAATTATTTTTTCCCGGAAACGTCATGTCAAGGAGTTTTCATTATTTACCTACTTTTTCACTACGCAACGTATCGTGAAACCGGGCCCCGCGCGCTATCCCCCCGCGCCGTGCTGCTATCGGAGTGCGACGTACTGCTGGTTTTCGTGTTTTACGTTGTTATGATTGTTTTTTATTGGAAAATGTTCGAATAAATAATAAAAAATGTAAGCAGAAAACATTAAAAACATGAAAAAAATGAAAATCTTGCGGAGGAAAATTCCACTGGAAAATCATTCAGAATGATTGTCTGAGCCCAGGGTTTCAGTTTTTGCTAAGCTGTCTTTTACACCCTGTATAATACATAAAATAATGATAAGAAAAAATAGTTCTGGTATCGTATAAGTCTCTTGAGCTAATCCATTTTAACATTATATCATTTTCATTTACTAACTTAACATTTTATATTTATTGTTGACCATGATGCAACCGGCATTAATATTTGAGGTCTTTTGACTTTCTCTAAGCTTCAGGGTTTTATATTTGAGGTCTCTTCCTGCGTGCATAAAATTAAGATAAGTTAGGTTATACATATGAGGTTCGGTTAAGTTAAGTTGCGTTAATATTATAAAAAAGTATGTCAATGTGAAAACAAATGAGGCAGCTCACAAATTACCGAGAGATAATCTTACTAAGTCAAATTGCAATATAATTAAGATTTATTTTTTTTAATTATAAGATGGGTTAACTCTTGACCTCAATCTTGACCATAAGGTCAAAGATGAGGTCGATGATGGAGCGAGTTAACCCAAAAAATGCCTATAAAGGCACTGGTATTCCCACGCACTGACGGAACACAGCAAGCTTTTTGGCGTCGGACTTCGGTAGGAGGGTGGTCGCAAACCAGACGCGACCACACCGCATGAGACCATAGGACGACACCTCAGATTCAGAAAAAAATTAAGTGTCGTTGCCTGGGATGGATTACTAGGAGGTAGGTCTCATTTGTGTTTCCTTAGTCACCTCTTAAGACACCCACGGAAAGAGATGGGGTGGTGTTATTCTCAACCGATCACTACACGGTTAAAAATACGGTTAAAAAGATAACTCTAACAAAAACACTCCCTTTCCACAGAAACTCGCAAGCTGAACGAAGCATTTGGCACGAGTCTGCTGCTGGCCAACAGCCCCATGAGCCCGAAGATCGTCAACGGAACCCACGTGGCTCTCTGCGACTATGAGCAGGTGCTGTCTTCATGTGCTCAAACCTTCCCCTCGTTGAAGATTCAGATGAAGGATAGCCCTGGTAAGTACTTCCATCCATCCCTAATCTGTTTGAAATTTTTGTTGCTTAAGTTTTTTGAGGTTGTTTGGATAATTTGTCGAACAGTCGATACATTATTTTTTCAAGACTCGTCAAAATCCAGATTTAAAAAAAATTTGCAATCTGGACGAAGTTTTGTTAGCATAGTGCTTCAACCGTAAATTAATGCTTACTAATAAAAGTAAAATAGCTAAAACCTAGTACAATAAATTAGGTTTAATAAAGAACAAAAAACTAAATCATAGACACTAATATGTAAAAAGAAAGTTATATCGAAATAAGTTTTTTTTAGAATGGGTTCACTCTTGACCAGAATCTAGTTCAACACAAAGATGTGGTCGAGTATGTATTGAGCTCACCCAGAAGAAGTCTATTCACTCAAAGAAGTCTATTCACTTGTATGAGCTCAGAAATACGCTGACAGACAATTCCACTCTTTGGCAGTGGTCAATATACACTTAATAATCGTTTTCTGCAATCTGTTTTACCTTCTACCTAACAAATGCTTATTTAGTTTTCTTATAATTGGCCCTTAATAAATCCGACTTTAAAATCTCTTTTCCAAATGCTTCTACTAACCCCTAGAAATGCGTCGCCGAATCCGCGGGATGAAAATGTGCGGCCAGAAGTTCTCTCTAGACTCCTGTATGGACATGGTCCAGGGCCTGATGATGGACCACTTCCTCCCACTTCACCCTGAAGAGGAGAAGGAGGAGCTTTCCAGCATTGGTGATGGTAGGTGGAGGGTACACGTAGCTTGGTAAAGGCTGAAATTGAAATCGATTTTCGACATTGTTTAAGTTTTTGCTTTTGTTTTTGCTAAGCCTTATTTCATAGAACATTCAGAATGTTACATAAAATAAGTCAAAGAAATGATTTACATTAGCATTTTTAACTTTGCACCTATTCGCATAGGTGCAATCTTCCCCAGAAAATAATAGGCAAGAAACCCTCGGAGTTGCTCTTTTTTAACTTAATCATCCTGTGTTTATTTTCTAAATTTAATTGACTTAATATCTGAATAACTCTGGAGTTGCTTGTCTAATAGATAATCAGAGATTCTGGTATAGAATCGAAATAGTTGGCCCAAAGCAGACTCTTAGTAATGTCAGTAAAACTGTTTTGATTGTAGAATTACCTATTAATAAACTAATAAGGCCAGTGTTCACCAAAACTTTAACCAACGATTAGCAGCTAACCTGAGATTTGACAATGTCATTTTCATACATTTTTTTTACATTCTGTCTGATTAGCTTCTAACCGCGGTTTAACCGTTGGTTATATTTCTGGTGAACACGTTGCCTAAATAATTTAAATCACTGTGGTTTCTGATAAAACAAAAGACTAGAGTTTTTTTTTTTAAGATGGGTAAACTCTTGACCACGGTCATAGAACAAAATTTTCGCGTTAATAGTTTATTCTCGATTTCAATTTAAGCTGTCGCTTTCTTGCAGGATTCTTTAGAAGATAAAATGCATCGCCTTTCTATTCATTTCACCATATTAGTAATGCAAGGCTTTTGTCCAGCGCAAAATTTTATTGTTAAAAGAGATTTTGATGACTACGTTTTGTAATATATTGATTGGAATTTCACATGAATTTTAGGATCAAATGCTGAGGTCCTTGGAGCCAATAATTAAACGTGAGGTAACAAAGTTTTTAAATCTATGGTGGTGGGACTAGGTTGTAGTTTATTTTGAACCCATAACATGTATTTACCAGAGAATAATAAATGATTACTTAAATATAGTTTCTAGTAAAAAATTACTTCCCCAAGCTTCATTTGATGCATGTTTATCATCAAAGTAATTTTATTGTTCGATAAGAAGGCCACTTCCACAATAGTCAACTTCTTCTTCTTCTTACCAGCCCATATATGTCCCCACCGAAGGGCACGGGCCTCCCTTCGAAACACGAAGGGGATTTAGGCCATAGTTCACCACGCTGGCCCAATGCGTAGGTGGACCGCTCGTCTTTCGAAAATGAAGTTTTCTTGGACGCGCGGGTTTCATCACGATGTTTTCTATGTCACGATGTCATCAATAGTTAACGTGGAGACAAAATATTTCTAACATAAAAACTTAATACATTTCTGTTATTATTCCGAAGCTTTTAATTAATTATTCCAGATATGTACACACGGCAGCACATCAGGCCATACAAGTTGACTTTGAGTAGCCCTTATCCCGCTGGTAATAGCACCGGTTTTCGTAGTGCAAATGAGTAACCGGATGTGCTGCTGTCTGTACATCAATACACTCCATAGTCACATACTTACGCTATAGACTTCATCATTGTGATCATAACATAGGATTAAAAAACATAACTCAGCCCATTTTAAATGAAATTCTAATTTTACGACAGGGTCAAGCCAAGGCGACAAATCATCCCATTCTTCATCACCAGTCACATCTACCAGTACAATGAAACCAGAAAACAGCGAGAATCTCCTGATGCCGCCACCCCTCTCCAGGCAATATCGATCCAAGTCCGTAGATCTAAATTTAGGCAACGTTATTTTTGAAGATGTCAAAATAACCATTGACATGGAGAACACAGAAGTCATCATCACACCTGACGATTTTAAGAGCCTTACTGACGACGATGATGATAAATCAAATCAAAGTTATACCAAAAGTAACGGTGACCAATCAGATAAGGTTTCGGCATCAATTCATCGAGAGGAAAGTAATGAACATTTGGCTGAATCAAAAATAACCATCAAAGGTCCCGGATGTTACATTAAGAAACTAATCCAACAGTTTAGCGAAGGGCCTTTTGAAGCCAATAATTTTACAGCAGAAAATACACCATTAGCTTTACCTGAAGGTGAGAAAGCAGAGAAAGAAGGCTCTTTTTCTTCTCTATCGCTGAAAGAAAAAGCCAGCGCGATTTGTAAAAAGTGCTTACACGTCAAAGGGAAAGTTACAAAGTAATTGAAGAAATCAAAATGTAGTTGAAAAATATTATTATTGCAATAATCCTTAGCGTTTACTAGCGTTTCGCGTAGGACTGTAGGTAGCAATTAATAGTTAGATTCCTTATAAAAAATACTTTGAAAACAGGTGTGTTATAATGCCCATTATTCTTTTACAAAGGATTAAGTTTCTTGAGAATTTGGCTTTTCACCTGTCTTCAATTTCTGTGCAAATCTTAGCTCAAGCTGTTTAAAATCAATTGTTTTAATATAATTGTGCATTTTTGCAGATCACATGTATATACAGGGTGAGTTTTTAATCACCAGTCAAATTTTTCTTACGGTGTCAGTAACGTTGATAGAATCTCTCTGGATGCAACTAAACAAACCAAACGCAGAAAAACGGGTGTCACAAATTGTATTGAAGAGTACTATTACCAAGTTTTTTTTTTTTTTATGTAAAGGTTTTGATTTATTTTCATGCTTCAGACGATCTAACTTGAAATATTTATATGAAACGTAGAAACAAAAAAATTCAGATCTGTTAAATTTTCATAAAGTTTACGTACAAAAAATTTGGATAGTGATAAAAAAATCTTCCTGTATAATAATTTAAATACTGTAAAGCAAAGTGTAAAAGCACTATGACAAAGTACTAAGATGTTTATTTTTACAACATCAACAGTATTTTTACTACAAAAACCATTTTGCAGTAACTCCTTAACTACCACTTGATGAACTCAAAAAAAAAAGAAAAAATGTTTGCAAAAGAGCATATCATCAAATAGTATTAACAAAGAGAGAGAAACTATAATCATCCTTTAGTTTCATATCACTCAAATTTTAATCACACAATAGGTGATTGGGTCTTATTAAGATACTTTTGATGACCCCATCTTTATTTTAATAAATAATTCTATTATGCACAATGTTTGCTTGGTATAATATACTTAGATGATATCATTATTAGGAATAATAGACATTATTTTGTAAGTTTCGTCTAACAAATTGTCTGTTATAGACTTAAATATTTTGTTTGTATTTGTCCTACAACGAAACCACATACGAATATTGTTCGTTTGTTGCAAATTACAAAAAAAAAACATCAATCTGAGAAAATATATACGAACCCCTGCAGAACAGAGTTTCGGATTTAAAAGAGAGACACATAGCTTATTAATTTAATTGATCAACGGTTCCTTTAATTTGCTTCTGAGTCGGAGCAAATATTTTTATAAAAAGCAGACATTTGTTCATATTGTGTGTTTGTGTCTGTCTTTGTGTAGATATGTTCCATGACACAAGGGAAAACTTAGCGTGCGCCTTTGAGTGTGTACCGTACATTTATTTATTATTTATAATATATTTATTGAATCGTTAGTTCCTAATCGTTGAATTCCTAATTAACATTTGAGGATAAACCTCACTTTCTTCAAAAGGAGGGCAGGGCAATATACATTTAAGATTTCTCGTCGTTCTAAAAAAAATATTTGAGTCTAAAACAGCCAATATATACCTATAAATAACTTAATCTTTATTAGTTGTAGAGACTAAAACTGCTGTGCTGTTGCAATAAAAATGTAGATATTAGGAAACAAATAAGACGAAGCTTGGCTTTAGTAGTACTAATTATGTGTTAACAATAAAAAAAATGTATTTAGATTTTAGTATACAATGTATTACTTAATATATATTTTCAATCGAAGATTGAAGTAGCTGCAGTTTTGAAGTGCTTCGTTAAAAGTTAGTTTAACAAAAAGTTATAATAATGTGTAGTTTAAACTTCCCTCCTTTCTTATCGTGTAGGTCAAGTGTACCCGTGTGGTGATCGGTTGAGAATAACACCACCCCATCTCTTTCCGTGGTTGTCGTAAGAGGCGACTAAGGAAACACAAATGAGACCTGCCTCCTAGTAATCCATCCCAGGCAACGACACTTCATTTTTTTCTGAATCTGAGGTGTCGTCCTATGGTCTCATGCGGTTCGGTAGGCTCTGTAAAGGGCCGTCTGGTTCGCGACCACCCTCCTACCGAAATCCGACGCCAAACAGCTTGCTGTGTTCCGTCGGTGCGTGGGAGTACCAGTGCCATTATAGGCATTTTCTGGGTTAACTCGCTCCATCGTCGACCTCATCTTTGACTTTATGGTCAAGATTGAGGTCAAGAGTTAACCCATCTTATAATAAAAAAAAAGTATGTGGCGTACTTGACTAACCCTGGTCATAGTTTTCGAACCGCCAAATGGCCTCTGACTTGGTTTAACGACTGCACGGAAACGCTCTTGATAAATTGTCACTTCAATCACCCATTAGGTTCCCTGCCTCTGTGTACGTTGCTTAATCTCACTGACTGGTTCAGAAAAGCGAGCGCCACTGGGCTAAAAACAAATATTCCAGACTATTAAAAAGTATTTATACTATATCTACGTCTGAGCAAAGCATTTATCAGTTATGTTTGTTCCAATTTTTGTACAATCCTTAAAATATATATCATATGCTGTGTGCATATACGGATTTTTCATACAAAAGCGGTCTATTTGAGAAGCTATAATAGCATATTCGAGATACATGGCGGGCTATAATTTTCAGACGAGCAAGTGCTTAACCTGAATTTTTAATTCTAGACGATAAATTTTGTTTTACTTGAAATTTGTGAAAACGTGACGAAAATGAAAAAAAAAGTTGCGTAAATTCGACCATTTTCATACAAAAAGCAGGCAAAATTTTCGTTTTAGTTTCCTTCACGTTTTCACAAATTTCAAGAAAAACAAAATTTATTGACTAGAATTGAAAATTCAAGTTTAGCACTTGCTCGTCTGAAATTATAGCTTCTCAAACAGGCCTCTTTTGTATGAAAATTCATGCAATATCCCACGACCGTGTTGATGTGTATATTTAAAAAAATATATCTGTATCCGAAGAATTATAAATAAATAATATCATGATATTTTTGCAACAAATCTGTTAAAATTTAATTGTAATTTTTTATTTGTTCTAAAAAAGGTCAAAAAAACCTTTACTAAACTTTACTCCGATAAGTTTATTACAAAAGGGTGGATGAGGCCCACAAAATAAACCATTTGAAGGCTATTTCAACAATGTTAACACAATTATATAGACACAAAATACTGTAAGATAGATACAAGGTGTTTCAAAAAAATAAAAAATAAAGATAATTCAAAATTATTTAAAATTTAGCTTATTGCCCAGCTCTATTACAAATATGACAAGTATGTCATATTAATTATATGAAACTTTCATTTTGAAAGATGTCAAACCATGCAACTGATTACTAGTCGCAGACTATTTCACTTAAAATTAAATTTTGGAATTTCTTTTTTTTGGGTTTTTTTGAAACACCTTGTATAAATGTATATTTAAATAATTTACTTATATTAATGTACTTAAAGATTATAAAATGTTAAATAAATGATATATTCAAAGCAAATTAAGTGTGGGTTTTCTTTGACAGCTAAGGATTATGCCTGCTTTTGATAATTACTAACACATAGGTACGTACATATATAAGTTCAGTCCTTTATCCCGTTGGTGTAGGCAGAGACCACAGATTGCCACCTGGTACGATCAAAACACACCTTTTGTGCTTCCTCTATCCTTACTAATTATATAAACGCGAAAGTTTGGATGTATGGAAATTTATCTATCTATCTATCAATTTTGATAAAATTTGGTATAGAGGTAGCTGACACCCTGGATAAACACATAGGTTACATATTTTTTCTAAATTCCCACGGGAACGAAGTCCCAGGCGGAAAGTTAAACCGCATAAGTTCACGCCTTTGTCCCGTTGGGGTAGGCAGAGACCACAAATTGCCACCTGTTGCCCTGATCCAAATTCACCTCTTTCGCTTCATCTATATACAGAGTGAAAAAGAACTTCCTAGCTATATTCAAAATCCTGAACCAGTATCACTCAAAGAACACATTTATGACAAAAAAAATTTTTGATATATTTTTTCAATGAGAATAGTTCATTTTTTGCCTAAACGTAGACATTACTCCTACACCAGGCACGCGAGGGGTGCGGGTACCGCTCGGGGGGTGCACCCGAGTGGTGTCTACGTTTAGGGAACCCCCCCCCAAAAAAATAAAAATAAAAAACATAACAAAATAAAAAGTGTTCAGTAAGTGATACTGGTTCAGGATTTTGAATATAGCTAGGAGGTTCTTTTTCAACCTGTATACATAATTCGTTTCATACATAAATATTTTAATTTATTAAAATTTGTTGGTACTGTTTGTCCTCTCAATTATAAGTATCCACCCGTTCTTATTAGTCTATATCTATCTGTATTCTATCCATACATATTATAAAGAGGAAAGATTTGATTGTTTGTTTGTTTGCATTGAAAAGGCTCCGAAACTACTGGACCGATTTGAAAAATTCATTCACCATTAGAATCCTACACTATCCGTGATGGACATAGAATACATGATTTTCCCAAATTTCCTCGGGGACGAAGTCCCTAGCGGAAAGCTAGTTAGTAATAAAGTTAAAATTAGAATAAACTTGTTCCTTTAACTTGGGGCATTTACATTCGATTGCAGACACGGTCAATAGAGTTAAAGCTTCTTTAAATGTAATACTGCCTTTATTTACGTCAACAGGACGGAAAATGACAGTAAGTACAATATATAAAGTTTCATTAACTTTAATCGAAGTTTCTGCAATGAGGTTTTCTAGCGATATCTAATGTAATGAAACCCAACTGAAAGAATAAGTAGCATAAAGAACATACTTACATCGACAAATATATGAGAAAATTATCCACAATTTTTTTAAATAATATAATCACCTCACAGTCACCCTTCAAGGTCTAACCACGCCGGAGGTTGCTTAACCTTAATAATATAGTGAGCGTTGCTTGCAATTTTCTTATTGCGTGTCATCTTGCGATGTCGTAAATAGATACTGAAGGAGTACAGTCGAATTCATTAATATATGGAATGAATTTTTTGCTAGTGAAATCTTAGGCAAGTGTCGTCAAGTGGTTCTAGAACTACAGGACGTTCTGCCTACCCCGAAAGGGATTAATATCGAAGGAAAACATCGTGATGAAACCCGTCCAAGAAAATACATTTTCGTAAGACGTCCACCAACCCGCATTGGGCCAGCGTGGTGGACTGTGGCCTAAATTCCCTTCGTGTTTCGAAGGGAGGCCCGTGCCCCTCGGTGGGGACGTATATGGGCTGGTAAAAAATGGGATCATAGGCGTGATTGTAGGGATGGAAATCTTAGGGGGTGGTTCTACCCGTAAAAATGAACAACTTTCCCCAAAGGACCTATAGGAAAATCTCAAAAAGATCGACTTTCCATTCAAAGTAAAATCAGCTGATTGACCAATTTTTTTTATATTTTGACAAACCGACGGCCGGTTTGGTCGAGTGGTAGTGACGCTGCCTCTTGATCGGCGGGTCCTGGGTTCGATCCCCAGTCGGGGCAAACATTTGTGTAAAAAGCAGATGTTTGTTCTCGGGTCATGGGTGTTTGTGTTTGTCTTTGTGTGTTCCAAGGGACCCACGACACAAGGGAAAACCTTATTGTGGGCCTTTGAGTGTGTAGCGTTTATTTATTTGTAGCGTTTATCTTCCTTAAAACAACTTTTTGCACACACGGGTGTGCAAGACTTGTATCGCACGCGCCAAAACAAGCGCGCGACGGGCTGTTGTTTAGTTTAGTTTCATATATTTATTTTTATTATTATAAGATGGGTTAACTCTGGTAAGTTGGCTGATTAACATCCTTAATTTTGCTTGTTAATGATATTTTTCTTTACTTCAAACTTAATTTTTGTACTACCACTTCGTCAGTTAACTTTAGAATCCTTTCATCAAAAAATAAACATTACTAGCTTTCCGCCCCGGACTACGTTCCCGTGAGAGTTTGGGAAAAATATGTAGCCTATGTGTTAATCCAGGATATCAGCTACCTCCATACCAAATTTCATCAAAATTGGTCCACCCGTTTGAGCGTAAAAGAGTAACAAACATCCATACATCCTCACAAACTTTTACGTTTATAATGTTAGTAGGATTTGCAATAATATCTATAAAATTATAAAATTATTGTAAAAAATCTATAAAATTATTGTAAAAAATATATTGATATTTTTTACAATAATTTTATAGATATTCTACAAAAAGCATCTGTATTTAGTGCCATTTCTTACTGTAAGAATAAAAAACGTGTGGTGGGTTGGAACTACCACGTAAAAAGTTGTCATGAGGAAGCTAGACTACACTATCAGTGTTGGATGCTAGGTGGACAACCTGATGGTGGACCACTTCGTGAAAATATGATTAAAAGTCGCAAAGTTTTTAAAAACAAGTTGAAGTGGTGTCAGAATAACGAAGACAGGATAAAAATGGACATTTTAGCATTAGACAGGGCAGACAAAAAATTTCCAAAATTTTGGAAAGCCACCAAGGCTTTGAACAATAAAACTTGTTTACCAGTTAGCGTTGGAGATGCACAAGGCCCGAAAGAAATAGCTGAACTTTTTTCAAGACATTTTAAAGTTGTGCCATTGCCTGTCGTGGAGGATGTGCCTGAGGCCTCGCTGCCGCCGTGCACCTCGGATAGTTTCACTGTTAAATTCACTCCAGCGGATGTCGCTGGAGTAGTTATGCGAATGAAGCGAGGCAAGTCTCCGGGACACGACAGCCTGAGTATCGAGCACATCCTCTACGGCAGCGATGAGATTTATCGGCTGCTTAGTACTTTGTATAATACCTGCATCAGGGTAGGCTATTTACCGAAAAACCTCATGAAGACCGTGGTGGTTCCAATACCAAAGAATAAAACGGGAGATCTTTCGAGTATTAAGAACTACCGGCCAATATCTTTAGGGACTGTGGTGGGAAAAATACTCGAACGATTATTACACCCGCAACTTATGAAGAATGTGAGTATAAGTGACGCACAGTTCGGTTTTCGCTCTAGTGTCTCAACAGAATCAGCAATTTTTTGTTTAAAGAACACCATAAAATATTATACTAGTAGAGATACCAGTATTTACGCATGTTTTTTGGACCTCAGTCGTGCCTTTGACCTGGTAAATTACAATTTACTATGGTCAAAACTCACGGAGCTGCAGGTACCTAGTCAAATTGTGAAACTGTTGAGGCACTGGTACGAAAACCAAACGAACAATGTAAGGTGGGGCGACTCACAGTCTAGCGATTACAGGCTAGACTGTGGAGTGCGCCAAGGTGGGCTAACGTCTCCGGACCTTTTCAACATTTATGTTGACAGCTTAATTGAGGAGCTGAGTGGCACCAAAGTTGGGTGTCACATTGGTGGCACTTGCGTCAATAACTTAAGTTATGCTGACGATATGGTGCTTCTCAGTCCCTCAATTGCTGGTTTGAGGAAATTATTGGCTATTTGTGAAAAGTACGCGGCAAAACATGGTCTTAAGTATAATGTATCGAAAACAGAGATGGTAGTATTTAAGAGTGGAAAAGGCCCGGAGACTGTACCCTCAGTGTTTCTTGATGGTGCAGAAGTGTGCAGGGTGCCAACATTTAAATACCTTGGTCACATATTGACGGAGGATCTCAGCGACAATTGCGATATTGAGCGAGAGCGGAGAGCCCTGGCCGTCAGGTGCAACATGCTCGCGCGCTCGGTGTAACGAAGACGTAAAGACGACACTGTTTAGGGCTTTCTGTCAAAGTTTCTACACATGTGCGTTATGGTTTAAATACACGAGACGATCGTATAGTGTAATCAGGGTGCAGTATAATGACGCATACCGCATCCTGATGAAGTTTCCACGGTATTGCAGTGCGTCGAGCATGTTTGCAACAGCCAGAATTCCTGACTTTTACGCTCTGATTAGGTCAAGAATCGCCTCATTTTGCGATCGCTTGCGCTCGTCGAAAAATGAGATTCTCCGTACAATGTGTGACCATCTTGATAACGACATCTTCCGGCATTGGTTAACCCAGCACGCCAGTAGAAATAAGAAGTGACCCTTATATTTATAAGGATAAATAATGATAAGATTGTGTAAATCTTTTAATTATGTATGTTTTTTTTTTTTGTATTTTATTTTATTTTATGTATACGATATGGGTGCTTTTTTTACCTGAAATAAAGAGATTTATTATTATTATTATTATTATTAATAAAGCGAATTGCCAAAATCAGTTTCTTTGTGCGCAACTGTACTGTCATCCATTATGTTGTTCCTAATTTGAAAATATAAATGTTGGTAGTTTGGTTTCGACCATAATTATGCCTAACCGTTATATCTATCCATAAGTACGTATAATTTGTACCTAGTTGCTTAGTTACTTTAGTTCAATTCTATTGTTTCTGAGACATGTACTTATTAGGCGCTGTTTATACACAAGTGACGTGGCGGCGGCGGCGCGACGATCAAAACAACATAAAATGAATCTTAACGGCTACGGAACAAAGGTCTTTTTGCCGTAAATAAAAGCACGAAAAGACATCTGCCGCCTGAAGACGGAGCGACGCGCGAAAAAAACCTTTGTTCCGTAGTTTTCAAGATTCATTTTACGTTGCTTTTGGCCGCGTCACCACGCCCGCCACGTCGCTTGTGTATAAACAACTCCTTACCTTGTACTTATGGTTGGTTCTGTCAGAGAGAGTACCTATTCGAGTAAAAAGTGAAAAAAATTGAGAAATTTGAGCAAATTCCACATTTTCAACGTAGGGCACATGTGCATTTTCGTTTTCGTTTCGTTTTCACTTTCAAGAAAAACAACATTCACTAACTTGACTTCAATTGAAAATTCAGGTTAAAAGCACTTGGTTATCTGAAAATTGTATGCATTAATAGCTTCTCAAACAGACCTCTTTTGTATGAATAATCATGCAATAGACAGTTCAATGTGCCCCTTTTCCACAATTTTCCCTTTAGTTTATAAAAAAAAACTCTACTGTTATCGAAACTATTGAAGATTCAAACTCAAGAGGAAAAGAATGAAGTAAAACAACTTTTAATAAAATAAATAAAAATATAGTTTTTATTGGGTTTTAATAAACTTTTACATAGCAAAGACTTAATCAGTTTTACTTTCATACGAAATAATTATTTTTACATGATAAATTAATTTGATTAAATTATTAACTACTACACTTTAATCATAAAACATCTTAAGTCATAAATAAATAATACGTTTTTACAATTGCTTAAATAGTTTCATTTAATCTTATAATAAAATACGAATTTCATAATTAAGATTCAATGTCTCATAAAACTTGACACATCACTTCTCTATCGTCAAAATGATTCTAAAGGAACGAAATCAAATTTTAATTTACGACTTTCACCGTCTCCGGCTACTTTGAACCGGTTTTTAAAGCATCCCATCTCCCGATTCCGTCCCTACCAACCATCTGGCTCGATCAATATTTAATAGGCAAGCATACACATAACCAATCGAGTTATACCATAATAAATAAACGCTACACACTCAAGGCCCACATTACGATTTTCCCTTGTATCGTGGGTCCCTCGGAACACACATAAAGACAAACACAAACACCCATGACCCGAGAACAAACATCAGCTTTTTACACAAATATGTGCCCCGACTGGGGATCGAACCCACGACCCGCCGATCAAGAGGCAGCGTCACTACCACTTGACCAAACCGGTCGGATGGTTTTACTCTCGATCCTGTCCGCTATCGTTCTATTTTATTATATTTACCAAACCCACAGATGTACGAAACGAAGTTTGCCCACTTCCATGGCCAAAACAAATCCGCGAACGGGCCTTTTTATAATTCTAAAACGGCACGACAAAATTGTAAAACCATTGCCATCATGGACTAATTTGCCATCATGGATGATTCTAGAAGCTGGGAACATAGGGGACAATGGTAATGCAAATTTTGTCGTGCCGTGCCGTACCGTTCGAATTTAAAAAAGACCCATTCTTGTCCTATATGACTTTAAATTAGTTTGCTAAAATAGGGAATGATTCTTACCATGAAACTCAACAATTTTGCCTTTAAACAAAATTTCGGTGATAGCCCAGTTGCTAATGAGCCAGACTTGATTTCCGAAGGTCACGGGTTCAAATCCTGGTGTGGGCCTGTACCAATAAATTCGTCTTTTCGAATTTATCATCGTAATGCCCGTCCAAGAAAATTCATTTTCGAAAGACGAGCGGTCTACTAACCCGCATTGGGCCAGCGAGGTGGACTTTGACCTAAATCCTCTTCGTGTTTCGAAGGGAGGCCCGTGCCCCTCGGTGGGGACGTATATGGGCTGGTAAGAAAAACAAATTTTCGACTTTACAATCTAAGGCACTCAGCAGATCGCTCAAGTTGTTCAAAGAGAAACGAAATGATTTTTTGAACAATGCTCCTTGGTAAAAGATGTTTAGTTTAGTGGGCTGACTATTACCTAATTTTCGCTAATTTAAAGTAATCTAATATACCTCTTTTCATCCTAAAGTGCTTACAAATTTTAAATAATATATGTATTTGTGCACTTATACGTAGGGAATTATTTGTTCGGTACCGAATTTCCTTAAATTCATTTTTCTAGTCATCTTTTCAGCAAATCAAAAAGTGTTAATCAGCTTCTTCAGCATATCAACTGACTCGTTGCATCCAATGGTCTCAGCGTATGCTGTCGCCTTCTTCGCGTGATCTTCATACAGCATCTTAGTTTTATCAACTGCGTCGGTCTTAAGAATGTTAAACTTCAAATCCTCATAGTCCACATCCTTGACGTCATTTTTAGCCTGGTCTATGATTTTGTATAAGTCAGGGTTACCTTCTAAGGCGAAAAGAACCGGAGCGCTTGCCAAGCAAAATTGTTCCTTGCTCTCTGATTTAAGCTTCTGCAGCTCAGCCGCCGCTTGCCAGGCCAAACCGACGTGACAGCCGAAATGGTAGGCGTAGTTCTGAGTGTCCCGATTTTGCTTGGCAAGCACCATGGCTGACTGACATCCCCTTCCAAGCAGGCTTACTCCGTTGAACACCGATCTAGCTGTCCACTCTTTTATAGGCTTCCCTAGCACATCATTAACCATGATTGAAGTAGTATCGAACGTTATGTCAAGATCTTCTATAGCTTTTTTCGGCTTTCCTGGCAGTGGCATGTTTTGTTCGTCTCTTTCTCCGAAGAATTCGCCTTCAGATAGATCTTTAAGTGCAGTGGAAATGATGTAAGAAACGTCGGAGTTTTTCAGATCAGCAAGCATGGCATTTGCTGTGACTAATAAGTAATCTCCGAGCAAAATGGCGATTTTGTTTCCAAAAATTGCGGACTCTGTGTCTTTAGACCTTTTGGCAAAAGGTACGTTGACAATTCCTTTATGAATGAGATGTCCTGTCCTGATCATTTCGGTCAGCTCAGCCAGTTGTCGTTGATGTTCTTCTATCTTTTTTAATTGAGTGGTGTTGGTTCTCACTGACTTGGAGAGTAGCAGGATGATCAGCCCCCAGGGTTGAAGGTTTTTGGAGTCACCGTAAAGGATATTCTTTGCTGTCTGCATGACCAGATGGTTGCTGCCGACCTAGAAAACGAATTATGGGTCAGTAAAATTGGTTTTTAGCCGACCGTACTAACTTAACTTAGGTTTGTTATTCTCATGTTAGGTTTGTAAGACCCAATTCAAACTTAAATTCGATTTTTTACCTATTTCGTCTGCGGACACAGACATAAAAGAGGTCCCGATTCTTAGGTGATAATTTAATGTAAGTAATTCAAAGGCAAATCAGTTTTGTTTTTTGTACAGGGACAACAACGGAACTAATGTTTTTGTACAGGGACAACGAGGGCACATGCTATCAAAAACTGTCAAAATTCTTCAATCAATTTTCATTTTTATCTCTAAGCATTAGAGTTTACTATCCATTGGGGAAATTTGACAGTTTGTGGTAACCTGATGTGCTATTGACTGTACTTGTAACACAGGTAATTAGAATTGAATTTTTAATAGTTCTAGATTATTAGCTCTATGTCACCTAGTCTATCCACCCATACATTCACGCCAATAATCTCTGGCAGGATAGGCAGAGCAGTGGTACACCTGAATCAACGGAAAAAAATTCAAATGTAGTCCAACATTTTTAATGAATGACCATATTTGGAATCCTATCATAACCTAGAAAATAGCTGCGCGAAATAATTTATGTTTATTATTTATGCCAAAAGAAAGTGAAAGAGTCAGTGGTCAAAGTACGATAGGGCATTGATTCTACTATAACTTTACAAAAAGTATCAACTTTTTAGACGGCCGCTGGCCGGTTTGATCGGGTGTTAGTCACGCTACCTCTTGATCGACGGATCCTGGGTTTGATTCCCAGTCGGGGCAAATATTTGTGTAAAAATCATGTTTGTTCTCGGGTCATGGGTGTTCGTCCCTGTATTTATATACGTTGCAAGGGACCCACAACATGAGGAGGAAAACCCTTAGTGTGGGCCTTTGAGTATTTGGCGTTTTTTTGTTAATAGGTCTACAATGGCTTCAGTATTTTGTTAACTCACGCAGATGCAGGTGCGAAATTGGTCCGCATGCGGAGTTGATCCGCTATGTTTTTTCTTATGACTTTTTTTATGAAAGCCTTAGTCGATATTCCATAACAAGAACCATTTAAAATAGAAAAACTTTTTTTTTCATATATGTTTTCGGGGAAAATAGTTCGGTTTAGTGGGCCGATTCACAAGATAAATCGCTAAATAATGTAAATTTATTACTAACGCAATAATTAATTTGTGATGATATTCCTTAGTCAGAAAAAGTTATAAAGTTAAATGGGATTGAAAAATTTCGAAATAAAGTAAAAATAAAAAATAGCTTGTTTATCTAAAATCATCCCAGATTAGTAACTTAGTAGAATTGGGACCTAGATCGTTGACCTAGTCCGTGTTTCTTTCAGATATCGCTCTGCTATCTGGTGAAAGTCACGTGCGTTACAGTAGCTAGTTCACCCAAGCGATTTTAAATAGTTTTTGACTTATTATTTTGGAAGACACAAAAATAATTCTGGAATATTTCTAACGGCACTAATGCATAAAAATATTCTTTGTAGAATCCCACTCCTTTACAACAAAATTCCTAAATAGTTGCGAGAAATTACTGACTTAAATTGTTTTAAAAATAGGATATATTAATCACTGGTCAAAAAATGTTATTATAGTGTAAATGAGTATCTAAATGACCACTCTCTGTAGATGCCATAATATGTTTTCATTATTTTGTATGCCTGAAAGGCGGGATATAGCTAGAAGAGAGCTAGAACACCATGAACAACTATTGTAACCTGTTGTAAAACCTGGTTTCCTCGATAAATACAATAATTGATTGGTTGGTGTCTGCAGAAAGTTACAAAAAATATACGGTCAGAGATAAAACTAACTTGCGACTCGACGACAAAACTGCGGCTTCGTAAAAATCAGCCGCAAAGTAGTAAAAGATAGCAAATATATATATGTATGTATGTATGTAAACACTTTATTGCAAATAATAAAAATTACAAACAAAAGAGATGGATACAAAGAAAACTATGTACAAAGGCGAGCTTATCCCTTAGAGAGATTTCTTCCAGCTAACCCTCGAGAGAAACGAAAGGAGACTAATCGCAGGATCGGCGTACTTGCGCAATAAGAAACGAGGAAGTCGAAAATGGGCTGAAAATAATTTTTAAACGTTTTATATTGGGTGACTTTAAATAAGTAGGCGAAAATTAAGGCTATGATACTACTCGTAAGGCTTCATAGCGTTTAGCCCGTTGGTAATGAGCCAGACTTGTAATCCGAAGGCCGTGGGTTATCCTGGAGAAGGCCTGTACCACTAAAATTCATCTTTGCGGATTTATATACGGATTTCTAATTATCATTTGCTCAACGGTGAAGGAAAACATCGTGATGAAACCCGCCTGTCCAAGAAAATTTTCGAAAGATGAGCTGTCCACCAACCCGCATTGGGCCAGCGTGGTGGACTATGGCCTAAATCCCCTTCGTGTTTCGAAGGGAGGCCCGTGAACCTCGGTGGGGACGTATATGGGCTGGTAAAATAAAAAATAAATTAAAAAACCTACTGAACTGAACAACTTTCCTCAAGAAACAGGTAGAAAAATAAATAAAAACTCCTTCTTAACAGAATACTATGACGGTATGGTTCAGCCCACCCTACCTACCCCCAAGGCCAGAAGTATGGTGGGTCCGTCAGGGAATTTACATTCTTTTTAACAGAATTACAAAAGAAAGAGTTTCTCATTCGATTGTAAATCTTTTCGTATAATAAATCAATTTTGAAAATTCTTTTTTATTTTAATCACACTTCCCGAGTCGCCCCATCTGATTAAATTCCAGTTTTTAACTGACTTCAAAAAAGGAGGCGGTTCTATGTTCGACTGTATGTATTTTTTTATGTATGTTCACCGATTTCTCCGCCAATAGGGAATATGCATGATTTTTTTTATCATATTGATTAACAAAATATGAAAATGCCGTAGTTGAGATGACAAAAAGTGAAATTAAAATTAAAATCGACCAAGAAATACGGCCGATATACGCATTTAAAACTATTAATTACGCACCGATTAGACAGAGAGATCCGACATGGACTGTGAAGTTACATGTCACTACGTCCATATAAACTCCGTGTTAAATTTCATTTTGCTAGAAAGAGATAGAAATAAATCTTCGATGGCTTATATCTTTTTTAATTTCATAGTTATTCGAAAAATAGTTTTACTAAACTGTTTATTACACGAATGAGGATTAATTTTTTAAATATAAAAAATCATGCATATTCCCTATTATGGACCAATTTTCAAATTTTTTTTTTTTCGAAAGAAAAAATAATGCAAAAAATACTAGTTGTTGGGATTGAAGTCGGTGACTCATACGTTTTTTTAACGTGGAAAATTATCTTGAAATACTATCGGAGATGCTAGGTTTGAAATTGCCGCGCGGGGCATGGGCCTGTATCTGTCTTTGTGGGACTAACAACACAAGGGAGAACCTTAGTATGAGAATTTAAGTGTGAAACGTTCATTTGTTTTTTCTAAAAGCTTTTTAGCATTGAATATTATTGTCTTATGCAAGACTAGCTGGAGTGACGCTCGTGTGAAAGTAGAGTTGTGACGACTTTCAAGTTGTTTCTAGTTAATAAACGTCTGTTTACAACTACTGCACACTCTAGTAATTGCTAGAATAATAGTTAAAGGCCTAATACTTCAGGAACTTTAGAAAACAAATGTGCAACGTTTCGGAAAAATTCCAACCAAGCTGCTAAAGTTCCTGTTGTATAAAGAAAATTGAAAAAATTGGTTGGACAAAACAATATAACTCTAAAATTAAAAATGTTGTATCCCCCCGACATTCGATTGCTTATAATTATACTAGCTTTCCGCTCGCGGCTCCGCCCGCGTGGACTACAGGTTATATCGTGCCCAACTGTGGGATAAAATGTAGCCTATGTCCTTTCCCAGGCTCTAATCTATCTCTGTAACAAATTTCATCAAAATCGGTTCAGTAGTTTAGGCGTGAAAGACGGACAGACTGATAGACAGACAGAGTTACTTTCGCATTTATAATATTAGTAAGGATTTTTTAAACGGCTGAACCAATTTTGTTCAAGAACCATTTCGGTTAGGTTAGGTTAGGTTCAATCGAAAAAAACCACATTGAAATCGGTCCTTTCTTGTAGGAGCTACGATGCCACAGACAGACACACAGATACACAGACATACAGGTACACAGATACACAGGTCAAACTTATCTCTCTTTGTTGGAGGTTACAAAAGGAAGTTAACTGTCAATATTCTTTGTCAACATCCTTTGTAAGAAAAACATACTTTGTGTCAGAAAGTGACTAGAGATTAAGTATTATAAGTGTTTTTCAAACTGTGGGTTGCGACCCCCTAAAACACATATTTGTAGGTCCTAACACTACAATAAGAAACTACAATTTCATTGATATGGCTGTGCCTGTTTAATGCTGCTTCCCACCTTTCATTCTTACCCAGCGGCAATCTATAAAGTAGGTTGTAAACTTAGCCTAGGGGGTCTTAACCGACTTAGGGGGTCGCCAAATTTTTTTATCTCGCAAACGGGTCGCGAATTCAAAAATATTGAAAAACATTAATTTAGACACATCTCAGGTGGACTGTGAGTAAAAGAAAAAATTTAATATACTTGCTGTCAACACTTCCCAGTTAGATAGAATATAAGTTCACAAAAAACTTGTGGTCATAGATTGTCAGCCTTGAAGCAAGATAGATCCTCACTTACTGGTTTCTAAAGTATGCCAGGGATGAATCGGTAGGGGCACAGGATGCGCAACAAGATAAAATAATTAGGTAACGCGGGAATTTGTGAAGCTCACCCCACCATTTAATTTGTTTTATTTTCCATTTTAACTTTTTCTTTAGTTAACTTTGCAGACGTAAGCCAAAAAAAGGATTCCAACAAAAAGGGTTCATGCTGTTTTCAAGTTTAAAAATATGACTTACCAATTTTCGAAGGTAGAGCGCCATATTTGCAAATTCATCACTCAAAAGACACCGTAAGTTCATAAAAGAAGTTGGATATCCAACAACTTTTTCAGCTTCTCTTATAATATTGCTCCAGTTCGTGAAAGGAGGCCGCAACAGTATTAAAATCTCATCCTTTGTCAAACTTGCCATTGTCGATTCGAACCTTTTTGGAAAAAGGAACGGCGACGCGCGTTTTAAAACGCGGGAAACTGTGTACGAAACAGCTGAGACCGCCATTTTCAGATTTAAATAGTTTCGATTATTTATTCAAACTTTTATAGCTGCGTTCTTTTTTGTTGACTAGCCAGCGCGCAAGCCGTTAGACGGCTGACAGTAAAATGTGAGATTTTCTGTTAGATGTTGCCATGCTCCGAACTTTAATTAGCGCGTAGCTATTTGCCAAAGACGACATAATAGGGACTTGAGATGACAAGGCTGTTATAATTTTTGCTGCCTATATTAAAACATGGTCGCAGAAGTTTAGTATTATGTCAGTTACATGATATTTGACATTGAAATAATGTCTTGTTACTGTGATAATTAAATTTGCTATACAGGATGTCTTAACAGAAATATGCAATGACACTTGAATGACGAATTATAAGAAAGACTAATGAATAAATACAATTGAAACATCTATTTTCACACTATGGGGCAAATTGTACGTACTTATTTTTTGGCTAGATATTTTTGTATGTCATTTTTTGTGTCCCTAGGGACTTTTGACAACAGAAAAACTCTGTGGGCCATGAAGTGTGTCGGTAGGCTATAAAGTACTTTTATTATGACTACGTACCTTTTTAGGTATTGTAACACATTTCTTAGCTAGGCTTTCTCCTCCTACAAAATATTCGGACCGATTCTTCACTTAAATATCAGTTTTCAAAATAAATGTTTACCCTAAAATAAGATAATATCCACAACCTTGCAACACTACTGCACTTGACCGTGAAAAGTAGAACAGTGGTCAGATCACTCTCTTCCAAGTAACAACTATGATTTACCGTTATCACCTACTATTTTTACACGATTTTCAACCTTATCTCCTATCACTTAGATTGAAGAGCTTACTTTATGAAGTACGAAAAGAAATTGGCTTATGAGTAGGCTTTGGAATGGTCACCCAGTCGTTTAAAAATTGGAATGTAAATGGATAAAGTTACGACTTAAGATCACAACTAAGGGCGTCATATATAGAGCTCCCAAATACACTGTTAATAAAAACAGTATAATACTGCTTAGGACTACATTAAACTTTTTACTGTTGAATAAAAATAAAGTTACAAAAATATTGTTTTCAGAATCACTGGTATTCATAGAAAAGAAAGTAAACGTGCGGTGGGTGAACAGTCACAAAAAAATGTGTAAGTATTTAAAACGTGGAAGAAACAAAATACTGTTCATTTTTGTCAAATATTGCTTGTTTTACTGTCTTCCACCACGGTATATTTATTTCATTAATTACCTAAAAGTTGACAACCCTAGTCACATATCAAAATCCTTTGAATTAAAAATATCTTAGGAAAAAAGATCTTCTACTGAGGGCACGTTAAGCCGTCGCGTCGGTTCTGGCTGTTGTCTATTGATTAAAAAATTAGAGGCCATTGTGCGGTTTGAAAACTATGACAATAGGATTAGCCAAGTTTGCCACACGATAAAGAAGGAAGGATTAGGTGAGTTTTTAATAAGTTATCAAAAATCATGGATGTATTGTGAATCAGCTGAAGAACCTTAACTATACACATCAACTCGGTCTAGGGATATTGCACGATTTTTCATACAAAAGAAGCGTGTTTGAGAAGCTATTGTGCTGTATGCGTCCTTAAACGCCTAATTATACTTATTACAAGAAATAGTTTTAGTATAAGAGTATCGAATCTTTTTGGAATTGGAGGTCTCGCTTTGTCATTGATAAAAAGGTAAAAGAAAAAGGAATGACAAAGGGGGATTGTCAGAAAAAAAGTGAAAGATAGGGGGTTTGTTTTTTGGAAAAAATTAGAAAAATCGTGATGAGTCTCAAAATAACTTGAAGTAATTGGGGAAATATATATTTTTTTAGGTTTAGCAAGTTGATAATAGTATTCGTTATCTTTTGTAAGGTTCTACCGGGTCCCTTAATTGAGGACGCTATCCGGGGATCTTGCGAGGATAGAGAATGCAATTAGCTAGAAAGGCCAACTTCCGATTCGGGGAATAAGGGAATATATAAGGGTGGTAGTCTTGCTGGTGTTCTTTATTTTTCAGCGTTACCTTCCTAATGACAGACGACTTGACGGAATTATAAGTTTGCAGGAGCAAATTAACAAGGACCAAACATAAGACAAGATATAGTTGAAAGGAAAATACTACTGGGATGGTTTTACAGCTAAGTGGATAGTTTTATTTAATGTTGATGGTTAGTTTCATATTTAAAAGCGCAGGAAAGGCATCGGTATAAAGAAAACCCTTAAATAGAACTGCCGTCTTGGTCGAATGGTAGTGGCGTTGCATCTTGGTCGGCGGGTCTTGGGTTCGATTCCCAGTTGAGACAAGCATTTGTGTGAGGAGCGGATGTTTGTTCTCGGGTCATGGGTGTTTGTGTCTGTCTTCGTGTTTGTTCCGGGGAACCCACGATACGGGGGAGAACCTTGGTGTGGGCCTTTGAGTGTGTAATTTTATTAGCTTTATTAACAGGACAATGAAAGCAGCAGATTTAAATTTTGCTTAAAACCCTAAATTTCATTTACAATTAGAAAATCGCGAGTGACATATAAATAAATTTTGAAGTGTCAGTGAAAACAAAATCTATAAGAGGGAAGCCCATTTTATTAATATATTTAATAAAATAATCTATTAATAATTTTGATAAAAAATAATTTAATAATTTAAATAGTTATACAATATTTTAACATTAAAGTGAAAAGAATAATTCAAACTGAAATAAACTGAAGTTGTCAGTTTATTTTGAACTTGAATATGGAACAGGTCAAAGTTGACTTAAGAGATTCTCAATCAGATTTTAGGAGTAAATTTTCTACCGGCACAGAGTGAAGTTGTGTTCTTGATTTTGGACTCTGGTGAGTAGAACCTACTTTAAGATCACTAGGGATTTTATTTATTTAGGGATTAAGTTATAGGGATGTTCTTTAAATTTCGGGCGGATTCTAATTAGAATTTTTTTTATTTATTTATGACTTGATTTTGGTAAAACGTTATGCCTTTATTTTATTCTTTCTTATCAGTACACTATCAAAGCATACTCGAGATATTATTTTCAGGCGAGCAAGTGCTAAACTTGAATTTTCAATTCTAGTCAATAAAAAGTTAGTTAGAAAGTTAACTTTAAGTTAGAAGTTTTGAAAGTTAGTTCTTTGAAATTATTAATACTTAGCTATTCAGCATTATATATTAATAGGTACGATGTTTATACATGGCTGGGGCAGTCGCCTATATTTCAATTTAGCCAACGTCTTTGTGACAACGTGACGGAACCAATCAAAAATGAAAATGCACTTGTTGCCTGCTTTTTGTATGAAAATGGTCGAAAATACGCTTTTTTTTCATTTTTATCACGTTTTCAGAAATTTCAAGTAAAACAAAATTTATTGATTAGAATTGAAAATTCAAGTTTAGCACCTGCTCGCCTGAAAATAATAGCCATCTATTATCTCGAGTATGCTTTTATAGCTTCTCAAACAGGCTTCTTTTGTATAAAAAATCGTGCAAAATCGCTAGACCGTGTTGATGCGTGTACTTTCCCTAAGGAAATATTTTAAAAATATTTGACTTCTACATACAACTTGTTCGATCAGCTGATTTGTCTTTGTATGGGAACAATAAAAAACGTTAACATTTTAATGTCATTGTATTAACCAAAATAAAACAAAAAGAAATACAGTTGTTTTTTTAGGTTTCGTATGTAATATTGTAACATAATTATGTATTACATTTTTATCACAGTCAGAAAATACAAAAAATGAACAAGGAAATCAGATAAGATTAAAAGCATATTTTAGCGATTGTAATCACAGCATTTTTAATTATTAAATAACTACATTAATGAATAAAAATAAATATAATTTCTTTGAAACCGTCCCAAGAAACTTTGTTGTCTATATCAGGTATTTCTCACGCATTAAATTGTAGATTGTATGACAAGGGAACAAAGTAGTATTTTTACAGCGACGGCGCCACTTTGACCTATGAGCGAAGCGAAGAGCTCTCGAGTCGTATACTCTACTTTTCATCCCCTTTCTATGAGAAAATAAATTACAAGAACAGAGACTTAATTCGCGCGTTTTTTTTTTCAATTAGCGCGGGGTCCGCCACCGTGCAGCCAACACGTACGTAAAGTCAAGAGCAGGTCACGCTTTACACTACCAGTTTAAGCTGAGCTCTGATTTATATTGCGCGCCAAAACAAAGCGACACTTTTCGACGAGAAGAGATGAAAATTAAATTATTTTACTTAATTAACTAGTGGCTCTGCTGTGAGCTGTAGACTTCACGAATCAATCAACTGGTGAAGCTCGTTAGAGCAAGCACATTTTTATGCCTAAAGTTGTTTTTTGTTACCTAGTGAGTGTTTTTTTGTTACTTTGTTTTTGTTACTATTATATATTCTGTGATAACGTCATTATTTGACGTAGTTAGTAGAATCAGCCTAGAGCCCGGCGCTGTTTATAAAGACAAGCAACGTGGCGCGCCGATCAAAGCAACGTATAATTTTCCACGTTAAAAAAACGTATGAGTCACCGACTTCAATTCCAACAACTGTTCGCACAAAGTAGACAGTTAACTAGTATTTTTTGCAGACTACAATGCCTATTAACAGATAACCACAAACGAAAATGGCACTCATTTATGTAGATGATGTTCTGGTTTGTAGTTTTTTTTGTTTTTGTTGATTTTTTTTAAAGCGCTGAATCATTTTCTATAAAATTTATGTGAGACCACCTCTGGAGTATACTCTTTCGAACAAAAAAAGAATTTTGAAAATCAGTCCAGAATTGGCGGAGAAATCAGTGAACATACATTAAAAAAAATTTAAAAAAATATTTGTTTTGGATCTACGTTTTCATAAATAAATTATAACTTATTGGGTCATTTGTGGGTACATTTTTTTTTTAATTCTATAAAAAAAATATTTAACATATCAAAAAAAATCCGGTCATTCAGAGAGCATACAAAGAATTATGATAGGTTGATCACTGTTAAAGAGCCTTTATTTATCAAATTAATTAAAAATACTTCTCCTTTTCGTATATGCACGACCAAGTTCGTGGCGATCTCGATTAACCATCGTGATTACGTGAAAATACTGACGACACATGCCAGAATTTTATCCCTTTATACGTTTTGACAGGCAACAAAGAGTAGCTAATTTAACTAGCCAATCAAATATCCTATTCCCTCAAAACCTTACTACCCCCTTTTTTTATCCTAACTATCACAGACTATCACCGATTTTTTTCCCTATTGTCAATATTCCCATGCAGTAGCCTAGTCAAAGGCCACTGTATAAAGTAATAGAATACTAATATTAAATACACAAACAGCATAAAAAGGGGGAAATATATCGTTCCCGCAGTTTGCTTGAATATAGGGTAGATCCATCCTCCTGTCTCGAAGTAGGTGTAAAATAATCTGAAACGAATTAGAAATTCATTAGTTTCTTATCATTTTTAAGCCGTGCGGTAATCGGTTAAGAATAACATCACACACAACCTCTTTCCGTGGATGTCGTAAGAAGCGACTAAGAAAATACAAATTGATGGGACCTGCCTCCTCTATCAATCTATTCTAGGCAACGACCGACACCTAAAATTTTGAATCTGAGGTGGCATCCTATAGTCTCATTCGGTGTGGCATGGGCCCAGCCCTCAAAGAAGTGAAGAGATTTGGGCCATAGGCCACCACGCTGGCCCAATGCGGGTCAGTGCACCACACACCAAGCGATAATTTGAGCATCGTTTTCAGTAAATAAATCCAAAATAAAAATGTATTAATTTTACTCAAAATCTCCATTGTATGGCCAAGTTTTAAAATAAGAAAACTATTTTAATCAGAACTGTTCAATCAAATAAATTATAAACAAAATAAACATTGGGAATAATTGGCAAAGACCTATTATTAAGATGTAAAATAAATAATAGTTTAAAAAAACTAAAAAAACACGCTTTTATTGCTAACTGAACTAAAAAGTAGAAAATAATTTTTAATTACAATCAGGATGATTCAATTCAGAGTAAAAAGCGTAGGGTGCTTGATGTATTGAATGTTAAAATTATTCTATTGACAACAATCTATGATGAGAGAGTTATGAAAATATTGTAAAATGCACCCCACGCTTTTTACTCTGAATTGAATTATCCTGATTGTAATTAAAAATTATTTTCTACTTTTTAGTTCAGTTAGCAATAAAAGCGTGTTTTTTTAGTTTTTTAAACTATTATTTATTTTCCATTTTTTAGTCCGCGAAGAGATTTATTAATCCTGACGATCCTAATCAGGATAATGGGATATTTTTATCGGGTTATTGCATTGTCATCGGCCCTTAACACGTGTGCAAAGTTTCAAGTTGATCAGACGTCTAGAAACCAGTGAAAATTAGGCTCAAAGATTCCGTTACATACATACATACATACAACCCGAGCTAATAAAAGCGTGTTAAAAAGAATATTTATTTAACGTCATTTTTTTTGTTTTTTTTCTTTTCTTCCTTCACTTCGTAACAGCAGAGCGACGTATCAACCTAATTTTTTCACATAGAGATAGAGTGATATAGCCTACATTCCCACGCGAACGAAGCCGCGCGCGGAATGCTAGAATATTTTATACTTACACTGAAAAATACGCAACATAGTGCAAAGTCAAATGGAACAGATTCCTCAAATGAGAACGAGGTGGAACTCTTGGCCTGAAGACCAGCTCCCACAGGACTACTGGAGTAATACACGTGTGGATGATATGGTTTGAAGTCCTGCTCAGGACCTGGTCTAGGACCTTTGGGAGTACCAGCTCCCGGTCCAGGTGGAAGATGCCCCAGAATACTGTGGACACCATCTGAAAGTAAAATTAATTTTTCGTTGATTATTACAACAAAATTATACAGTTTCAGTTTAAAAAATATCACAATATTATCCACTAGAATTCAGCCCGGGACTTCGTTTTTGTGGAAATTCATGTTACTCAAGGATAATGAAGGATAATGATAATCATAATGGACTATGGCCTAAATCCCCTTCGTGTTTCGAAGGGAGGTCCGTGCCCCTTGGTGGGGACATATATGGGCTGATAAGAAAAGAGAAGAAAGGGTAATGTAGCATTCTAATCGTGAAAGAATTTTTCAAATCACTTCAGTAGTTTCGGAGCCTATTCAATGCAAACAAACAAGCAAATCTTTCCTCTTTATAATATTAGTGTAGATTTTAACTTTAACACTTGTTGATAGTGACGACCATGTAACAAAGTCTGTGACCTCGGGTAAATTTGTTGTAACTAGAGTCAACAATTACTTTGGAGATAGGACTTTGGAGATGGAACTAAAAAAGCGATTACCTTATTTAACTTTATATAATACTTTAAACTTTCGCGATTTGAACACATACATTTCAGCCGTGTGGTGATCGGTTGAGAATAACACCACCCCATCTCTTTCCGTGGGTGTCGTAAGAGGCGACTAAGGAAACACAAATGAGACCTGCCTCCTAGTAATCCATCCCAGGCAACGACACTTCATTTTTTTTCTGAATCTGAGGTGTCGTCCTATGGTCTCATGCGGTGTGGTAGGCTCTGTAAAGGGCCGTCTGGTTCGCGACCACCCTCCTACCGAAGTCCGACGCTAAACAGCTTGCTGTGTTCCGTCGGTGCGTGGGAGTACCAGTGCCTTTATAGGCATTTTCTGGGTTAACTCGCTCCATCGTCGACCTCATCTTTGACCTTATGGTCAAGATTGAGGTCAAGAGTTAACCCATCTTATAATTAAAAAAAAAACATACTTAATTTAATTTAACCCATCGCGTGCTTGTTTACGCCGCGTACGATACACAAAACTTTTGTACCATGTGCTCAAAAAGCACGCGAAGGTTTAATTATTTTACCTAATTTTAATTAGACGAAAAGTGTAAGTATGATATTTAAAGTAGCATTAAGTCTAACGGACATATCTGCAGCTGGGTATTAGGCCGGTTACATTTAATTGTTGATTTTTTTACTAATAGAATACCTAGATTAAATGTAAATCCATGCATGACCACCATTCTTTTTTAGATTTTTGGATAACTATTATTAACTTTTTAAATGATCTCGTTGATGTCTTTTGTATGGACGGATACTCAAATCATCAATTTTATTTTGAAAATTATACAATTCAACAGCAACCAAGACCGCTGGCGTAACAGCCTCCTACTAGAGATGTTTTTTATGTTTTTTAAAATAAATAAATAAACGCTACACAGTCAAAGGCCGACACTAAGGGTTTCCCTTGTGTCGTGGCTGGGTCCTTTGGAACATACATAAAAACAAACACAAACACCCATAACCCGAGAACAAATATGTAATATCCTTGAGAAAAGCTCCTTCGCTGTCTACATTTAAAAGCCGCCTCAGAACACACCTTAATAATTAATGTATGTATCTATTTTATTAATTTCTTATCCATATATTTAGGTATCTCGTTATAGTTTTCCATTTTTGTCCACAATAGTATGTATGTTTATTTTATTTTTTGTATAGGTATTTGTGTTGTATTTGTATTTAAATGTTTTTTTATTTTATTTTAGGTATAAGTATTTACTTATTGTCATGTAGTTTATTTCATACTGCTGCACCCGCTACTTTCTTTCTCTTTTTGATTTCTCTTCTCCGGTTGCCTTGAAAAAATTGCTGTGTAGCAATAAGGCCGCCTATTGTACATATTTCCGTGTTTTTATGTTTCTGTGATGTCCTGTTTTTTTGTGCAATAAAGTCTATATATTATATAAAGTAAGTAATAAGTATGTAGTTTTTTTTTGTATAGATAATGGGTTTGCTAGTTTTTTTTTTTTTTTTTATTAAGAATGGGTTCGCTCTTGACCACAATCTAGCTCAGGGCAAAGATGCGGTCGAGTTGACGCAATCGGTTAAATATATACAGGGCTTTAGGTATCTCTCTTTCAACCTCTCGGGTGATTAATCAGTCCATGAAACTGAACAACTTTCCCAAAGAATACAGATCAAAATACGAAAAAAAATTTGGAGTTCCCATACAAACTTCATCAGCATATAGCGCATTTTGTATGGGAGATCAATTTTTTTTTTACGTATTTTGACCTATGTTTCTTGGACTGATTAAAGTTGTTCAGTTTCATGGACTGATTAACCACCCGAGAGGATGAAAGAGAGATACCTAAGCCCTGTATATTTATAACTTACCAAAGTAGCTGGCCACTGAATCCCAGAAAAGAGGATATCCCTGGTGCTCTTTAAATGCTTGGGCAGCTTATAGTCCTTCTTACGACTGTTCTTCAATGTCAAATAGTCACAACTAAGACCAATCACTGCGTACACTATTTGCAAGAACTGAAATTTAAGAAAAAAAATACGTATTAGTCGCAAACTACTCACATATCTAAAACCCCTATCGGGGTAGGCAGAGTATCAGTGGTTTTAAAATCGCTTGATGCCTCGTTTGACATGAATTCAGAGGGTTATAAGATGAAATATGAAATATATGGTGAGATGTGGGCGAAACACAATACTGCAAAATCCTCGCGTCCCACTTATTGACTTTTACAGTGTGCCTGGGAAGAGTAGGCAGCTAGCACATTCTGTGTTTTTCTTTTACTTCCAATCCAACATGGAAGTACAGTCAAGAGCAGGTCACGCTTTACTACCAGTTTAAGCTGAGCTCTGATTTATACTGCGCGCCATACAATGCAGGGCCGGTCCACAGTACAAAGTGTCAAGCTTGACGTGCTTTTGAGTGTATTTGCAACTTTACATACAGTTGGCAGTGGTGCTGCTAGTCAAGGTAGGTCTTCAAATGTATAAAACGATATTCCACAATTTCGCCACCTGCATAACTTACATACACCTTACATTATTTTATCGTAACTATATAAGTATCTCGTTCTGTCGCGTAGCACGTCAGACGGAACAGGCAATAATTTGTGAATAATACTAAATAGGTACTAAAATACTTTTAAAATCGTTAATATGTTTCGCCCTTGTCATAATCTACTTAGATTTAGTGGTATGAGTCTGTAGTTTTCCATAAGAGTCGTAGATGGCGCTAATCTACTCGCACGACGTAATGTGCTTATAGTAAGGGAATGAGTTCGCCGCTTGACTTGAAGGCACGATATCTCAGTAGGATTAGATCTCCTATCTAATTCTAGTGGGTTCAAGTCCCATTCGCGCCGAATATTTTTCTTTCCCTAAAACTATTTGCTTGATGATATTGATTGAAAGGAAGAGGAAAGAAAGAAAGAAATTATTTATTCGTGAGAACGTGAGTACAATAAAGTTCTTAGGTTCTTTGTCTTAGGTTCTAGCACATTCTACCAATATGGTGTACGAATATTTTAAAATTGAATCTATAATATTATCTGTTAAATTACATTACCATATTAAGTATAATTAATTATGTCAAATGTATATAAAATTATCAAAATTTCAATTGTATAAAATGTGTCTACAAAAAAGAGGGAACTAGTTACCTCGTGTACCTCGTATCAGAGGCGAACTTCGCGCGCTTTAGGAACTTTTGTGCAGCATAGTATATCACAGGTGAAGCCAGAGGAAGCAAGAGCAGGAGCCACAGAAAGGGGAGAACAAAAACGCTGATCTGAATTTGTAGGGAGCTCAAAAAAGAGCTCGCGCGAGAGAGCTCCAAGTTAAGTAGCGCGCGCATCTCCTAAGATTCGGTCCAGTCCATACGACCGAAAGAAATGAAGGAAAAATGTTACTGTTTAATTCCGTAGTTGCTTGTCTGATAGATAAAATCAGAAATTCTGTAAAACTTCTTTGTTTCTATAATAGCCCTTTGTGCAAAGTTATGTTTGATAATATTTTCTTTAAAAAATGTGTACTTACAAAAGTCCAACATGTGAAGTACCGAGCCTGGTTCTTGTAAAAGAACCTTATGGCCGGGTCCTCGAACAGTTTCTGTGCGTGTTCAGTGTGCAAGTTGATCATCATGGATATGGTGTTTACGGTGTGCAGTACTATTGTTGCGACATAGCTGAACATACGGGGGTAAATGTATTGAAGCTCCATCGTTCTAAAACCACAAAATTCTCTTTAACATACATAAAAAAAAAGTTTATGATAGGCACGATAGCTCAGTTGGTTAGTGCACCAAGAGTCGTGGTTCCAGTCAAATTCACGCCGAACATTCTTCTTTCACTAAAAATTATTCCTCACGATGTTTTCCCTCACCATTAAAGCAGCTTCTTAAACAATTATGACGATAATATTAACCATTTTGGGTCGTCAGATAACGCCTATCCATTTTTCCTGGTTATCATTGTTCGAATATTAATGAGCCATTGAGGTAAGTATATTAATAGAGAAAACTTGGAGAAAACCAAGACCCACAGTCCACGCTATAATTGTGTTCAAAGAGAATATATAGATTGTGTTTATATTTCTCTTTGCACAGTCCAAACACAGTCAAACTATTCAAACTACAGTCATATGTCAATCATATGTCATTTTACGCAGATTTTTTTAATTATTAATTTTGGGAAAGTCGAAGGAATCACCACTATAGATCATATAGCACATTTAACGAAGGAAAAATAGGGGAAATAATTCGTGTATAAGCGATTTTTGGGATAGTTGTAGGGAATGGTATCTGAAGCAACATACTGAAAGTAATGATGGATGGGGGTGGAGCTAACGTGTAGGGGGCGGTTTAAAGGTCCTTTTTTAAAGTTTTTCTTAAACAACTTGTAAACGGTGGCTCATAGCAAAAAAATACTTTCACTCAAGTAATCTACATAAAATTCTCTACAAAAAGGTTCTTTACATTTTTCCGCTGGGATTTAAAGAGATATGAAGGAAAGAAGTTTATATGACATAGGACCGACAACACCGCGGTCCTATGTCAAAATGTCAACATTGACAACGCCCTAGGGCGAGCAAGCCTTTGCGCGGGACCCTCGCGCAATCAAAGTGAAGTTTCAGCGTGAGCCGAGCGCGAGTTTGTCGTTATCGTGCTAGAGCTGCTGCCCTCCACAAATAATGTAAACCACATAAGGTACTACCTATAAATGTATTAAGTATTTCTGTGTAATTTGTGTTGTGGTAATAAACATTTTTTCTATTCTATTCTATTACAATTATGATTAATTAAAATATTAGCATATTTTTGTTATCTTCTTGCTAAGATTCGAACTGATGACCTTTATTCTTATCAACAAGTTTTTGTAGGTGTAGATAATACTTTAACTAAACATTAAAAAATTACCACAAAATATTAATTAACCATTTTTAATAAAATCGTCAAAATTATAAAATAATACATAATTAGCCTTATAACTAATTAATTAGTCAAATAACCCGCCCCGGACCATTTTTTAATGGAAAATTATATTTTCAAATTAAAATAAAACACATTTTTTTTAATTTAAAACAAAAACTAAGGTCAGAACCTTTACATAATCGCATAATTTACATTTGTTTTAAGTATTTTAATTATTTCTCTTGTTAAAAACCTAAGAAGGTACCAAATAAAATAATTATAAATAACCAAATAAAAACCATACAATAAAAATAATTAATAAACATTTCAAATATCGTGGTATTACTATTAAAATGTGTATTAGGTTTTCTACATCTAATCCTAATGGAGAATATTTTTAAATCAGTGAGCGAAAATAAAAATAAATCCTAAATGTGATCACTGGATGCTCTGCTAATTATAAGCGTACAAATTTCTACAATAAACGCTCAGTAAATAAAGTTTGATTTAAAAAAAAAACAGCCTACTTAGTCATATAATGTCAAGTTGTTTTTAAAGTAGTGGTAGGTAGGGACACACCTCTCACCACAGTTCCGGGTTCTCTTCCCGGTAAAACTGATGTATAAAGTATAGGTTGATACAATCATGGGTGTTCTTATGTATCACTTTGTGTCTCCTAGGACGCACAAAACATAAGACTAGCCTTTATTGAGAGCCTCTGGTTTGTAATTTTAAATTGAAGATGAAGTCGACTAAGTATACCTATTACATCGCTTTTAGATCAAGGAAGCTCTAGCGAAAATTACTTTTTACAGAACCAATTTATTACGAATTTGCTTACCATCTGGGACTTCGTTCCCATGGGAATGTTGGTAATGAATTATACACATAAACCTTCCTCTTGTATCGCTCTGTCCATTGGTGAAAACCGTATGAAAATTGGTTCAGTAGTTTTCGAGTCTATCGCGTTCAGACGGTCACATTTTTGAGCGGTGTTGATCATTCATTTGTATATTTAATTAATTATATTCTACAAGACATCAGCAGCCAGACTTCAAGACAAGTGAGCAATTTTTGGAAGTACCTTCAGAACCTGGTAGCTGAAAATTGGCCGACGGCCCAAGTTAGCTGGTATTCATACATTACTAGTACGTACTAGCACTATTATTTCCCACACATTTGGTTTATGAGAAAATAAGTAAGGTCTGGCGGCCCTGGGATCTTGGTCTTTTACGATCAAAGCCGTAATAGACTTTATTTTATAGAAAATGGACCTCTTAACATTGTCAAATAAAAGTAAGTATAATAAAACTTACATGGTACTTACACAAACGCTACGTCCTTTCTTGCACGTATAATATTATATTATATGATATATACTTAACTATATACCTAGTAACTATTTAAAAACGCACCACCCTTTAATTTTAAATCATTTTACGAAAAAATAAAACCACGTCTGAGCCGCACCGACACCGGTACTTAACTAAAAAGTATATGCTTGGAATCGAGCGTTGAACGATCAATGAAAGCGACCAGAATAATAAGACCTGTGAAGTTAAGGAACGTACACAGTGGCAGGGAATCTGATAGGTGACCACTGTTATCAGTCAAAGGCGCGGTTGGACGTATCAAAATCTGTTGTGTTGTTGTAACTGCGTCTTTGAATGAGCCAGATTTGTAACCGGGAGGTTGCGGATTCAAATTCTGGTGCGGGCCTGGGGCACTATTTTTGAATCACTCGCCTCGTTTCGAGCGATATCTTTCGTTGATTTGCGTCGATGCTATTGATTTTTTAATTTATTTACTACTAAATTCCATGAGTAAGTACTAAGACCCTTTCGCTGAAGTGTATTGATAAAAAAGTTCGGAAATCAATAGAATCCGCGCAAATCAATAAAAGATATCGCTCGAAACGAGGCGAGTGATTCAAAAATAGTGCCCCTGTACCACAAAATTCTTCTTTTCGGATTTATGTACGATTTTCTCATTAATGATTGATCACTTGCTTAGCGGTGAAGGAAAACATTGTGTTGAAACCCGAACGTCTGAGGAAATCCGTTTTTAAAAGTCGCGAGGGGACCAACCCACATTTGACCAGGTGGACTATGACCTAAATCCCATTCGTGTTTCGATGAGAGGTCCGTGCCCCTTGGTGGGGACGGATATAACAGAAAGAAGAAGAAATAACTGCGCATTTGAAAGCGCTTATAGCCCAGTGGCGCTCGCTGATCTCAGCCGATAAGTAAGGTTAAGCAACGTTCACAGTGGCAGGAAACCTGATAGGTTACTAAAGTGGCAACTGACCACGAGCGTTTCCGTGCTTTGGAAGGCACACTAAGTCGTCGGTCTCAGCTGTTGTTGATTGAATACAGTCTTTAATATATTCCCAGGTCATTTGGCGGTTTAGTCAAGTTCGTCACACATAAAATTAGAGGTCCTCACTGTTATCAACGCCAAGCCAAAGCCCTTAGACCTAGAAAACTTGAAATTTTGCTCAAAGGTTCCCTTAAATGTATAGACAACCTAACCGTCTGGTGATCGGTTGAGAATAACACCACCCCATCTCTTTCTGTGGGTGTCGTAAGAGGCGACTAAGGAAACACAAATGAGACCTGCCTCCTAGTAATCCATCCCAGGCAACGACACTTCATTTTTTTCTGAATCTGAGGTGTCGTCCTATGGTCTCATGCGGTGTAGTAGGCTCTGTAAAGGGCCGTCTGGTTCGCGACCTCCTCCTACCGAAGTCCGACGCCAAACAGCTTGCTGTGTTCCGTCGGTGCGTGGGAGTACCAGTGCCTTTATAGGCATTTTCTGGGTTAACTCGCTCTATCGTCGACCTCATCTTTGACCTTACGGTCAAGATTGAGGTCAAGAGTTAACCCATCTTATAATAAAAAAAAATACAGGGAATAAGGAAGCATTTTACAAAATTCCTACGAGAACGAAGTCCCGAGCATCCTCTTATATCTTATACTTACCTACTTACTCTCCGCCATTTGCAGTGATGACATTAGTTTCACACTACCAATGCTACTTACGGTGAGGTAAAACTTAGTGGGGAAACCAGCACATTGAGGCGACTAAATTGTACCATCAATCTAATCCGATTAGGCGACCCTGCCAGCGGGGTCACGGGGGTCAAATACTGATCAAGGTCAAGCGTACTCCGAATGAGTAACGGGACTAAGCACTAAGAAGAAAAGATAAATAATAAATTATTTAAATATAAATTATAAATATAATTTTTTTTTCAATTATAAATTATTTATATATTATACGTATGTATGTGTAGTTGTATTTTTATGTAGTTTATATTAGTATTTAGATTTCAGTGGTTAATTGTGCACGTCTGTCTTTACTTATTTTACGCATCTCACTATCCCAGGTCTGCTGGAAGAAATTTCTTAAAGAAATAAGCTGTGCCTTTTGTGTTCTTTTTTCTATTTGTCTGTAATATTTGTGATTTTTCCTGTGTACAATAAACTGTTAAAATAAAATAAATAAATAAATAGATAATAACACCCCTGACAAAGGCACACTCTCAATGCTGGACTGGAAGCTATAGAAAAATACGCTGTGCCAGCTGTCAACTCTTCCCGGGCGCACTGTATCAGTAAGTGGGACGCATAGGCTTTTGCTATATCATGGGCGAAAGGCTGACACGTTTCATGTAACAGTATAAACCATAGATTATTAAGTTAGTTAACTGTGGTGCTAGAACCGGTTTGATCGAGTGGTAGTGACGCTGCTTCTTGATCGACGGGTCCGGGTTCGATTCCCGGTCGGGGCAAATGTTTTTGTAAAAAAAGCAGTGTTTATTCCCGGATATTCGTGTGTTGGAACGCTCCGGGGCTGCCTATACATATTTCTCCGTGTAAAAATAACGTTTTGTGTATAGGGTCTTCGTAAATTGGACGTAAAGTCGCATGGAAGTCACCTAGCAAGTTCACAAAACAGTTTAAATGACTAACAATAGAATCATCATCATATCAAATAAATACATTTCTAAAAGTAGGTACCTAACCTACCTACTTTAATAATACGAATAATTCATCGAGTTACTAAGACCTTTGCAGGCTTTTTTTTTCAACGACAGCGACAATTATGGGCGAAGCCAGGGGGGGGGTTGGGGGTTCAAGCCCCCCCCCCCCCCGAAATTTTCAAAATCATGGCAACAATCGATTGTTTTTTTTAACAGACCCTTACTAAATGAGGAGAGATTCTCAAATACATACGTATTGGTTTGTTTATATTTGTTTGTTACGCGCTAACCCATTTAAAAAAAAAACAAAACTTAGGTATCTCCACTGAGAAAAAAACACTTGTTTTTTTAGAGCGTATTTTACTATTGCATTCGGGTCAGTGAGGTTAAGCAACGTACACAGAGGCAGGGAACTTGATGGGTGACCAAAGTGGCAATTTATCACGAGCGTTTCCGTGCTTCGGAGGGCACGTTAAGCTGTCGGTCCCGGCTGTTGTCGATTGACTACAGTCGTTAAAACCAAGTCAGAGGCCATTGTGCGGTTTGAAAACTCTGACACCAGGGTTGGCCAAGTTCGCCACACACTTGACTATAGGTACCTACACGATAACAAGAAGACTATTGCATTGCACTGCGATTGCAAAAACATCTGTGAAAATGGAAAGGTACAACTTTGGGTATAAGTGTATTAGTTAACCCTTTTAGCGCCAAGAGTTTTCGTCAAAAACGCCCACCACACGCCACATCAAAAAAAAAATTTTTTTTAATGTCTTAGCGTATGGCGAACGCTTGGTGAACGATATTAAAATTTTCACCGCCAGACTGATGTATCAGACGTTTAAGTTTCGTGCCCTCGCCGCCAGTCTGATATATCAGACAAATTTTTTTTTAACTTTAATATCGTTCACCAAGCGTTCGCCATACACCAAGACATTAAAAAAAAAAATGTCGTGGCGTGTGTTGGGCGTTTTTGACGAAAACTCTAGGCGCTAAAAGGGTTAAAGTAAAAAAAAAAATTGCGGCGAGGGCACGAAACTTAAACGTCTGATATATCAGCCTGGGGGTGATTAATTGAACCGCAAATATGCGAAAATGTACAACTTTCGGGGTTGTCAATAAGAGCGATTTAGAATAGCTCATCACTTTGATCAAGCAAGTATAAAAAACTAGATACATAATCCACAACAAAAAAGCATCCTCAATAAGTGACCGCCCACTTGACGTTTTGGGTTGTCTTTTCGTTCAGTAGCATTCGGGCGTTCCGAGAGAACGTATTGTAGTTCGGTCACTATTTTGTTTCATTTTGTATGGAACTGTGTATCTAGTTTAATAGTTGATCGAAGGCTCATCACATCAATTTTGAATCTTAATTAGCATTGTCAAAGCCGTAATATTAACCGTAAGTAAGATTATAATCGCTCAGTACTTTGTAAACTGCTTAAGTATTTTCACCTTGATGTAATTTTTTATAATATTAAAATGTAACCTCACCTAAAGCCTAACCTAACAGCCCAACTTATCCCTCATACAAGCAGCCCTTGATGTTACGTGGGATTATATTTTATTTTAACTGAGCAAATTGTTATGTCGCGAGAGATTATAATTCCACTAGTGAAATTGTAACATTACGGTTTTTACAACATTCCGGTGACGGGTACAAAAAAACTCAAAAATCTTAATTGTAACGGTATATTCAAGCTATAGAAGACGCGTTGGAGGCGATACGAGGCCACAGATCTGCGCACTCCTTGGCCACGGGGCCTGTGATGGCTGAGCCTTTCATCTCGCCTTTGTTGTTCACTATCACCCCCGCATTGTCTTCGAAGTATATGAACACCCCATCCCTCCTTCTGAACGGTTTCCGTTGCCGGATCACCACGGCTGGCATTACCTGTTGAAAGAGAGTATTGTGTTATTGAAATTCAATACACAAAAGGGAATGTTTACCTTTGTGGCATGGTAAAAACGTAAATTATAAAATGAATCTATGGAATCTAAACTCTCTGTTTTATGGGGCCTAATGATCAAGATGCTGAATGTTGACCAGCTGCACTAGCATATGCAATGAGAGTTGATTACCAAGAAAAACTTAACCTTATATAAAACAATATAAGTATGCATTGCACTCGATTGATGCAATGCAAACTTTTACAAATAATCTTCCAAATTCAGGCTCAAGAGAAATGGGAACTTCTCTCTGTTCAAATAGGGTCCATTTTCTTTGTGTTGATTTGTTAGCCTATACCCTGATGAGAGAAGTTTCTTTGCAAAGGCTAGCAGGTTTCTACTTCATGCCCCATTTGTGTGTATTGGGTATTCACATGAACTTGGATATTGCTAAAAATCACTATTTATAATCTATTTTTTAAATAAATCTAGTCAAAGTCAAAAATTCATAGAACATTTTTCTTTTTTCTTTCTTTATTATAAGTATATTTTATTATTTTTATTATTATTATTTTATTATTATTATTATTATTTTTATTTTTATTATTTTCTTTCTTTATTACATTTTCAAAGAACATTTAGGATGTTACTTATAACATTAAGTTTACATTGATATTTGCTCAGACAGCCAAGGCGTATCAACAAACTGTTAAACAATTCAGTTGTAAAAATAGCGAAACCATTGGCAAATCATCATAGCAACTTATAAAAAAGGGGCAGAAAATGTAGCCTATGTAGGTGAGGATTATAGTGATTGTTAGGATACTGGCAGAATATCAGTACTCAGATGCATATGCACTAGCAGCATTTGCCGAGTCAAAGTCCCTTCACTGTTACAATACCTCATGCCAATTTTTAATTTTAAGTGTTTCTTTTATTTTCGATTATTTATATATTTGTGTGATATATTATATCAATGAATAATGATGTCTAAGTCTGTCTATTCTCATTGTATTAACACACAAACTGATTCTCTTCCACCAAGCACAAACCAGTAGATGTGCAATCTGGGGCAATCAGTTTCTCACAATATGTCAGTGAATTTGCACATGACATATATCTCTGTCTCACAAACATGTATTTGTACTTTTTTGGTATTACTTAGCATTACTTTGTAAGTTAATTTATAATTATGTGTTGCATAAAATTTTGAGTAGAGAATAAGTATAATTCTCTACTCAAAACACTGTGGAAGAAATTAAATAAATACGAGCTTGTTATGTCCAAGTGTGCTGTGGTTAAGGCAAAGGCCTAATTAAGGCCTAGAATTTTTTTAATTCATAATAAATAAATTGTATTTTTTTTTACCTTTTTCCTGAGTTCAGGTTTGCCCTTCTTTACAGTGGCGACGATCATGTCTCCGGAGCCGGCTGCAGGCAGTCTGTTGAGGCGACCCTTGATGCCCTGGACAGCAATCACATACAGGTTTTTGGCGCCTGAAATATGAAAAGAATTAATTAGTAAATAATTTTGCAACTTAAATTTATGGTTTTTACTACCTAATGCTTCAAGACAATATAGATACAATCATACAATAAGCTAAGTTTCGACTAATTTCGTCTTTTTGTGACTAAATTATAAATTTATACACAATCAGGATTGTGAATTATCATCAATAACTCGTTTCTATCCTTGTTGGATAATTGAGTAAGTTATCCATGGTATTTATTGAAATTAAACTTTTTTTTATTAATGAGAGTGCCATAACCTACAAAGTGAATTTAAGAATTTGGTCAGAGGGTCATCTTACACTCAACTGAACATCTTCAGACACAGCCAAGGAAGAAATCATCATAATTCAAAACACTTTTAGTGTTCTAGATCAAGATATCATCACCAGATTTCAGTTGAGTAGTGGGAATGTGCATCTTAGAGGTTATGTTAGCATTCTAACAAAAATAAAGTCGTCCAAACCTGTATTATCTGCGCAATTTATAACTGCGCCCACTGGGAGACCCAGTGAGATGCGGAACTTCGCTCCCGCGGAACCACCACGTCCTTAAAACAGAAAAAACACACTTTTACCATCTTCAACACTACACTTCAATGTCCAACTATAAACATTGGAATTACGGAAATATACATGGTTTTGTGTGAAAACCTAAACAGGAATCACTTTCAAGATAATCGCCGATTAATAACTACACTTTTCAACATGATTAAAACGGATATTTTATAATTTAACAAACCTCTCTTAGACATTTTCTTGTGTCAATTTATGAAGAGAGAAACGAAAGAACGTGAAGTAAGCTGCAAACGTAGAGCTGTACATCATTTGTAGATTCTTTTATTTTGTCCTGTTGACATTATTTCATTTTACGTGATTCAGCATCTTTTTAAAACTTGAAATTGTTTCGAAGCTTATTGTATATTAAAAAACTTGAGATAATTTCCTGTTCTAAGGAAGATGGTTGTTTCTTGAAGTTTAATTACAAAAAATGAATGTTTTTCTTTTTCAAACGTTTGAAAGTTTGACATCACTAGTTCTGTCAGTTAGCTAAAGATCCTTTTCACGCATTGTTTGTACCTTACTTCAATGTGCATCTTTTTTTTGTAATTTATACCTTTTTAACTTACAAGGAATTCTGACTTTCCTTGGCCAGAGAAAACTTTTTATTCACGTCAATCAAATGGGTTTTCCGTTACTAAAAAGATTAAAGTATTTTTTTTTTTCTAAAACATACTAAAAAATATGCGTGGAATGAAACGTACCAAATTTTTGTTTGTCATCTTCGTTTTGCCGATTGTCATTCCGTGAAATTGCGATTTTTTATTGAAAAAGCTAAAAATTATTGTTAGAATTTAGAAATATGGCTTTCATGGGTGATATGATGGGCGCACCGTCGCTTTGGGGGCATGGACCCGCCCCAGGGGCCTTCTACAACTTCCCTGGCAATGGTGCAACGGTGAATCCTACACACGTAGTTAACCAGGACTTCAGAGCCCAGTAAGCGTTTTGTGTTTTTTTGTATTTACAGATTCACGTATAATTGCTGTTATCCAATCGTATTTGTAAAAATGTACCTCTCACTCCTTTGTATAAAATGCAATCAGTGTGCATACCTACTCTACATCTGATCTCATGAATATAAAGGTTACCTACCTATGCTTAAGTGACTCGTACACCGGGTTCAAAGAAGGAGAGAAGGTATGACTTCCATCAAAGGTTTAGTCGAGGTTTAGTAAATATAAAATATGTAAATATTTTTAAAAGTAGCTTATTGATTAGTCGTTTTTTCACACCCTTATTTCCAAAATTTAAACTAAATTATTGGGTCAGTGGGTCATATTAAAGGAGCTCAATTTGACTCTTCTGTCACAACACTTTCAGCTCAGCTCAACCAATCACAACTACCACTACAGTAATCGGCTTGAAGTTCGACAAGGGCTGTGTGATGGCAGCAGATACCCTGGGCTCCTACGGCACTCTAGCTCGTTTCCGTGACTGTCCACGCGTCCTTAAGGTCAACGACAATATTCTTCTTGGCTCTGGAGGGGATTACGCAGACTACCAGTACCTTAAGGATATTATGGAGCAAAAAATGTAAGTTTTGTATTTGCTACATCATCACTATATAACTTGTCCATACCTAGGTCATTATTTGTTTAATCAAAGTAAAGTTGTACTGTGCTATAGTTCCACAACTACTCTAAAAAATATAACAATCACTAAACAAAGCACTTTTAGGAAAAGGTTAAATATATCCTTCTACACCGAACACCAGTTAGCGTTTTAAAAATACAATCACTAAAAATTTGAAGTAAAATTGAGTAAATAATAATAAAAAATAGTAAATGCTCATGAAGTTTAGTCAAAAGTCGACTAGGGTAGGGTAGGTTTGTTTATTTATAAAAAAACACCAACAAAGGTACTTAAGCAACAATTATAAACTACAGTATAGACAGGTTTAACTACAGTCTGGTTGTGTAATATGGTTAGTTTAGTTAGGTGAACCCTTTCTCATTTTCTCAGTAGTACTTGCTCCATTCTGTAACATAAGCCCTGTAATCTAGTGTTGAAATTCCAGAATTGATGAGAAATGCATCGGTGACGGTCTACAGTTGAAGCCTCGCTCCCTGTACTGCTGGCTGACTCGAGTGCTGTACAACAAGAGAAGCAAAATGGATCCCTTGTGGAATAACTATGTTGTTGCTGGCATTCAGGTTGGTCTATGCTATGGTTTACTGATTTACTGTATTCATAGGGCCTGCTACTCTACTTGTTTATGACATACGGCTATCCTGGGGTTGGTTCTCAAATCTTCCTAATTCTACATATAGGTACATCACACACACATACCCCTAAACACATACACACACCTTCACACACACCCCTACACATACACACACCTACACATACACACAGCCCTACACAAACTCACAAACACCCATACACACACCCAAATAATTTACTTTGTTTATTTTTTTCTCTAATAAAAATAAATAATAACATCTGGGAAGAGCGGAATCTCCCACCACAGGCATACTTACACTTGAAGGGAGATTCCTGCCACTAGTTTTTAAGAATTTTTTGTAAAAGAAATGGTTTTTATATTTTGTGTCAGCGCATCAGGTTACTCCATTTTCATTGCAAAACCGCTATCACAAAACAGCACAAAGTGCACGCGTGTGGTAACATGAATTGCGGCCGTTCGTACATAGAGTATTAAGTATAAATAATATTTTGAAAGCATAAAAAAAATGCAATCCTCGTAATTTTTGCCTCTTACCTTTTTTGCACATACATACGCTCACACCTATAATCCCTATCGGGAGTAGGCAGGGCATCAGTGGTATTAAGGTCCAATTTCACCATACTCTGTTAGTTAGTTAATCCATGATTAAGAAGTTAATCAGACAAAACGTCAATCAAAAAGTATAATAAATAATAATAAATAAACGCTACACACTCAAAGGCCCACACTAAGGTTTTCCCTTGCGCCGTGGGTCCCTCGGAACATACATAAAGACAAACACAAACACCCATGACCCGAGAACAAACATCTGCTTTTTACATAAATGTTTGCCCCGACTGGGGATCGAACCCAGGACCCGCCGATCAAGAGGCAGCGTCACTACCACTCGACCAAACCGGCCGTCAGTATGAAAATGACATTGTCAAATCTTGGGTTAGTTGCTAATTGTCTGTTAAATAACTAACAGAGTATGGTGAAATAGGGTCTTAAACCACTTGATGCCACGTTTATAATATTGGTGTAGATTATTTAGTTCACTGGTAAATGTTAGTTTATTGGTTCAAATAATAAAGTATCCTTTGTCTAATTAACAGGATGGAGAGCCATTCCTAGGTACAGTAGACAAGCTCGGTACAGCGTATGAAGATGCAGCCATCGCGTCGGGGCTCGGCGCGTACATAGCGACGCCCTTACTGCGACAGTACTCCGAGAAAGGGGCTCCGGATGAGGAGACTGCCAAGTAAGTTACAGCAGTTAGTCAGTTTTATAAATTGATGTACAGAGGCCAGCGCATCAGGTTACTCCATTTTTATTGCAAAACTGATCTTATCACAACAGCACAGAGTGCATGCGTATGGTATCCTGATGTGCGGCCCTCCGTACTATAAGCATGGCAGGCCCTGTGCCAATTATCCCAATTCCCAATTACCTTTAGCCAATTTCGTGCTTGGATTCGCGATCGAACCCGTTCACAACACATCGACAGATGGGACAGTATAACCACCTGTCGGCAGTCAAAGGAGGCCCTAACCGGACCTATATCGCGAATCACGCGAAGACTGCTGGATCTAAACAGAACAAACCTACGAATAATGGTGGGTACCCTCACGGGCCACTGTGCTTTAAACAAGCACCTATTCGTTCTAAACGTCACCGACAGCCCCCTTTGTAGGGGCTGCCTAGAGGCTGATGAAACAGTCGCCCACGTAATCCTGGAATGCGTGGGAGTGGCGAACCAACGGGCAAAAATCCTACCAGAAATTAGGTCGCTTCGCGAAGCCTGTGAATTCCCCAGGAGGATTCTGAGCTTCTGGTCGGAGCTGAGGTGGCTGGAATAGCCACCGACCCACACGCATAAAGGGCCACTCTAGAGCCTAAATGCGGAAACGGGAGCCCTTATCAACTATCAACTATCAAGCATCATACAGATTTACAGTGTGTCTTGTTGTTTATAAAATTACCCAGCTCTTAACGGGCTTAGAATATTTTTGTATGAACGCTGGTGGCTTTATTTTTAAAATTATGGCCACCTATAAAACTTGCATCAATGGATAGTTGAAACCATCACAAACATAACTTATTCAGACGCAACCCTTCTAAAGTGTCACGTTTCTGAGATACAGGTGTAGAGATAAAAACAAGTCAGTGGATACGGGCCGTCGAAAAGTTTGAAAATTTGATGGGTTTTATCTCGGAAATGTGACCCTTTAGGATAAATTTTCACTGTTTAATTTTGATTTGTGTTTATGCTAACTATCGATTTATGAAGGTTCCACAAATGACTGCGATTTTTTCGTAAAAAAACAATTGAGCAACAAATAAATAAAATAATGTAAAAATTAGGTCCCCAAAAAATGAAATTAACTTTCACAATTAATTGGCTGGTGACTAACATCAAAGTAAAAAAATCATAAACCGGCACCTTTTTATTACGTTTTATTTTAAACTGGCTGCAAGATTTATTTTTTGCCGGCAAAGCCACATTTTTGTCGCCGAGTCAATGTAATAGTCACAAGGTTATTGTTATCGCGCTGACTAGATATTTTTTGCAGCTTTCTGCACTCACCCGCGGAATTATTTTTATCCTCTAAACTTATATGCTTTTTTTTCTTCAGAAACGTAGTCCGTCGCTGCATGGAAGTTTTATTCTACCGCGACGCGCGCGCCTTCCAACGCTACCAGCTGGGCGTGGTGACCGCGGCCGGCGTCACAGTGTCCGAGCCGATCGAACTGCAGCCCAACTGGAGCGTGGCGCATTGCATACACATGAAGTGAACATAACCTAACTTAAAGACCTAAATAAATGTTTAATAAATGATTTTTTTCTTAATATTGTGTTTGATTAACCTGGAATTACGGCGACATTGAGTTCCTTAGGGCGTCACTAAGTTACTCAAGGCGTCAATTAAGTTACTCAGGACGTTATTGAGATACTTAGGCCACCATCGAGTAACTCAGGGCATCATTGACTTAGGTCATCATCAAGTTACTTAGGGCGTCACTAATTTACTCAGGGTGTCATTGAGTAACTTAGGCCATCATCGAGTTACTCAGGGCTTCATTAAGTTAGCTTTAGGATGTTATTGAGAACTTTAGGGTGTCACTAAGCTACTCAGGGCGTCATTAAGTTACTTAGGCCATTATCGAGTTACTTAAGGCGTCGAGTCAGGGCGTCCTCGAATTACTAAGGGCGTCATCGAGTTAGGACATCATCGAGTTACTTAGGGCGTTATCGAGTTAGGACGTCATCGAGTTACTTACCTAGGGCGTTATCGAGTTACTTACCTAGGGCGTTATCGAGTTACTTACCTAGGGCGTTATCGAGTTACTTACCTAGGGCGTTATCGAGTTACTTAGTGCGTCATCAAGTTACTCAGGGCGTCATTGAGTTACTTAGGGCGACATCGAGTTACTTAGGGTGTTATCGAGTTACGACGTCATCGAGTTACTTAGGACGTCATCAAGTTTCTAAGGACGTCCATGAGTAATTATTTACACTATATCTAGCCACTATACCTAGGGCAACTTTTAGATGTTGACAAAATGAAACAATTATTTTACAAAGTAATCTTATATTAGAAAATTAAAAGTTTACCACATAGTCTAGATAAAAGTAGGTATCTTATAATAACAACGCACAGCATTCTATTGATACTGTACATGTATTCTTATTTTACACGAGTCAAAACAGCAAGTTTCTAGATGCATTAATCTAATTTTGGGATCGGCTATTTTAACCTTACTGAGTCGATAATAAAAGCGCAATTCAAAATACAGACAATCGTGTTAATGTTAACATTGCATTGTTGATTTTGTGTAACTCTATTAGTCCTGCAATGATAAGTATTGTTAAAAAAATATACTTAGTGGAAATTCATTTTTTTACACAGACAATTCCCCAAAATTACATTTAATTCTAGATGTTTTTGTTAAGTTTTTCTTGGAAGTGTTTAAAAATGGGTTCACCCTTGACCATTTAATGTGTAGGAAGTTTTATTATGTATAGGACATTGCCTAAAAAGCTTCAGCATTGCGTTTATTGGAATAAATCCAGGAAATCCTAGAAGGACTAGGTGAGCTATAAGATAAAGTCAATTTCAATTCGTCATTCATTGCTTTTGCTAAAAGAAGATTTAAACCAAACACAGCAATGTATAATTAATCGTCACCACACAAACAACATCAAAATCAACATTGGCCACTGTTATTGTTTGCCGTGGAAAGGCACGACACATCACTTTTTTTCCGTCATGACAAAACAGGGATAATTGTGCCTATATCGTCCACGAAAACGCAATAAATTAAAAATTCTTTAGAATCCCATAATAACGCAAACGCCAGACTCAAAAGGCCCACACTAAGGTTCTCCCTGGTGTTGTGGGTCTCTTAGGACACAAACAAAAACACCCAGGTTGCTAGATTTGATCCTAACAAACATACTTACGTATACATATATTGCAAGTTAAAATAAAGCTTGTAAAAACGTGCCATGCCGTGCCGTGCGACGTGAAATTATAAAAGCGCCATTATCAGTTGTAATTTAGTCACTCTGACTAAATTGTGCCCTGCTATGACTTAGAATGTACGCTTTATCGCCGTTTCTTGTGGCCTCTGGTAGGGCCCTTAACAAAGCACCAGTCCACAGATATAGCTTGCCCGAGGATATCTGCGCCGTCTAACGCTTCTCGTGCACTCTGAAAGAATAAAATAAGATATGTAAAATATTGTATTAAATGTTGTAATATAGTGTAACCATAGACAAGTTGCAGCTCACTTTTCTTGGAAACTTACAATCGCGGTACTAATGTCCGTATTACAGAACGCGACTCAGACTCTGATCTATAATTAAGTAGCCGTCTTCTTTGTAATTTTGATAGTGACAGGAAGAAACAATCAAAACTTAAGTATAGATAAAGACCTTACTGCCGTACTCAGAGACGTCAATTAAAGTTAAGAAGTAATTAAATGTCATGCTATCCTTGTTTATATCAACAAGACCTGGGTGTTCTCTTAGATGCCAAATTAACATTATCTTGTCATATAGAACATATCGTGAGCAAGGCATATAAAAATTTAGGTTTTATATATAGAGTAACCAAACCGTTCACTGATGTAACATGTATAAAAGTACTATATTAGGCATATGTTCGATCTGTGCTTGAATACTGCAGCTCGGTGTGGAATCCGCAGTACATTATATATGTCAACTCCATCGAACGTGTGCAAAGAAAATTCCTGAAGCACTTGCACTTTCGAAATCGTTCTTTTAGTGATAGTTATGAGGAATCGTGTCGGGTGCACAGGGTCATGTCTCTACGAGATCGGCGCTGTGTACACGACATGGCTTTTCTCCATGACGTCTGTTCTGGTGCCCTGGACTGCCGCTCTCTTGTGAGTGATATTCTACGTTTGCATGCGCCCAATAAGCGTACTCGGCACACTCAACTTTTCTTCGTGCCCACCTCCCGAACTAACTACTTGATGAATTGCATTACACGTCGTCTGCCCAACACTTATAATAAGAAATTTAGCGACATTGACCCTTTCTGTATGTCAAAGCCCTGTTTTCTAAAACAAATCATGCGCACTTTCGGCGTTATCATAAATAAAAGCAAAAAATAAGGCGTTAATAAATATTTCCACTTTTATAATGTAATGATTTCATTTAAGCAATATTTCAATTTCAAATTAATATTATGTTTTATTATTGGTTTTGAATTTGTTGACGCTCTGCCTAACCCTATAAAGTTGCACTGGTCATGAGCCATGTAACCCAACCATTATCAAACGTTAAGTTATAAGCTAACCACTCCTCACGACAGTCAACACAACACTTACACAAACACGCGCACGCAGACAGCCACACATTTACTCGCTAGCTCAACACAACAATACACTACACTGGTGCGAAGACAATTGTTTGGCCTTCATATTGTATACCTACTAGATTACTTCTGGTTTTGATTAGTTTGCTGTTTTCATTTAATTTTACAATATTTCATTAAAAATGTACCCACTAAAATTCATGTATGTAAAGATAACAAATTATAAGTCTGTAATTGGCGAATGTTCAGATAAATTAATTAGTATTATAAGTTTTGATATTGCTGTAGACTTAAGAAAAAAAAAAAAAAAAAGAGTGAAACAGACGACATCAGAGTTTAACAGTAGGTACTTAACTTTAGTTGACATCTCTGAGTACGGCAGTTAGTCTTTTAGAGAAATAAAGACATAAGCATTTAGTTTCAAGTACTTCAACTAGATGGCGTAGTTTGTCAAGGAAATAAAGAACCATTTTTGAAAAAATCCACAATTCAAACTTCATGTTAAATCTATTCTGTCATTCTATGGAACTAAGTAATTATTTAACTTCTTTAGTGTTTTCTTGATGTACACACGGCAGCACATCAGGCTATACATATTAACCTTGACGTCGCCCTTATCTTGCTCGTGGTAGCGCCGACTTTCGTAGTACAAATGGGTAACCTGACGCGCTGCTGTCTGTACATTAACTAATGAGTTACTTCTGAAAGTATGTCACTTACCGCAGCTTGTTTGTAAGTCTCATACTCCACCAAAGCATATCCCTTGAGGAACCCAGTACGCCGGTCAAGATTTAAGTGGATATTCTTTATCTCGCCAAACTCTGAGAATTGATTCTGTAAACAAATGGATTTTGATAGCATTTTCAATTCTGTTCAGTTTTTATTTTTTATTTTTGTATACCTACTTCTATCTTTCCTTCTTTGTCGTTTAGATATACTCAAGTTTAAGACGAACTTGATTAACCCTGGTGTCAAAGTTGTCCAACCGCAGAATGGCCTCAGACTTGGTTTAACCTTTTCACCGCCAAAGTCTGATACGTTTAAGTTCCGTGCCTTCGCCGCCAAAGTCTGATATATCAGACAAAAAAAAATATATTTTTTTAACTTTAATATCGTTCACCAAGCGTTCGCCATACGCCACGACATTAAATTTTTTTTTTAATTTTTTGATGTAGCGTGTGGTGGGCGTTATTGACGAAAACTCTTGGCGCTAAAAGGGTTAAGGACTGTAGTCAATAGAAAACAGCCAAGACTACCAGCTCAACGTGCCCTCCGAAGCCAAAAACGCTAATGTTAAATTGCCACTTTGGTCACTTATCAGGTTCCCTGCCCCTATGAACGTTGCTTAGTGTACTGATCGGTTCAGCCCCCCGCTCGCGGTAAGTGTCAACGTGTTTACCAAAGCTAAAACGTTCACGTTAGAAAGGAAACAATAGAAACAACAATACAATAGAAACGTGACCGATTTAGCTTTGGTAAACACGTTTAAATTACCGCGATTGGAGGGCAGATCAGCAAGCACCACTGGGCTACGAAACTTCTATCACAGTGACTAACTATGAATATTTTTTATTTTTTTAATATTTTACCCAGATTTTGTACGTACTAAAAAAATCGAACCTGAATATCTTCCTCCTGTGCCTCTTCATGTACGTTGCTAACGAATAAGATCCAACCTTCTACTGATCTCTGAGGCCCTGGTGTGTTGCCATCGCCTTCTGGAGCTAAGCTGTCATACCTGTAAGGGAAAATCGTGAAGTTACATGTTTTTTATGTACTGGCTTTTATGTAACCTGTTTCGCTGCGGTCGGGTAGGTAGGGGGGTCATATTGTACTCGTCTGCATTGTGTACAAACTTCAAAATAATTCCCAAAATGACTGATTTTCGATTTGTCTTTGTGAAATAATGTCTTAACATCATTATTACTGACAGTTGTAGTACAGTTTGTTTGAAATATGCAGAGTTTATTAATGTAATTATTATTTATGGAATTACTATAAATTTATATCTAAATCCGAACGTCAGTAAATTTTGCGAAAATAAGTAATAGGAACAACTATCAACAATTATTTAATTGGTAGGTAATGCAAACATTATTGCGTTCTAACCCGCACCACATACATATATTTCTCTCTTGCCATCTTTAAGGTAGACTGGAAGAGATCCCTTCAGGGATAAGTCCGCCTTTGCACATCTATGTATCTTTTGCCCTTTCTTAGTGCTCCCCTAGATTGTATGAAATCTATTGAGAAACAATTTTTTTGGACATTTTGACTCAAAACTTCGTGAGGAAATACCTTGAAGCAAATAAACAGACACCTGTTTCGCAATTTTTCTAAATACAAGATTTAGAAACGAAATAGGGAACAAAAGAAGTTTTTTGCTCGAGCGAAGCCGCGGGAAAAGGCTAGTAAGTTATAAACGTATGAAGTTTGTTTTTATTTCTGAAAAGAAAAATGTTATTTTTTAGTTGTATAATTTTAAACAATATATTTTTTTTTTGCAACAGTACCATTTGACAAAGCCACGGGAAAAGGCTAGTAAGAGTTATAAACATATGAAGATTGTTTTTATTTCTGAAAAGAAAAATTTTATTTTTTAGTTGTATACTTAATTTTAAACAATTTTGTTTGCAACAGTACCATGATTTGACAGTATCATTTTTGACATTATTTGACAACAACAAATCCGAAATCAGTCATTTTGGGAACTGGTCATTTTAAAGTTTGTACAAAATGCAGACGATTACAATATGACCCCCGTACCTACGCGACCGGAGCAACCTGTTTTACAGATTGCCTTAATACAAGATTCTATTCTATTCAACCTGTTTTATCATTATCATAATCGTTTATTGCTTTATGTAGTGTACAATGGGTCTAAAAATATAAACTAGAGCGCACATAAATCCTGTAAAGGCACTGCAACTTATAATAACTAGGTACGTTATCAGGAAGTAATTTACATGATATAGGAACTTATGCCTGTACATATACTACATAAACAAAACAACAACAAAAAATATTCTCATTTTTGCTTATGAAGAAATTTAAAAAAGGCTATTCCTAAATAAGCATAGTAAGGGCCCTAAATGACAAGAAATTTAAATTTCTTACCTGATAACACGTCTGAAATAAGTATTTTTAATGTTATAAATTCAGTACGCCATATAACCAACGTTTACTTCAAATGTCATTATAGGTTTCATATCTTGCTTGGTGTACAATTTTGAGTTTTTTAATCAATTACAACAAGAATCTTTGACATGGTAGAATAGTTCCAAATGGCTATTGAATATCTATCTAAAAATATTGCTTTCATTTTTCTTTTATAAAATGAAATAACTCTGATTAATGTATAGGAAGCAAAAGAAGTGTGTTTAGATCAAATCCAGAGGCAAAAAAGGGCATCATTAATAAGGTTTGAGGTATAAATTAAAGTATTTTCTTTTCTATTTTATATAAATCAAAATTACATTATTTTAATATTTTATTTTGTAATTAAATCAAATAGGTAGGTAATAAATGATTACCTGCCCCTATTCCCCCTCTCAGAAGCCCCTCCTTCACTGCCAAACCCTCTTCCTTTACGTTTCCGCGCCTTCTCCTTCAATCTTGCGATGCCCTCTGAAACATATTTATTTTAATCTGATTATATAACATTGAAGGTCTTGACTCACTGACTCATCAATGCTTTACCATAACCCTTGGACATAGACAGTTTTTATAATGAAGACAAGTAGCAAGGAAGGATTTTACGAAGTCTGGGATATATTCTCTAGTTAGCTTACGTACAAACGACATCATTCTTACAGGAATAATACGATAAACAACTACTTTTTAAGGCAAAAGACAACTAGTACAGACCCTGCACAACCCAGGATCCCTGCCAGACATGTGAGTGTGTTTAGAGTCATGTGTTTTTCTGAAAGGGCATTGACTGCCCGGAATAGCCAGCCCAAAACATATCATGTACAATAACCAAAAATAACAAGGCATTATACCACAATTTTGAAAAAAGGAAACCTTATACTATGTGTTGAAATTAATTTGTCCCGTGTAATTAATTATACAGTTCTTATCGTAACAGTGCAGAATTTGGTAATTTAAATTGTGATAGCAAGAAAGTGGTCAGTGGGTCATGTTAGGGTCATGTGACGTTTCTCTGTAAATGATAAAAAAGCTTAAAATAACAGTGTAACAATATCTTGGCATTCAGAGCGTGATAATGAAAATATTCAATGACCAAAGAAAATAGTTGTAATACCGAGAGCTCTGAAATTCGAAAGTCACCACGAAAACATAACCTAAAAAAGCATTCTTCATATTATCGGAAAACATGATCGAACTAGTGAGAACATAAACATGTAATATATATTGGAGTTATTTGAACAATTAGAAATTTCAATTACAACAAAAATTATACAGCTAATGTGGATTTTTTACTGGAAAAAGCGACTTACGTTCACCATCCTCGTCAACTTCGAATTCCTCCGAATTTTCGATATCCAACACGTCTGCCATTGTTCACTTGGTGTAATTTATTTCGATATATTGTTTAACCTATTATTTCGATGAAACTTTCTGTAATAAATCCGTTTTTCATTAATTTTTATTATGAAGGAACGGTTCAACGCGCGTCCTTTTTTAAAATATATATCTTTTAATTTTCTGGCCTGGGACCAGGGTTGGAATCAGACCGTCAGAAAATTATACTACTTGACAAAAAATAATACTACATTACGATTTTCAACGACTTTAAAGTAAAGGGGTTCGAACATTTTTGTATGAAGCCTGGCTTGCCAAAAGTTACAAGTACATACAAGTACATAAAAAGTCGCGTTTTTAATGTACACGTATGAAACATATGCCAATCGACAGAGAAAACAATTACAAACAACAAATACTGATTGAAAAAATGTCGTAAGTGATATACTTTCTGAGTAATTTTGGTTTAAAAATGTAAAATATAATTAAAAGAAAATCATCGTTTAAACTGGTTTAAAAGTCCATTATCATCATTTTAAAGCATCTCGCGTCACGACTAGCATTAAATTGGATTCTCATAATACTAAATGCAAAAAAGGATTTTCGTATAATAGGATAAAATGCAAAAAAATATGTAGCTGAAATCAATATGAAACAAAATCCTTACAAGCCTGAGTCATCCATTAGTACTTAAAAATACCATAGAATTAATGCGGTGCGAAGAGATGCGGCTCGTGATAAGTGTCACGAGCTGCATCTCTTCCTGTCCCCCTCTTCACCACTGTCTATGAACCACAGGGCTGTTTACTGCGCTATGAGGGTAGCATGAGAGAAGCTTTGGATGTTGTCACGTTTTTTAAGCTTCTGTACGCATGCTGTCACGTTCCCTTTAATAAAGAATTAATGAGACAGCATGCGTAGAAAAGCTTTGTCACCGCGCTTATGTTAGACGGGCAGGTGAAGTCCGTCAGTTTGTCACCGTGACTTGCACCGTGTACAAGCGTTCTCGTTGCTGTAGAAGAAGTTTAAGTTGTATCTTTTATAAAGTTTTTGTTGTTGATATTTTTATTATTTCTTGACTGTTAACATTACCTATTTCATCTATTATTATTGACATTTACGCGATGTCAAGAAACTTAGGCCCGCCAGGGTCGCAGTGTTTCTTCTACGGAATTAGTACTGCTCGCCCTATCGTACGTCGTCCGCGATCACAAATATGATGTTATGAGCTTTGTCAGAGATATCTAAACCATCACCCTTATGTCCAAGAGTATGCCATCCATATATTCAGCGGCAAACCTCATAAACCTGTTAAAGAATCTTCTTAGGAATCTCCTTTTTTTCAATTTTGATAACCCTATATTATTTTTCTAATGCTTTGATTTGTCATTCGTTGTTATTTACTATTCTGTCATAGTTTATTAAATTAATAATTTTCACAATTTGCGGACTTCTGATTTTATAGATAATTACATTTATCATGGTAGCATACGCTGTGAAATGTGAAATAAATTGTTATTTGATAGAAATAAATAAATAAGAGCAAATAATTTTCCGAAAATTTTTTCAAAGTCTGACAGCAAGACGTAATTTCAAAATGCAATCAACAAGTTGTAAAATTGATATTGGTCGTCTGGAAGGCACGAAAAATTGGTCGACGTGGAAATTTAAGGCTATGCTACTTCTAAGAGGTAAGCCCGGTGGGTTAGATGCTATAAATGGCAACCTAGTAAAACCGGTGAGACCTGATTCATCTGACGTCGCTGCAATTTCGGAATATGAAAAAGCCCTTGATAAATACAACGAAACAGATAGTTCCGCACTACTATTACTATCTGCGAACATGTCAGACGAAACTCTTCAAAAAATAATGAGATTTAACTCGTCTAAAGATGTTTGGGATGAGCTACATCGTTTGTTTGATGGTACATCTGAAGATAAGAGCTATGCGCTGTGTATGGAGTTTTTCGGCTATCGTAAAGATCCGTCACATGATATTACGACTCAATCTCGAAAGTTAAGACGCTATGGTCAGATTTGAAAGCTGAATTAGTTAAGATAGAGAAGGCTGAATTACCAGATATCCTATTAATCTGCAAGATTCTAGATACTCTACCTGAAACATACTTCTCCTTCAAGTCAAGTTGGATGCTTATGTCAAGGACCAACAAAACAATTGACAATCTGACAACGCAACTTTGTACTTATGAACGCTCGCTCTCATCCAAAAGTAGTGAACCTGCTGAAGCTTTGGCTGTTCAAAACAGTAATAAACCAAAGAAAAAGTGTGGATATTGTGGAAAATTTGGTCATAAGGTCAGACAATGTAGAAAATGGAAAGCTGACGGTAAACCATCCAAGCCAGAGACGAAACAGTCATCAAGTAACTTAAACCTTTTGCTCATGCAAGTAACTACTGGTCAAGAAGTAAATTCGATACAAACAAACTGTGATACTACAAGTTGGTTCGTTGACAATGGCGCTACTAGCCATGTTACCTGTAGAAGCGACTTCTTTTCAAGTTTCCAATATTTTGATGACACTCGTGCAGTAACTGTTGCTAATGGAAATGCTATAAAAGCGGTTGGCAAAGGTACAGTTGACTTGAAAAATGTAGTCAATGGAAAAGAATCCATGATACAACTCTGTGATGTATGGTATGTACCTGACATTGCCAGAAACCTATTCTCTGTACTGGCCACTCAAGACAGACTAACAAATAGTGTTTTTATATCTGAGAGGGAACACTGCTCCTTAAGAGTTGATGGACAAGTGAAACTGACTGGCAAAAGAGTCAAGAATGGAGGCCTATACAAGCTTGATGTAGAAACCATATCTAAGCCGACTCCTGACTTCAATGTTGTGTCAACAAGTAATCTGCTACAACTCTATGAAAGGTTAGCCCATCAGAATAAGAAACATGTAAAACAGTTTATTGAAAAGGAACTTGGTGTTAAAGTAAGTCTAGATTCTGAATTATGTACTGGGTGTATTTATGGCAAAACACATAGACGAAAATTTGGAACAAGAGAACGTGCTAAAGTACCTGCGGAAATTATTCACGCAGATGTTTGTGGTCCATTTCCTCCTTCTTTCAATAAAAATCGTTATTTTGTTTTATTCAAAGACGATTACAGCAAGTACAGACATGTCTACTACATGCGACAAAAATCGGAAGTTCCTCAGAAGCTCCGACAAACGTTACAAGAATGTAAGATTGCTGGACACTTTGTCAAAGAATTTCTTAGTGATAACGGCGGAGAATTCGATAATGAGAATATAAGAAGCATTCTTCGTGAAGCTGGAATCAGACAAAGGCTCACTATGCCTTATACGCCACAACAAAATGGCTTAAGTGAACGTGAGAATCGAACCTTAGTCGAGGCAGCTCGCACAATGATGCATGCTCATGAAGAATTACCAGCTGCAACATGGGCAGAGTTGATAAATACTGGTGCATATGTCTTGAACAGAACGGGCCCAACTTCACAAAATGGGAAATCACCATTTGAACTGTGGTTCAAAAAGAAACCATCAGTAAAACACCTGAAGATTATTGGTTGTGAATGTTTTGCTCATGTTCCAAAACAAAAGCGAACCAAGCTGTCAAAAAAGGCAGATAAGTGTATCCTCATTGGTTACGATGGTGATGAAGGCTATCGCTTGCTCAGTAATACTGGTAAACTCATAAGATCGAGAGATGTTACATTTAATGAATCAGTTTTGAATCCGATTGACTTAAATGATTCGGATGAAGATGACTCTTCAATCGAGATAAATTTCCCACTCGTGACGCCACCGATGTGTGATGCAAGGGAGGAAGAACGCAATGAAAGCAACTCTGATGTGCTCCCTAGCTCTACTGTGCCTCCCACATCGCCTGGACTTGTCGTAAGTCAAGGAATTGAAAGGAGTCCTGACGATCCTACTGAACTTCGAACATCTAATAATGAAATTCCTCCAGAATCTCCTCTATATGAAGATGCATTAGAGGATATTGATGATGAGATGCCAGAATCTGCAGAAGACATAGCTGAGATAGCTAATAGAATGAATTTACGTGATAGAAGTCAACTAAGACCACCTACGCGATACCAAGATTTTATCATGATGTCAGCAGATGATATTCGAGGTATCAATGAACCGAAAAGCTATAAAGAAGCAATAAATAGTCCGCAAAAAGATCAGTGGGTCAAAGCAATGGAGAGTGAAGTTAAGTCATTAAAAGAAAACAAAACCTGGACTCTGGTTGACCTTCCTAAAGACAGAAAACCCATATCTTGTAAATGGATTTACAAAATTAAAACCAACGCTGATGGCTCGCTAGACAAATTTAAAGCAAGACTAGTTGCTCGTGGCTATACACAGAAAAAGGGCATTGACTATGATGAAGTCTTTAGTCCAGTTGCTAAGATGACTACGATAAGATCAGTTTTAAGTATTGCTGCTAACGAAGCGCTAAAACTCACTCAATTCGACGTCTCAACAGCATTTCTGTATGGTTCATTAGATGAAGAGATTTATATGAAGCAACCTGACGGATATTCAGATGGATCTAATAAGGTGTGCAGATTGAAAAGAAGCCTATATGGTCTTAAACAGGCGCCGCGCTGTTGGAATAAATGTATGGTCGATTACTTGTTAAGCATTGGCTTCCAACAATGTACTACGGATCCATGCCTATTTATTCGAAACCGAACAAATAACAAGATAATCCTTGCTCTTTATGTTGATGACGGATTAGTCGCAGCAACCAATCAGAAAGACTCTGAAAAATTCATAAATGAGCTAAAGAAAAGATTCAAAATCACAATTAAAGACGCTACATACTTTTTAGGCCTTGAAATAAAAAACCAGGATGGTAACATTAAAGTATCCCAAAGTAATTACGCAAACAAAATACTAGAACGTTTCGGAATGAAAGACTGTAAACCGGTTTCTACCCCAATGTTGAAGGATGGAGTACCAGAAACAGAATCTGTTGAATCGGATGTTTCAAAATACCCGTACCGAGAAGCTGTAGGTGCTCTTGCGTATTTAACTGTTGGAACCAGACCTGATCTAGCCTATGCTGTAAGCGTCATATCAAGATCTTTAGAAAAACCAGCTAAAGATGATATACTTAAATTGAAGCGAATCTTCAGATATATTAAAGGTACTTTGGATTACGGTATACTTTATAAGAAAAAATGTAATACTGGCATTTTAGAATGCTTTAGTGACTCGGACCACGGCGGAGACCGAACCACCGGACGGTCTACTTCAGGCATTTTATGCATTTATTCAGGAGGAGCAATCTCATGGACTAGTCGACGACAAACTTGCGTAGCAATTTCGAGTACGGAAGCCGAATTGGTTGCAGCAAGTGAGGCGGCACGAGAAATTGTCTGGCTCAAGAGAATTTTCGCTGAAATTTCAAGCCTAAAGGAGACGCCAAAACTAAGGGTCGACAATGATGCTGCTATTAAGATATCGCACAATCCAGAGCTCCACAGAAGGACAAAACATATTGCTATTAGACACTTTTATGTCAGGGAGCTTGTCGCTGAAGGCGAACTACGTGTGCAATATATATCTACTGAGTTCCAGTTGGCAGACCTGCTCACCAAGGCATTACATAAGCCACGGATATCAGCAATAGCAGTACAGATTGGACTAATGCAATAGGGTTGACAAAAAGGGAGGATGTTAATGAATCTTCTTAGGAATCTTCTTAGAAGTCTCCTTTTTTTCAATTTTGATAACCCTATATTATTTTTCTAATGCTTTGATTTGTCATTCGTTGTTATTTACTATTCTGTCATAGTTTATTAAATTAATAATTTTCACAATTTGCGGACTTCTGATTTTATAGATAATTACATTTATCAAAACTCTGGTGTCGAAGTTATTAACCCGCTAAAGACCTTCGCAGTGGCTCATGTACCGACTACTCTCGCAGATACTTAGGCACTTAAAGCCGGCGCCTTCCGTAGCATGGAATCATCTTTCTTTCGGACAATCAGGTGATTCCCTTGCGGCCTGGTATCCCCACCGGTTACCTCCACCAGTGGGGCCACAAGGATTATTTAGTCTTGATATCCTGTAGTGGATCAGGGAGACAAGAGGACTTATTTGTACTTATTTCTCCACTCATTATGTTGAAGTATTAGCCACTTCTTAGTTTTTATGCTGTCATTGATACGAAGTCAAAATCAAAAGTCAGTATCCTAATAACCAAACTGAGGTAAGTCTGAAAATCATAAAGTGATGTTTGTTCGGATCCCGGAACCTTCTTGATGGCCGCGCGCGGTGGCGTGGGAAATGGCGTACGAGCGGCGTACCAGCGGCGCGAGAAGCGGCGTACCAGGCAGCGGCGCGGGATGCGGTCTGCGAGGGGCGGTTCCAATCGAGCGATGTCTCTGTATTTAAGTTAACGTAGTGACTTTCAACCTTACTTTTAACACTAGACGTAGTAACTTTCAACTTATTTTTAACACTAGACTGTAAGCTCGTCCGTCCAACCGTAGAAGGTCTAGGGCAAGAGCACTCCAATGAGTATGAGTTGCTTTTTTATTGATAAAGATCACGATGACAGTGAGTGACAAAATGACTGGTAAAGAACAACCCTGTGGTTGGTCCCTTCCTTTCACCCTGCACCCTTCGCGCCGCATTTACGTGGTATTTTTCTTGATGGATGACCCTAGCTTGTAATCAATGAGTAGATTTTGGATTTTGATTGATGTGGATTTCACCAAAAACGTATTTTACATATATATTTTTTTTTCGCATTTCCTATTATTTTAGTATAACAGGAATCCAATTTAATGCTAGTCGTGGCGCGGGATGTTTCAAAATGATGACAATAGACTTTTAAATCAGTTTAAATAATGATTTTCTTATAATTATATTTTACATTTTCAAACTGTAATTACTCAGAAAGTATATCACTTACGACATTTTGTCAATCAGTATTTGATGTTTGTAATTATTTTATCTTTCGATTGGCATATGTTTCATACGTGCACATTAAAAACGCGACTTTTTATGTACTTGCAACTTTAGGCATGCCACAGAGGTTCGATGCTCTTTGTTTTATTGCATAAAAAAAACAGTTAAAATATTAAAAAATAATCACAAAATTATCCTTCAATTTCTAGCCTATTTTATTCAGTTAAAGTAAGATGGAAACGGCGATATAAAAAAAACTGTTTGTTTTACCTTATTTTAGTATATATATTATTCAAGAAAATTGTAAAAGCATACACAAGAAAGTGCATATAAGTAATCGTCATCGCGTAGTATACTGGCATTAACAAAACTACATACTACCTTTGAGTAACCGGACAGGATTTAGAGATTCTTGTGTAACCAAATTTTTTTGTGGAGTGGAAATAAACATTTTTTTTATTCTATTGGGCGTTTCCCCACTGGCCGGCACCGGCGACGGCGAGAGTGACAGAGCTATACTAGGAAGCAAGAAATCGGTAGTCGGTAGGTAGTAGAGTGACAGAGATACTTGCTTCCTAGTATAGCTCTGTCACTCTCGCCGTCGTCGCCGTCGCCTCGCCGTGCCGGCCAGTCGGAAAACGCCCATTCTATTACGCGCTTACGGGGCGTCCATTAATTACGTGAGGCGTTTTGGGGGGGAGGGGGTCGGGCCGGATCTCACGTGGGAGAGAGGGGGGGGTCTCTAAAAATATCACGTAATATTTTCCCCCAAAAGAAATAGTGTTAAATTGTGGGAAAGCTAACTCAAACCAACGACTCCCTACTATTCTCAGCCAATTTTTTCTATGGCAGCGACATGTACGCACATTTTATTCTCTGCCATTTCATACAATGCCACTTTGGCATCAAATAACAGTGACGTACATAAAAGAACCGGACATTTTAAGCTCGTTCCTGTTATTCTATGCCACCGTTATATGATGCCAAGTTATATTACGCCCTAGATGGCATTAAATAACGGAGCCGCACAATTTTAGTACGCCGGTGTTATTTGATGCCATTCACAGATTATAAAACGTATGTCTATGAACTAAATGCGTTCAAGATTTGTCAGGTGAGGAGTGAACGATTGCAACTTAAGTTGCGGCTACATATAGGGCCACATATCATTATTTTCTTCTTGTCTCTCTCTGCCTTACTGATATGATAACAATGAAAACATGTGTCCTAGTCAAAAGCGCTCTCTTATCGACAATCCAATCCATAATAATTGATTTATGTATTGTCTATAATCTTTGAGTATGGATATTCTATAATAGGTTGTCTACAGTGACAAGTGTGCTAAGTTTCGGCTCGGGCTTGTTTTATCGTTCGCCCATGATACAGCGAAACCATTGAGCGAAACCCAGGTCCCACTTTACTGTATGCCAGGGAAGAGTATGTATCTGGCAGTTGGCATTTTATATAATCCTACTTGAATGTGAAAGTTTGAGGGTTTGGATATAGACACAAAACTTACACAAAACGCACGAATATATACAGTGTGAGTCTTTATAATGTGCACATATTAAATAAGGTAACTATGCTTCGTTTTATCGACGGGAAAAATACTAAAAAAAAATCCAAAAAAATTAAGATTTTTTTTATGGAATTTTTAAAATTCTTGTTTGTTACTGTGCTCACCGTATAAACAAAACGGTATAACTTTTAAACAAAACGATCTATCACGTTGAAACAAAATCAATAACGATTGGAAACAACAGGGTGTTCTCATAAAACTAAAAGCGAGGGAAAACAGCCGCCCCAACTGAAAATAAAAAAGATTTCTAACAGAAATCAGGTTTGTTTTCCGTCAAGTTTTTCAATAGTACATTATGCTACAAGTGTGCTAAGTTTCGGCTCGGGCTCTAAACTCGCCTTTAATGTAATATCCGATGCGCACGCGTGTCATACGATGTTTTTCAACACATTTGCGAGGAAAGAAAGAAATAAAAACTTTCTTTTGATATTGACGGCAACAAGCTATCACTTGCGTGTTGCGCCTCGGAAAGTATTTTTGTCTGTGTACCTATACCCACGTAGGTTTCCTGTTCTGCACTTGAAGAAGACATTTTTTGTGTTGTATTTCTGACAATAATAACAATTGGATGAAAACAAATGCTGTTTGTGAAAACATCTGAAAATTCTGAAAAGAGGCGCTTTTATTTTTCTTTTTTCGCTCGCAAAATGAGATTCACATTGACAAGTATGCCATACAGCCAAATAATAAAAAAATACTTAACTATATATTTTCACGTTTTAGCACAAATAAATGATATTTTCTGTTAAATTTAAATGATTTAGTGGAATGATATTTCTATTTACAAATATGTAGTTCAATATTTACACTTAATTTTAAATATAAAATAAGATCTGATCTCTTTGCTAAAATTTAGAAAAAAAACCATTACGTACTTGTGCTTTATTTTTATTACTCACGGGCTGGGTAATACATATCATTATGAACCTTAAAACAATGACATAAGACCCACTTTATGATCAAATGTGTTGAAAAAAATGTAAAGGGCTTTGAAGATTTTGGAATACCTACTGTCCGCCATTTTGAATTTTTTTCAAAATCGCGGCCACACTTGAAACCTAGTAAAATCGATAGCTTAGATCAATACAAACTTAAAATATTCTTTGACAAATTCTCCTGAAGTGTCAGGTTTCCAAGTTATGAGCTGTCAAAGTTACACTGGTGGTGCCATCACTAAGTACTATGAAATATAGTTTCTCTTTCCTGTTTTCAAACATGTTTTACTTGATTTTAAAAGTACTTTGGCTATATTTAAAAGTTCCTAATTTATGATATGACAAATGCTTAGGCAATTGTACCTACCTCAATTTGTGGGTACCTGCGGGGCGTATGAAATGGGGCGGGGGAGACTCGTAGCCACTCGAGCCGCTATAAAGTTTTGCACTATTGGCGCTATCAATAAGTACTAAGAAATATAAGTTTCAAAATATTTTAAACGTGTCTTTGCATATCTTCGACTAATCTATATATTTTCACGAAATATCCCTGACTACCCAGTCAGAGACATCTTATACTAAGGTTAAATGTTTTGAAGTCATAGGTAAAGGTAATGACTTTAATATCATTTAGAAAGGAAAAACATCAGTAAATTAAATGTGTTTTTATTCACTTAAACATATGACATATATGTATCCATAATAATTGTTTTAACACAATAATGCATTTTAATTATTTTACTTAAAATAATACAATCATCTTAAAAAACTATCTCCTACCAGTACATAGAATATGTGGCTGTTTAGGAAAGAATACATGCACATTCCTACATTTTTTAAATACAACTTCAATTTGACCAAATGTTATGAAAAATATTAATACTTATCTGTTAGTATTAAATATTAACTTAAACCTATTGTAATAAATACCATGTATATGAGGTTTTCTCGTTAAGAATCATACAATATAAATAATCGTCTTTTTTAAAGATCAGTAACATATCGGTGACTATTCTGATGTCACCAATGTCCATGGGCATGTGTGAGACTTTTTGATAAATATAACACATATAAATGGTATTTTCCCATAATGGGCAAAGAACAGTTATCTTATTATTATTCTTCGTCTGACAACTCAAATATACTCCCCGCTGCCTTCACACGGCGCAGGCGATACGCGAGTTAAACGGTAGGCCTATAGGTGCGTGTCTTATATGCCCCAATAGATTTGTAAGTATGTACCTACCTTAAAAGTAAGTTACCTTTATTTGTATTGATATAAACAATCAATTTAATTAGGTTTCAAACATGTTTGAAAACAGAGACTAATTTTCATAGTACCTACCTACTTATTGGTGTTGGTGGTGCCAACAGTGCAACTCTGACAGCTTATAACTTGGAAACCTGACACTTTAGGAGATTTTATCAAAGAATATTTTACGTTTGTATTGATGTTAAAAATCGATTTAATTAGATTTAAAACATGTTAGAAAACAGAAACCTTTAGTTATAGTACTCAGTGATGGCGCCACCAGTGTAACTTTGACAGCTCATAACTTGGAAACCTGACACCTTAGGAGAATTTGTCAAAGAATATTTTAAGTTTGTATTAATCTAAGCTATCGATTTTACTAGGTCTCAAGTGTGGCCGCGATTTTGAAAAAATTTCAAAATGGCGGACAGTAGGTATTCCAGGCTTCATACAAAAATCTTCAAAGCCCTTTCTTAGTAAAACGCCCTATTCACCTAGTTTTTTTATTACTTTACGTTATTCTACATCGTATTAACCATCTTAAAAAAGGCCTTGCACCACTGTTTTGCAGGTATAGAGAACCTTTTTTGTCAGTTATTTTTGTAAAGATGCGCGGGGTGGAGTGCGGGGAAGCAGGGCCAATTGCTTCCCCGCACTCAACCCAACTCATCCTACCGCCCCATAGCCTTATCCTCAGTATTAATTAAATTGTTGGAGCACCTTGTCAAGAACCGTATGTGGAGAGTGGGAGACTTTTGGCCCTGTCTCAATATGGATTTAGAAAAGGTAAAGGCACCACAGACAGTCTTAGTATTCTGACTTCAGACATTAGACTTGCATTTAGCCAGGGAAAATCCGTTGTCGCGGCTTTCTTGGATATTCAGGCTGCATACGACAGCGTTCAGCTTCGTATCCTCAGGAAGAAAGTTCAAGAGCTGAGGATTCCGGATAGTCTAGCGAACCGCGTGTGCGGACTATTGTCCGAGAGACAAGTTATTTTCCATAAGACAGATGAACATATCAATCTCTCCAAAATAGTACGACTGGGTCTACCTCAGGGGTCTGTTCTGAGTCCTTTACTCTACAATATATATATATATATACCTATGATATAGAATCCGTTGTAAATAACTGCCAGATGTTACAGTACGCTGATGATATCCTTATTTATTCTTCCAACAGCAATATTGAAGCTGCAGCTGAATCAATCTCTACCTCACTCTCTTCCCTAGACCACTGGCTCTCTACTAATGGTCTCAACCTTTCCCCAACCAAAAGTTTCGTTGTTAATTTTTCAAGGAAAAGGACTCTGCCCGAGTTTGTGGTCTCTATTAACAACGTACCTAAGTATATCAGCAAAATCGCACTATAATGTTTTAGGTGTTCTCCTGGATTCAAAACTTGATGGATCTTTGCACTTCGATTATATTGTCAAAAAATGTGAAAAGGGACTTAAAATTTTACGATGCTTAACTGGTGCATGTTGGGGAGCGCACCCCACCTCACTCAGATTACTCTATAATGCGACAATCCGTAGCATCCTGGGGCTCTATTTTTGAATCACACGCCTCGTTTCGAGCGATATCTTTTATTGATTTGCGCGGATTCTTTTGATTTCCGAACTTTTTGATCACTGCCCTTCAGCGAAAGGGTCTTAGCACTCATGGAATTTAGTAGATAAAAAATTCAAAAATCAATAGCATCGACGCAAATCAACGAAATATATCGCTCGAAATGAGACGAGTAATTCAAAAATAGTGCCCCTAGACTATGGTTCCTTCTTATAAGTCCCCGGTAACAAAGCTGGCTTGAAAAAAATAGATCTCATTGAGATGAGATCTAGCCCTACCAACGCCCTTCAGGTGGAAATGGCAGATCCCCCCTGAATCTTAGGAGACAATTTTTAGCCGACAGCTACTTTTTTCGCACCCTTCAGTTCTCTCAACACCCTATAGATAGATACATAGATAATACGTTTATTCAATGACCAGCAACTTTGACGTAAACATAAAACAAACAACTTCACACAAATCACAAATATAAACAAAGAAAAAACATCAAGGGGAATCGTGATGTGAAACGGTTAAGGAAGAGGTCCTGATTCAGCATAGTGTTGTGGTTGGAGCCACAACGCTGATATTCTGTCAGTGCTTTTAAAACTATACGCGCACTTCGTAGACAAACAAAGAAAAACAGGATTAAGAGTAGGAATATTAGTAAGAAAAGGAAAAGAGATAGATAGTAATAGCTAAATAATATATAGTTAAGAATTATAGAAAATAAGTAGGTAGTAGAAATGATGAACGAAATAATTATGTTAATAAAACAACAAAATAAAATTCGTAAAAAATTACTTAAAATTAAATTGATGAGTTTGTTCCAAGTGCTGGTGATCTAGTAAATATTTTTTATAGACTAATTAAACTAAAATCAGCTCCATATTGGCACTCTAAAGGACCCCCTTGCCTTGTTAAAAGCCTAGCTAGGTTTCAATCCCTAAAAGACCCTCAATTTTTTTATCAAACCTGGACGTCCGCACGGTTTCGCTGCGCGAGTGATAATGAAAGAATGAGAGTGTACATGGTCGCTATCGCAATGTCTCGCGTCCGAGTCCGAGACCCTTTGACTTAACAAATATCTCTCTCACTCTCATCAGCCCATACAATGTCTCCACCGAGGAGCACGAGCCTCCCTTCAAATCATGTAGGAGATTCAGGCCATAGTCCACCACGCTGGCCTAATGCGGGTTGGTGGACCATGCATCTTTCGGAAACATTTCCTCAGAAGCACGGGTTTCATCACGATGTTTAATAAAAAAACTCTGAACTTCTTAGTTTAGTTGGACTGACAAGCGAAAAACTTTCAGTTTTAATCATTTTGAACGCCACAAAATTGGTGATAAATTGGTGGTTCTATAAGGCAATTATTGAGGTATTTCTATTTGAAATTACACAAAAAACTTTTCTTATATCTGGCGTTAATAAACGAAATCGGGCAATGGCGCCCTATGAAAGGGGGAATTGACAAAATTTATTATTTAATCATTTCTAATAAAAATTTACATAAGATCAAAATCGACTTATAGATACTAATTTCCCTATGGAACTGAACGGGCTCTCCCAAAGGTCCGTTAGATAAAATAGGAAAAAACAAATTCTAAGCATAAAACTCCAATTTACAAAAAATCCAATATGGATTGCTTGGGGAAAATGTTTTCATGGGAAAAGTTTTGAAATTAAGTTAAAAGCATGTTTTAGTTTTATTTTTTCGCAACCTAACTACACATTCCTGATGTCCACTACTCTGTGTCCTCCTTGTCGTCAACCCTATCATAAAGCTTCAGGAACAGTTCAAAATTAGGTATAACATGCAATATACACTTAGGTTCTGGAAATAAATCCACAGCCTAAATTAGACAAAATATATCATCTAAACATCTGCTTCGCAAACTTACCAGTTCCTGTGATCATTGATAAGGCGACGAAAAATATTGGGCTACACGCCCGAACGGCCTCCCTACTCCCCTCACAGCCGTCTCATGCCTCGCATCACAAGAAACAACAATTAAAAGAATACGTATCTTTCGTCATCTTAACAAGTTTCACATCAAGTTGGAAAACAATATTATCGGAAACATTTCCTCAGAAGCACGGGTTTCATCACGATGTTTAATAAAAAAACTCTGAACTTCTTAGTTTAGTTGGACTGACAAGCGAAAAACTTTCAGTTTTAATCATTTTGAACGCCACAAAATTGGTGATAAATTGGTGGTTCTATAAGGCAATTATTGAGGTATTTCTATTTGAAATTACACAAAAAACTTTTCTTATATCTGGCGTTAATAAACGAAATCGGGCAATGGCGCCCTATGAAAGGGGGAATTGACAAAATTTATTATTTAATCATTTCTAATAAAAATTTACATAAGATCAAAATCGACTTATAGATACTAATTTCCCTATGGAACTGAACGGGCTCTCCCAAAGGTCCGTTAGATAAAATAGGAAAAAACAAATTCTAAGCATAAAACTCCAATTTACAAAAAATCCAATATGGATTGCTTGGGGAAAATGTTTTCATGGGAAAAGTTTTGAAATTAAGTTAAAAGCATGTTTTAGTTTTATTTTTTCGCAACCTAACTACACATTCCTGATGTCCACTACTCTGTGTCCTCCTTGTCGTCAACCCTATCATAAAGCTTCAGGAACAGTTCAAAATTAGGTATAACATGCAATATACACTTAGGTTCTGGAAATAAATCCACAGCCTAAATTAGACAAAATATATCATCTAAACATCTGCTTCGCAAACTTACCAGTTCCTGTGATCATTGATAAGGCGACGAAAAATATTGGGCTACACGCCCGAACGGCCTCCCTACTCCCCTCACAGCCGTCTCATGCCTCGCATCACAAGAAACAACAATTAAAAGAATACGTATCTTTCGTCATCTTAACAAGTTTCACATCAAGTTGGAAAACAATATTATAGAATAAGACTTACATGAGAAGATGTGCTTACTTCTTCTTCCTTTCATGACGTCCCCACTCTCCATGTTGCCATCCTACTGATCTTACATGGTCCAGGGGGCCTACCACCTAAGCGAAGTTGACGCTGGGTGAACGAATGGAATATTGTCGATTGCTTCTTTATAAGGAGACCTTGACTAATGATATGAACCAAACACAGCAATGTACATCATTCCATTCGTTCAATCAGCATCAACTTCGCTTAGGCAGCTACTTTAAATCTATTATTATTTTACATATTTACAACTTGCCTTTGGCGACACTCCTTGTATATTATCATACAATTTGGTGTTTTATAACAAAAATGTAGTAACGTAAATGTGGCTGATGGTTTGCTATATAAAAATAAAATTACAGGAAAACTTCTATCCTTAAATGGAAGCCTGTATTTGTCTGTTACGTATACTTTGCCCTCAAAAAAAATAAATTTACAATACGAGTAATCGCATTGTCACCCTACTAGAATGAGACCTTTGCCACGTTGCTCGCTCTTCCTCGGCCCGCGTTTGAGCTCGAAGAGTTCTATCCTTATATAATTAGATCCATGACTTAAACACAGATTTGCGGAAATTCTGTTTTTTCTTCTTTTCAGGAAAAAGAGATTCTTTTTCCGTTTTAAATTCGCTTTTTTTTTATTCGAATCGACGTGACACTGGCAGCAAAGAGTATGTCACTGCGTTTAACTGGCAGAAATGTCCAAAAGGACGATTGCTATAATAATAAAAAAAACTCAAAAGGGTTGACATTGACAGATTGGTTGATTTACAAAATCCGAGATTTTGTGTTACCGTACATGAAATCCCCGTCGTGTATTTTCTGCGCTACGTGATATTGGCGGAATTGTGGCAACACATATGGGGCCATATATAAGAATCTATCTATCTAGTAATAAAATAAATTCGAGAAATGTGAGTTTTATTTAATTGACTAATAATAAATATAATAATAATACAAATGAGTGTTTGTGTAATGTAAGTGTACATTCTAATAATTTGTTTCCAGTAGATGTGAGCAATAAGTAGTTCATCAGCTGGGAATAATATTATCTGTGATCTAGTTAATTTAAATTTGAAACCAAAATTATCCATGTTATGACATGAATAGGTAATTATGAACTAAATGATAGTACTTACTTAAAATAATTAATAATTTGTTTTCCCCAGAAAAGTCTGATAATACTAATAAGAATTTACTAAATGAAGAAATCATATCAATTTCAGAATCAGCTGCTGGAGATGTTGCTGCTGGAAGTGAGGCCACCAGTGAGCGACCCCCCTCCGAGGCGGAGGATGCTGATTCCTCACCCGAGTACACAGACTGCTTCCAGTCACCATAAAAGTCTGATGACTAAGATGAAGAGTGGTCCGAGGGACGGCTCTGCAGAGTCTTCCTTGGACTCCAGTGGCTTGGTAGGTGAGACTGTGATGACACAAGAAGAGCACACGTCATCAGAAAGACCCACTAGATGTACTAGAGGTATTCCTCCTAATAGGTATGAAGATTATGAATTTTATTTTCTCTCATCATTCATGGAACCTACCACATACATTGAAACTTTGGCTAGCTAAAGATCATTAGCAAGCAGCAATGGATATTGAATATCAATCACTTAAAAACAATGTTTGGAAGTTAGAAAAATAGAAACAGTCAAAAGCAAGTATTTTAAGGTGAAAATAGATTCTTCTGGAAAAGCCTATTTATTTTTAATAGGTTTAAAGCAAGTGGATTGAGCCAATAACCAGGAGTGGACTATGAAGACACTTCCTCCCCTGTAGTTAGGCATTCCACAATGCGAATTTTATTTAAGTATATTCTTTTTTTCATGGAAATCTTAAAGAAATATTCATGGAACAGCCCCCGGGTTTGGCTATGCACAGGATTCTAATAAGGCGTGATTGTTACAGAAAAGCATCTATGGGCTGAAGCAAGCAAGTCGGGTATGGAATCAAACTGTAAACAATTTACTAATAGAAAATTAATAATTATTTTATAGAATTAATAGGCTCTCTTATGTGTTTGAGTGTGTGCACTTGGCCTGATATTACGTTTGAATTAAGTCAGTTTAATAACTGCTACACTAGATCTCATTGGGTTGCTGCCAAAAGGGTTCTCCGCTATTTGTCAAATACTGTGGACTTGGGATTGATTTTTTATAAATGTAAAAGGTTGAATCTTGATTGGGCGAACGACCCTATTGACAAGAAATCACTTACAGGTTTTATAGTTAAAATATAAACTAATACTATAAATTGGGAGAATAGAAAAGAACGCAGCATTGCTAAGCCAAGTACTGAAGCAGAGTATTTATCCATTAGCGACGCATGTTAAGACATTTTATTTATCAGGAGCTTTTGGTTAGATCTTATGGGCACACCTTTACAAAGCACAATTTTGAATGATAAATCAAAGTGCACAGAAGCTCTTGGCATAATCTAAAGAATGCGTTACAATTTCATAAAGGATTTGGTTTCTGATGGTTGTATTAGTATATCATACTTACCAACTGATGAAATGATAGCAGATATACTTATGAAAGCATTGTCCTTTAATAAGCATATGTTTTTCAGACACAGATTAAATGTAACAAATGATAATTAAGCATGTCTATTTTTGTTTAAATTTCTTCTATGAATACCTCAATTTGTTCAGTTTAAGTTGTATTCTTGAACTGTTTAATAGATTATAGATTTTAGTTATCACAAGCATAATGTGTCCACCAACCCGCATTGGGCCAGCGTGGTGGACTATGGCCTAAATCCCTTCCGTGTTTCGAAGGGAGGCCCGTGCCCCTCGGTGGGGATGTATATGGGCTGATAAGAGAAATCATAATGTTTCACTCCTTTTTATGTTACTTAATTCATGATAAGTTATTCTAAGTTATGGGGTTGACAGAGAGTGTAGGGATTTTGTATTATATCCTTTTCCGTAAGGGGAAGTGTTAGATGATATGCCAAAGGACTGGTATCCACATTGTTAGATCGAGGCACCCTCTTTTTACTCGCACTTCTCGATTTGTATCTATCCATTGTCTGACTGTCTATAAGCGCATTCTATTTTTTATCCTACAATAAAGTTTAACAGTGAGTTCTTGTTTTATTGCCACACCCGTAGTATACTTACTTATTGCGCATCATGTTTTGTGGATGATAGTCAATTTTTCTGAAAGGAAACATACCTACTTTATTTTTGCTGTTCGGTCAGTTTGGCTGAAATGGGAATTTCTTTTGATACAGGGTGGAGAAAAATGGCTTTACCCAAATTATAATTTGTGCTGGATCCTTTCTTCTCTTCGTGCTGCTTGCTCCCATCCCATATTGTATATAAAATTGAGTGATATACAATAATATAATTCATCCAAATACAATCCTAATTGGTCGCACTATGCTGCATCTGCTTTGCTTATCAGATCAGTTTGTGGGGTGGAGCACGGTAGGTGAACCTCAGAATGACGGGTGTACCTCAGAATGTAGATGTAAGCATCAATAGTTATAAGTAATTTAATGTAAAGAGGTACATACCTACCCTCTACAATTGCTGCACCCCTGCGGGGTATCACAGGAACTACAACCTTGGTTTAAAATAAAACTTTGTTATGTGGTAGGTACCTAAGCAATAAAAAGTTTAAGTTTGAATAGGTATACAGTCATTCTGATGTTCACCATGGAGTACCTAGCTGACAATAATAGATTTAGATATACTGTTTTGTATGGTTTTTGTAGGGACACCAAAATAAAATTGAGCAAAATTTTTTCTTTTATTCATTTTATAGAATAAGTATATTTATTAAACATTAATAGGTAATATTTTTTTTGATCTGTTCCTTTTTTACTTCATATTCCATTTAAGTAGCACTTTCAATAAATATTATTTCATTTCAAATAAACATCTGTAAGTTTCCATTTAGAAATGATAATAAATCTACATATCTAGTTGCTTCCTAATCCTAATTATGACCTTGAGACAAACATATTCCAAAGACACATTCACAATATTGTTGTTTTTACATTTCTTCTGAATAATCTTGTCGATAACCTCGCGTTACAACTACAAGTCATGCTTTCTTTGTTCCGTCTGGTTAAGTCTTGAACACCCATTTTGTCTTTATCTTTTGATCCTTTATCACCGTTTCCTCTATCGATAGTTTTTTATAGGATTGTGGGTCATCTTTAATTAATGCGTTTGCTTTTATCCTTCATTTATCTTTCACACTTCATTTCTTGTTTAGTTTTTTAGATACAAATACATTGTGCACTTGGTTCTTTCTGTGGATTTTCGTCTTGTGCACTTTCATTCTTGTTCTCTTGAGTTTTTATAATCTTTTTCTTGTTTCTATATGAGTAAAGGTACAGTTTACCTTATTTAACCTTACTTTTTCTTTTTTAACTTACAAACCTTTTTCTTCGATATTTCATAAACTACATTGAATATTAACTTCTCTTCTGTATTTTTATTTGTAGTTATTTTGATTACTAAATATAAAGATAATATATAGCTTCAAAATATTTTCAAATCAGAGTTTATAAAATCACACAGCGTTTGAAACAAAAAGTCGCCAAGTTAGCCGCCTCAACTTAACAATCATTCATCCCTATCCATTTGTGACTCCTCATTTAAAATTGTAGAACGCGACTTTACATGGCTGCCCAACCAAAGACAACAAACGTAGAGAGCTGTCAAAGTGTGCAGCGTTTGGCGGTGGTGTACAAAAATTGAACGGTCCCTTTATCTAATGCCATGATGGCATCAGATGACGCTGGCAGAGAATAAACTGTCCGGTACCTTTTGACTCGGCTCCTTCATTTGATGCCAATTTATTTAAAGCCATGGTTTTAAATGCCATGACAATGAATAACTTTGGCAGAGAATGGCCTGGCATAGAATAAAGGTGCCGTACTTAGCGGGCCCCCCAAACCAACTAAACCATGTTGTTCCAGTAGTAGAGTTCCCGTGGACTGAATTAGAACAATCTTTTTTTTTTCAAATTTAAGTTGGTAAATCATAGCTGTTTTTTATTGTTCGATTATTAAAAGTTTAAAAATAATTAGGCAAATTATGTAAATTTTCTAAATAAATCATCAATTAACGTATTTACACTAAAACTAAGCATTTTCATAAAACTCACGTGAGATAAAGGGGGGTGGGGGGGTGTCGGGCCAAATCTCACGACATCTCACCAGAGGGGGTGGGGGGGTTGAAAAATCGCCAAAAACACCTCACGTAATTAATGGACACCCCCTACCCCTCTGCCAAGTGCTTTCAAGGACACACGACCGGCGGTCGTATACGTTATATAAAACTAGATGCCGCGCGGACTTTGCCAGCCAGTCGCCGAGTAGTATTATGCGTGGCACGAGCTCCAAACAGTGTTGCCAACTTAGTGCTTTCGGCACTAGATCTAGTGCTTTTTTTCATGTATTAGTGCCTAAAATTCGATTTTTAGTTCCTAGTGCCCAATCTAGTGCTTTTTAAGAACGTAGTGCTAAACACAATAGAAATCTAATAAAATTTCATAAATATTCATTTATTATAAAAAATGCGCATGAGTGTGTAGTGTACCCAATTTCTACAATTTTCATAAACAAATATTGGGATTTGGTGTGAGCATGATAGCTTTATGTGTGATTAAACTTATGAGTAACAAAGGTGTCCGTATATACGGACAGCACGGACACTACGGTTATTTTCTAGAGGACTAGGGGAAACTCCTTAAACTAACGTAGCTTTCATACTTTTGTCTCGGTCAAACTATGTAATATAATAAGTTTTAAAAAGAGAGAAGAATGAATATTGCAGGGCGGGGTGGGCAGAATATTTGTGACAATATCGGGTTAATAACTGAATTATAAAAATGACAGCAATCGAAACCAGGGGGGCTACCATCTAAGCGAAGTTGACGCTGGGTGAACGAATGGAACGTTGACGATTGCTTCTTTATAAGGAGACCTTCATTAATGATATGAACCAAATACAGCAATGTACATCATTCCATTCGTTCAATTAGCATCAACTTCGCTTAGGTGGTAGCCCCCCGGGTCCACCAACTTCACAATCTAACAGCCACTGCAATCATCTCGGACAACAGCCATGACGATTCGGAATCAGATTTCATTGAAGAATTTTTTTTCATAAAAAAGATTTTTTTACGTTTAGCGCCCTTTTTGATACTAAATACACAAACTAGTGCTTTATCGCTGTTGGTTTAGTGCCTTTTCCAAAATTGGGTTGGCAACACTGGCTCCAAAGAAAATGCCTACTTGTAGTGTTTTTTGGTGCAAAAAAAGGTCAGAGATATCAAGTCTGCAGAAGGATGGTACTTCTTACCATTTGTAAGTATTATTTTATCTAAATATTACCAAATAACGTGCAAAATTATCAAAAATCCGAAAAATATTTCCAATAAGTAAGTGTTGCCATTTAACCGTATAAGTTCTTACTTGGAAAATTTTGAAGGTGTGTACTAACCCCTGAGATTAAACTTAATCAGTTTATAATTTAAATAATACGACATTAATTCAACTATATAACAATACATCACATTGTTTTGATCGTTTTTTACATTAAAACCCTATTTAATATTTTAATAATCGAAGAAACTGTCTTAATGTTCAAGCATTAAGTAAATAGTCAAATTCTTATTTTAGCTATACAATAATATAGGTAGTTCTATTTTACTATTTTTTAGTATACAAATTACCGATTTTTTACATTCTAGTATCTATCTGTCTATACTGTAAGTAATAAATGTTTAAGTCTGGGATATTATAAAATTTTATACAATAACTTACTTACAAATAAATAATAGTTAGTTAACTTTAATATGAATATTAATACTATCTTATTAAAAATATATTATATATCTGAGCTAAGTATTCTACTGTTTTAATTTTAAGTTATTGTTATTGGTCACACCGGGTGAAATTAGTGATGGGGTGGCTCAAATACAGAATTGATATCGATATTTTGGTACTTTGACGTATATTAATACTAGCTGTACACTTTTACAGATTTCCAAAAGAACCGGGTATTCGGGCTGCGTGGGTCAAAGCCTGTGGAAATCATAACATGTGGGAACCTAAACGTCTTAGTACAGTTTGTTCCGACCATTTTGAATCTTCATGTTTTATTTCAAAAGAACAAACTAAGAATAAAAGAAAATTGAATCCGAATGCAGTGCCAACATTAAAATTATTTAAGGTGAGTGGCTTATATTTATTTGCGAGGAATTCATCACACACAAAACACCAAAACTCGTTAATTACGTAATTTATATGTTTTATTTATTGTGGGTGTATTTATACAGGGTATTAGGTGTGTCTCTCTTATCCTCTCAGTAAGCAAAACAGGCTATAGAACTGAACAACTTTCCGAAGGAACAAAAGTCGAAATATGAAAAAAAAAATAGGCTGCCTATAAAAAATGCGCTATCAGCTGATCCAATTTGTAAGGGAACTCGATTTTTTTTCGTATTTCGCACTATGTTCCTTGGGAAAGTTGTTCAGTTTCATGGTCTGATTTACAACTCTATAGAATAAGAGAGATATACCTAATGCCCTGTATTACTGTGCATATTAAGTTGAACAGTCAACTACACTTCAAGCGTAAGTTAACATTTTAACGTTATATAATATTACAAAAATTGTCTGTTCCGAAATTGTTTATTTTTTATTTAATTCTATTTCATAATAAGTAATTAAATTAATCTTTCAGTGAATAAGTATTCACTTTCAAATATTTCCTAAAGTTTAAAATGAGGTATTCGTAGTTATGAATGAATAATAATACTTTTTGCTTTTCAGGAAGGTACTTCGGAGTTTAAAAGTGAAACGGACTCATCTACAGTAAAGCGGAGAAAAATAGAAACATTTGACAGTCCTCAGAAAGTTGTGACTCAAGAATGCAGAACTAGTAAAATTGAACCTAGTCCTACAGAACTTCAAATTCAAGAGTGCAGAATCGGCTATGTTCAACCCAGTTCATCGGGATTGCAATGTTTTCAGATATGTGATACAGACAAAAATCAGACCAATTTATCGAAAGTATTTAACACCACATTAAAAAATCCACAGTTAGAAGACACACCTAGGAAAAAAAAGTTGAGGAAGATTATACAGATCAAAAACAAACAGATCAAAAGGCTTCAATCGCAAAAAAGATATTTAAAAAAGAAAATTGCAGGTTTGCAAGAAATATTAAAATCGCTTACAGAAAAGTCTTTAATAAACAAAGAAGAACTTCAAGTCCTGGAGAGCTGGCTTCGACCTCAAAACTAAATGGTTTTCGTACATAACAACACGACATTGTTATTTCCTTCTTTTCAATTAAGTTTGAAGTCGGTTTAACTTTTTGAAATTATTTTTTGTAATGTAAATGTAGATAAAACTACTGATTATAAAATAAAAAGTAAAAAAAAAATTAGTTCATAATTTCATTTCATTTATTTATCATAGAATCATAACAGGGATTTCCAATTCAATCATATATTTGTCAACATAGTTTGCATTCTAAAAACAACAATTTATCAATGTATAGATAATAGATTGATTAGCCAAGGATTATCTTTATTTATTCAAATTCATTGATAGTACGTATAGAGAAGACGCCGCTCACTAACTCTGTGTTCCGTTCAACTGCGGTCGGCCGGCCGCAGTTCACTCAGTCAGTCGCTTGCTCGCTCTTGAGCGTTTAGGTCTTGTGTGTTTTAAAGCAACAACCCGTGATAACTCAATTAATATGCCTTCATGTGTTTTACGATATTGCACTAATAATTCGAGTAACACGTCAAAATGCAAAGGAATACCTTTCCATCGGTAAATAACTAGATAATCGTTTTTAAAACTTATTTCGAGCAAAATATTTTGTAGATGCCATTTTGCGTCATTTGTCATAGACTAAAAATATGAGAAGCGACATTGGGTGTGTAACAGTGTAGGTACACATTACATAGTATAAGCTGCCGTTTATTTGTATAGTGGAAAATAATAATGTTACACATTTAGAAAAGAAGAAACTGTGGTTATTAATTGAATATAGGTAAAATTATGAAAGATGAAAACAATGACCCTGACTAAACCAGTTAGTATAGGTATTTATGCCAAATATTGTTTGTTTCACAAAGTAAAGTCAGTTTATACCAAAAATAAATATTATAATTAAAATTGTTAGTCAAATAATGTGCACGTAAGAGGTACCCAACGAAATAGGCAGAATATAAACAAAGTGTCTCCTCTATAATGGTGACGTCGCATCTATGAATCATTAGTCGCCCCCCGCGCGCCCCGGGGGGCTACCACCTAAGTGAAGTTGGGGGCCCGCTAAGTACGGCACCTTTATTCTATGCCAGGCCATTCTCTGCCAAAGTTATTCATTGTCATGGCATTTAAAACCATGGCTTTAAATAAATTGGCATCAAATGAAGGAGCCGAGTCAAAAGGTACCGGACAGTTTATTCTCTGCCAGCGTCATCTGATGCCATCATGGCATTAGATAAAGGGACCGTTCAATTTTTGTACACCACCGCCAAACGCTGCACACTTTGACAGCTCTCTACGTTTGTTGTCTTTGGTTGGGCAGCCATGTAAAGTCGCGTTCTACAATTTTAAATGAGGAGTCACAAATGGATAGGGATGAATGATTGTTATGTTGAGGCGGCTAACTTGGCGACTTTTTGTTTCAAACGCTGTGTGATTTTATAAACTCTGATTTGAAAATATTTTGAAGCTATATATTATCTTTATATTTAGTAATCAAAATAACTACAAATAAAAATACAGAAGAGAAGTTAATACCTATTCAATGTAGATTATGAAATATCGAAGAAAAAGGTTTGTAAGTTAAAAAAGAAAAAGTAAGGTTAAATAAGGTAAACTGTACCTTTACTCATATAGAAACAAGAAAAAGATTATAAAAACTCAAGAGAACAAGAATGAAAGTGCACAAGACGAAAATCCACAGAAAGAACCAAGTGCACAATGTATTTGTATCTAAAAAACTAAACAAGAAATGAAGTGTGAAAGATAAATGAAGGATAAAAGCAAACGCATTAATTAAAGATGACCCACAATCCTATAAAAAACTATCGATAGAGGAAACGGTCGCTGGGTGATGTTAGGGGAATTTCTTTTTTTGCAAAGCCAAAAAAAGGAATTCAGTCTCTTGAAAAGAAACTGGTCAGGCCACCCTACCAGGACCAAGGAGTATATAACACCAGGACTTTTTGCAACTCGCAGCCAACACAAGATTTTATATAAAAGGATCAAAAGATAAAGACACAAAATGGGTGTTCAAGACTTAACCAGACGGAACAAAGAAAGCATGACTTGTAGTTGTAACGCGAGGTTATCGACAAGATTATTCAGAAGAAATGTAAAAACAACAATATTGTGAATGTGTCTTTGGAATATGTTTGTCTCAAGGTCATAATTAGGATTAGGAAGCAACTAGATATGTAGATTTATTATCATTTCTAAATGGAAACTTACAGATGTTTATTTGAAATGAAATAATATTTATTGAAAGTGCTACTTAAATGGAATATGAAGTAAAAAAGGAACAGATCAAAAAAAATATTACCTATTAATGTTTAATAAATATACTTATTCTATAAAATGAATAAAAGAAAAAATTTTGCTCAATTTTATTTTGGTGTCCCTACAAAAACCATACAAAATAGTATATCTAAATCTATTATTGTCAGCTAGGTACCATGGTGAACATCAGAATGACTGTATACCTATTCAAACTTAAACTTTTTATTGCTTAGGTACCTACCACATAACAAAGTTTTATTTTAAACCAAGGTTGTAGTTCCTGTGATACCCCGCAGGGGTGCAGCAATTGTAGAGGGTAGGTATGTACCTCTTTACATTAAATTACTTATAACTATTGATGCTTACATCTACATTCTGAGGTACACCCGTCATTCTGAGGTTCACCTACCGTGCTCCACCCCACAAACTGATCTGATAAGCAAAGCAGATGCAGCATAGTGCGACCAATTAGGATTGTATCTGGATGAATTATATTATTGTATATCACTCAATTTTATATACAATATGGGATGGGAGCAAGCAGCACGAAGAGAAGAAAGGATCCAGCACAAATTATAATTTGGGTAAAGCCATTTTTCTCCACCCTGTATCAAAAGAAATTCCCATTTCAGCCAAACTGACCGAACAGCAAAAATAAAGTAGGTATGTTTCCTTTCAGAAAAATTGACTATCATCCACAAAACATGATGCGCAATAAGTAAGTATACTACGGGTGTGGCAATAAAACAAGAACTCACTGTTAAACTTTATTGTAGGATAAAAAATAGAATGCGCTTATAGACAGTCAGACAATGGATAGATACAAATCGAGAAGTGCGAGTAAAAAGAGGGTGCCTCGATCTAACAATGTGGATACCAGTCCTTTGGCATATCATCTAACACTTCCCCTTACGGAAAAGGATATAATACAAAATCCCTACACTCTCTGTCAACCCCATAACTTAGAATAACTTATCATGAATTAAGTAACATAAAAAGGAGTGAAACATTATGATTTCTCTTATCAGCCCATATACATCCCCACCGAGGGGCACGGGCCTCCCTTCGAAACACGGAAGGGATTTAGGCCATAGTCCACCACGCTGGCCCAATGCGGGTTGGTGGACACATTATGATTGTGATAACTAAAATCTATAATCTATTAAACAGTTCAAGAATACAACTTAAACTGAACAAATTGAGGTATTCATAGAAGAAATTTAAACAAAAATAGACATGCTTAATTATCATTTGTTACATTCAATCTGTGTTTGAAAAACATATGCTTATTAAAGGACAATGCTTTCATAAGTATATCTGCTATCATTTCATCAGTTGGTAAGTATGATATACTAATACAACCATCAGAAACCAAATCCTTTATGAAATTGTAACGCATTCTTTAGATTATGCCAAGAGCTTCTGTGCACCTTGATATATCATTCAAAATTGTGCTTTGTAAAGGTGTGCCCATAAGATCTAACCAAAAGCTCCTGATAAATAAAATGTCTTAACATGCGTCGCTAATGGATAAATACTCTGCTTCAGTACTTGGCTTAGCAATGCTGCGTTCTTTTCTATTCTCCCAATTTATAGTATTAGTTTATATTTTAACTATAAAACCTGTAAGTGATTTCTTGTCAATAGGGTCGTTCGCCCAATCAAGATTCAACCTTTTACATTTATAAAAAATCAATCCCAAGTCCACAGTACTTGACAAATAGCGGAGAACCCTTTTGGCAGCAACCCAATGAGATCTAGTGTAGCAGTTATTAAACTGACTTAATTCAAACGTAATATCAGGCCAAGTGCACACACTCAAACACATAAGAGAGCCTATTAATTCTATATAATAATTATTAATTTTCTATTAGTAAATTGTTTACAGTTTGATTCCATACCCGACTTGCTTGCTTCAGCCCATAGATGCTTTTCTGTAACAAACACGCCTTATTAGAATCCTGTGCATAGCCAAACCCGGGGGCTGTTCCATGAATATTTCTTTAAGATTTCCATGAAAAAAAGAATATACTTAAATAAAATTCGCATTGTGGAATGCCTAACTACAGGGGAGGAAGTGTCTTCATAGTCCACTCCTGGTTATTGGCTCAATCCACTTGCTTTAAACCTATTAAAAATAAATAGGCTTTTCCAGAAGAATCTATTTTCACCTTAAAATACTTGCTTTTGACTGTTTCTATTTTTCTAACTTCCAAACATTGTTTTTAAGTGATTGATATTCAATATCCATTGCTGCTTGCTAATGATCTTTAGCTAGCCAAAGTTTCAATGTATGTGGTAGGTTCCATGAATGATGAGAGAAAATAAAATTCATAATCTTCATACCTATTAGGAGGAATACCTCTAGTACATCTAGTGGGTCTTTCTGATGACGTGTGCTCTTCTTGTGTCATCACGGTCTCACCTACCAAGCCACTGGAGTCCAAGGAAGACTCTGCAGAGCCGTCCCTCGGACCACTCTTCATCTTAGTCATCAGACTTTTATGGTGACTGGAAGCAGTCTGTGTACTCGGGTGAGGAATCAGCATCCTCCGCCTCGGAGGGGGGTCGCTCACTGGTGGCCTCACTTCCAGCAGCAACATCTCCAGCAGCTGATTCTGAAATTGATATGATTTCTTCATTTAGTAAATTCTTATTAGTATTATCAGACTTTTCTGGGGAAAACAAATTATTAATTATTTTAAGTAAGTACTATCATTTAGTTCATAATTACCTATTCATGTCATAACATGGATAATTTTGGTTTCAAATTTAAATTAACTAGATCACAGATTATATTATTCCCAGCTGATGAACTACTTATTGCTCACATCTACTGGAAACAAATTATTAGAATGTACACTTGCATTACACAAACACTCATTTGTATTATTATTATATTTATTATTAGTCAATTAAATAAAACTCACATTTCTCGAATTTATTTTATTACTTTTCTCGGATTTTGTAAATCAACCAATCTGTCAATGTCAACCATAGACATTTTTTTTTTTTTGTTAAATTTATCCCTTTCGGGAAAGGCAAAGGAAACTATGTCCATACAGCCATGTCTTCAGTGAAAAATCTTCTTTCTTTAACTTAACCTAAGCCCTAAGCTCCTCATGTTCTGCGTAAAACCGGATAGCGTCTGTTTTACGAAAACTGGCGGCGAGAAGCACAACCGCGAGGATCTTTGTCGGTACCAAACGGAGCAGAAACACTGTTATCACTTGAATTTTTCATCACTACACGAATTTTAGTCAATTTACTGCATAATACACTATCACTATTACACATTAAACAACTTTTTCACGCCGAAAACGAAAATTCGATTGACAAAGCAACCGCTCACGCCGAGTTCCCGCCAAAGACCCTCAACCATAGACATACAACTTGTCAACCCTTTTGATTTTTTATTATTATTATAGCAATCGTCCTTTTGGACATTTCTGCCAGTTAAACGCAGTGACATACTCTTTGCTGCCAGTGTCACGTCGATTCGAATAAAAAAAAAGCGAATTTAAAACGGAAAAAGAATCTCTTTTTCCTGAAAAGAAGAAAAAACAGAATTTCCGCAAATCTGTGTTTAAGTCATGGATCTAATTATATAAGGATAGAACTCTTCGAGCTCAAACGCGGGCCGAGGAAGAGCGAGCAACGTGGCAAAGGTCTCATTCTAGTAGGGTGACAATGCGATTACTCGTATTGTAAATTTATTTTTTTTGAGGGCAAAGTATACGTAACAGACAAATACAGGCTTCCATTTAAGGATAGAAGTTTTCCTGTAATTTTATTTTTATATAGCAAACCATCAGCCACATTTACGTTACTACATTTTTGTTATAAAACACCAAATTGTATGATAATATACAAGGAGTGTCGCCAAAGGCAAGTTGTAAATATGTAAAATAATAATAGATTTAAAGTAGCTGGACCATGTAAGATCAGTAGGATGGCAACATGGAGAGTGGGGACGTCATGAAAGGAAGAAGAAGTAAGCACATCTTCTCATGTAAGTCTTATTCTATAATATTGTTTTCCAACTTGATGTCAAACTTGTTAAGATGACGAAAGATACGTATTCTTTTAATTGTTGTTTCTTGTGATGCGAGGCATGGGACGGCTGTGAGGGGAGTAGGGAGGCCGTTCGGGCGTGTAGCCCAATATTTTTCGTCGCCTTATCAATGATCACAGGAACTGGTAAGTTTGCGAAGCAGATGTTTAGATGATATATTTTGTCTAATTTAGGCTGTGGATTTATTTCCAGAACCTAAGTGTATATTGCATGTTATACCTAATTTTGAACTGTTCCTGAAGCTTTATGATAGGGTTGACGACAAGGAGGACACAGAGTAGTGGACATCAGGAATGTGTAGTTAGGTTGCGAAAAAATAAAACTAAAACATGCTTTTAACTTAATTTCAAAACTTTTCCCATGAAAACATTTTCCCCAAGCAATCCATATTGGTTTTTTTGTAAATTGGAGTTTTATGCTTAGAATTTGTTTTTTCCTATTTTATCTAACGGACCTTTGGGAGAGCCCGTTCAGTTCCATAGGGAAATTAGTATCTATAAGTCGATTTTGATCTTATGTAAATTTTTATTAGAAATGATTAAATAATAAAGTCAATTCCCCCTTTCATAGGGCGCCATTGCCCGATTTCGTTTATTAACGCCAGATATAAGAAAAGTTTTTTGTGTAATTTCAAATAGAAATACCTCAATAATTGCCTTATAGAACCACCAATTTATCACCAATTTTGTGGCGTTCAAAATGATTAAAACTGAAAGTTTTTCGCTTGTCAGTCCAACTAAACTAAGAAGTTCAGAGTTTTTTTATTAAACATCGTGATGAAACCCGTGCTTCTGAGGAAATGTTTCCGAAAGATGCATGGTCCACCAACCCGCATTAGGCCAGCGTGGTGGACTATGGCCTGAATCTCCTACATGATTTGAAGGGAGGCTCGTGCTCCTCGGTGGAGACATTGTATGGGCTGATGAGAGTGAGAGAGATATTTGTTAAGTCAAAGGGTCTCGGACTCGGACGCGAGACATTGCGATAGCGACCATGTACACTCTCATTCTTTCATTATCACTCGCGCAGCGAAACCGTGCGGACGTCCAGGTTTGATAAAAAAATTGAGGGTCTTTTAGGGATTGAAACCTAGCTAGGCTTTTAACAAGGCAAGGGGGTCCTTTAGAGTGCCAATATGGAGCTGATTTTAGTTTAATTAGTCTATAAAAATATTTACTAGATCACCAGCACTTGGAACAAACTCATCAATTTAATTTTAAGTAATTTTTTACGAATTTTATTTTTTTGTTTTATTAACATAATTATTTCGTTCATCATTTCTACTACCTACTTATTTTATATAATTCTTAACTATATATTATTTAGCTATTACTATCTATCTCTTTTCCTTTTCTTACTAATATTCCTACTCTTAATCCTGTTTTTCTTTGTTTGTCTACGAAGTGCGCGTATAGTTTTAAAAGCACTGACAGAATATCAGCGTTGTGGCTCCAACCACAACACTATGCTGAATCAGGACCTCTTCCTTAACCGTTTCACATCACGATTCCCCTTGATGTTTTTTCTTTGTTTATATTTGTGTATTGTGTGAAGTCGTTTGTTTTATGTTTACGTCAAAGTTGCTGGTCATTGAATAAACGTATTATCTATCTATCTATCTATAGGGTGTTGAGAGAACTGAAGGGTGCGAAAAAAGTAGCTGTCGGCTAAAAATTGTCTCCTAAGATTCAGGGGGGATCTGCCATTTCCACCTGAAGGGCGTTGGTAGGGCTAGATCTCATCTCAATGAGATCTATTTTTTTCAAGCCAGCTTTGTTACCGGGGACTTATAAGAAAGAACCATAGTCTAGGGGCACTATTTTTGAATTACTCGTCTCATTTCGAGCGATATATTTCGTTGATTTGCGTCGATGCTATTGATTTTTGAATTTTTTATCTACTAAATTCCATGAGTGCTAAGACCCTTTCGCTGAAGGGCAGTGATCAAAAAGTTCGGAAATCAAAAGAATCCGCGCAAATCAATAAAAGATATCGCTCGAAACGAGGCGTGTGATTCAAAAATAGAGCCCCAGGATGCTACGGATTGTCGCATTATAGAGTAATCTGAGTGAGATGGGGTGCGCTCCCCAACATGCACCAGTTAAGCATCGTAAAATTTTAAGTCCCTTTTCATATTTTTTGACAATATAATCGAAGTGCAAAGATCCATCAAGTTTTGAATCCAGGAGAACACCTATATTATAGTGCGATTTTGCTGATATACTTAGGTACGTTGTTAATAGAGACCACAAACTCGGGCAGAGTCCTTTTCCTTGAAAAATTAACAACGAAACTTTTGGTTGGGGAAAGGTTGAGACCATTAGTAGAGAGCCAGTGGTCTAGGGAAGAGAGTGAGGTAGAGATTGATTCAGCTGCAGCTTCAATATTGCTGTTGGAAGAATAAATAAGGATATCATCAGCGTACTGTAACATCTGGAAGTTATTTACAACGGATTCTATATCATAGGTATATATATATATATATATTGTAGAGTAAAGGACTCAGAACATACCCCTGAGGTAGACCCAGTCGTACTATTTTGGAGAGATTGATATGTTCATCTCTCTTATGGAAAATAACTTGTCTCTCGGACAATAGTCCGCACACGCGGTTCGCTAGACTATCCGGAATCCTCAGCTCTTGAACTTTCTTCCTGAGGATACGAAGCTGAACGCTGTCGTATGCAGCCTGAATATCCAAGAAAGCCGCGACAACGGATTTTCCCTGGCTAAATGCAAGTCTAATGTCTGAAGTCAGAATACTAAGACTGTCTGTGGTGCCTTTACCTTTTCTAAATCCATATTGAGACAGGGCCAAAAGTCTCCCACTCTCCACATACGGTTCTTGACAAGGTGCTCCAACAATTTAATTAATACTGAGGATAAGGCTATGGGGCGGTAGGATGAGTTGGGTTGAGTGCGGGGAAGCAATTGGCCCTGCTTCCCCGCACTCCACCCCGCGCATCTTTACAAAAATAACTGACAAAAAAGGTTCTCTATACCTGCAAAACAGTGGTGCAAGGCCTTTTTTAAGATGGTTAATACGATGTAGAATAACGTAAAGTAATAAAAAAACTAGGTGAATAGGGCGTTTTACATTTTTTTCAACACATTTGATCATAAAGTGGGTCTTATGTCATTGTTTTAAGGTTCATAATGATATGTATTACCCAGCCCGTGAGTAATAAAAATAAAGCACAAGTACGTAATGGTTTTTTTTCTAAATTTCAGCAAAGAGATCAGATCTTATTTTATATTTAAAATTAAGTGTAAATATTGAACTACATATTTGTAAATAGAAATATCATTCCACTAAATCATTTAAATTTAACAGAAAATTATCATTTATTTGTGCTAAAACGTGAAAATATATAGTTAAGTATTTTTTTATTATTTGGCTGTATGGCATACTTGTCAATGTGAATCTCATTTTGCGAGCGAAAAAAGAAAAATAAAAGCGCCTCTTTTCAGAATTTTCAGATGTTTTCACTTGGTTTTCACAAACAGCATTTGTTTTCATCCAATTGTTATTATTGTCAGAAATACAACACAAAAAATGTCTTCTTCAAGTGCAGAACAGGAAACCTACGTGGGTATGGGTACACAGACAAAAATACTTTCCGAGGCGCAACACGCAAGTGATAGCTTGTTGCCGTCAATATCAAAAGAAAGTTTTTATTTCTTTCTTTCCTCGCAAATGTGTTGAAAAACATCGTATGACACGCGTGCGCATCGGATATTACATTAGAGGCGAGTTTAGAGCCCGAGCCGAAACTTAGCACACTTGTAGCATAATGTACTATTGAAAAACTTGACGGAGAACAAACCTGATTTCTGTTAGAAATCTTTTTTATTTTCAGTTGGGGCGGCTGTTTTCCCTCGCTTTTAGTTTTATGAGAACACCCTGTTGTTTCCAATCGTTATTGACTTTGTTTCAACGTGATAGATCGTTTTGTTTAAAAGTTATACCGTTTTGTTTATACGGTGAGCACAGTAACAAACAAGAATTTTAAAAATTCCATAAAAAAATCTTAATTTTTTAGGATTTTTTTTTAGTATTTTTCCCGTCGATAAAACGAAGCATAGTTACCTTATTTAATATGTGCACATTATAAGACTCACACTGTATATATTCGTGCGTTTTGTGTAAGTTTTGTGTCTATATCCAAACCCTCAAACTTTCACATTCAAGTAGGATTATATAAAATGCCAACTGCCAGATACATACTCTTCCCTGGCATACAGTAAAGTGGGACCTGGGTTTCGCTCAATGGTTTCGCTGTATCATGGGCGAACGATAAAACAAGCCCGAGCCGAAACTTAGCACACTTGTCACTGTAGACAACCTATTATAGAATATCCATACTCAAAGATTATAGACAATACATAAATCGATTATTATGGATTGGATTGTCGATAAGAGAGCGCTTTTGACTAGGACACATGTTTTCATTGTTATCATATCAGTAAGGCAGAGAGAGACAAGAAGAAAATAATGATATGTGGCCCTATATGTAGCCGCAACTTAAGTTGCAATCGTTCACTCCTCACCTGACAAATCTTGAACGCATTCAGTTCATAGACATACGTTTTATAATCTGTGAATGGCATCAAATAACACCGGCGTACTAAAATTGTGCGGCTCCGTTATTTAATGCCATCTAGGGCATAATATAACTTGGCATCATATAACGGTGGCATAGAATAACAGGAACGAGCTTAAAATGTCCGGTTCTTTTATGTACGTCACTGTTATTTGATGCCAAAGTGGCATTGTATGAAATGGCAGAGAATAAAATGTGCGTACATGTCGCTGCCATAGAAAAAATTGGCTGAGAATAGTAGGGAGTCAGTGAAGTTGATGCTGATTGAACGAATGGAATGATGTACATTACTGTGTTTGGTTCATATCATTAATCAAGGTCTCCTTATAAAGAAGCAATCGTCAACATTTCATTCGTTCACCCAGCGTCAGCTTCGCTTAGATGGTAGCCCCCCCCCGCACTGCTGCGCTTGTTGCAAAGATGTTGTTTGCGCTGACTTTTCAAGTACGCTAGTACATAATACTTCAATGTTGATAGTATGAATATCGATAGTGTCATGCACTATTCCATCTAAAAAAAAACCAGAATAACTTGGCCTTTGTTTTTTTACTGTTTACTGTAAAAATCAAAGTTTAAATCAAAGACACAAATAGTATAATTATACTACGATTTCGTTTAAACCCTGGGACTCAGGGTTTAAAACGAAGTATTTTTCTTAGAACGCCCAGCTTTTACACTAAAACAAGCATATTTTTATAAGGAAGTGCCTCCGCTGCCGGTACCGGCAACGACGAAAAATTGGAACGGTTGCCGGAAGTTACTGTCAGTTTCAATTTTTGACGTTTTTGACAGCTGACATGAGTTGATTTTGTGTTCTTATCGGGATCTGTGCTTTGATGCGTTGGTGATTATCTAAGATTGAATTTGCCTCAGATTAATGAAATCCATTCGAATGGATTTCATTAATCTGAGGAATTTGCGAATATTCCTAAATCACTATCGGAAATGTATTACTTACATTCGACTTTTTTGTTCAATTGCAACAGAAGGAACTGCGACAAGTAGGTTTGTTAGTAGCCTAGCCTAACCAACCCGTTAAGGGTTGGTTAGGTTAGGTTAGGTTAGAACTGCGACCCCCAACGCACGAGCCGAGCGAGCGAAGCGAGCGTGCCGCGGCAGCGGCCGGCGATGTGCCAGAAACGACTGTGGTTGCGTTAAGCGGTTGTCGCAGTTCCGCTCGGTTAGGTTAGGTTGTAGCAAATAAACGAGAAGTCAGGTAATAGCCTGGTATTTAATTGGAATTTTTTGCAATACTATTCACATTACAATAGTCGCCATATTACACAGTAATCAAAGACAACATACATAGACATAGACTAACACCCCCCCTCAATTTCTAGTTTGCTAAACAAAAAATAACCAAATAACACAACTAGAAATTGAATAACTAAAGCAAACATAAAATTGACATTTCTACTACTTAAATAAACATTCACACAAACAATTAAACTTTACATTTCTACTACTTAAATAAACAATCACATAAACAATTAAACTTAACATTATTTAACGGTTTCGTTAACATATCCGCTAAATTTTCTTCAGTCTGTACATACTCAACTGTCACAAGTTTTTTAATAACAAAGTCCTTTACGAAATTATACTTGATGTCAATATGCTTACTTCTTTTAGTATTCTCACTGTTGTTTAACATTTTTATTGCACTTTGGTTGTCGACCAACACCTTAACTTCTCCAACTTCTCCAAACTCACTTGCTAACCCTCTGACAAACAAAACTTCAGAAATACATAAAGATGCAGAAATATATTCAGCTTCCGCCGATGACAACGAAACTTTCTGCTATTTCTGATGACCATGATAAAGATTACCTTACTACAATAACGAATAATCTGAAATTGATCTAAATATGATAAGACTTTACCCATAGACCCTTTCAAATAGGTAACTCGAGACACCTTTTACAATCTCCAAAATTGTCTCCGTAGATTTACCTATAAGGCTCGTTTCGTAACTTTTTAAGAACTTTGGAGGTCTCAAATTTTCTCCTGAACGTACAGAGTTTCGACATATTTGACTTTCTTCGTCAACAGTTCCTTCTAAACTATCTTCAAAACTCTCTACAGCTTCTTCGAAATCACCTTCTTCACTCTCTTCTTTCTCATTTTCTTCAAATACCTGTTCGACACAGTTCACATATTTTTTATTCCCTTTGACTACATGGACACACTTTTTATCATAGAAACCTTTTACTTCTGTGTCATTTCTCTTCGCACTGGATACTGAATCACACATACCGAAAACTTGCAGTTTATTAACTAACGGTTTCTTCTGGAAAACTTTGACCGGCGTCTTTTCCTTTACACGACTAGTTCCTGAACAATTCAACATATAATTATTTTTTCCTTTATTCTTTCTCAAGAACTGTAAATTCACAGATACACTTCTTTGATGGCAAAGTTTTTCAGTATTGACTGAATTATCAAAATATTGTGACATATTGTCACTCATGTCAGTGTGCATGTCACACTTATTTGAACTTTTTTGTTTCATTAACAAACTCTTTGATTTCGTATCATACAACGTAAACATCATTTGAGATAGCTTTTCAGTTCTTCTTGCTATTGCACGAACTTCCCCACTTTCGTTAACAAACTTAAAATATTCTTTGTCCGAAATTAACGAAATGCCTTTGTCTAAGACAGATCCCACTGAAAACAAATTGAACTTTAATTCAGGTACATACAGCACATCTGACAAAATGGTTTTTATAAACTTTTCGCCGTTCCAGGCAAACATTTCAACTTTGCCTCTGCCCATAATACTTAGTAACTTTCCATCACCAACCGTTACTTTGCCGAAATCGTTCTCTTCACACAATGATTTGAATAGTAACTTGTCACCACACATATGTTCAGTAGCTCCTGAATCCATGTACCAAGGTTTTTCAAGGCTTGGAGTGCTTCTGTTACTAAAACACATAAATGCATTCACATCACGACTTGAACTAGGCTTTGTTTCGCGCATTTCCTTTGCTTTAAGCGCCTTGCAGTCCGCAACAACATGGCCTTTTTTCTTACAGTAGAAGCAAGGTCCGAATGTCTTCTTCTTTTGATTTCTAAAACATTCATTAGACATATGGCCTTGTTTCCCACAAGTATAACACTTCATATTCGTCTTGTGTACACTGGCCAACGCAACTGTATCTTCGCTCACATCAAAACGTTCTTCTTCAACTAATAGTCTTGAATTCAGCTCATCCAAGTTTTGCTTTTCTATAGGAACTGATTCCCAAGCTGAGCGAAAATGCTTATATCTCTCTGGCAATGCCATTAAAACTTTGGTTATGACCATTTTTTCAGAAATTGGTTCTCCAGCTTGCTTTAATTTCATTCGTATTTCTTCCAACTTAGACATAAATGTTGACACATTATCCTTAAACTCCATAGTGAAGAACTTCTGTTGTAAAAGATGGATGCTCACAACGGACTCTTTTTCATACACCGACTTCAACTTAGTCCACATAGATGCAGACGTCGTACATGATAACAAATGTGTGAGCGGACCAGAATCCATACGTGTCACTATAAGCTCTTGAGCTTTGGCATCTTTCTTCGCCCATTCTTTCTGTGCTTTTTCTTCTGATGGACAGCTGTCAACTCCACTGACTATCTCAAATAGTCCTCTTCCCCTGAGAATAATTTCGAACTGGAACTTCCACACCGCCCAGTTTTCTCCACCAGTCAGCTTTAAGCCCGCGAAATTCGAATTCGAAGGCTGCTGCTCCATCTCCATAGCACGACGAACTCGTATTACTCAATCCAATTTCGACGAAAAATACTTTACTATACCCTGCAACAGACTTTGTACTGGGCCCATAACCTGTAGCAAATAAACGAGAAGTCAGGTAATAGCCTGGTATTTAATTGGAATGTTTTGCAATACTATTCACATTACAATAGTCGCCATATTACACAGTAATCAAAGACAACATACATAGACATAGACTAACAGTTTTGTAGGTTTCATATATTTCCGGTAACATATAACATAGCAGCACATCATTGAGTACCTATCTACTATTATTATTACCTATCATTTAAGTTTTATAATGATTTATATCGTCTATCGGTCGGTACCGGCAGCTGTTCTAGGAGCCGGTACCGGCAGCTGTTCTAGGAGCCGGTACCGGCAGCGGAGGCACTGCCCTTTTTTTTTATAATGAGAGAATTTTGATACAAATTATATAAAAGCTTGATTTGAGTAAATTAACTGACAATTCTGTAAACGGGTATCCAAATGTTAAAAAGCAATTTAAAAAAATACAATTACAATGTCAAATTGACACGCAGTGACATACTCTTTGAAATTGACATTGACATAAAGTGCAGAAGTGGCAGCGTACGTTTTTGCATCTTATTATTGTAAAATACCAAAAAAATAAGTGTTACCCCCACTAAGATAATTTTGTTCCAAAAATATCTAATATGGCCGATTCAAACGTAACAGAAGTGGGTAAAATGAAGGTGATTGACTTGCGTAAAGAGTTGAAATCACGTGGACTCCCAAGTACCGGCGATAAAGCAGAATTAGTGGCGAGACTGCAGGCTGCCATCTCGCAAGATAGTCAGGACGATCACGGCGATATAAACCTGGACTCTGACGAAATAGATTCTGACGGCGTTCTCGATGAAGACGAAAAAACGCACAACGACTTACTCGACGACTCCGTGGTTGAATCTCTCAGCGATGAACTCGCTCTTGCCGAGCCACCGGCACCCACCGCTCCACCTACGACAGAAGCCAAGCCGAAGACGTTAAAAAGGAAAATCACCATGAACGACAAAGAAAAAGCAGGAGAGACTAAAGAAGGTACTGCCAAGAAAATTGTCTTGAACCGTGCTCATTCAATAACAGCCGTGACAGCACCACCTGAAGAAAAAACTGAAGACAAGGCAGAAATTAAGACAGAAACTGCAGAAGAAAACAATAAAATTAAAATTACTGCAGACTTGGATGCTAAAACAAAGCTAGAGTTGAGAGCTAAGAGGTTTGGTTTACCAGTAAAAATGACAGACGAGCAAAGAAAAGAGGCACGGAAGCAAAGGTTTGGTGGCAGTGTCAGCAAGTCAGGTGCTATTTCTACCACAAATCCTGATCTTAAAGCAAGTGCTGAAAAACTGAAGCAGAGAGCAGAACGATTTGGTCAATCAGTTTCAAAATTCATGACTGATATAGAGAATCGAGAGAAATTGGAAAAACGTAAAGCTAAATTTGGGACTGTAAAATAGAATAAGGACATTTAAGTTTTAATTAACTTCTTAGATATAAGACATATTTGATTAATTTTAAAATTAAGCATATACCTAGTACCTACCTAATTTCTTTAACATATATTGTTAACTGTGAAAGAAAATATTAAGGACATGAAAATCAACCACAAATGGGATTTAAGAATACCTTACAGCATGATAAATGAGCCTGGTGAATCTATTAATGTACCTTAAAAACCCTAGCTTGTAAAACAAATAAAACAACTAAAATGTATTGAAAACAATTTATTTTATCTCAATGACAGTTTGTGGAATCTGTGTAGCCCAACAGCCTGATGGACAGTCAGCTATTGTGCTGTCCGTTATGGTCATTGACTGACCTCATATTAATTGTCTGAGGTCTATGTTCTGTACACACTCTAGAAAAATAAGTATAAGATTTCCTATTTTACATGTGGTCATAAATCATAAAATGGTAATTCCTGAAAATCTTCTGGAGTTGCTTCAATTTCATAATTATCTCCACAAGCTATTTCAGTTTCTCGATTGAAGTCTTGTGGTATGTGTATTGCTTGTTCCATATATGGTTTTTTGTTTATTGTAGTCCATCTTACTGCAGTATCTTTGCAAACAGCTTTCCTGAATGCCATACAATGCATATGTTTGAACTTTTCATACTTAATTCTGGTAAAACCTATTAAAGCTAGTGTATATTGCCAACACTTCATTAATTTAGAATTTGCTCCTACATGCTTTGAATCAGGAGTATTGATAATAAGTAGACCACCAGGTTTTAAAACGTGATATGCTTTTTTGCAAGCACTTATCCTTAAGTCTGAAGACGGGATATACTCTAGCAAAAAACAGAACGCTACAACCTCAAAGAAGTTTTCCTCTAGCTGCTCCAATTTGAATTCAGAAGCCTTTAAACAAGAACCAATAGGAACGCTCAAAAAGTCACATTTGTACACTGATTGGTTAGCAGGATGTAGGTCTATTGCTGTTACAGTAAAGTATTCATAAATTTTAAATGGATTGTAGCAGCTACCCACATCAAGTAGTTTAAAAGGTTGCTTAAATTGTTGCTCTACGTCAAGTGTCAAGTTAATTTTATTTGCAATTTCTGCTTCTTTCTTGTTAAAATTAGCGAATGTTTTATTTATGAAATAATTGTAACAAACATCTGCAGTCCACTTAATCCGAGACACTACTGAGCTATCAGTGTTTGCATTGTCTGCCCAGTGTGTAGAAGCCAATTTGCTCATAGACTGCGCGTATTTCTCCAGTAAGTCTTCATTATTACAATGAATTCTCCATGCTTCCTCTGTCCCGTGTATCGTAGATGCCTTTCTTAAATTTGAGTGGACTTCCTTTACGTATCGCGCCAGTTCTTTGTGTTCTTCAGACACCATTTGTGTAGCTCTTTATGTTCTTTATCTAAAGACTAACAGAAATGTAATTATGAATTCACTGTTCGCATTACACCTTTGAGTATGTAGTATTTGTTTATAGTACTTATCATAAATCAACATGTTTGTATACCATAGAGTGACTTATTAATACGGAGATTGTATACGTATAACATATAAATATATCAAATAACTAATACCTAGTCAATCAATCTTTATACCTAGATAATCTAATAAAATAACGTAACATGAACATAACCTACAATATCAAATCAGCTGTTTTCCGTCTGCTGTCACACTATTTTTTTTCAAATAGGTTAAAATAATCTAACTTAGCAGCTACGCAGTGTTATATACTCCTTGTTAGCAGCCAAAAGAAATAAAATTGTGGTTGTGTGGTGTTTGCGTTCATTGAAACAATTTTTTTTTTTTTTAATAATTATTTTCTGGCCTGGAAGCTAGTCCTTTTGGCCGCATTGAAACAACATCCGACAATGTTACTGGTAGAAAAAAATAGTAAAAAGAAGAAAATACCTAGTTCAGTAATGTCACTTTCCAATCAACGAAATGTTTCATGTTTACTTGATGTCCCTTTGGTATCCTATAGTATAAATAATGTCAAAAAAATTAATAAATATAAATAAAATTAAATAGAAAATTAATATGAGTAACACAAATATTTGGCGCAATGAATATATTCTTAAAGACAGCTTATCAGATTTAGGTTTCAAATATAAAAAAACAAATTGTATTCCTACTAAATGTCGAAACAGTGAAGAAATTTTCAAAGATTACTCGGAAATTATAAGCTCGAATTCTAATCTACATTCAAATTACACTATCGAAGACAATGAAGAAGCAGAAAAGCCGCACAATTATAATGATGACGACGACTGTGTTTTTGGTTTAGATTTATTGAGCACCAACATAGCATGCGTGGGTCCAAATACTGCAAAGTATTTTCAATATGGTAATTAAGTACTCAGCCTTTTATAAAGTTTGTATTTAGTTTCAAGTAGACGTATGTACTATCACGTTCATGTATGGAGGCATAGTCAATACAAAACGCAGAAAACAAGTCGCTTGCGGCCGCTCGTGTACTCACACATGGACACAAATGACGTATACCGCATACCCCACTACGCTTGTTGCTCTGATAACAAGCATAATTTCACAAGCCAAAGCATAAGCCTTCGTGGCGCAGCGGTAACACCGTCTGCCTGCTGTAGTAAGGCGCGGGTTCGAGCCCAACTGTCGCCTAATAGCTACGAAGTTTTGTTAGATATGTTTTGGTTTTCAAACATTTTTATAGTCATAGACCATACTATAAAAAAATTGAATGCAATGAAGTTAGTTTAGATTCATTCGGTTCGGTGTTCTTGAGCAACCCTGTTTGTCATTACTAGATCATTAGCGAAGGTGCTCGTGTGTTCTTACCGTATCAGCAGTTTACTGAAATTTCTTTTTTCGACATGCATACAAATACATTAGTTTGCAGGAGAGGCAGTGTATTGTTGCGCTGCACAATATAGGATGTAATATATCCCAAATTGCTAATGAGACTGGTCATACTGTGAGTATTTTAATGTTAACTTAACACTGTTTTTAAATTTATAATTTATTTTGAGAACGTAAACATGTCATCTAAATGGTTAGCTTAACTATTGTAATGCATTTTATTAGTGGTGCATAGTTTTTGTTCCTTATTATATTAATCTTGTTATTTTGGTTTTAGTGGAGGACCGTGCAATGTTCGGTGAATCGTTACGGAATGAGGGTAACGTGTAATCTCGGCCGCGAAGTGGATGCTCGCGACTTATCAATGAATCACAGCGTATGATGCAAAAGTATGAAAATATTGGATTCATACGGAAGATAGATGGAGTTCATCGATTCTAAGGCTTAAGAAGTTTAATTAAATATTGTTGTGTAAAATTGTGATATTTATGTATAACTTATTCTTTTGTTATTATAAACTATATATCTACTGCCTTGTAGTGCAAGTTGAATATTAATTTTTGTTGAGGTTTAGCTTCAATACTCTTTTCTTCACGAAAACGAATTCATAAGCTATAACCTTAATGAAATTGTGAGTGATCAAGTTGCAGAAAAAAAAAGTGATTTTGTTAGTAGGAAATAGTCTAATTTCATATTTGTTTTATTCAAATACTTTATCAGTGATACAATAATGTAACATTATTATTATTAATGTAATATTATGTTTGAAAATAGTTGTTAATGCTTTAATAAACTATTATTTATTTATTTATTTTATTCACAATTCTTAACAATAAACATATTGTGTTGAATATATGTGCTTAAAACTACATTAATTAAAAAAGAAAGAATACAATGTCAAATTAATAAATCTAAAAAATGTTAAAATAAAAAATTAAATGAAAAAGTCAATAATATACAGTCAACATGTCATAAAAATTCACTATCATTAATAAACTCATCAATACTATAATAACATTTACTTATCAGAAGGGCCCTCAACTTACTTTTAAATGTAACATTACTAGTCAACTGCTTTAGATATTTTGGCAGTTTATTAAATAATCTAGTTTCTTGAAATGCAACACTATGTTTCACAATATTTAAGCGGGGGATCAGGTTATATCTCACATCCTTTCTCCGAGTACTTAAACGCACCTTGTAATCTTCCTCAGTTTCTTCACGACCAAGACGCTTATGAAAACTCGTCAAGACTACAAATATATATAAACATGGCACAGTTAGGATTTCCAAGTTAATGAAATGATCCCTGCATGACTCTATCTGTGATATTCTAACCATATTTCTTATAGCCCTTTTTTGTATAACAAAAGCTTTGTTAACATTATAGGAATAGCTGTTCCCCCAATATTTAATGCTGTATCTAAGCTTAGATTCCACAAGAGCATAGTATACACACTTCAATTGTTTGATGTTTAGTTCATCCCTCAGGGTTCGTATGGCATAACAAGCTGAACTAATGCCACATTGGATGGCCTCTAGTTCCTGTTTCCAATTTAAAAAACAATCAATTTTGACTCCTAGAAATTTAACTACATTAACAATTGGGATTACTTCATCAGATAACCGGGCCCGAATAACTTCATGATCTCGTACCGTATTTTTAAATAAAATTATAGAAGTTTTCTTAGGATTCACAGTCAAATCATTGCTCACAAACCATGAGTTAAAATTATTTAAGGTGCGATTTACACTATACTCAAGTTCATCCATGTCAGGTGCGGAAACAATGGCATTAGTATCATCCGCAAAAACAGTCAAGCTCACATTATATGCTACATTTCTAGAATTCATGAAATCAATAAGATCATTTATAAAAATAATAAAAAATAGAGGTCCAAGAACTGATCCTTGAGGCACACCTCGCTTTATTTTCCTTCTTTCTGAGACATATGGTTTTTCAACAAGTTTATCTGTGTTAATGATTTGTACAAACTGGTATCTATTGTCAAGGTATGATTTTAGAAGTTCCATGACTTTTCCCTGTAGCCCATAATGCTCAAACTTATTTATTAAAAGCTGTTGATTGACTGTATCAAATGCAGAACTAAGATCAAGAAATAGCCCTGCGACTTTTTCTTTTTGATTCAGTTTTATAATGACATCATTCAGTAGTGACTCAACAAAAATAAATTACAAAAAGAACACTCGGCTGGGTATAGAACCCGTGAACCATTCTCCCTGCTAGGACAGAGCTTATCCGCTGGACCATATATAACGCTAGTAAGATCGACAAAATAAAGATACACTACGTCATGTTTACATTACCGTTTGTTTGATATGACTCATCAGCCGCGGTGAGTGGAGGACAGTGCAATGTTGGGTGAATGCGTCCTACAAAAACTTCACCGAGGAGCCAAGAGATGTCGCTTAGCAAAATAATGTTCTTAGAGGAGGCTACAAGCTTGTGTGTGTGAGAAATCGTGTGAACTATGTTCAGAGGAACATAGTCCCTATTGCAACGCGCTAAGTGGTTTAACTATGACTCCATTAAAGAACGCCACTGTACCTACTAGAGTTACATGATTAGCTCCCATTCCCATACTCAAAGTCAGCTCCCTACGGCTACTCCTCTACTCGTTAGGGATTATAGCATAAGAATAAACTTATGATTATAGGCGTAATTAAAGGCGTAAATGGACTTGCACCGAGAGTTCCGTACGTTAAAAGGTTAGATAAACCAACTATCAATTCAATCTCATTCTTATGATGCTTTAGTATTGGACAAACAAGATGTTGGAAACAACACAGATCTATTTTTTAACCCTAACGTATGTTTTTTGTTTGTTCAAAGTGTGTTTGTTAGTCTTTTCTTCAGTGACCATAACCCCAGAAGCCTCATCATGGAATTGAAGGTTTTTACATATGCCAATAAATAGTTCCGGAAATAGTGATAAATAGTGCTACAATGAAATAATTAGTACATCAATACTTTTCCAGTTATAAATAGGTGTAGGTGAGGCTGCTGGGATGACGTCACTCCAGAATCCTCACCAAGAACGGCTGAAGCTAGCGACATGCTGTTGATCTCAAAAAATAGTTATGAAATAGTTCTACCCCTGTGCCAAATCTCAAAAATAATGCTTCAGGGAAACCAGAGATATGAAGGTATCTCAGTAAGTATGCTGGGCTGACGTCATCCCAGCATACTCATCACAAAATCTCGATATCCGCTAACTCTTTCTTGTCGCAATTATTGTCAAAAAATAGTCCTGAAAAAGTTCTACAGTTTGAATATGGTGTCTGTGTCATATAATACACATAATGTATCAAAAACGACAGTCAAACTACATACATTTTTGTTGTGGTGTACAGTCGCGCACAGAAATGAATCTTTAAGTCGTTTAGTTGGAATTTAACTAACATCTTTTTATTAATGCAAAGAATAGAATAAGCCTATAATACACATAATGTATCAAAAACGACAGTCAAACTACATACATTTTTTGTTGTGGTGTACAGTCGCGCACAGAAATGAATCTTTAAGTCGTTTAGTTGGAATTTAACTAACATCTTTTTATTAATGCAAAGAATAGAATAAGCCTAGGCATAATAATTCCAGTGGATTAAAACACCTTAGTTTTGAATATTTAAGTATCGGAGATTTTTCCGATGATAAATACTAAAATATAAATATCCAACAACTAGCATTCCGTCCGGGACTTCGTTCCGCGGGAATTCGGGAAAATTATATATCCTATAACCATCGGGGATAAGGTACCTAGCTTTCTAATGGTGAAAGAATTTTTCAAACGGGACAGTAGTTTCGGAGCTTATAATGATTCCATTTTCCAATGTGAATGCGTGGCTATCAAGGAAGCAGCTAATGCAGTTACACGAAGAGGTATCCAAAACTACAACATTAGGATACTCTGATAGCGTAACAGTACTACAAGCCCTAGAAAATTACTCATATACTTCTGGGCTTATCACTGAATGCCACCAAGCACTGAATAAAATATCTTCACCCAACAAGGTCGTCCTGCAATGGATTAAGGGGCATAGCGGTTCAATGGGTAATAATGCGGCAGACGAATTGGATAGGAAGGGATCAGGCATCATCTTGGCAGGCCTTGCGCCAATCATCCCGATTCTATTTAGCCAAGTACGGACCTGGATCCGAGCACGAACCCTTATGCAACACTAAGACAGGTGGGAAAACGTAACCACTTGTCGGCAGTCGAAGGAAGCCTTTACAGGACCCTCCCCGCGCCAGACGCGTAGACTGCTAAACTTATCCAGAGATAACCTACGAATAATGGTGGGTGCCCTTACGGGCCACTGTACTCTGAACAAGCACTTATTCGTATTAAACGTCACCGACAGCCCCCTCTGCAGGGGCTGCCTAGAGGTTGATGAAACAGTCGCCCATGTAATCCTGGATTGCATGGGAGTGGCAGAAAACCGGAAAAAAAACATTCAAGACATTAGGTCGCTCCGCGAAGCCTGCGAAATCCCCAGGAGGATTCTGAGCTTCTGGGAGGAGCTGAAATGTCTGGAATAGCCACTGACCCACATGCATCGCATATAATGGAACACTTAAGAGCCTAAATGCGGAAATGGGATGTTGTCTTTCCACTTCCCCCTTGTGCCTCTATAACAATAGGCAGCGCAGCCGCAATTTGTACCTCTAGAAGTTGTAATGACATATACTATACCTGTACCTTTACCTAGTGTCTTTATCCAAGTTTTGACGTGCGGGATTTATCGGCAAAACAAGTCAATTGCACGGCCTTAGGACTGGGGTTGCTTTGCAGTTGGCTACATTTTTTAATCTCTAGCCCCCTGCCCCCCCCTGGCGACGCCCTTGCATACTGGTGACCCCGATACTTGTTAGGAGGTATCAGGATTTTCTTATCTGGAATATTCTATTAACAAATTGATTAACCACCTATTAAGTATTTTGTATTAAAACTGGCTTTGCTTCTATTGTACGACCCGCAACCATTAGTCCATTACGGCTACTGTTGTCCTCGATCTCCTGGTAAACACAGTGTGTGGTGAATTGGTGATCCCTGATCATCCCTGTATAAAATCATATCAACTTCGAAATCAAACCTCATACACGTAGTTAAATAAAGAAACAGAAAAACAAAGATATATAGCGTTCTTATTTTAGCCACTTTAAAAATGGACGAGCGCTCGAAGTCGGCAATGGACATGCGAGGTAGGTATAAATTTTTTGATTACGCTAGCAACATTGGTTCGCCAATCGCCGTTGTCATTGTCAAATTATAACCAAAAGAAACAATTTCCGTGATTTCTGGAATTTATTTTAAAATACTTCGTAATTTTTCTTGTTATTTAGTTTAGAAAACAATATAAAGAGCATGCCGGAATATCCTTTACGCGATTCTATACTTACAACTTTAAACGGTAAGTTATTTTTAAAGTAAATATGTCAATGTTATATACCTAGGTTACATAATTTCTATAATAATATGAAAACGTAGATATGAATGATTGTATTGTTTAATTATAGATGCGGGATGGCCTAAATTAAAGTAGTACTACACTGTTTGGTATTACATCATCTTCGCTACAGATTTACCGAAATGTCAACTTCAGAACCTTTCGTTTTCGGTACCTACCTGACAAGTTTTTTTACAAAGAAAAATGATATCGTTGTATCTTACCTTCGAGATACTTGTTACGTTTAACCCTGAAGTTTTATTGCAATTGGAATCAACCTAATTTTTTTTTAAACATAACCCTAAGAGGGAGTCATGAACGCTTTCATACTTTTTGAGTCATTTTCCGAAGAGCTATATAATGTTTTAATTTCTATGTTTTAATTACAGAACTATCAAAAGTTTTTATAATTGAAGTGGTTTTAGTATGAATCTGTTTTTATTGGAACTTTTTGTTTCAAAATATTGCATTATACCTACAATAAGACTAAAGTTGCTTGACTGTAGCATTTTTCTACAGCCTTTTTCTTTCAATTACTGAATAGAAATACAAACAGTTACATAACACTAATTGTAAGCAAAATTAGCATTTTGACTTAACTAAAAACAGTAGAACATCAAAGAATTAAAAACTATTGATAATTAAACAATCCAATTTGATATTCATGGAAAACCTGTTATAATATACAGTTTCTTAAGATTGAATGCATCTTTTATTTAATCTATGTTTAATAATTTTTATCTTTATTATTATGGCCAGAAAAAGCAATTAAAATGAGTAAAAATCAATGCAGTCAAGCTCGCGACCAGGACTCCCTCTTAACTTGCCAAATCCAATCTATGACTGGAGGAAAGCATGGTTTTGGTATTCAAAAGGAATTTTAATAATTTGGGTTTTACTTACATCTTGTGACTAATTTAACGTCTAAATCTCTGCTTTTCCACTCTGGCCTGGGAGTAAATAAAGGTGTCTTAGAAAGTGCTAGTTGCTAACTGTTCCCAGGGTTACTGTAGGAGTTAGTAATTGGTATGTCAGTTTTTTTATGTTGGGAGCAAGAGGCCACTATACTTATGTTCCATCTAATAACCCTCAAAATGTATATCAATTGTGGTGCAAACCCTTTTAATTTTTCATTTGATACCCATGTCATGGGAGAGCAAAATAAAATAACTAGCCTTTTTTGGTTTTAGAATGATGTCACTTAATTAACCATGATTACATGTGTATACAAAATTACAGCTCAACCAGTTGAGGGTACCTTGATTAAAATTCAGTTGCAAGAATTCACACACATAAATGTAATAAGATAAGACTTTACCTATGAAGTGTTTTTATGCTGATTATCACTTTACAAAATTCTATTCAAAAATATAATTTTTGCCAAGCTTTCTTTTGTTCATAATTTAATTGATAGAACAGCTATTACTAAAATTGTTTTTATTTAAAAACTTGGCCATATAACAGAGATTTTGAGAAAAATTAATTACTTTAGATTTATTTACTGAAAACGAAGTTCCAATATAGCTTGTTTCATCTGTTGCCCATTTCATTACTTATTCTTGCTGTACCTTTCTTATAATTACAACTTTAAATAAACTAATTATGATAAACATTTACTTAATGTTGTCCGAACATTCCCACTAAGTTTTGTTTTTGGGTTTAATTATTTTTTTTTTCCAAAACTTACAAACTATCTGTACAGGATATTCCCCAATGCGATAGTATAGCAACATATATTTAAATATCTTTTACAGCAGTAATAACATTCTATATTATAAATTTATTATGACATTCCCGAGAAATAAAATAGTTATTATGAAAAAATCAGTTTTCCAAAAATTTTACTTTTCTTTTCATCTCTTATAACTACAATCAGTCAACTAGAATATAAGCACCAAAAATATTGTATGGAAAATGCCAATTTCATAAGTTAGGAGCTATTACATACATACAGTGCAAGTAAATAAAAAACCTTGTAAAGAAAAGGAGTACGAAAGTTGATAAAAGCTAGTGCTTTTTTTTGAATAATCAAATGTCCTCTTTTAACCACTCTGCAACAAACTTCGCTTCACTTTGCTTGTGCAAGGGCTCCGTGCAAAGGCTTGCTCGCCCTCTGGCGTTGTCAATGTTGACATTTTGACATAGAGCCGCGGCGCATTACGGGCGCGAGCACATCGTGCTCGAGCTGCTGATCATTTTACTCTAGAATCTAGAAGAAATGAATGACGACTGTGTTTAAAGTTTTGTTTTTGAGATTTTTTTTGTTAAAAAGTACAAACTACTCCCTTCACTGCTTCAAAGGGAGGCCTTTGCCCTGCAGTGTGGCATGTATATAGGCTGGTGAAGACATAAATACAATATAAAATAACAATAAACTTAGAAATTGTAAAAAATATTTCAGCTCAAGAGCCATGGCCGGACAATGTGAAGTTGTTCCAGCCGTACGAAGTGGAGCAGATCCTGCTACCTGACAACGCGAGCTGCCTCGCCGTACAGGCTTACTTGAAGGTACCTTAAGGCGACTACAGCACCTAAATTACGATTTTATGATGCATAGATAAGCATGACGCACTGCATTAAATCGAAGAAAAAAAATACTACGGTAATATTCAGGACATAAACTAGATAAGTACTTTGCTGAAAACATGATTCAGCACTTTTGGTTCGATAGAAAAAGCTCACAAAGTCACCTCTAAATACTCAATATTGGTATCTTTTAAGCTGTAAAAAACGATAGTAAAATGCACACAGGAAGTTGAATTTGCTATCAAAATGTTCGTGATTGAACACTCTCGATAAGTAGTTAATGCATTTTTCGATTTAAGCTGTTACCTTTCCATAAATCTCATTTTTCTAACTTTCGAACATGTTTTTACGCACGCGCGCTTCCATAGTCCGTAAACTTCGTGTATCGACACTGTTCGCACTGCCGGCCCAGGCCTGTTGAGAGACGGAGATGGCACTATTCCTATGTGTGCTGCCTTTATCGGGTGCTGTAGTCGCCTTAATACATAAATACTTTTTTATTTCAAGTCTCAGAACATTATTCCTGAGCCACTCTAACCCATCACCATGAGTTTTACTCAAAACAGCTGCTTTATAGTGTTTGTACGGTTAGCTTTACAGTATAAGGTGTATGGGACAGTTGGCAAAAACTGAAACCCTGAAGTTTCAGTTGGCAGTTGACAAAAACTAGAATGAATTAAATGGTTTTAAATTTTTTCCATGTTTTTTGTCAAAAAATAAATTATTTATTCCTTTTACAATTAAAACAAATAATGACAGCGTAAAACACGAAAACCAACAATGTACAGGGTCAACAGCACATAATGCTATCTAAAACTGTCAAATTTCTTAAATCGATTTTCAATTTTATCTCCAAGCATTAGTTTACTATCCATTAGGGAAATTTGACAGTTTTGGTAGCCTGATGTGCCGTTGACTGTACATCGCAATAATATGATAAATGTCTACGTTCAAGTGAGTTTGTTTGTCCTTCCCTCACGTAACGGGGCAACAACGGATCGATCGTGTTAAAAGTTTGATGTGTATATCTGTGTATCTTTATGTTTGTGTATCTGTGTGTCTTTTCGTGACTTCGTAGCGATTTCGATGCGGTTTTTTTTTTCGTTTGAAAGCTGACGTAATCGAGATGATATTATTGATCAAAATTGGTTCAGACGTTTAAAAGGGGTGATACAAGTAATGAAGTTTTCGTAATTTACCTATTTTGGCGCTACGCAATGTACCGCGTAACCGCGCGCCGCGCTGGTAGAATGCGAATAAAGAATTTTGCAATAAACATTGCCGGTTTTCGTGTTTTATGCTGTTTTATAATTATTTTTTACTAGCTTTCCGCCCGCGGCTCCGCCCGCGTGGACTACAGGTTATATCGTGTCCAACTTTGAGATAAAATTTAGCCTATGTCCTTTCCCAGGATCTAATCTATCTCTGTACCAAATTTTATCAAAATCGGTTCAGTAGTTTAAGCGTGAAAGACGGTCAGAGACAGAGTTACTTTCGCATTTATAATATTATAGTAAGGATTGCAAACTGGTGTGTTTTCGAATAAAAAAATTAATTTTAAAACTGATGATAAAAAAATAGATGGTATAAATTAGTGATGCAACGAATACCACTTTTTACGAAGCGAATACGAATACGAATAGTGTCATTACTATTCGGCGAATACGAATACGAATAGTAAAGGCAGTAATAAAAAATATTAACTTTGCATTTGTAAAGATACCTATTTATTTAAGTGATTTGAAAACTTGTCGCGAGATGTGATTTTATCACTTGACGCCCTCCAACGCAAAAACAAACTTTGAAATTGTAGATTCTGGCTTCATTGTTTTTCTCATGAAATAAAAGTAAGTTAATTCGTTTTAGTATTTATTTTAAGAATAGGATAGAAAGTAAAAATAGAAAGTATAATGTCTTATTTATTAATTTATTATATTATAATTATGTTTAATCATATTAGGTTATTTTGCATATTTTCATCATCGAACAAGCAAATTGATCTACCTACTCTAAAAACTTAATGGCCTGTTTTTCAAAAAGCTTCCAAATTTAATTTTTTTCTCTTTTACGTGACATAATACTTTATTATTATTTTGTATTTAACGCTAACTGCGTAATACACAGGCAAAGTGTATAAACACGACTCCAATGACAAACAAAATATGCCGACTTAAAATCAGTCAATAGCACATCTGGTAACTACGAAATGTCAAATTTCCCCAATGGATAGTAAACTCTAATGCTTGGAGATAAAATTGATTGAAGAAATTTGTCTATTTTGGATAGCATGATATGCTGTTGACCCTGTACATTCAAACTTCTCGCAAAAACACCGAAAATGCGGTGCGTTCAGATACACATATTTATTACAATTATCTCGCCTGGATGCAAGTCATTTCATACGAGCGAGGTATGCACGTTCAATTATATTGATAATATATTGTTCAATATCGGAGTCATTTTTAATACGAATACCATTGTGATATTCGGCGAATACGAATATTCGTAAAAGGGCCGATATTCGGCGAATACGAATATTCGTATTCGTATTCGTTGCATCACTAGTATAAATTCTGGGTTTCAGTTTTTGCCAATCAGACCCTTACCCCCTGTAAAATTGAACTTCATTTATTTTCCAGATGTGCAACCTCCCATTCGAGGTGGAAATGCGTTGGAACGCAGAGTTCATGTCACCCTCGGGTCGGGTGCCGTTCATAAAGTGTGGCGCGTTCGTGGTATCAGAATTAGAGCCCATCGCTCAGTTCGCGGCCAATAAAGGAGTTTCGCTCTGCAGCCGACTTAGTACCGAAGAGAAGGCTGAAATGAGAGCGTATATGAGTCTTATCACCAATGTACTGGTTAATGCTGAGGTTTGTGGGATTTTTAAGTCTTTAGCAAAGCCTGAAATAAAATATGATTTATTTATTTGAATAACAGTGCGACAAAGTTTTTTTATTAATTGTATTGTTAAGCGATGATAACCCCGTTTTTTATTATTATAAGATGGGTTAACTCTTGACCTCAACCTTGACCATAAAAGTCAAAGATGAGGTCGACGATGGAGCGATTTAACCCAGAAAATGCCTATAAAGGCGCTGGTACTCCCACGCACCGACGGAACACAGCAAGCTGTTTGGCGTCGGATTTCGGTAGGAGGGTGGTCGCGAACCAGACGGCCCTTTACAGAGCCTACCACACCGCATGAGACCATAGGACGACACCTCAGATTCAGAAAAAAATTAAGTGTCGTTGCCTAGGATGGATTGCTAGGAGGCAGGTCTCATTTGTGTAACCTTAGTCGCCTCTTACGACACCCACGGAAAGAGATGGGGTGGTGTTATTCTCAACCGATCACCACACCCTTTGGTAATGAGGCAGATTTGTAGCTGGAAGGTGGCGGGTTCAAGCCTGTCTCACTAAATTCGTTTCACCAAGGAACCTATAATTAAAATTCTTAAATAAATAAATAAATAAAAAAATAAAAATGTATTTATTCAGAAAAAAGAGACAGTAAATTAAACAGTGCTGCATGGTACCCACACTAGGATTCCCTGTGTCGTGGGCTACCAGGCTCATTCCCTCAGTTCAACATCATTATAGAAAAATTTAGAACATGTATTAAAAAATAAAATTAGTTTCACCATCTTAGTGAAAGTTGTTCAGTTTTATGATGAAAATCACCCCATAAAGTTTCGCTAACTAACTTAAACCTTCGCGTGCTTTTTGAACACATGGTGTACGATATTTGTATAGCACGCGGCGTAAACTGTTATGTAGGATTAGTTATATTTTATTATAAGGTAATAAGAGGGTAAGATGTATTTTTCTTTGTGAGTCAGTCTCTCATTAAAGCTGTAAACGGATGGACGTAGTTTCCTTGAGTCAGTTTCCCTTAGGACTACCCAGGAGTCCTGAGATTATCCACGCGAATCTCAAGCACGCGACGGGTTAAAGTCACACTTATACGAAAAGATTATATCACACTAGCTTTTCGCACGAGACTTCGTTCCCATGGGAATTTGGGAAAATGATGTAGCCTATGTGTTATTCTGATGTATAAGCTACATTACTGCTAAGGGGGGTCCATTAATTACGTGAGGTATTTTGGGGGGGGGAGGGGGTCGGGCCGGATCTCGCTCAATCTCACGTGGGGGAGAGGGGGGGTCTCTACAAATATCACGTAATATTTTCCCCCCAAAATAAATAATGTTAAATTGTGGGAAAGCTAAGTTAAACTAACTAAACCATGTTGTTCCAGTAGCCACTCTGAGTTCCCGTGGACTGAATTAGAACAATCTTTTTTTTTCAAATTTAAGTTGGAAATCATAGCTGTTTTTTATTGTTCGATTATTTAAAGTTTAAAAATAATTAGGCAAATTATGTAAGTTTTTTAATAATTAACGTATTTACACTAAAACTAAGCATTTTCATAAACTCACGTGAGATAAAAGGGGGGTGTCGAGCCAAATCTCACAACATCTCACCAGAGGGGGTGGGGGGTCGAGAAATCGCCAAAAACACCTCACGTAATTAATGGACGCCCCCTAAGTTTCATCAAAATCCGTCCGGTTGCTTTTGCGTTATTTAAAGAGTAACAAACATCCATACCTCCATACAAACTTTCGAATTTATAATATTAGTAAGGATGCGTATGCTAGCATCCTACTAGCACTAAATTCACATAAACCCTTCCCAGCTCTACATATCTTGGCTGGACAACGACACGTTCAACCAAGTGACAAAAGTCCGCAACGCGTCAGTGTACCCGTGGCCTTTAGGCTGGCTGCAGACGAGGGCCAAAAGGAACAACGTCGCCAAACGACTGAAGGCACTCAACTGGCATGACAAGACGTTGGAGCAGGTTCTGGCTGATGTGAGTGGTGCTTTTTGTTTTTATTCACTTCTGGTTGACGTTTGACCGCGTGGCAATTGACCGAGAATGATTGGCTGCGGGTGATGACTGACCGCAGATGACAATTGGCCGCTGATGACGATTGGCCATGGATCAATTCATAATTTATTGACAAATGTTATTATTATTATTGATTGAATGTTTGCATGTTACTGTTAAGTAATAGAAATTGTGATACTGTGATATGTGCTGTAGAACTGCCATTTTTACCATTTTACCATTTTCTATGCAAATACATGAATCTGAATCTGATGACTTGACCGAGAATCTTGATTGTCTAAAAATTACGATTGACCGCGCATGACTTTTGACTGAGAATCTCGATTGACTACAAGTGACGATCGACCGCGGATGCCTTTTGACTGAGAATCTCGATTTTTACTACAAATGACGATTGGTCGCGGATGTCTTTTGACTGAGAATCTCGATTGACCAAAAGCGACCTTTGACGATTGATCGAGAATGACAATTGACAGCGGATGATGCTTGATCGTGGGTAATGCGTGGGGTGTGTGGGGTCTTAACACCTTAGTGCTCCAAAATCGTCTATACGTGCACCTTGCTGATCACCGGACGAGGCTTTGACGTACAGTCAAGAGCAGGTCACGCTTTACACTACCAGTTTAAGCTGAGCTCTGATTTATACTGCGCGCCATACAGTGCAGGGCCGGTCCAAAGTCCGAAGTGTCAAGCTTGACGTGCTCTTGAGTGTACTACAACCCGTAAATAATAATAATAAGACTTCGCCATTCTACATATATTTTAATTTTGATTAAAATACTCAGCCATCGACAAATGTATGTGTGCGTGTGCTTGTGTGTGTAGAAGTGGGCGTGAGTGTGCGTGTTTTTCCATTGTTTCAATAGGGATGTTGACTAACTTTTTTAATTGTTTATCTTAAAAAGGAACTGAATCCAAAACCCAAAACCGAAATAATTTTTTAAAACTATTGAGAAATAAAAAAGTTACAAGCTATTAAATTTCAATAGAGGGGGAAACTGTCAAACAACGAAACAGAGATGCACTTACAGGCATGTGACGTCACCGCCATTTGTTTGCGTGGGTAAAAACGAGATAGCTAGCTCTCCCCACAAAACGAGATAGCTAGTCCTTACAATAATATAAATGCCAATAACTTGTTCATTTATAAACCAATTTTATTGCTTTTTTCGGATATTAATATATTTCTAGCATTATTTTTTGTTTCACTTACAATAATTCATAAAATCAAACACTGTCAATATCCCTGTTATGTTTTTATAAATGTTAGATTAAATTGTTTTTATTTCATTTTCAGGTAGAGCAATGCTGTACTTCATTAAGCCAGCGGTTAGGAGATAAAGACTTCTTCTTTGGGTCGTAAGTTTAAGCCTTTTTTACTTTTTAAGTACATTCTAATATTTATATTAATTATGGAGAAGACTGCCATTTTGCATTAGGATTTTATTTCAACTTTAAATCTATTTTGACGTATTTCTCGGCATAGAGTGACTGTTTGCTTAAGAAATGGGTAGTAGTGATGCACCGATACATCACTACTGACCAAATATTTTTATTTCTTCTTTCTGGTATAATCATATTATAATATAAGGTATAATTTTATTTATTTATTTTATTTTATTTTATTCAAAAAGGTATAGTAACAGATGACAGATCAGAATCTTAATATCTAATTATACTTAAGTAGCAATATAAATCTGAAATCCGATTATAACTATACACAGCGCTGGTAGTGAACTATATTATGTGACTAATCCCTAAAAATAGACCAATTATATACATCTATTTTTATTAATATAATATATCACCCAATATTAGTAGGGTTATCCTTACCTAACCAATATATCACCCAATATTAGTAGGGTTATCCTTAGCTAACCAATATATCACCCAATATTAGTAGGGTTATCCTTACCTAACCAATATATCACCCAATATTAGTAGGGTTATCCTAAGCTAACCAATATATCACCCAATATTAGTAGGGTTATCCTTACCTAACCAAATCACCCAATATTAGTAGGGTTATCCTTACCTAACCAATGTAACACCCAATATTAGTGGATATCCTTACCTAACCAATGTAACACCCAATGTTAGTAGGCTTATCCTTAGCTAACCAATATAGGTATCACCCAATATTAGTATGGTTATCCTTAGCTAACCAATATAGGTATCACCCAATATTAGTATGGTTATCCTTAGCTAACCAATATAGGTATCACCCAATATTAGTATGGTTATCCTTACCTAACCAATATATCACCCAATATTAGTAGGGTTATACTTACCTAACCAATATATCACCCAATATTAATAGGGTTATCCTTAGCTAACCAATATAGGTATCACCCAATATTCGTAGGGTTATCCTTAGCTAACCAATATAGGTATCACCCAATATTAGTATGGTTATCCTTAGCTAACCAATACATCACCCAATATTAGTAGGGTTTACCTAATATCACCCAATATTAGTAGGGATATCCTTAGCTAACCAATGTAACACCCAATATTAGTAGAAATATCCTTACCTAACCAATGTAACACCCAATATTAGTAGAAATATCCTTACGTAACCAATGTAACACCCAATATTAGTAGAAATATCCTTACCTAACCTCTCCGCCCCTTTCCCCTCCCAGTCCCACCCAGTTAGACGCGTTGCTATACGGTCACGCGCGCGCGTTGCTCTCTGCCCACGGCCCAAGAGCCACTCTGATGATGAAGACCCTCACCAGCTCCATCATGAAGCTCGTCGTACGAATCTCGAGGATGACTGGAATGCCGTTGAAGGTAAGATGTTTTTTATTTTTATGTTTTAATTGTTAAGGAAAACTTACATAATAACTCTAAAATTAAAATTTTGTATGACCTCTGACATTTTATTGCTAATAATTTTTAAATGGCTGAACCAATTTTGATCAAATTAAGCTAAGCACCATCTCGATTATACACGTCCCCGCCGAGGGGCCCGGGGCCTCTTCGAAACACAAAAGAGATTTAGGTCATAGTCCACCAAGCTGGCACAATGCGGGGTTGGTGGACAGTGTTATTTTTGTTTTTTTATTCGAGAATGTAATTTTTTAATTTTTTTTGTTCCATCTGATAACCCTCACAATCCGTGTCAAACGTGGCATCAAGTAGTTTTGAACCACTCGTGCTCTGCCTACCCCGTTAGGGATTATAGGCGTAAGCGTATGTATGTATCTTATATTTAAGTACTTTTAATGTGTACTTTATTTACTGTTACTGTAATTGGTTTTTACCGTTGTATTAGTCTTTAACTATCTTCTATACATATTATAAAGAGGAAAGATTTGATTGTTTGTTTGTTTGCACATCGAATAGGCTCCGAAACTACTGGACCGATTTGAAAAATTCTTTCACTATTAGAATCCTACATTATCCGGGATGGACATAGGGTACATGATTTTCCCGAATTCCCACGGGAACGAAGTCTCGCGCGGGAAGCTAGTTTTAAAATAAATACATCATGTCCTTATTGACGGCCGATTTGGTCGAGTGGTAGTGGTGCTGCCTCTTTATTGACGGGTCCTGGGTTTGATTTCCAGTTGGGGCAAATATTAGTTTATAAAAAGCAGATCTTTGTTCTCTGGTCATGGGTGTTTGCGTCTGTCTTATGTCTGTTCCGTGTTATTATGTAAGTGTTCCGAGGGACCCACGATACAAGGGAAAACCTTAGTGTGGGCCTTTGAGTGTGTAGTGTTTATTGTTTATATACTTACATACGCTATTGGGGTAGGCAGAGCATCAGTGGTTTTAGAACCACTTGATACCACATTTGACATATATTTTGTGGGTTAATAGATGAAACATGCTGTATAATGGTGAGAGGTGGTCGACCTTTCGCTCATTATATCTACAGTAAAACCCTCGTATCCCACTTACAGACTTACTGTATACCTGGGAAGAGTTGGTAGCTGGCACATTCTAAGTTTTTGTTTCACTCCCAGTCCAGCAAGGAAGGACATTTACGTTTAATGTGTACTAAACCATTACTGTAATCGGTGTTTATCTTTGACCTGTCACGGTCGCCAATAATGTGACGGAAACAGAAGAACGATCTTTCCCAACTGACGGTTTTATTTATTTGTTGCCTAGCTACACTTCGTGACAAGTTTTAAAATAAATAAATAATATAATCTGTCCTCATCCGTAGTCCCAAGAAGAGTACCTCCTGTCCCAAGCGCTCCGTATCTCGTCCCCCCCCTCCCGGCTGGTGTCGGAGCGCTCGTTGCGCTCGCGCGCCGGCCGCCGCCCGCCGCACGCCAGGGACTCGGGATGTACTGTACCCGCGCCTTTATTACATCATTATTTATTAATGTTAAAATGTTTTTGAGAAAAAAAAGAACATACTTTTCACCTTCCTATGAATGAATGAATAAATTCTTCATTGCCCACGTAAACAAAACAAAAACAGAAGGAAATGATAACATTCCTTATCTTGTAGGTATAGGTCCCCATCTATGAAATTGCTGTTTTCGAGAAATTGGAAAACTGATTTTTTCAAACAATTATTTTTGAATATTTTTTGGGGATGTAAAACCTTTCTTTTTAATTTGTTGTTTTCAGGAGAAAACTGCACCTTAAAACATAGACTTAAAAACCAAAAGTAATTGACTTATTTTAAGTAGTATTTAATGTTCACTGCAATAAAGATACACACATCAACACGGTCTAGGGATATTGCACGATTTTTCATACAAAAGAGGTCTATTTGAGAAGCTATAAAAGCATAGGTACTCGAGATACATGGATGGCTATAATTTTCAGTCGAGCAAGTGCTAAACTTAAATTTTCAATTCTAGTCAATAAATTTTGTTTGACTTTAAATTTGTAAAAACGAGACGAAAATGAAAAAAAATGCGTAAATTTTTATACAAAAAGCTAGAAAAAAGTGCATTCTTGTTTTCGTTTCCGTCACGTTTTCACAAATTTCAAGTAAAACAAGATTTATTGACTAGGTATAATTGAAAAATCAGGTTTTGCACTTGCTCGTCGGAAAATTATAGCCCTCCATGTATCTCCAGTATGCTTTTATAGCTTCTCAAACAGATCTCTTTTGTGTGAAAAATCGTGCAATATCCCTAGACCGTGTTGATGTGTATATTTTGAATTGAAATGTAACAGAATTTTGTGGGAAGGTTGGGACAAGATTTAGTTTACTGATTAGCAATTGTAAAAAAGTTGATGGAAAAGCATTGAAAGGAATATCCGGTCAACTGAGCTGTATTTTCGCCTAGTCATTAGTTAAAAACCTAAAGCAAAAATGTATAAATTGAACTTAAAATCTCGATAATATAACCAAGTATTAAAACTAAAAATAATTATGAAAATAGCTGCTGAATCAAAGAAAGTACGAAGAAAATTAAAACTGAAAAAAAAACAGCAATTTTATAGGTGGGGAAAAACAAAACAACTAGATATAATCTCAAAGAAACGTCAACCAAAAACTGTCCGAGCTTTCGAACGAACTGACGGATGAGTGAGCAGGATAAAAGAATGAAAGAGTGAGAAAAACTATCAAAAAGAATGCCCAAACGCCGTGATGGGCATTCATTTGCCGCGGACACTTTTTGAGCATGAGGAAGTCTAGTTGTTTATTGTAGGTCAATGGTGGGGACCCAATACAAAGTGTTTCAAAAAAACCCAAAAAAATAATAATTCAAAATTAAGCTATTGCACAGCTCTATTACAAATTGACAAGTATGTCATATTAATTATATGAAACTTTCATTTTGTAAATGTCAAACCGTGCAACTGATTACTAGAGTTGCGACTATTTCACTTTAAAAAAAAAATTTTGGAATTTCTTTTTTTTTGAAACATTTTGTATAATCAAGTATGTGGCGAACTTGACTTACCCTGGTGTCAGTTTTCAAACCGCCAAATTGCTTTTGGTTTAACGACTGTAATTAATCGACAACAACCGAGGCCGCCGGCTTAACGCTTGTGATAAATTGCCACTTTGGTCACTCATCAAGTTCCCTGCTTCTGCTTACGTCGCTTAACCTCAATGATCGGTTCAGATCAGCGAGCGCCGCTGGGCTATGAGCGCTTCAACATTACCTTGACTATACTTAGGCCATTACGAACGTGCGAACTGAGTCATCAATCATTACGTCATAGGGATGCCGGGCCAATCGTTATCGATAAAGTGACACAGGTAGCAACTAGGTACTTTTTTTTATAGTTGCAACTGTTTTTTTTTATAGTTGCAACTTGTTTTTTTTATAGTTGCTACCTGTGTCACTTTATCGATAACGATTGGCCCGGCATCCCTATGACGTAATGAATTAATGATTGATGACTCAGTTCGCACGTTCGTAATGGCCCAAGTATAGTATTTTTTTAATCAATAGCTAAAGCTCATGTCTTAGCCGCCATCTTGCGTCGAATAGCAGAACTAATTTTATCAAAACCGTTTGAGCTGGGTCCTGCTGATGTTGAAGCCGATTATGACTGATCTCTAATCTGTCATACAATGGGTTCTGTACAAAGTGATTTTCAAGAGGTTACCGTGTACAAAAGCAATGTATAACGAACTTGAAATCAAACCTAATCGGCTTCTTGTAGAATAGTGCTTATAACATTTTTAGGTCCGTGTTATGGACCGCGACTCAGACTCTGATCTATACTTTAAGCAGCAGTCGTCTTTATCGTTTTGATATTGAGAGAACTAGACAATCAATACTCAAAGCGACTACAGCACCTAAATTACGATTTTATGATGCGTAGATAAGCATGACGCACTGCATTAAATCGAAGAAAAAAATACTACGGTAATATTCAGGACATAAACTAGATAAGTAAGTAGTTTGCTGAAAACATGATTCAGCACTTTTGGTTCGATAGAAAAAGCTCACAAAGTCACCTCTAAATACCAATATTGTGTATCTTTTAAGCTGTTAAAACGATAGTAAAATGCACACAGGAACTTGAATTTGCTATCAAAATGTTCGTGATTGAACACTCTCGATAAGTAGTTAACGCATTTTTCGATTTAAGCTGTTACCTTTCGATAAATCTCATTTTTCTAACTTTCGAACATGTTTTTACGCACGCACGCTTTCAGTCCTTAAACTTCGTGTATCGACACTGTTCGCACTGCCGGCCCAGGCCTGTTGAGAGACGGAGATGGCACTATTCCTATGTGTGCTGCCTTTATCGGGTGCTGTAGTCGCCTTAAGTTTAGCTCAAGCTTGAGTCTCCTTCTGTAATACGGGCCTTACCTTTTGATGATAATATCGACACCTTATACCAGGTTTCAAACCGTTTGCAAGCAAAGGCGTTCTAATGCTACTAACTCGAGATGGCGAAATAACAATCAAAGTGGACGATCGCGGAAAATTCATTAGCTACAGCTGCATAGGCGAAGATGAACTCAACTTTATCCAAGAAATAATAGAGGACATTTTAGATAAATCTGAAGAGGTTATTTATGGCAAATTCGCCTCGGAAAAACATGAGGAGAAACACGATTTTGAGGTTATTGCGTTCCCGGCAAAAGAAATGGTGAAGAGCTTGACTACTGTCACCGGTACTATGGAAGGATTTGGCGACTTAGGGGATGGGAGAGAATTCCCTTTCTTAGGTACTAATGTTTTATACTTATTTTTTGGAGTTTTAGTTGATTTTTTTCTTGTAGTTTGTTTCTGAGTTCTGCCCCTCGATTGCGGTAAGTTTGAACGTGTTTATCAAAGCTAAACCGCTGTCGTTTCCATCGGATTCAGCCCAAAAGAAATGTTGAATAGAAACGTGAGCGATTTAGCTTTGGTAAACACTTTCAAACCTACCGCAATCGGGGGACAGGGTTCGATTCCCAGTCACTTAGCAGATGTTTGTTAGAACAGATTATAATTATGTTATTAGGTAACTTGTTTTCTATTTTTTTATTATTTTACATTTTAATTGTTTTGTTATTGACATTTAATTTTGTTTTTATTTCATTATTTTGTTTTTTGTAATTGGACATTTTTACTTTAGATTCTTAATTGTATAATAATTTTAAATTATTTAGATCCATCGAAAAGTTTTGCGTGCCAGGCAGTGGCTGAATAAGACAGAACTACATTTTTAAATAGGTCGTTACCATCGTTATACTCATATTCTGCGAATAAATGATTTGATTTGATTGTTATCAGGGCTTCGTCTTTCCACGGGATATTTATCGGGGCTTTATTTTTCCACGGGACCTACGACACAAGTGAAAGCTTAGTGTGGGCCTTTGAGTATTTGGCATTGATTTATTCATTATCAAATCATTTGTAGACAGCGGCGAAGACGTAATACAAATAATAAACGATGAAATGAGCAGCAGCGAATACGACGCAAGCAGTAATCATAAGTCAGAGGGTGATGGATTAATTGAGGATAAAATAAGAGTGAGCGGGACACAATCTATATCTGATTCCACTGAATTGGAGGGACACAGTCTTGGCACACAAGACTCCAGGTATTTTTATAAGTACACACGGCATCACATCAGCCTATACATGTTGACCTTGACGTCGCCCTTATCTCGCTCGTAATAGTACCAGCCTTCATAGTGCAAATGGGTAAACTGATGTGCTGCTGTCTGTACATTAGTGATAGCCCAATCAGGTAATGAGCCAGGCTTGTAATGTAAAGGTTGCGGGTTTAAATCCTGGTGCAGGCCTGTCCTACAAAAGTGTTTTTGGAATTATGTTTGGATTTATTATCACTTGCTCAGCGGTCAGGAAAACATCGTGAGGAAACCCGCACGTCCATAAAAATTCATTTTCGAAAGACGCGCATTGGGCCAGCGTGGTGGGTAACAATTATGGTGTTCCTGATTCCAGGATGCATTCGGGTGAGGGTTCAGAGGTCCAAAAAAACAAACTTCCTTTCGTAGCACTCCCTATTTTAAAGCGTCATACAATAGTTACTTAGAACTAGGTATATAGATTACTGTTAAACCAGCAATGCCAGACTAGTCTACAAAATGAAACTTTTTTTTTTCAATTCAGCAACCAAATGGGAAAATCTGAGTTTCAGTGTGGAGATCAAGTGTCCTCGACTCTAGAGAATGCCTCCGAAACTTCTTTGCCCTCACGATTTTCTTCAGGTGTTTTTTTTGTTGTTTTTATCATGTTTTTTTAGTAGAGGGTAATTTCATATGTTATAATCTTTTATCTCATTTAACATAAACGCTCTTGACATGTCACATCAACTGCCCTAGCATACGCAATAAGACTTCTCTCAAGTCTCTCATGACTTCATGAGAGTGTAGACTTCCGAATCAACACAAGGAAAATAGACCTTATTAGGACTTTCAGAAGTTTTCATTTCTCTTGCGTTTTCATTTCGACGTTCGTCCTTCTAACAATGCAAGTTCATGTGTCAACGACAATTGAATGCAACTTTCTGTTTATATATTTAAGGTTATGTTTTCCTTGGCAATGAAGAGAGTGAAGTCTCATTGCCTGAAAATCCATTTATAAACTTGTATTTTTCTTGATATTTGTTACGGCTGACAGACGAAGTTCGGTTACTAGTTTCAGCCGGCTAGAACTAGGTAGGTATAGCCAGTCACAGTTGGTTAAACTTAGGTGTATTTATTTTTATAACGAATGGGTTTGCTCTTGACCACAATCTAGCCCAGGGGCGAAGATGTGGTCGAGGATGTAGCAAGCTCACCCAGAAGATGCCTACTCACTCGAACTTTAAAGAGACTCGGGTTATATGAGCCCGGAAATACAGACGCAGGCAGAGAATTCCATTCCTTTAGGCTATTCACTTTCGGCTAGAACTAGATTTATAGCCTTGATCACACCTGGTAACCGAACTTCGGCTGTAAGCCGTAAAGTATTAAAATATATACGCTTTTAATGACGAAAATTAAATAGATTCTTCGTCTAATTTACTTTATTCTTGTATTTCAGAATCGAAATCGACTTTAAAGATGCCGAGTGACTCTGATCTGAGTATCGAGAACTTACTAAACCGCCTTCGCAAGAAAAGCTCTTATAAAAATCATCCCGAATTCGCCGATATCGATTAATCGTATTTATTCACTAATAACGATTAATAACACCGTTTCGCGGACTTCCATTCTGTTGCACGAAATTTTAGTTAAAATAATTGTGTAATTAGCCTAGAAAATACACTGCCAAATGTGTCAATTCATAGACACAGTCACCAGTCGAGCGGACGCCATTTTGTATAAGTATCTGTCAAACGAGTGACGAAATGGCGGCTACTTGACTAATTGTCAAACTGAACAGCGTTTTACGCGTGCAAGGTTCAAAATCAAAAGCCCAGTCTCTTTTCTGTGTAGGCAAGAATAATATTAATCGAATTTATTATCTTACTAAATGTTAAAATAAATTTTAGTCAAATTATTATAGGTCAACTAAATTAAATTTGTTGTGCAGCATACTTAACCGATGTCAAACTGAAATAAACTTTTTTTTGAAAAAACATTACTTACTACTTAATATTATGATATTTTTTACAGCAATTTTAAAATAACCATACTTTAAGAAAAAATGAGACAACGCTCTGTAAAAGAAACAGACAGTGGCTATATAAACCGAAAGTACGACTATTTTAATATTTTTTTGAATTGACATATAGGCATCTTTTGTTCGTTCAGCACACATATGAGTGATAATCTGATAATGCTACTTTAGGCCTTTTTTTTTCAAAGATCTCGAAAAAAGAGTTAAATTTTTGTAGTAAAAACTTTGTATTGATGCTAAATAAGAGATTTATTTACACCCAATAAATTCAAATAAAATAAATAAGACAAAAACGTAGCCTTACTGCTAGTTAAAATAAAATTCTCAATGTGCGTAAGCTCTGAATTAGAAATACCATTTGAAATTAATTCAATATTTTTGTTTAATTGGGACGCGTGGGAGTGAACTAGTATATTTAAGGCTTTTGAGCTTTTTAATTTTAAGTATTATATTTATAAGGGCCTCGTACGCAAATATTGCGTAAACAGTGCGTACTAAATGAGGTATATTGTTTACCTATTCATTAAGGCGATTAGAGTCGTCAATGACCTTGACGTTTGAGCCCTCTGCCCCGCGCGCCACAACCCGCACCCCGCAAGAAAACACCGGTCAAAGAATACACAGGCGTAGAATGTACAGAAGCGCACTCCATACATTACTGCCTATCACTTGAGTTTGTATTGATGAATCTAACTAGGTACTTCTAATAACAAAAGATGTCGGTGTATGTAAGTAATTATATTTAATCTAAGTTGAATTATTTTGATTGCCGCAATCGACGTAATGCTATTATTCGACAATTCAGGCATTCTCACCGGTCGGATATATACAGGGTGGAATTTTTTAACGTCTCCTGGAGGGAAAGTACTCTAAATAAATATAATAAATATACATAAATCTTAATAAATATATATTTGTGATATATTTTTAGTGCATAAATAGTCAACTTATTTATAATTATTATTTAATTAATATTTGCGCCTTTCCCGCATTTCAATCTATAACTCCTATACCATAAGGTTGCCTGGAAGAAATTGCTGTTAAGCAAGAAGGCCGCCTATTTGTATACATTATTTCAAATTAGCTGTATAAACATATTCTGTAATCCTATGCGTGCAATAAAGAATATTGTATTGTATTGTGTATTGTAAATAATATAGATAGAAAATTTTACTCAAAGGAAACATTCCTTTATTTTTAATAATAGAGCGGGACCCAAGGAGAATAAAGTTCATTTCCGTGGGACTTACCTCCGCCATACGAACTACTGGTATGTACTTATTCGGCATATTTTCCTGAACACAAAAAGTGCGGTAGTCACTTTATAAGAGTATGGAGGGGGTAGCTATGACGTGACGTATTTTATTCACGCTATATTTAGATAACTACTCACAGTGTTCCCAAAGACCTTCGGACCCGACATTTTTAGCTGATCCCGTAGATCGACGTAGTTAGGTGTATGAAACAAATCTCTCATACAAACCACCTACCAATTATCCATAGTTTCCTTGAAAAAAAAATAGTTTTTTCGCTATTTTTGAGGGCATCGAAAAATGAAAAAAAAATTTTTTTTCCTTTGTTATTGAAATCTTAATGCAGGTTGATTTATTTTATAATTACTAATAGAGTCCTTCATTTAATAAGCTATATTACAACTGTCTATGTATACCTCATATGAAGAAATAACGTAAAAGTCGTTTTTTAGTTTTCATTTTTTTAAAAGAAATGTGCACTGTTTGCGCATCTACTTTTTTATGGTAATAATATTTCATTATTATATCAATTCACAGAAAAAAATTCATATCCGTATCTCGCGTCTAACTCGAGATATTATTCGATTATACATTTTGATAAAAGTGCCTGCTTCAATGTTCATAGCAAAGTTCCTTCTTTGTTTATTTACTTTGCTAAAATGTTGCAAATAGTTATACCTTGTACTTATTTATATTAAACTATCTTTTCATTCACGATTTCGTTTGCGAGTAAAAGTAGCCTATGTCACTCTCTGAGTAAAATGTCGAAAAAAATAGTAATAATATATAACTTGGCGAAGGATTTGACGGCCCCACCGCCAAAGGTCCCCCTGTTGTTCGTTTCCGGAGTAGACTTGACTTGATTTTTCAGACTCTGAGAGTGACATAGGCTACTTTTACTCGCAAACGAAGTCGCAAATGAAAAGCTAAATTAATACAAATAAACATAAGGTATGAATATTTGCAAAATTTTAGCAAAGCAAATAAACAAAAAATGGAACTTTGCTATGAACATTGAAGCAGGCACTTTATCAAAATATTTAATCACAAATATCTCGAGTTAGACGCGAGATACGGATGTGAATTTTTTTCTGTGAATTGATATAATAATGAAATATTATTACCATAAAAAAGTAGATGCGCAAACAGTGCACATTTCTTTTAAAAAAATGAAAACTAAAAAACGACTTTTACGTTATTTCTTCACATGAGGTATACATAGACAGTTGTAATATAGCTTATTAAATGAAGGACTTTATTAGTAATTATTAAATAAATCAAACTGCATTAAGATTTCAATAACAAAGGAAAAAAAAATTTTTTTCATTTTTCGATGCCCTCAAAAATAGCGAAAAAACTATTTTTTTTCAAGGAAACTATGGATAATTGGTAGGTGGTTTGTATGAGAGATTTGTTTCATACACCTAACTACGTCGATCTACGGGATCAGCTAAAAATGTCGGGTCCGAAGGTCTTTGGGAACACTGTGCTACTGGACAGATTTACTTAAATAGGGTCTCAAATGAAAGATAATTTAATGAACATTGTTTTATTCTAAAGATTCATTAGTGTAAACCTAGTAACAAAATAAATATTTTCAAAAATCGACATTATGTAAAATTAAACTTTTTTTACTGTGTGAAAAGAACAGAAACCGTTAGGATTACGGTAATTTAGCTCATTATAAAAAAATAGCTACACTTATCAGCATTCTAATGAACCTAAAAACGTTTAAGTCGAGCTATAAACCACGGAACTGCAGTTGTCTAAGTGAGCGTGGGTAGCGCCGAACTGACTACGGTACTTAGATTTGGTATGAATAATCTTGAAAATAACGTGACAAAACGGGTAGAATCACAGCAAAATGAAAAAGTATTATGAAGGCATAATTTTTATTAACAGGCTTTTTTTTTTGTCAAAAAATTTTCTTCATTTTGTTACGAACTATTTTCAAAAATTCTCGTTACCAAAATAACGCTTATTATTTTTTATTCGTATCGAAATAAAACTCTTCATACTTGCACGTACTTGCGTTATATTTTAAAACAAAGGATTCAATGGTACTGGTCTGTACTGATGGGTATGAGAGTGTAAACGTACGCACTCGAGGCAGAGGCAGGTCGCTGGCGTGCGAGAGTGTACAGCCGCCATTATATTTTTTACATCGGCAACACTGAGATTCATTCGGAGGAATCCCTGCACCGTGCTGCGACGTGAACTTTGGCACTTGTCGCTTCATTCATTTGAAATCATTTGGTCAGGCCTATGACACTGTTAGTACCAATAGCTGCGAAATGGCGATGCTATCGCCTTTAATTCGCCATCTTGTGACGTCATGCTGTATGTCAAGATAACATCAAACTGTCATGATGGCGTCTTGTCACTGAGTTAAGTGCACGCTAAGGTTACCAACTTTTTTTCATGAAATAAAGTATATTAAGGTGGGAGAAGGTAAAAAAAAGGTATTAGATAAAATAAAACAGCATTCGTTATTGTTTTACTTAAATACATGTTTTTTTGAACTTTTTGCATATTTTATTAACTTGTTGTCTTTTTAAAACTTTTATCTGCCTCGATACAGTCAAAATTATAATTGAACATATTAAGAGTTAATTTTTAATTAAATGTAACATGACTTTGTTTCTGTCGTCTCTCCATTTAGTTTTAATGACTGAAAAAACTCTTTCGGAGAAAGCTGAAGTAGCAGGGACAGAATATAGGAATGAGATTTTTTTTTTAATTTACAAATTCTTGGTCAGTGTTTGTGTTTGACAATGATAACAAATGGCACCAATTTTGGTCGCTTCTCATTTCTATAAAATATTTTTCTTATAAAACTTTTTCAATTAATTTGAAGTTAATTAATTATGAATATAATGCATTCATATCAATAGTAAGTCTATGCAAATTTTTAAGTTGGGTCAAATGTGACCAAAGATTTTAATGACAAACAGCTTCTTAAACACAGCCAGTTGGTGTCTTTAAATCAAACCATTTGTGTAAAAAGCAGATGTTTGTTCTCGGGTCATGGGTGTTTGTCTTTGTGTGTATTCCAAGGGACCCACGACACAAGAGAAAACCTTAGTGTGGGCCTTTGAGTGTGTAGCGTAGTGTTTATTTTGACAAAACCCAATTCGATAAAGAAGGCAAGAGAATTCGCTTTTCTTACCCATGTCTCTTCACTGAATACGGAATTGCTCTGGGCGAACCACTGAGTAAAGTAGGGAAGTCCATAAAATCTGTTACACATTATTCTTAATTGGACACACTGTACCTATTATTTAAATTTTCAAATTCAAAACTTTCCACCACAAAGAGCAGAGAGAGTAATGTGTAACCGTGTAATGACACTGGGGTTATCAAAAAAGATAACAATTCAATAATTATAGGAGTCTTTCAAGTTGTCTGACAGCCCTCGCCAAAAGGGTCAGACGTTGATAGCTATCAAATTTTTTCAATGATTATAGTCATTGAAAAAATTTATTTATTCTTTTACTTTTCCATTGATTATCATTGAACCATTTTGAAAACATGAGAGTGTTAAAAGTGTCACCTGGGTGTAACTCAAAAAAGTTCTTATCCACATTTTTTTCACAAAATGGCTGATTACCATTTATTATAAAGTAAAGTGTTCTGCGCTACATGATATTGACGGAATTGTGGCAACACATATGGGTCTATATTTGAGAATCTATCTATTCACTTTTATTTACTAGTTCTGGAAATTGGTTAAGCCTTTAGCGAAGTACCTATTTACTTGTAAAACAACTCAACTATAAGTACCATAACCTTACCTCTCGTGAACTGACTAGATATCTTACCACTGCAATACAGATTTATTCCTAGTGCAGGGTGAGTCGGCTGACAGTCTGTCCCATGAAGAAACCCAATAGGCATATTTATTACCCACTGTACTTTAAAACTGTACCTACTGCTTTTAAATGAATAAAATGTTACTTATTAGTACCTAGCAGCATGTCAGAGATTTATTTTCATTAATGTTCTGGTTTATTTAGTTATATCTAGATAATACCACAAACAACATAACAAAATATTCCCTGCGATTGGATATGTATCTATTATCTTATTTTATTATTTAATGAAACTATGTATATAACAAATCAATCAGGGTCAAAACATTTGATTCGTGTAATGTAACTTTAACCATAGCATGTCATATTACATAATCTAGTTATCTGAAAAGGAGATGCTTAAAACAATTGCATTAGAATTTTTAACTATGTCTGTTTAATGTGCAATCATCCTCCAAGAATAGGCAAAAAATTAAACTTAGAGGGTACCAAACTAGTAGCTGTTACGTAGCAACAACATAAAAGCAACAGTTACTCAAGAGTCTGTTTCGTTTCATGTATGATTTATTAAAATGGGCCAAAGATTCAAATAAAAAAAGCTTTATTAATGCTTTTAAACTAGCAACATTTAGGGCTCCTCATGAAGCTAAAGAACTTTTTTATAGGAACCCATATCAAACATCAACTATTTTTTTTAGTTTTAAAAGGCGATAGCAGCGCAATTTCGCAGCTATTGGTACTAACAGTGTCATAGGCCTGACCAAATGATTTCAAATGAATGAAGCGACAAGTGCCAAAGTTCACGTCGCAGCACGGTGCAGGGATTCCTCCGAATGAATCTCAGTGTTGCCGATGTAAGAAATATAATGGCGGCTGTACACTCTCGCACGCCAGCGACCTGCCTCTGCCTCGAGTGCGTACGTTTACACTCTCATACCCATCAGTACAGACCAGTACCATTGAATCCTTTGTTTTAAAATATAACGCAAGTACGTGCAAGTATAAAGAGTTTTATTTCGATACGAATAAAAAATAATAAGCGTTATTTTGGTAACGAGAATTTTTGAAAATAGTTCGTAACAAAATGAAGAAAATTTTTTGACAAAAAAAAAAGCCTGTTAATAAAAATTATGCCTTCATAATACTTTTTCATTTTGCTGTGATTCTACCCGTTTTGTCACGTTATTTTCAAGATTATTCATACCAAATCTAAGTACCGTAGTCAGTTCGGCGCTACCCACGCTCACTTAGACAACTGCAGTTACGTTGTTTATAGCTCGACTTAAACGTTTTTAGGTTCATTAGAATGCTGATAAGTGTAGCTATTTTTTATAATGAGCTAAATTACCGTAATCCTAACGGTTTCTGTTCTTTTCACACAGTAAAAAAAGTTTAATTTTACATAATGTCGATTTTTGAATATTTATTTTGTTACTAGGTTTACACTAATGAATCTTTAGAATAAAACAATGTTCATTAAATTATCTTTCATTTGAGACCCTATTTAAGTAAATCTGTCCAGTAGTTATCTAAATATAGCGTAAATAAAATACGTCACGTCATAGCTACCCCCTCCATACCCTTAGAAAGTGACTACCGCACTTTTTGTGTTCAGGAAAATATGCCGAATAAGTACATACCAGTAGTTCGTATGGCGGAGGTAAGTCCCACGAAAATCGTTATTTGAAGACTTTTTTACGAATAGGTCCCGCTCTATAAGAAACA